>CM056504.1:32297097-33497097 GCA_029783415.1 Anisodus acutangulus
AATAATGAATCTAAATAACATGAAATGTTGTAAGATTAATAAATTACCAGAATATACAATAAGTTTTAGTAAATTCTTTTATGAAGCAAGATTTTTACTACAAGAAAGTTTAATAAATCAACAACTTTATTATGATCACCAACCAACACCATATAATACTGAAGTATCAAAATAGTATAATCAACTAGAACCTAGAGAGAACACATTAGGAGAAAGAATAAGGGTACTACGAGCTTACTTAATGAGAAAATGTGAAGAATATAGAATGCAATAGAAAATTTAAAAAGATAAGAAACTAGGATTAAAAGAAATATGTGGATTATCAGAACGACGTGTAGTATTTGGAGGTGATGATAAAAGAAAAGATAAGAAATATAGAAAACATAAAAAATATCATAAGAGACGATATCAAAAGCATAATAATTATAACAAACCATATTATAAACTTATAGAAAGAAGAGATTTAAAAGATATAGAAATACGCCTGAAACTAGAAAAAGATTTAAACATAAAAGAAAATTTAGAAAAATAAAGTATATAAAACCTTTGGAAGAAAAACCTAAAGAATGTAAATGTTGGAATTGTAATGAAAAGGACACTATGCTAATAGATGCCCAAAATTAAAAAAAAAGTGTAAAATATATAAACACAACACAATTTATTATGAATCTAGAACATATAAAAGAAAGAGATAATAAATGGTATGATTATGAAGATTTTTATGTCAGCCAAACTGAGGATGAAAGTGAAACAAAATCAGGAAATATTAATTTTATTAATATTTACTCCGATAGTGAATATAACTCAGAATAAAATGGAATTACAAGAAGAAATAAGTAAATTAGAAGAAGAAAAAAACATATTGGAAGAAATGTGAAAGAGATTATGCATATAAACTTAACATAGTTACTAATGAAACAAGATATAAATATTACCATGATAGATATAAAAAAGCAGCTAAGAATCTTTGTAAATTAAGAAAAAAACAATTAGAAATAATAAGTCAAGGAATCGAAAACAATACAATCTAATGGTAGCAATCTATATAGAAGCTCATATATAATATAAGCCTAATAAAATGATAAAATAAAAAATCCTTATAGATAGGGGAGCAGACATGAGTCTAGCAAGGAAATAAGTATTAGCTTACGCATGACGCCCTGTTATTTCGATCCCAACGACTGATATCAGAGTCAATGATTCATCCAATGGTTCAAAGGGTTGAAGACATGTTCAAGGCGGCCGGTTCAAATCAAGCTGCAACCGATTCACGATAATGAAGATTTTGTCTGGAGTACTACATGTGGAGAAAAAATGTTTTAATGATATTTTCAAAAATCCTGCTACTACATCTTTGAAATCAAAACTCACTTGTTAACTCTTCAAAGGGCTCCTTTTTAACCCGAAAGGTTTCCAAAAACTTTTAACCAGAAAGGTATCCAATACTATTAACCCGCTAGGGTTCCATTTTTTAACATGTCAAGTAGCAGTGATGAAGATTATATGAAGTTGGAGAATCAAGATTATTTTGCCCAAACATTTCAGCTCAAAGGGAGATTTGTCGGGGTTTGCCCTAAATTTCCTACCTTATTTGGATTCAACCATAAATGTGTTTTACTTCAAAAAGAATTTCTTGGAAGAGATGTTTATGAAATCTAGAAATAGAAATCTTTTCTTCTGAGACACGATACAATAGCATCCAAAATGTAGTCATTTAGAGAGTTTTGTTTAGGGAGTGGGTTTTCTCTCAATAGATTTAATATTTTTATATTATTTTTTCTCAATATGTAGGTCACTTGACTAAATCATATTAAATTGCTTCTTTTATTATAGTTTTTGTGTCTTCTGATTTATCGCCGTCAAGGTTTGCAATTATTAGCTTTCACATGACGCTATGTTATTTCGATCCCAACGACTGGTATCAGAGTAAATGGTTCATCCAATGGTTCAAAGGGTTGAAGACAGGTTCAAGGCGACCGATTGCAACTGATTCACGATAATGAAGATTTTCTCCGGAGTGCTTCATGTGGAGAAAAAAAGTTTTAATGATATTTTTAAAAATCCTGCTGCTACATCCTTAAAATCAAAACTCACTTTTTTAACTGGTCAAGCAGCAGTGATGGAGATTATATGAAGTTGGAGAATCAAAATATTTTGCCAAATTTTTTTTGTTCAAGGGGAGATTTGTTAGGATTTGCCTTGAGTTTCCTACCTTATTTGGATTCTTCCATAATTGTGTTTTACTTCAAAATAAATTTATTGGAAGAGAAGTTTCAGCCATCAAGAAATAGAAATCTTTTCTTCTGAGACAAAATATAGTAGCATCCACAATGTAGTCATTTAAAGAGTTTTATTTAGGGGAGATTTTTCTCTCAATAGGTTTCACAATTTTTATATTGTTTTCTCAATATGTAGGTGACTTGACCAAATCATATTAAATAGTTTCTTCTATTATAGTTTTTTTGTGTCGTCTGATTCATCCCTACCAAGGTTGACAATTATTAGCTTCCGTATGTCGCCCTGTTATTTCGATCCTAACAATGGTATCAGAGCCAATGGTTCAGGGGGTTAAAGACAGGTTCAAGGCGGTCGGTTCAAATCAAGCTGCAATCGATTCGCGATAATGAAGATTTTGTTTGGAGTACTACATCTGGAAAAAAAGGTTTTAATGATATTTTCAAAAAATCCTACTGCTACATCTTTAAAATTAAAACTCACTTTTAACTCTACAAAGGGATCATTTTTAACCGATAGGGCTCCAAAAACTTTTAGCCCGAAAGGACTCCAATACTATTAACCCGCAAGGGCTCCATTTTTTTAATGTCAAATAGCAGCGATGAAGATTAAATGAAGTTGGAGAATCAAGATTATTTTGCCAAAAACTTTCAGGTCAAGTGGAGATTTCTTATGGTTTTCCTTGAATTTCATACCTTATTTGGATTCTACCATAATTGTGTTTTACATCAAAAAAAATTTCTTGGAAGAGAAGTTTCAGACATGTAGAGATAGAAATATTTTCTTTTCAGACACAATACAATAGCATCCACAATGTAGTCATTTAGATAGTTTTATTTAGGATATGTTTTTCTCTCAATTGGTATAATATTTTTTATTAGTTTTCTAAATATGTAGGTGACATGACAAAATTATATTAAATAACTTCTTTTATTATAGGTTTTGTGTCGTTTGATTTATAGCCGCCAAGGTTTGCAATTATTAACTTTCGCATGACGCCCTGTTATTTCGATCCCAACAAGAAGTATCAGAGTCAATGGTTCATCCACTGATTCAACGGGTTCAAGACATGTTCAAGGCGCCGGTTCAAATCATGCTGCAACCGATTCATAATAATGAAGATTTTGTCTGGAGTACTACATGTGGAGAAAAAATGTTTTAATGATATTTTCAAAAATGTTGCTGCTACATCTTTCAAATCAAAGCTCACTTTTAACAATTCAAAGGGCTCATTTTTAACCCGAAAGGGTTCCAAAAACTTTTAACCCGAAATGGCTCCAATACTATTAACCCGCAAGGGTTCCATTTTTTAACATGTCAAGCAAAAATGATGAATATTATATGAAGTTGGAGAATCAAGATTATTTTGCCCAAAAATTTCAGCTCAAAGGGAGATTTGTTAGGGTTTGCCCTAAATTTATTACCTTATTTGGATTCAACCATAATTGTGTTTTACTTCAAAAAGAATTTTTTGGAAGAGATGTTTATGAAATCTAGAAATAGAAATCTTTTCTTCTGAGACACGATAGAATATCATCCAATGTAGTCATTTAGAGAGTTTTGTTTAGGGAGAGGTTTTTCTCTCAATAGATTTAATATTTTATATTATTTTTCTCAATATGTCGGTGACTTGACTAAACTATATTAAATAACTTCTTTTATTATAATTTTTGTGTCTTCGGATTTAGGGTCGTCAAGGTTTGCAATTATTAGCTTACACATGACGCCCTGTTATTTCGAACCCAATGACTGGTATCAGAGTCAGTGGTTCATCCAATGGTTCAAAGGGTCAAAGACATGTTCAAGGCGGCCGGTTCAAATCAAACTGCAATTGATTCGTGATAATGAAGATTTTGTCTGGAGTACTACATGTGGAGAAAAAATGTTTTAATGATATTTTCAAAAATTCTACTGCTACATCTTTAAAATCAAAACTCACTTTTAACTATTCAAAGGGCTCATATTTAACCCGAAAAAGCTCCAAAATTTTAACCCAAAAGGGCTCAAATACTATTAACCCGAAAGGGCTCCATTTTTTAACAAAGCAGAAGTGATGAAGATTATATGAAGTTGGAGAATCAAGATTATTTTGCCCAAAAATTCAGCTCAAGGGGAGATTTGTTAGGGTTTGCCCTAAATTTCCTACCTTATTTGGATTCAATCATAATTGTGTTTTACTTCAAAAAGAATTTTTTGGAAGAGATGTTTATGAAATCGAGAAATAGAAATCTTTTCTTCAGAGACACGATACAATAGCATCCACAATGTAGTCATTTAGAGAGTTTTGTCTAATGGAGGTTTTTCTCTCAATAGATTTAATATTTTTATATTATTTTTCTCAATATGTAGGTGACTTGACTAAATCATATTAAATAGTTTCTTTTATTATAGTTTTTGTGTCTTCTGATTTATCGACGTCAATGTTTGCAATTATTATCTTACGCATGACACCCTGTTATTTCGATCCCAACGACTGGTATCAATGTCAATGGTTCAAAGTGTTGAAGACAGGTTCAAGGCAGCCGGTTCAAATCAAGCTGCAACCGATTCACGACAATGAAGATTTTGTCTGGAGTACGACATGCTGAGAAAAACTGTTTTAATGATATTTTCATAAATCCTGCTACTACATCTGTAAAATCAAAACTCACTTTTTACTATTCAAAGGGCTCATATTTATCCTGAAAGAGCTCCAAAAATTTAAAACCAAAAGGGCACCAATACTATTAACCCGCAAGGGTTCCATTTTTTAACATGTCAAGCAGAAATGATGAAGATTATATGAAGTTGGAGAATCAAGATTATTTTGCCCAAAAATTTCAGCTCAAGGGGAGATTTGTTAGGGTTTGCCCTAAATTTTCTACCTTATTTTGATTCAACCATAATTGTGTTTTACTTCAAAAAGAATTTCTTGGAAGTGATGTTTATGAAATCTAGAAAAAGAAATATTTTCTTCTGAGACACGATACAATAGCATCCACAATGTAGTCATTTAGAAAGTTTTGTTTAGGGGGAGGTTTTTCTCTTAATAGATTTAATATTTTTATATTATTTTTCTCAATATGTAGGTGACTTGACTAAATCATATTAAATAGCTTCTTTTATTATAGTTTTTGTGTCTTCTGATTTAGCGTCGTCAAGGTTTGCAATTATTAGCATACGCATGACGCCCTGTTATTTCTATCCCAACGACTGGTATCAGAGTCAGTGGTTCATCCAATGGTTTAAAGGGTTGAAGATATGTTCAAGGAGGCCGGTTCAAATCAAGCTGCAGCCGATTCACGACAATGAAGATTTTGTCTGGAGTACTACATGTGGAGAAAAAAATGTTTTAATGATATTTTCAACAATCCTGCTGCTACATCTTTGAAATCAAAAACACTTTTAACTCTTCAAAGGGCTCATTTTTAATCTGAAAAGGTTCCAAAAACTTTTAACCCGAAAGGGCTCCAATACTATTAACCCGCAAGGGTTCCATTTTTTTAACATGTCAAGTAGAAATGATGAAGATTATATGAAGTTGGAGAATCAAGATTATTTTGCCCAAAAATTTCAGCTCAAGGGGAGATTTGTTAGGGTTTGCCCTAAATTTCCTACCTTATTTGGATTCAACCATAATTGTGTTTTATTTCAAAAAGAATTTCTTGGAAGAGATGTTTATGAAATCTAGAAATAGAAATCTTTTCTTATGACACATGATACAATAGCACCCGCAATGTAGTCATTTAAAGAGTTTTATTTAGGGAGAGGTTTTTCTCTCAATAGATTTAATATTTTATATTATTTTTCTCAATATGTAGGTGACTTGACTAAATTATATTAAATAACTTCTTTTATTATAATTTTTGTGTCTTCTGATTTATCGCCGTCAAGGTTTGCAATTATTAGCTTTCGCACGACGCTCTATTGTTTCGATCCCAATGATTGGTATCAGAGTCAATGGTTCATCCAATGGTTCAAAGGGTTGAAGACAGGTTCAAGGCGACCGGTTCAAATCATGATGCAACTGATTCACGATAATGAAGATTTTGTCCGGAGTGCTTCATGTAGAGAAAAAATGTTTTAATGATATTTTTAAAAATCTTGCTGCTACATCCTTAAAATCAAAACTCACGTTTTTAACAGGTCAAGCAGCAGTGATGAAGATTATATGAAGTTGGAGAATCAAAATATTTTGCCAATTTTTTTTTGTTCAAGGGGAGATTTGTTAGGATTTGCGTTGAATTTCCTACCTTATTTGGATTCTTCCATAATTGTGTTTTACTTCAAAATAAATTTCTTGGAAGAGAAGTTTCAGACATAAAGAAATAGAAATCTTTTCTTCTGAGACAAAATATAGTAGCATCCACAATGTAGTCGTTTAAAGAGTTTTATTTAGGGGAGAATTTTCTCTCAATAGGTTTCACAATTTTTATATTGTTTTCTCAATATGTAGGTGACTTGACCAAATCATATTAAATAGTTTCTTCTATTATAGTTTTTTTGTGTCGTCTGATTTATCACTACCAAGGTTGGCAATTATTAGCTTCCGCATGATGCCATGTTATTTCGATCCTAACAAATGGTATTGGAGCCAATGGTTCTAGGGGTTAAAGACAGGTTCAAGGCTGCCGGTTCAAATCAAGCTGTAATCGATTCGCGATAATGAAGATTTTGTCTGGAGTACTACATGTGGAAAAAATGGTTTTAATGATATTTAAAAAAAATCCTACTGCTACATCTTTAAAATTAAAACTCACTTTTAACACTACAATGGGATCATTTTTAACCGAAAGGGCTCCAAAAACATTTAGCCTGAAAGGGCTCCAATACTAATAACCCGCAAGGGCTCCATTTTTTTCAGGTCAAACAGCAGTGATGAAGATTATATGAAGTTGGAGAATCAATATTATTTCGCCAAAAACTTTCTGTTCAAGGGGAGATTTGTTAGGATTTGCCTTGAGTTTCGTACCTTATTTGGATTCTACCATAATTGTGTTTTACTTCAAAAAGAATTTCTTGGAAGAGAAGTTTCAGACATCTAGAAATAGAAATATTTTATTTTCAGACACAATACAATAGCATCTACAATGTAGTCATTTAGATAGTTTTATTAAGGAGAGGTTTTTCTCTGAATAGGTTTAATATTTTTTATTAGTTTTTTAAATATGTAGGTGACATGACCAAATTTTATTAAATAGCTTCTTTATTATAGTTTTTGTGTCGTTTGATTTATAGCCGCCAAGGTTTGCAATTATTAGCTTCCGCATGACGCCCTGTTATTTCGATCCCAACAAGAGGTATTAGAGTCAATGGTTCATCCACAGATTCAACGGGTTGAAGAAAGATTCAAGGCGGCAGGTTCAAATCATGCTGCAACCGATTAGCGATAATGAAGATTTTGTCTAGAGTACTACATGTGGAGAAAAAATGTTTTAATGATATTTTCAAAAATTCTGTTGCTACATCTTTGAAATCAAAACTCACTTTTAAATCTTCAATGGGCTCATTTTTAACCCGAAAGGGTTCCAAAAAACTTTTAATCTGAAAGGGCTCCAATACTATTAACCCGCAAGGGTTCCATTTTTTAACATGTCAAGCAGAAGTGATGAATATTAAAAGAAGTTGGAGAATCAAGATATTTTACCCAAAAATTTCAGCTCATGGGGAGATTTGTTAGGGTTTGCCCTAAATTTCCTACCTTATTTGGATTCAATTATAATTGTGTTTACTTCTAAAAGAATTTCTTGGAAGAGATGTTTATGAAATCTAGAAATAGAAATCTTTTCTTCAGAGACACGATACAATAGCATCCACAATGTAGTCATTTAGAGAGTTTTGTTTAAGCGGAGGATTTTCTCTCAATAGATTTAATATTTTTATATTATTTTTCTCAATATGTAGGTGGCTTGACTAAATCATATAATATAGCTTATTTTATTATAGTTTTTGTGTCTTCTGATTTATCGACGTCAATGTTTGCAATTATTATCTTACGCATGATACCCTGTTATTTTGATCCCAACGACTGGTATCAGAGTCAATGGTTCAAAGTGTTGAAGACAGGTTCAAGGCAGCCGGTTCAAATCAAGCTGCAACCGATTCACGACAATGAAGATTTTGTCTGGAGTACGACATGCTGAGAAAAACTGATTTAATAATATTTTCAAAAATCCTGCTACTACATCTTTAAATTCAAAACTCACTTTTAACTATTCAAAGGGCTCATATTTATCTTGAAAGAGCTCCAAAAATTTAAACCCAAAAGGGCTCCAATACTATTAACCCGCAAGGGTTTCATTTTTTAACATGTCAAGCAGAAATGATGAAGATTATATGAAGTTGGAGAATCAAGATTATTTTGCCCAAAAATTTCAGCTCAAGGGGAGATTTGTTAGGGTTTGCCCTAAATTTTCTACCTTATTTGGATTCAACCATAATTGTGTTTTACTTCAAAAAGAATTTCTTGGAAGTGATGTTTATGAAATCTAGAAAAAGAAATATTTTCTTCTGAGACACGATACAATAGCATCCACAATGTAGTCATTTAGAAAGTTTTGTTTAGGGGGAGGTTTTTCTCTTAATAGATTTAATATTTTTATATTATTTTTCTCAATATGTAGGTGACTTGACTAAATCATATTAAATAGCTTCTTTTATTATAGTTTTTGTGTCTTCTGATTTAGCGTCGTCAAGGTTTGCAATTATTAGCATACGCATGACGCCCTGTTATTTCTATCCCAACGACTGGTATCAGAGTCAGTGGTTCATCCAATGGTTTAAAGGGTTGAAGATATGTTCAAGGAGGCCGGTTCAAATCAAGCTGCAGCCGATTCACGACAATGAAGATTTTGTCTGGAGTACTACAAGTGGAGAAAAAATGTTTTAATGATATTTTCAACAATCCTGTTGCTACATCTTTGAAATCAAAACACACTTTTAACTCTTCAAAGGGCTGATTTTTAACCCGAAAGGGTTCGAAAAACTTTTAACCCGAAAGGGCTCCAATACTATTAACCCGCAAGGGTTCCATTTTTTAACATGTCAAGGAGAAATGATGAAGATTATATGAAGTTGAAGAATCAAGATTATTTTGCCCATAAATTTCAGCTCAAGGGGAGATTTGTTAGGGTTTGCCCTAAATTTCCTACCTTATTTGGATTCAATCATAATTGTGTTTTATTTCAAAAAGAATTTCTTGGAAGAGATGTTTATGAAATCTAGAAATAGAAATCTTTTCTTATGAGACAGGATACAATAGCACCACAATGTAGTCATTTAAAGAGTTTAATTTAGGGAGAGGTTTTTCTCTCAATAGATTTAATATTTTTATATTATTTTTCTCAATATTTAGGTGACTTGAATAAATTATATTAAATAACTTCTTTTATTATAGTTTTTGTGTCTTCTGATTTATCGCCGTCAAGGTTTGCAATTATTAGCTTTCGCATGGCGCTCTGTTATTTCGATCCCAACGATTGGTATCAGAGTCAATGGTTCATCCAATGGTTCAAAGGGTTGAAGACAGGTTCAAGGCGACCGGTTCAAATCATGTTGCGACCGGTTCAAATCATGTTGCAACCGATTCATGATAATGAAGATTTTATCCGGAGTGCTTCATGTAGAGAAAAAAAGTTTTAATTATATTTTTAAAAATCCTGCTGCTACATCCTTAAAATCAAAACCCACGTTTTTAACAGGTCAAGCAGTAGTGATGAAGATTATATGAAGTGTGAGAATCAAAATATTTTGCCAAATTTTTTTTGTTCAAGGGGAGATTTGTTAGGATTTGCGTTGAATTTTCTACCTTATTTGTATTCTTCCATAATTGTGTTTAACTTTAAAATAAATTTTTTGGAAGAGAAGTTTCAGACATCAAGAAATAGAAATCTTTTCTTCTGAGACAAAATATAGTAGCGTCCACAATGTAGTCGTTTAAAGAGTTTTATTTAGGGGAGATTTTTCTCTCAATAGGTTTCACAATTTTTATATTGTTTTCTCAATATGTAGATGACTTGACCAAATCATATTAAATAGTTTCTTCTATTATAGTTTTTTTGTGTCGTCTGATTTATCACTACCAAGGTTGGCAATTATTAGCTTCCGCATGACGCCCTGTTATTTCGATCCTAACAATGGTATCGGAGCCAATGGTTCAGGGGGTTAAAGACAGGTTCAAGGCTGTCGGTTCAAATCAAGCTGCAATCGATTCGCGATAATGAAGATTTTGTCTGGAGTACTACAAGTGGAAAAATGGTTTTAATGATATTTTCAAAAAATCCTACTGCTACATCTTTAAAATTAAAACTCACTTTTAACACTACAATGGGATCATTTTTAACCGAAAGGGCTCCAAAAACTTTTAGCCTGAAAGGGCTCCAATACTATTAACCCGCAAGGTCTCCATTTTTTTCATGTCAAGCAGCAGTGATGAAGATTATATGAAGTTGGAGAATCAATATTATTTTGCCAAAAACTTTCTGTTCAAGGGGAGATTTGTTAGGATTTGCCTTGAGTTTCGTACCTTATTTGGATTCTACCATAATTGTGTTTTACTTCAAAAAGAATTTTTTGGAAGAGAAGTTTCAGACATCTAGAAATAGAAATATTTTATTTTCAGACACAATACAATAGCATCCACAATGTAGTCATTTAGATAGTTTTATTTAGGAGAGGTTTTTCTCTCAATAGGTTTAATATTTTTTATTAGTTTTTTAAATATGTAGGTGACATGACCAAATTATATTAAATAGCTTCTTTATTATTGTTTTTGTGTCATTTGATTTATAGTCGCCAAGGTTTGCAATTATTAGCTTCCGCATGACGCCCTGTTATTTCGATCCCAACAAAGGTATCAGAGTCAATAGTTCATCCACTGATTCAACGGGTTGAAGACAGGTTCAAGGCGGCCGATTCAAATCATGCTGCAACCGATTCGCGATAATGAAGATTTTGTCTAGAGTACTACATGTGGAGAAAAAATGTTTTAATGATATTTTCAAAAATCCTGTTGCTACATCTTTGAAATCAAAACTCACTTTTAAATCTTCAATGGGCTCATTTTTAACCCGAAAGGGTTCCAAAAAACTTTTAATCCGAAAGGGCTCCAATACTATTAACCCGCAAGGGTTCCATTTTTTAACATGTCAAGCAGAAGTGATGAAGATTAAATGAAGTTGGAGAATCAAGATATTTTACCCAAAAATTTCAGCTCATGGGGAGATTTGTTAGGGTTTGCCCTAAATTTCCTACCTTATTTGGATTCAATTATAATTGTGTTTTACTTCTAAAAGAATTTCTTGGAAGAGATGTTTATGAAATCTAGTAATAGAAATCTTTTCTTCAGAGACACGATACAATAGCATCCACAATGTAGTCATTTAGAGAGTTTTGTTTAAGCGGAGGTTTTTCTCTCAATAGATTTAATATTTTTATATTATTTTTCTCAATATGTAGGTGACTTGACTAAATCATATTATATAGCTTATTTTATTATAGTTTTTGTGTCTTCTGATTTATCGACGTCAATGTTTGCAATTATTATCTTACGCATGATACCCTGTTATTTCGATCCCAACGACTGGTATCAGAGTCAGTGGTTCATCCAATGGTTCAAAGGGTTGAAGACATGTTTAAGGAGGCCGGTTCAACTCAAGCTGCCGCCGATTCACGACAATGAAGATTTTGTCTGGAGTACTACAAGTGGAGAAAAAAATGTTTTAATGATATTTTCAACAATCCTGTTGCTACATCTTTGAAATCAAAACACAATTTTAACTCTTCAAAGGGCTGATTTTTAACCCGAAAGGGTTCGAAAAACTTTTAACCCAAAAGGGCTCCAATACTATTAACCCGCAAGGGTTCCATTTTTTAACATGTCAAGCAGAAATGATGAAGATTAGATGAAGTTGGAGAATCAACATTAGTTTGCCCAAAAAATTCAGCTCAAGGGGAGATTTGTTAGGGTTTGCTCTAAATTTTCTACCTTATTTGGATTCAACCATAATTGTGTTTTACTTCAAAATGAATTTCTTGGAAGTGATGTTTATGAAATCTAGAGATAGAAATATTTTCTTCTGAGACACGATACAATAGCATCCACAATGTAGTCATTTAAAGAGTTTTGTTTAGGAGGAGGGTTTTCTCTAAATAGATTTAATATTTTTATATTATTTTTCTCAATATGTAGGTGACTTGACTAAATCATATTAAATAGCTTCTTTTATAATAGTTTTTGTGTCTTCTGATTTATCGTCATCAAGGTTTGTAATTATTAGCTTACGCATGACGCCCTGTTATTTCGATCCCAACGACTGGTATCAGAGTCAGTGATTCATCCAATGGTTCAAATGGTTGAAGACATGTTCAAGGTGGCCGGTTCAAATCAAACTGCAGCCGATTCACGACAATGAAGATTTTGTCTGGAGTACTACATGTGGAGAAACAATGTTTCAATGATATTTTCAACAATCCTGCTGCTATATCTTTGAAATCAAAACACACTTTTAACTCTTCAAAGGGCTCATTTTTAACCCGAAAGGGTTCCAAAAACTTTTAACCCGAAAGAACTCCAATACTATTAACCCGCAAGGGTTCCATTTTTAACTTGTCAAGCAGAAATGATGGAGATTATATGAAGTTGGAGAATCAAGATTATTTTGCCCAAAAATTTCAGCTCAAGGGGAGATTTGTTAGGGTTTGCCCTAAATTTCCTACCTTATTTGGATTCAACCATAATTGTGTTTTATTTCAAAAAGAATTTCTTGGAAGCGATGTTTATGAAATCTAGAAATAGAAATCTTTTCTTATGAAACAGGATACAATAACACCCACAATGTAGTCATTTAAAGAGTTTTATTTAGGGAGAGGTTTTTCTCTCAATAGATTTAATATTTTATATTATTTTTCTCAATATGTAGGTGACAAGACTCAATTATATTAAATAACTTCTTTTATTATAGTTTTGTGTCTTCTGATTTATCGCCGTCAAGGTTTGCAATTATTAGCTTTCGCATGATGCTCTGTTATTTCGATCCCAACGATTGGTATCAGAGTCAATGGTTCATCCAATGGTTCAAAGGGTTGAAGACAGGTTCAAGGCGACCGGTTCAAATCATGTTGCAACCGATTCACGATAATGAAGATTTTGTCTGGAGTGCTTCATGTGGAGAAAAAAAAGTTTTAATGATATTTTTAAAAATCCTGCTGCTACATCCTCAAAATCAAAACTCACGTTTTTAACAGGTCAAGCAGCAGTGATGAAGATTATATGAAGTTGGAGAATCAAAATATTTTGCCAAAAAAATTCTGTTCAAGGGGAGATTTGTTAGGATTTGCTTTGAATTTCCTACCTTATTTGGATTCTTCCAAAATTGTGTTTTACTTCAAAATAAATTTCTTGGAAGAGAAGTTTCAGACATCAATAAATAGAAATCTTTACTTCTGAGACAAAATATAGTAGCATCCACAATGTAGTTGTTTAAAGAGTTTTATTTAGGGGAGATTTTTCTCTCAATAGGTTTCACAATTTTTATATTTTTTTCTCAATATGTAGGTGACTTGATGAAATCATATTAAATAGCTTCTTCTAATATAGTTTTTTTGTGTCGTCTGATTTATCACTACCAAGGTTGGCAATTATTAGCTTCCGCATGACGCCCTGTTATTTCGATCCTAACAAATGGTATCGGAGCCAATGGTTCAGGGGGTTAAAGACAGGTTCAAGGCTGTCGGTTCAAATCAAGCTGCAATCGATTCGTGATAATGAAGATTTTGTCTGGAGTACTACATGTGGAAAAAATGGTTTTAATGATATTCTCAAAAAATCCTACTGCTACTACATCTTTAAAATTAAAACTCACTTTTAACACTACAATGGGATCATTTTTAACCGAAAGGGCTCCAAAAACCTTTAGCCTGAAAGGGCTCCAATACTATTAACCCGCAAGGGCTCCATTTTTTCATGTCAAACAGTAGTGATGAAGATTATATGAAGTTGGAGAATCAATATTATTTTGCCAAAAACTTTCTGTTCAAGGGGAGATTTGTTAGGATTTGCCTTGAGTTTCGTACCTTATTTGGATTCCACCATAATTGTGTTTTACTTCAAAATAAATTTCTTGGAAGAGAAGTTTCAGACATCTAGAAATAGAAATATTTTATTTTCAGACACAATACAATAGCATCCACAATGTAGTCATTTAAATAGTTTTATTTAGGAGAGGTTTTTCTCTCAATAGGTTTAATATTTTTTATTAGTTTTCTAAATATGTAGGTGAGATGACCAAATTATATTAAATAGGTTCTTTATCATAGTTTTTGTGTCATTTGATTTATAGCCGCCAAGGTTTGCAATTATTAGCTTCCGCCTGACCCCCTGTTATTTCGATCCCAACAAGAGGTATCAGAGTCAATGGTTCATCCACTGATTCAACGGGTTGAAGACAGGTTCAAGGCGGCCGGTTCAAATCATGCTGCAACCGATTCGCGATAATGATGATTTTGTCTAGAGTACTACATGTGGAGAAAAAATGTTTTCACGATATTTTCAAAAATCCTGTTGCTACATCTTTGAAATCAAAACTCACTTTTAAATCTTCAATGGGCTCATTTTTAACCCGAAAGGGCTTCAATACTATTAACCCACAAGGGTTCCATTTTTTAACATGTCAAGCAGAAGTGATGAAGATTATATGAAGTTGGAGAATCAAGATATTTTGCCCAAAAATTTCTGCTCAAGGGGAGATTTGTTAGGGTTTGCCCTAAATTTCCTACCTTATTTGGATTCAATCATAATTGTGTTTTATTTCAAAAAGAATTTCTTGGAAGTGAAGTTTATGAAATCTAGAAATAGAAATCTTTTCTTCTGAGACAGGATACAATAGAACCCACAATGTAGTCATTTAAAGAGTTTTATTTAGGGAGAGGTTTTTCTCTCAATATATTTAATATTTTTATATTATTTTTCTCAATATGTAGGTGACTTGACTAAACTATATTAAATAACTTCTTTTATTATAGTTTTTGTGTCTTCTGATTTATCGACGTCAATGTTTGCAATTATTATCTTACGAATGATACCCTGTTATTTTGATCCCAACGAGTGGTTTCAGAGTCAATGGTTCATCCAATGGTTCAAAGTGTTGAAGACAGGTTCAAGGCAGCCGGTTCAAATCAAGCTGCAACCGATTCACGACAATGAAGATTTTGTCTGGAGTACTCCATGTGGAGAAATTATTTTTAATGATATTTTCAAAAATCCTGTTGCTACATCTTTGAAACCAAAACTCACTTTTAAATCTTCAATGGGCTCATTGTTAACCCGAAAGGGTTCCAAAAACTTTTAACCCAAAAGGGCTCCAATACTATTAACCCGCAAGGGTTCCATTTTTAACATGTCAAGCAGAAGTGATGAAGATTAGATGAAGTTGGAGAATCAAGATATTTTGCCCAAAAATTTCAGCTCAAGGGGAGATTTGTTAGGGTTTACCCTAAATTTTCTACCTTATTTGGATTCAACCATAATTGTGTTTTACTTCAAAAAGAATTTCTTGGAAGTGATGTTAATGAAATCTAGAAATGGAAATATTTTCTTCTGAGACACGATACAATAGCATCCACAATGTAGTCATTTAGATAGTTTTGTTTAGGGGGAGGTTTATCTCTCAATAGATTTAATATTTTTATATTATTTTTCTCAATATGTAGGTGACTTGACCAAATCATATTAAATAGCTTCTTTTATTATAGTTTTTGTGTCTTCTGATTTAGCGTCGTCAAGGTTTGCAATTATTAGCTTACGCATGACGCCCTGTTATTTCAATCCCAATGACTGGTATCAGAGTCAGTGGTTCATACAATGGTTTAAAGGGTTGAAGACATGTTCAAGGACGGTGGTTCAAATCAAGCTGCAGCCGATTCACGACAATGAAGATTTTATCTGGAGTACTACATGTTGAGAAACAATGTTTTAATGATATTTTCAACAATCCTGCTGCTACATCTTTGAAATCAAAACTCACTTTTAAGCCTTAAATGGGCTCATTTTTAACCCGAAAGGGTTCCAAAAACTTTTAACCCGAAAGGGCTCCAATACAATTAACCCGCAAGGGTTCCATTTTTTAACATGTTAAGCAGAAGTGTTGAAGATTATATGAAGTTGGAGAATCAAGATATTTTGCCCAAAAATTTTAGCTCAAGGGGAGATTTGTTAGGGTTTGCCCTAAATTTCCTACCTTATTTGGATTCAACCATAATTGTATTTTATTTCAAAAATAATTTCTTGGAAGAGATGTTAATGAAATCTAGAAATAGAAATCGTTTCTTATGAGATAGGATACAATATCACCCACAATGTAGTCATTTAAAGAGTTTTATTTAGGGAGAGGTTTTTCTCTCAATAGATTTAATATTTTTATATTATTTTTCTCAATATGTAGGTGACTTGACTAAATTATATTAAATAACTTCTTTTACTATAGTTTTTGTGTCTTGTGATTTATCACCGTCAAGGTTCGCAATTATTAGCTTTCGCATGACGCTCTGTTATTTCGATCCCAACGATTGGTATCAGAGTCAATGGTTCATCCAATGGTTCAAAGGGTTGAAGACAGGTTCAAGGCGACCGGTTCAAATCATGTTGCAACCGATTCACGATAATGAAGATTTTGTCTGGAGTGCTTCATGTGGAGAAAAAAAGTTTTAATGATATTTTTAAAAATCCTGCTGCTACATCCTTAAAATCAAAACTCACGTTTTTAACCGGTCAAGCAGCAGTGATGAAGATTATATGAAGTTGGAGAATCAAAATTTTTTGCCCAAAGTTTTTTGTTCAAGGGGAGATTTGTTAGGATTTGCTTTGAATTTCGTACCTTATTTGAATTTTTCCATAATTGTGTTTTATTTCAAAATAAATTTCTTGGAAGAGAAGTTTCAGACATCAATAAATAGAAATCTTTACTTCTGAGACAAAATATAGTAGCATCCACAATGTAGTTGTTTAAAGAGTTTTATTTAGGGGAGATTTTTCTCTCAATAGGTTTCACAATTTTTATATTTTTTTCTCAATATGTAGGTGACTTGATGAAATCATATTAAATAGCTTCTTCTAATATAGTTTTTTTGTGTCGTCTGATTTATCACTACCAAGGTTGGCAATTATTAGCTTCCGCATGTCGCCCTGTTATTTCGATCCTAACAAATGGTATCGGAGCCAATGGTTCAGGTGGTTAAAGACAAAGTTCAAGGTCGCTTGTCGGTTCAAATCAAGCTGCAATCGATTCGTGATAATGAAGATTTTGTCTGGAGTACTACATGTGGAAAAAATGGTTTTAATGATATTCTCAAAAAATCCTACTGCTACTACATCTTTAAAATTAAAACTCACTTTTAACACTACAATGGGATCATTTTTAACCGAAAGGGCTCCAAAAACCTTTAGCCTGAAAGGGCTCCAATACTATTAACCCGCAAGGGCTCCATTTTTTCATGTCAAACAGTAGTGATGAAGATTATATGAAGTTGGAGAATCAATATTATTTTGCCAAAAACTTTCTGTTCAAGGGGAGATTTGTTAGGATTTGCCTTGAGTTTCGTACCTTATTTGGATTCTACCATAATTGTGTTTTACTTCAAAAAGAATTTCTTGGAAGAGAAGTTTCAGACATCTAGAAATAGAAATATATTATTTTCAGACACAATACAATAGCATCCACAATGTAGTCATTTATATAGTTTTATTTAGGAGAGGTTTTTCTCTCAATAGGTTTAATATTTTTTATTAGTTTTCTAAATATGTAGGTGAGATGACCAAATTATATTAAATAGGTTCTTTATTATAGTTTTTGTGTCGTTTGATTTATAGCCGCCAAGGTTTGCAATTATTAGCTTCCGCATGACCCCCTGTAATTTCGATCGCAACAAGAGGTATCAGAGTCAATGGTTCATCCACTGATTCAACGGGTTGAAGACATGTTCAAGGCGGCCGGTTCAAATCATGCTGCAACCGATTCGCAATAATGAAGATTTTGTCTAGAGTACTACATGTGGAGAAAAAATGTTTTCACAATATTTTCAAAAATCCTGTTGCTACATCTTTGAAATCAAAACTCACTTTATAATCTTCAATGGGCTCATTTTTAACCATAAAGGGTTCCAAAAACTTTAACCCGAAAGGGCTTCAATACTATTAACCCGCAAGGGTTCCATTTTTTAACATGTCAAGCAGAAGTGATGAAGATTATATGAAGTTGGAGAATCAAGATATTTTGCCCAAAAATTTCAGCTCAAGGGGAGATTTGTTAGGGTTTGCCCTAAATTTTCTACCTTATTTGGATTCAACCATAATTGTGTTTTACTTCAAAAAGAATTTCTTGGAAGTGATGTTAATGAAATCTAGAAATGGAAATATTTTCTTCTGAGACACGATACAATAGCATCCACAATGTAGTCATTTAGATAGTTTTGTTTAGGGGGAGGTTTATCTCTCAATAGATTTAATATTTTTATATTATTTTTCTCAATATGTAGGTGACTTGACCAAATCATATTAAATAGCTTCTTTTATTATAGTTTTTGTGTCTTCTGATTTAGCGTCGTCAAGGTTTGCAATTATTAGCTTACGCATGACGCCCTGTTATTTCAATCCCAATGACTGGTATCAGAGTCAGTGGTTCATACAATGGTTCAAAGGGTTGAAGACATGTTCAAGGACGGTGGTTCAAATCAAGCTGCAGCCGATTCACGACAATGAAGATTTTGTCTGGAGTACTACATGTGGAGAAACAATGTTTTAATGATATTTTCAACAATCCTGCTGCTACATCTTTGAAATCAAAACTCACTTTTAAGCCTTAAATGGGCTCATTTTTAACCCGAAAGGGTTCCAAAAACTTTTAACCCGAAAGGGCTCCAATACAATTAACCCGCAAGGGTTCCATTTTTTAACATGTCAAGCAGAAGTGTTGAAGATTATATGAAGTTGGAGAATCAAGATATTTTGCCCAAAAATTTTAGCTCAAGGGGAGATTTGTTAGGGTTTGCCCTAAATTTCCTACCTTATTTGGATTCAACCATAATTGTATTTTATTTCAAAAATAATTTCTTGGAAGAGATGTTAATGAAATCTAGAAATAGAAATCGTTTCTTATGAGATAGGGTACAATATCACCCACAATGTAGTCATTTAAAGAGTTTTATTTAGGGAGAGGTTTTTCTCTCAATAGATTTAATATTTTTATATTATTTGTCTCAATATGTAGGTGACTTGACTAAATTATATTAAATAACTTCTTTTACTATAGTTTTTGTGTCTTGTGATTTATCACCGTCAAGGTTCGCAATTATTAAATTTCGCATGACGCTCTGTTATTTCGATCCCAACGATTGGTATCAGAGTCAATGGTTCATCCAATGGTTCAAAGGGTTGAAGACAGGTTCAAGGCGACCGGTTCAAATCATGTTGCAACCGATTCACGATAATGAAGATTTTGTCTGGAGTGCTTCATGTGGAGAAAAAAAGTTTTAATGATATTTTTAAAAATCCTGCTGCTACATCCTTAAAATCAAAACTCACGTTTTTAACCGGTCAAGCAGCAGTGATGAAGATTATATGAAGTTGGAGAATCAAAATTTTTTGCCCAAAGTTTTTTGTTCAAGGGGAGATTTGTTAGGATTTGCTTTGAATTTCGTACCTTATTTGAATTCTTCCATAATTGTGTTTTATTTCAAAATAAATTTCTTGGAAGAGAAGTTTCAGACATCAATAAATAGAAATCTTTACTTCTGAGACAAAATATAGTAGCATCCACAATGTAGTTGTTTAAAGAGTTTTATTTAGGGGAGATTTTTCTCTCAATAGGTTTCACAATTTTTATATTTTTTTCTCAATATGTAGGTGACTTGATGAAATCATATTAAATAGCTTCTTCTAATATAGTTTTTGTGTCGTCTGATTTATCACTACCAAGGTTGGCAATTATTAGCTTCCGTGATGACGCCTCGTTATTTCGATCCTAACAAATGGTATCGGAGCCAATGGTTCAGGGGGTTAAAGACAGGTTCAAGGCTGTCGGTTCAAATCAAGCTGCAATCGATTCGTGATAATGAAGATTTTGTCTGGAGTACTACATGTGGAAAAAATGGTTTTAATGATATTCTCAAAAAATCCTACTGCTACTACATCTTTAAAATTAAAACTCACTTTTAACACTACAATGGGATCATTTTTAACCGAAAGGGCTCCAAAAACCTTTAGCCTGAAAGGGCTCCAATACTATTAACCCGCAAGGGCTCCATTTTTTCATGTCAAACAGTAGTGATGAAGATTATATGAAGTTGGAGAATCAATATTATTTTGCCAAAAACTTTCTGTTCAAGGGGAGATTTGTTAGGATTTGCCATGAATTTCGTACCTTATTAGGATTATACCATAATTGTGTTTTTACTTCAAAAAGAATTTCTTGGAAGAGAAGTTCCAGACATCTAGAAATAGAAATATTTTCTTCTCAGACACAATACAATAGCATCCACAATGTAGTCATTTAGTTACTTTTATTTAGGAGAGGTTTTTCTCTCAATAGGTTTAATATTTTTTATTAGTTTTCTAAATATGTAGGTGACATGACCAAATTATATTAAATAGCTTCTTTATTATAGTTTTTGTGTCGTTTGATTTATAGCCGCCAAGGTTTGCAATTATTAGCTTCCGCATGACGCCCTGTTATTTCGATCCCAACAAGAGGTATCAGAGTCAATGGTTCATCCACTGATTCAATGGGTTGAGGACAGGTTCAAGGCGGCCGGTTGAAATCATGCTACAACCGATTCGCGATAATGAAGATTTTGTCTAGAGTACTACATGTGGAGAAAAAATGTTTTCACAATATTTTCAAAAATACTGTTGCTACATCTTTGAAATCAAAAGTCACTTTATAATCTTCAATGGGCTCATTTTTAACCCGAAAGGGTTCCAAAAACTTTAACCCGAAAGGGCTTCAATACTATTAACCCGCAAGGGTTCCATTTTTTAACATGTCAAGCAGAAGTGATGAAGATTATATGAAGTTGGAGAATCAAGATTATTTTGCCCAAAAATTTCAGCTCAAGGGGAGATTTGTTAGGGTTTGCCCTAAATTTCCTACCTTATTTGGATTCAACCATAATTGTGTTTTATTTCAAAAAGAATTTCTTGGAAGCGATGTTTATGAAATCTAGAAATAGAAATCTTTTCTTATGAAACAGGATACAATAACACCCACAATGTAGTCATTTAAAGAGTTTTATTTAGGGAGAGGTTTTTCTCTCAATAGATTTAATATTTTATATTATTTTTCTCAATATGTAGGTGACAAGACTCAATTATATTAAATAACTTCTTTTATTATAGTTTTGTGTCTTCTGATTTATCGCCGTCAAGGTTTGCAATTATTAGCTTTCGCATGACGCTCTGTTATTTCGATCCCAACGATTGGTATCAGAGTCAATGGTTCATTCAATGGTTCAAAGGGTTGAAGACAGGTTCAAGGCGACCGGTTCAAATCATGTTGCAACCGATTCACGATAATGAAGATTTTGTCTGGAGTGCTTCATGTGGAGAAAAAAAAGTTTTAATGATATTTTTAAAAATCCTGCTGCTACATCCTCAAAATCAAAACTCACGTTTTTAACAGGTCAAGCAGCAGTGATGAAGATTATATGAAGTTGGAGAATCAAAATATTTTGCCAAAAAAATTCTGTTCAAGGGGAGATTTGTTAGGATTTGCTTTGAATTTCCTACCTTATTTGGATTCTTCCAAAATTGTGTTTTACTTCAAAATAAATTTCTTGGAAGAGAAGTTTCAGACATCTAGAAATAGAAATATTTTATTTTCAGACACAATACAATAGCATCCACAATGTAGTCATTTAAATAGTTTTATTTAGGAGAGGTTTTTCTCTCAATAGGTTTAATATTTTTTATTAGTTTTCTAAATATGTAGGTGAGATGACCAAATTATATTAAATAGGTTCTTTATCATAGTTTTTGTGTCATTTGATTTATAGCCGCCAAGGTTTGCAATTATTAGCTTCCGCCTGACCCCCTGTTATTTCGATCCCAACAAGAGGTATCAGAGTCAATGGTTCATCCACTGATTCAACGGGTTGAAGACAGCTTCAAGGCGGCCGGTTCAAATCATGCTGCAACCGATTCGCGATAATGATGATTTTGTCTAGAGTACTACATGTGGAGAAAAAATGTTTTCACGATATTTTCAAAAATCCTGTTGCTACATCTTTGAAATCAAAACTCACTTTTAAATCTTCAATGGGCTCATTTTTAACCCGAAAGGGTTCCAAAAACTTTTAACCCGAAAGGGCTTCAATACTATTAACCCACAAGGGTTCCATTTTTTAACATGTCAAGCAGAAGTGATGAAGATTATATGAAGTTGGAGAATCAAGATATTTTGCCCAAAAATTTCTGCTCAAGGGGAGATTTGTTAGGGTTTGCCCTAAATTTCCTACCTTATTTGGATTCAATCATAATTGTGTTTTATTTCAAAAAGAATTTCTTGGAAGTGAAGTTTATGAAATCTAGAAATAGAAATCTTTTCTTCTGAGACAGGATACAATAGAACCCACAATGTAGTCATTTAAAGAGTTTTATTTAGGGAGAGGTTTTTCTCTCAATAGATTTAATATTTTTATATTATTTTTCTCAATATCTAGGTGACTTGAATAAATCATATTAAATAGCTTCTTTTATTATAGTTTTTGTGTCTTCTGATTTATCGACGTCAATGTTTGCAATTATTATCTTACGCATGATACCCTGTTATTTTGATCCCAACGAGTGGTTTCAGAGTCAATGGTTCATCCAATGGTTCAAAGTGTTGAAGACGAGTTCAAGGCAAAGGTTCAAATCAAGTCGCAATGATTCACGACAATGAAGATTTTGTCTCGAGTACTCCATGTGGAGAAAAAATCTTTTAATGATATTTTCAAAAATCCTGTTGCTACATCTTTGAAATCAAAACTCACTTTTAAATCTTCAATGGGCTCATTTTTAACCCGAAAGGGTTCCAAAAACTTTTAACCCGAAAGGGCTTCAATACTATTTACCCGCAAGGGTTCCATTTTTTAACATGTCAAGCAGAAGTGATGAAGATTATATGAAGTTGGAGAATCAAGATATTTTGCCCAAAAATTTCAGCTCAAGGGGAGATTTGTTAGGGTTTGCCCTAAATTTTCTACCTTATTTGGATTCAACCATAATTGTGTTTTACTTCAAAAAGAATTTCTTGGAAGTGATGTTAATGAAATCTAGAAATGGAAATATTTTCTTCTGAGACACGATACAATAGCATCCACAATGTAGTCATTTAGATAGTTTTGTTTAGGGGGAGGTTTATCTCTCAATAGATTTAATATTTTTATATTATTTTTCTCAATATGTAGGTGACTTGACCAAATCATATTAAATAGCTTCTTTTATTATAGTTTTTGTGTCTTCTGATTTAGCGTCGTCAAGGTTTGCAATTATTAGCTTACGCATGACGCCCTGTTATTTCAATCCCAATGACTGGTATCAGAGTCAGTGGTTCATACAATGGTTCAAAGGGTTGAAGACATGTTCAAGGACGGTGGTTCAAATCAAGCTGCAGCCGATTCACGACAATGAAGATTTTGTCTGGAGTACTACATGTGGAGAAACAATGTTTTAATGATATTTTCAACAATCCTGCTGCTACATCTTTGAAATCAAAACTCACTTTTAAGCCTTAAATGGGCTCATTTTTAACCCGAAAGGGTTCCAAAAACTTTTAACCCGAAAGGGCTCCAATACAATTAACCCGCAAGGGTTCCATTTTTTAACATGTCAAGCAGAAGTGTTGAAGATTATATGAAGTTGGAGAATCAAGATATTTTGCCCAAAAATTTTAGCTCAAGGGGAGATTTGTTAGGGTTTGCCCTAAATTTCCTACCTTATTTGGATTCAACCATAATTGTATTTTATTTCAAAATAATTTCTTGGAAGAGATGTTAATGAAATCTAGAAATAGAAATCGTTTCTTATGAGATAGGATACAATATCACCCACAATGTAGTCATTTAAAGAGTTTTATTTAGGGAGAGGTTTTTCTCTCAATAGATTTAATATTTTTATATTATTTTTCTCAATATGTAGGTGACTTGACTAAATTATATTAAATAACTTCTTTTACTATAGTTTTTGTTTCTTGTGATTTATCACCGTCAAGGTTCGCAATTATTAGCTTTCGCATGACGCTCTGTTATTTCGATCCCAACGATTGGTATCAGAGTCAATGGTTCATCCAATGGTTCAAAGGGTTGAAGACAGGTTCAAGGCGACCGGTTCAAATCATGTTGCAACCGATTCACGATAATGAAGATTTTTTCTGGAGTGCTTCATGTGGAGAAAAAAAGTTTTAATGATATTTTTAAAAATCCTGCTGCTACATCCTTAAAATCAAAACTCACGTTTTTAACCGGTCAAGCAGCAGTGATGAAGATTATATGAAGTTGGAGAATCAAAATTTTTTGCCCAAAGTTTTTTGTTCAAGGGGAGATTTGTTAGGATTTGCTTTGAATTTCGTATCTTATTTGAATTCTTCCATAATTGTGTTTTATTTCAAAATAAATTTCTTGGAAGAGAAGTTTCAGACATCAATAAATAGAAATCTTTACTTCTGAGACAAAATATAGTAGCATCCACAATGTAGTTGTTTAAAGAGTTTTATTTAGGGGAGATTTTTCTCTCAATAGGTTTCACAATTTTTATATTTTTTTCTCAATATGTAGGTGACTTGATGAAATCATATTAAATAGCTTCTTCTATTATAGTTTTTTTGTGTCGTCTGATTTATCACTACCAAGGTTGGCAATTATTAGCTTCCGCATGACGCCCTGTTATTTCGATCCTAACAAATGGTATCGGAGCCAATGGTTCAGGGGGTTAAAGACAGGTTCAAGGCTGTCGGTTCAAATCAAGCTGCAATCGATTCGTGATAATGAAGATTTTGTCTGGAGTACTACATGTGGAAAAAATGGTTTTAATGATATTCTCAAAAAATCCTACTGCTACTACATCTTTAAAATTAAAACTCACTTTTAACACTACAATGGGATCATTTTTAACCGAAAGGGCTCCAAAAACCTTTAGCCTGAAAGGGCTCCAATACTATTAACCCGCAAGGGCTCCATTTTTTTCATGTCAAACAGTAGTGATGAAGATTATATGAAGTTGGAGAATCAATATTATTTTGCCAAAAACTTTCTGTTCAAGGGGAGATTTGTTAGGATTTGCCTTGAGTTTCGTACCTTATTTGGATTCTACCATAATTGTGTTTTACTTCAAAAAGAATTTCTTGGAAGAGAAGTTTCAGACATCTAGAAATAGAAATATATTATTTTCAGACACAATACAATAGCATCCACAATGTAGTCATTTATATAGTTTTATTTAGGAGAGGTTTTTATCTCAATAGGTTTAATATTTTTTATTAGTTTTCTAAATATGTAGGTGAGATGACCAAATTATATTAAATAGGTTCTTTATTATAGTTTTTGTGTCGTTTGATTTATAGCCGCCAAGGTTTGCAATTATTAGCTTCCGCATGACCCCCTGTTATTTCGATCGCAACAAGAGGTATCAGAGTCAATGGTTCATCCACTGATTCAACGGGTTGAAGACATGTTCAAGGCGGCCGGTTCAAATCATGCTGCAACCGATTCGCGATAATGAAGATTTTGTCTAGAGTACTACATGTGGAGAAAAAATGTTTTCACAATATTTTCAAAAATCCTGTTGCTACATCTTTGAAATCAAAACTCACTTTATAATCTTCAATGGGCTCATTTTTAACCCGAAAGGGTTCCAAAAACTTTAACCCGAAAGGGCTTCAATACTATTAACCCGCAAGGGTTCCATTTTTTAACATGTCAAGCAGAAGTGATGAAGATTATATGAAGTTGGAGAATCAAGATATTTTGCCCAAAAATTTCAGTTCAAGGGGAGATTTGTTAGGGTTTGTCCTAAATTTCCTACCTTATTTGGATTCAATCATAATTGTGTTTTATTTCAAAAAGAATTCTTGGAAGAGATGTTTATGAAATCTAGAAATAGAAATCTTTTCTTCTGAGACAGGATACAATAGCACCCACAATGTAGTCATTTAAAGAGTTTTATTTAGGGAGAGGTTTTTCCCTCAATAGATTTAATATTTTTATATTATTTTTCTCAATATCTAGGTGACTTGAATAAATCATATTAAATAGCTTCTTTTATTATAGTTTTTGTGTCTTTTGATTTATCGACGTCAATGTTTGCAATTATTATCTTACGCATGATACCCTGTTATTTTGATCCCAACGAGTGGTTTCAGAGTCAATGGTTCATCCAATGGTTCAAAGTGTTGAAGACAGGTTCAAGGCAGCCGGTTCAAATCAAGCTGCAACAGATTCACGACAATGAAGATTTTGTCTCGAGTACTCCATGTGGAGAAAAAATGTTTTAATGATATTTTCAAAAATCCTGTTGCTACATCTTTGAAATCAAAACTCACTTTTAAATCTTCAATGGGCTCATTTTTAACCCGAAAGGGTTCCAAAAACTTTTAACCCGAAAGGGCTTCAATACTATTTACCCGCAAGGGTTCCATTTTTTAACATGTCAAGCAGAAGTGATGAAGATTATATGAAGTTGGAGAATCAAGATATTTTGCCCAAAAATTTCAGCTCAAGGGGAGATTTGTTAGGGTTTGCCCTAAATTTCCTACCTTATTTGGATTCAATCATAATTGTGTTTTATTTCAAAAAGAATTTCTTGGAAGAGATGTTTATGAAATCTAGAAATAGAAATCTTTTCTTCTGAGACAGGATACAATAGCACCCACAATGTAGTCATTTAAAGAGTTTTATTTACGGAGAGGTTTTTCCCTCAATAGATTTAATTTTTTTATATTATTTTTCTCAATATCGAGGTGACTTGAATAAATCATATTAAATAGCTTCTTTTATTATAGTTTTTGTGTCTTCTGATTTATCGACGTCAATGTTTGAAATTATTAGCTTTTGCATGACACTCTGTTATTTCGATCCCAACGATTGGTATCAGAGTCAATGGTTCATCCAATGGTTCAAAGGGTTGAAGACAGGTTCAAGGTGACCGGTTCAAATCATGTTGCAACCGATTCACGATAATGAAGATTTTGTCTGGAGTGCTTCATGTGGAGAAAAAAAGTTTTAATGATATTTTTAAAAATCCTGCTGCTACATCCTTAAAATCAAAACTCACGTTTTTAACAGGTCAAGCAGCAGTGATGAAGATCATATGAAGTTGGAGAATCAAAATATTTTGCCCAAAGTTTTTTGTTCAAGGGGAGATTTGTTAGGATTTGCTTTGAATTTCCTACCTTATTTGGATTCTTCCATAATTGTGTTTTACTTCAAAATAAATTTCTTGGAAGAGAAGTTTCAGACATCAAGAAATAGAAATCTTTACTTCTGAGACAAAATATAGTAGCATCCACAATGTAGTTGTTTAAAGAGTTTTATTTAGGGGAGATTTTTCTCTCAATAGGTTTCACAATTTTTATATTTTTTTCTCAATATGTAGGTGACTTGATGAAATCATATTAAATAGCTTCTTCTATTATAGTTTTTTTGTGTCGTCTGATTTATCACTACCAAGGTTGGCAATTATTAGCTTCCGCATGACGCCCTGCTATTTCGATCCTAACAAATGGTATCGGAGCCAATGGTTCAGGGGGTTAAAGACAGGTTCAAGGCTGTCGGTTCAAATCAAGCTGCAATCGATTCGTGATAATGAAGATTTTGTCTGGAGTACTACAATTGGAAAAAATGGTTTTAATGATATTCTCAAAAAATCCTACTGCTACTACATCTTTAAAATTAAAACTCACTTTTAACACTACAATGGGATCATTTTTAACCGAAAGGGCTCCAAAAACCTTTAGCCTGAAAGGGCTCCAATACTATTAACCCGCAAGGGCTCCATTTTTTCATGTCAAACAGTAGTGATGAAGATTATATGAAGTTGGAGAATCAATATTATTTTGCCAAAAACTTTCTGTTCAAGGGGAGATTTGTTAGGATTTGCCTTGAGTTTCGTACCTTATTTGGATTCTACCATAATTGTGTTTTACTTCAAAAAGAATTTCTTGGAAGAGAAGTTTCAGACATCTAGAAATAGAAATATATTATTTTCAGACACAATACAATAACATCTACAATGTAGTCATTTAGATAGTTTTATTTAGGAGAGGTTTTTCTCTCAATAGGTTTAATAATTTTTATTAGTTTTCCCAATATGTAGGTGACATGATCAAATTATATTAAATAGCTTCTTTTATTATAATTTTTATGTCGTTTGATTTATAGCCGCCAAGGTTTGAAATTATTAGCTTTCCCATGACGCTCTGTTATTTCGATCCCAACAAGAGGTATCAGAGTCAATGGTTCATCCACTTATTCAACGGGTTGAAGACAGGTTCAAGGCGGCCGGTTCAAAACATGATGCACACAATTCGCGATAATGAAGATTTTGTGCGGAGTGCTACATGTGGAGATAAAAAATGTTTTCACAATATTTTCAAAAATCCTGTTCCTACATCTTTGAAATCAAAACTCACTTTATAATCTTCAATGGGCTCATTTTTAACCCGAAAGGGCTTCAATACTATTAACCCGCAAGGGTTCCATTTTTTAACATGTCAAGCAGAAGTGATGAAGATTATATGAAGTTGGAGAATCAAGATATTTTGCCCAAAAATTTCAGTTCAAGGGGAGATTTGTTAGGGTTTGTCCTAAATTTCCTACCTTATTTGGATTCAATCATAATTGTGTTTTATTTCAAAAAGAATTTCTTGGAAGAGATGTTTATGAAATCTAGAAATAGAAATCTTTTCTTCTGAGACAGGATACAATAGCACCCACAATGTAGTCATTTAAAGAGTATTATTTAGGGAGAGGTTTTTCCCTCAATAGATTTAATATTTTTATATTATTTTTCTCAATATCTAGGTGACTTGAATAAATCATATTAAATAGCTTCTTTTATTATAGTTTTTGTGTCTTCTGATTTATCGACGTCAATGTTTGCAATTATTATCTTACGCATGATACCCTGTTATTTTGATCCCAACGAGTGGTTTCAGAGTCAATGGTTCATCCAATGGTTCAAAGTGTTGAAGACAGGTTCAAGGCAGCCGGTTCAAATCAAGCTGCAACAGATTCACGACAATGAAGATTTTGTCTCGAGTACTCCATGTGGAGAAAAAATGTTTTAATGATATTTTCAAAAATCCTGTTGCTACATCTTTGAAATCAAAACTCACTTTTAAATCTTCAATGGGCTCATTTTTAACCCGAAAGGGTTCCAAAAACTTTTAACCCGAAAGGGCTTCAATACTATTTACCCGCAAGGGTTCCATTTTTTAACATGTCAAGCAGAAGTGATGAAGATTATATGAAGTTGGAGAATCAAGATATTTTGCCCAAAAATTTCACCTCAAGGGGAGATTTGTTAGGGTTTGCCCTAAATTTCCTACCTTATTTGGATTCAATCATAATTGTGTTTTATTTCAAAAAGAATTTCTTGGAAGAGATGTTTATGAAATCTAGAAATAGAAATATTTTCTTCTGAGACACGATACAATAACATCCACAATGTAGTCATTTAGATAGTTTTGTTTGGGGGGAGGTTTTTCTTTCAATAGATTTAATATTTTTATATTATTTTTCTCAATATGTAGGTGACTTGACCAAATCATATTAAATAGCTTCTTTTATTATAATTTTTGTGTCTTCTGATTTAGCGTCGTCAAGGTTTGGAATTATTAGCTTACGCATGACGCCCTGTTATTTCGATCCTAACGACTGGTATTAGAGTCAGTGGTTCATACAATGGTTCAAAGGGTTGAAGACATGTTCAAGGAGGGCAGTTCAAATCAAGCTGCCGCCGATTCACGACAATGAAGATTTTGTCTGGAGTACAACATGTATAGAAAAAATGTTTTAATGATATTTTCAACAATCCTGCTGCTACATCTTTGAAATCAAAACACACTTTAAACTCTTCAAAGGGCTCATTTTTAACCCGAAAGGGCTTCAATACTATTAACCCGCAAGGGTTCCATTTTTTAACATGTCAAGAAGAAGTGATGAAGATTATATGAAGTTGGAGAATCAAGATATTTTGCCCAATAATTTCAGCTCAAGGGGAGATTTGTTAGGGTTTGCCCTAAATTTCCTACCTTATTTGGATTCAACCATAATTGTGTTTTATTTCAAAAAGAATTTCTTGGAAGTGATGTTTATGAAATCTAGAAATAGAAATCTTTTCTTATGAGACATGATACAATAGCACCCACAATATAGTCATTTAAAGAGTTTTATTTAGGGAGAGGTTTTTCTCTCAATAGATTTAATATTTTTATATTATTTTTCTCAATATCTAGGTGACTTGACTAAATTATATTAAATAACTTCTTTTATTATAGTTTTTGTGTCTTCTGATTTATCGCCGTCAAGGTTTGCAATTATTAGCTTTCGCATGACGCTCTATTATTTCGATCCCAACGATTGGTATCAGAGTCAATGGTTCATCCAATGGTTCAAAGGGTTGAAGACAGGTTCAAGGCAGCCGGTTCAAATCAAGCTGCAACCGATTCACGACAATGAAGATTTTGTCTGGAGTACTCCATGTGGAGAAAAAATGTTTTAATGAAAATTTCAAAAATCCTGTTGCTACATCTTTGAAATCAAAACTCACTTTTAAATCTTAATGGGCTCATTTTTAACCCGAAAGGGTTCCAAAAACTTTTAACCCGAAAGGGCTTCAATACTATTAACCCGCAAGGGTTCCATTTTTAACATGTCAAGCAGAAATGCTGAAGATTATATGAAGTTGGAGAATCAAGATTATTTTGCCCAAAAATTTCAGCTCAAGGGGAGATTTGATAGGGTGTGCCCTAAATTTCCTACCTTATTTGGATTCAACCATAATTGTGTTTTATTTCAAAAAGAATTTCTTGGAAGAGATGTTTATGAAATCTAGAAATAGAAATCTTTACTTATGAAACAGGATACAATAACACCCACAATGTAGTCATTTAAAGAGTTTTATTTAGGGAGAGGTTTTTCTCACAATAGATTTAATATTTTTATATTATTTTTCTCAATATGTAGGTGACAAGACTAAATTATATTAAATAACTTCTTTTATTATAGTTTTGTGTCTTCTGATTTATCGCCGTCAAGGTTTGCAATTATTAGCTTTCGCATGACGCTCTGTTATTTCGATCCCAACGATTGGTATCGGGGTCAATGGTTCATCCAATGGTTCAAAGGGTTGAAGACAGGTTCAAGTCGACCGGTTCAAATCATTTTGCAACCGATTCACGATAATGAAGATTTTGTCTGGAGTGCTTCATATGGAGAAAAAAAAGTTTTAATGATATTTTTAAAAATCCTGCTGCTACATCCTCAAAATCAAAACTCACATTTTTAACAGGTCAAGAAGCAGTGATGAAGATTATATGAAGTTGGAGAATCAAAATATTTTGCCAAAAAAACTCTGTTCAAGGGGAGATTTGTTAGGATTTGCTTTGAATTTCTTACCTTATTTGGATTCTTCCAAAATTGTGTTTTACTTCAAAATAAATTTCTTGGAAGAGAAGTTTCAGACATCAAGAAATAGAAATCTTTTCTTCCGAGACAAAATATAGTAGCATCCACAATGTAGTCGTTTAAAGAGTTTTATTTAGGGGAGATTTTTCTCTCAATAGGTTTCACAATTTTTATATTATTTTCTCAATATGTAGGTGACATGATGAGATCATATTAAATAGCTTATTCTATTATAGTTTTTTTGTGTCGTCTGATTTATCACAACCAAGGTTGGCAATTATTAGCTTACGCATGACGCCCTGTTATTTCGATCCTAACAAATGGTATCGGAGCCAATGGTTCAGGGGGTTAAAGACAGGTTCAAGGTTGTCGGTTCAAATCAAGCTGCAATCGATTCGTGATAATGAAGATTTTGTCTGGAGTACTACATGTGGAAAAAATGGTTTTAATGATATTCTCAAAAAATCCTACTGCTACATCTTTAAAATTAAAACTCACTTTTAACACTACAATGGGATCATTTTTAACCGAAAGGGCTCCAAAAACCTTTAGCCTGAAAGGGCTCCAATACTATTAACCCACAAGGGCTCCATTTTTTTCATGTCAAACAGTAGTGATGAAGATTATATGAAGTTGGAGAATCAATATTATTTTGCCAAAAACTTTCTGTTCAAGGGGAGATTTGTTAGGATTTGCCTTGAGTTTCGTACCTTATTTGGATTCTACCATAATTGTGTTTTACTTCAAAAAGAATTTCTTGGAAGAGAGGTTTCTGACATCTTGAAATAGAAATATTTTCTTCTCAGACACAATACAATAGCATCCACAATGTAGTAATTTAGATAGTTTTATTTAGGAAAGGTTTTTATCTCAATAGGTTTAATATTTTTATTGGTTTTCTCAATATGTAGGTGACATGACCAAATTATATTAAATAGCTTATTTTATTATAGATTTTGTGTCGTCTGATTTATAGCTGTCAAGGTTTGCAATTATTAGCTTCCGTATGACGCCCTGTTATTTCGATCCTAACAAGAGGTATCAAAGTCAATGGTTCATCCACTGATTCAACGAGTTGAAGACAGGTTCAAGGCGGCCGATTCAAATCAAGCTGCAACCGATTCACGATAATGAAGATTTTTTCTGGAGTACTACATGTGGAGAAAAAATGTTTTAACGATATTTTCAAAAATCCTGTTGCTACATCTTTGATATCAAAACTCACTTTTAAATCTTCAATGGGCTCATTTTTAACCCGAAAGGGTTCCAAAAACTTTAACCCGAAAGGCTTCAATACTATTAACCCGCAAGGGTTCCATTTTTTAACATGTCAAGCAGAAGTGATGAAGATTATATGAAGTTGGAGAATCAAGATATTTTGCCCAAAAATTTCAGTTCAAGGGGAGATTTGTTAGGGTTTGTCCTAAATTTCCTACCTTATTTGGATTCAATCATAATTGTGTTTTATTTCAAAAAGAATTTCTTGGAAGAGATGTTTATGAAATCTAGAAATAGAAATCTTTTCTTCTGAGACAGGATACAATAGCACCCACAATGTAGTCATTTAAAGAGTTTTATTTAGGGAGAGGTTTTTCTCTCAATAGATTTAATATTTTTATATTATTTTTCTCAATATCTAGGTGACTTGAATAAATCATATTAAATAGCTTCTTTTATTATAGTTTTTGTGTCTTCTGATTTATCGACGTCATTGTTTGCAATAATTATCTTACGCATGATACCCTGTTATTTTTATCCCAACGAGTGGTTTCAGAGTCAATGGTTCATCCAATGGTTCAAAGTGTTGAAGACAGGTTCAAGGCAGCTGGTTCAAATCAAGCTGCTACAGATTCACGACAATGAAGATTTTGTCTGGAGTACTCCATGTGGAGAAAAAATGTTTTAATGATATTTTCAAAAATCCTGTTGCTACATCTTTGAAATCAAAACTCACTTTTAAATCTTCAATGGGCTCATTTTTAACCGGAAAGGGTTCCAAAAACTTTTAACCCGAAAGGGCTTCAATACTATTAACCCGCAAGGGTTCCATTTTTTAACATGTCAAGCAGAAGTGATGAAGATTATATGAAGTTGGAGAATCAAGATATTTTGCCCAAAAATTTCAGTTCAAGGGGAGATTTGTTAGGGTTTGTCCTAAATTTCCAACCTTATTTGGATTCAATCATAATTGTGTTTTAGTTCAATAAGAATTTCTTGGAAGAGATGTTTATGAAATCTAGAAATAGAAATCTTTTCTTCTGAGACAGGATACAATAGCACCCACAATGTAGTCATTTAAAGAGTTTTATTTATGGAGAGGTTTTTCTCTCAATAGATTTAATATTTTCATATTATTTTTCTCAATATCTCGGTGACTTGAATAAATCATATTAAATAGCTTCTTTTATTATAGTTTTGTGTCTTCTGATTTATCGACGTCAATGTTTGCAATTATTATCTTACGCATGATACCACGTTATTTTGATCTCAACGAGTGGTTTCAGAGTCAATGGTTCATCCAATGGTTCAAAGTGTTGAAGACAGGTTCAAGGCAGCCGGTTCAAATCAAGCTGCAACAGATTCACGACAATGAAGATTTTGTCTGGAGTACTCCATGTGGAGAAAAAATGTTTTAATGATATTTTCAAAAATCCTGTTTCTACATCTTTGAAATCAAAACTCACTTTTAAATCTTCAATGGGCTCATTTTTAACCGGAAAGGGTTCCAAAAACTTTTAACCCGAAAGGGCTTCAATACTATTAACCCGCAAGGGTTCCATTTTTTAACATGTCAAGCAGAAGTGATGACGATTATATGAAGTTGGAGAATCAAGATATTTTGCCCAAAAATTTCAGTTCAAGGGGAGATTTGTTAGGGTTTGTCCTAAATTTCCTACCTTATTTGTATTCAATCATAATTGTGTTTTATTTCAAAAAGAATTTCTTGGAAGAGATGTTTATGAAATCTAGAAATAGAAATCTTTTCTTATGAGATAGGATACAATATCACACACAACGTAGTCATTTAAAGAGTTTTATTTAGGGAGAGGTTTTTCTCTCAATAGATTTAATATTTTTATATTATTTTTCTCAATATGTAGGTGACTTGACTAAATTATATTAAATAACTTCTTTTATTATAGTTTTTGTGTCTTGTGATTTATCACCGTCAAGGTTTGAAATTATTAGCTTTCGCATGACGCTCTGTTATTTCGATCCCAATGATTGGTATCAGAGTCAATGGTTCATCCAATGGTTCAAAGGGTTGAAGACAGGTTCAAGGCGACCGGTTCAAATCATGTTGCAACCGATTCACGATAATGAAGATTTTGTCTGGAGTGCTTCATGTGGAGAAAAAAAGTTTTAATGATATTTTTAAAAATCCTGCTGCTACATCCTTAAAATCAAAACTCACGTTTTTAACGGGTCAAGCAGAAGTGATGAAGACTATATGAAGTTGGAGAATCAAAATTTTTTGCCAAAATGTTTTTGTTCAAGGGGAGATTTGTTAAGATTTGCTTTGAATTTCCTACCTTATTTGGATTCTTCCATAATTGTGTTTTACTTCAAAATAAATTTCTTGGAAGAGAAGTTTCACACATCAAGAAATAGAAATCTTTACTTATGAGACAAAATATAGTAGCATCCACAATGTAGTTGTTTAAAGAGTTTTATTTAGAGGAGATTTTTCTCTCAATAGGTTTCACAATTTTTATATTTTTTTCTCAATATGTAGGTGACTTGATGAAATCATATTAAATAGCTTCTTCTATTATAGTTTTTTTGTGTCGTCTGATTTATCACTACCAAGGTTGGCAATTATTAGCTTCCGCATGACGCCCTGTTATTTCGATCCTAACAAATGGTATCGGAGCCAATGGTTCCGGGGGTTAAAGACAGGTTCAAGGCTGTCGGTTCAAATCAAGCTGCAATCGATTCGTGATAATGAAGATTTTGTCTGGAGTACTACATGTGGAAAAAATGGTTTTAATGATATTTTCAAAAAATCCTACTGCTACAACTTTATAATTAAAACTCACTTTTAACACTACAATGGGATCATTTTTAACCGAAAGGGCTCCGAAAACCTTTAGCCTGAAAGGGCTCCAATACTATTAACCCGCAAGGGTTCCATTTTTTTCAGGTCAAACAGCAGTGATGAAGATTATATGAAGTTGGAGAATCAATATTATTTTGCCAAAAACTTTCTGTTCAAGGGGAGATTTGTTAAGATTTGCCTTGAGTTTCGTACCTTATTTGGATTCTACCATAATTGTGTTTTACTTCTAAAAGAATTTCTTGGAAGAGAAGTTTCAGACATCTAGAAATAGAAATTTTTTATTTTCAGACACAATACAATAGCATCCACAATGTAGTCATTTAGATAGTTTTATTTAGGAGAGGTTTTTCTCTCAACATGTTTAATATTTTTTATTAGGTTTCTAAATATGTAGGTGACATGACCAAATTATATTAAATAGCTTCTTTATTATAGTTTTTGTGTCGTTTGATTTATAGCCGCCAAGGTTTGCAATTATTAGCTATCGCATGACGCCCTATTATTTCGATCCCAACAAGAGGTATCAGAGTCAATGGTTCATCCACTGATTTAACGGATTGAAGACAGGTTCAAGGCGGCCGCTTCAAATCATGCTGCAACCGATTCGCGATAATGAAGATTTTGTCTAGAGTACTACATGTGGAGAAAAAACGTTTTCACGATATTTTCAAAAATCCTGTTGCTACATCTTTGAAATCAAAACTCACTTTTATATCTTCAATGGGCTCATTTTTTACCCGAAAGGGTTCCAAAAACTTTTAACCCGAAAGGGCTTCAATACTATTAACCCGCAAGGGTTCCATTTTTTAACATGTCAAGCAGAAGTGATGAAGATTATATGAAGTTGGAGAATCAAGATATTTTGCCCAAAAATTTCAGCTCAAGGGGAGATTTGTTAGGGGTTGTCCTAAATTTCCTACCTTATTTGGATTCAATCATAATTGTGTTCTATTTCAAAAAGAATTACTTGGAAGAGATGTTTATGAAATCTAGAAATAGAAATCTTTTCTTATGAAACAGGATACAATAACACCCACAATGTAGTCATTTAAAGAGTTTTATTTAGGGAGAGGTTTTTCTCTCAATAGATTTAATATTTTTATATTATTTTTCTCAATATCTAGGTGACTTGACTAAACTATATTAAATAACTTCTTTTATTATAGTTTTTGTGTCTTCTAATTTATCGACGTCAATGTTTGCAATTATTATCTTACGCATGATACCCTGTTATTTTGATCCCAACGAGTGGTTTCAGAGTCAATGGTTCATCCAATGGTTCAAAGTGTTGAAGACAGGTTCAAGGCAGCAGGTTCAAATCAAGCTGCAACCGATTCAGGACAATGAAGATTTTGTCTAGAGTACTCCATGTGGAGAAATTTTTTTTAATGTAATTTTCAAAACTCCTGTTGCTACATCTTTGAAATCAAAACTCACTTTTAAATCTTCAATGGGCTCATTTTTAACCCGAAAGGGTTCCAAAAACTTTTAACCCGAGAGGGCTTCCATACTATTAACCCGCAAGGGTTCCATTTTTAATTATGTCAAGCAGAAGTGATGAAGATTATATGAAGTTGGAGAATCAAGATATTTTTCCCAAATATTTCAGCTCAAGGTGAGATTTGTTAGGGTTTGCCCTAAATTTTCTACCTTATTTGGATTCAACCATAATTGTGTTTTATTTCAAAAAGAATTTCTTGGAAGAGATGTTTATGAAATCTAGAAATAGAAATCTTTTCTTATGAGACATGATACAATAGCACCCACAATGTAGTCATTTATATAGTTTTATTTAGGGAGAGGTTTTTCTCTGAATAGATTTAATATTTATATATTATTTTTCTCAATATGTAGGTGACTTGAATAAATCATATTAAATAGCTTCTTTTATTATAGTTTTTGTGTCTTCTGATTTATCATCGTCAAGGTTTGCATTTATTAGCTTTCGCATGACGCTCTGTTATTTCGATCCCAATGATTGGTTTCAGAGTCAATGGTTCATCCAATGGTTCAAAGTGTTGAAGACAGGTTCAAGGCAGCAGGTTCAAATCAAGCTGCAACCGATTCAGGACAATGAAGATTTTTTCTGGAGTACTCCATGTGGAGAAATTTTTTTTAATGTAATTTTCAAAACTCCTGTTGCTACATCTTTGAAATCAAAACTCACTTTTAAATCTTCAATGGGCTCATTTTTAACCCGAAAGGGTTCCAAAAACTTTTAACCCGAGAGGGCTTCCATACTATTAACCCGCAAGGGTTCCATTTTTAATTATGTCAAGCAGAAGTGATGAAGATTATATGAAGTTGGAGAATCAAGATATTTTTCCCAAAAATTTCAGCTCAAGGGGAGATTTGTTAGGGTTTGCCCTAAATTTTCTACCTTATTTGGATTAAACCATAATTGTGTTTTACTTCAAAAAGAATTTCTTGGAAGTGATGTTTATGAAATCTAGAAATAGAAATATTTTCTTCTGAGACACGATACAATAGCATCCACAATGTAGTCATTTAGATAGTTTTGTTTAGGGGGAGGTTTTTCTCTCAATAGATTTAATATTTTTATATTATTTTTCTCAATATGTAGGTGACTTGACCAAATCATATTAAATAGCTTCTTTTATTATAGTTTTTGTGTCTTCTGATTTAGCGTCATCAAGGTTTGGAATTATTAGCTTACGCATGATGCCCTGTTATTTCGATCCTAACGACGGGTATCAGAGTCAGTGGTTCATACAATGGTTCACAGGGTTGAAGACATGTTCAAGGAGGGCAGTTCAAATCAAGCTGCCGCCGATTCACGACAATGAAGATTTTCTCTGGAGTACAACATGTAGAGAAAAAATGTTTTAATGATATTTTCAACAATCCTGCTGCTACATCTTTGAAATCAAAACACACTTTTAACTCTTCAAAGGGCTCATTTTTAACCCGAAAGGGCTTCAATACTATTAACCCGCAAGGGTTCCATTTTTTAACATGTCAAGCAGAAGTGATGAAGATTATATGAAGTTGGAGAATCAAGATATTTTGCCCAATAATTTCAGCTCAAGGGGAGATTTGTTTGGGTTTGCCCTAAATTTCCTACCTTATTTGTATTCAACCATAATTGTGTTTTATTTCAAAAAGAATTTCTTGGAAGTGATGTTTATGAAATCTAGAAATAGAAATCTTTTCTTATGAGACAGGATACAATAACACCCACAATGTAGTCATTTAAAGAGTTTTATTTAGGGAGAGGTTTTTCTCTCAACAGATTTAATATTTTTATATTATTTTTCTCAATATCTAGGTGACTTGACTAAATTATATTAAATAACTTCTTTTATTATAGTTTTTGTGTCTTCTCATTTATCGCCGTCAACGATTGGTATCAGAGTCAATGGTTCATCCAATGGTTCAAAGGGTTGAAGACAAGTTCAAGGCGACCGGTTCAAATCATGTTGCAACCGATTCACGATAATGAAGATTTTGTCCGGAGTGCTTCATGTGGAGAAAAAAAGTTTTAATGATATTTTTAAAAATCCTGCTGCTACATCCTTAAAATAAAAACTCACATTTTTAACAGGCCAAGCAGCAGTGATGAATATTATATGAAGTTTGAGAATCAAAATATTTTGCCAAAAAATTTCTGTTCAAGGGGAGATTTGTTAGGATTTGCTTTGAATTTCCTACCTTATTTGGATTTTCCCATAATTGTGTTTTACTTCAAAATAAATTTCTTGGAAGAGAAGTTTCAGACATCAAGAAATAGAAATCATTTCTTCCGAGACAAAATATAGTAGCATCCACAATGTAGTCGTTTAAAGAGTTTTATTTAGGGGAGATTTTTCTCTCAATAGGTTTCACAATTTTTATATTATTTTCTCAATATGTAGGTGACTTGACCAAATCATATTAAATAGCTTCTTCTATTATAGTTTTTTTGTGTCGTCTGATTTATCACTACCAAGGTTGGCAATTATTAGCTTCCGTATGACACCCTGTTATTTCGATCCTAACAAATGGTATCGGAGCCAATGGTTCAGGGGGTTAAAGACATGTTCAAGGTTGTCGGTTCAAATCAAGCTGCAATCGATTCGCGATAATGAAGATTTTTTCTAGAGTACTACATGTGGAAAAGGCTCCAAAAACTTTTAGCCTAAAAGGGCTCCAATACTATTAACCCGCAAGGGCTCCATTTGTTTCATGTCAAAAAGCAGTGATGAAGATTATATTAAGTTGGCGAATCAATATTATTTTGCCAAAAACTTTCTGTTCAAGGGGAGATTTGTTAGGAGTTGCCTTGATTTTGTACCTTATTTGGATTCTACCATAATTGTGTTTTTACTTCAAAAAGAATCTGTTGGAAGAGAAGTTCCAGACATCTAGAATTAGAAATATTTTCTTCTCAGACACAATACAATAGCATCCACAATGTACTCATTTAGATAGTTTTATTTAGGAGAGGTTTTTCTCTCAATAGGTTTAATAATTTTTATTAATTTTCCCAATATGTAGGTGACATGATAAAATTATATTAAATAGCTTATTTTATTATAGTTTTTATGTCGTCTGATTTATAGCCGCCAAGGTTTGCAATTATTAGCTTCCGCATGACGCTCTGTTATTTCTATCCCAACAAGAGATATCAGAGTCAATGGTTCATCCACTGATTCAACGGGTTGAAGACAGGTTCAAGGCGGCCGGTTCAAATCATGCTGCAACCAATTCGCGATAATGAAGATTTTGTCTAGAGTACTACATGTTGAGAAAAAAATGTTCTAATGATATTTTCAAAAATCCTATTGCTACATCTTTGAAATCAAAACTCACTTTTAAATATTCTATGGGCTCATTTTTAACCCGAAAGGTTTCCAAAAACTTTTAACCTGAAAGGGCTCCAATACTATTAACCCGCAAGGGTTCCATTTTTTAACATGTCAAGCAGAAGTGATGAAGATTAGATGAAGTTGGAGAATCAAGATATTTTGCCCAAATATTTCAGCTCTAGGGGAGATTTGTTAGGGTTTGCCCTAAATTTCCTACCTTATTTGGATTCAATCATAATTGTGTTTTATTTCAAAAAGAATTTCTTGGAAGAGATGTTTATGAAATCTAGAAATAGAAATCTTTTCTTCTGAGACAGGATACAATAGCACCCACAATGTAGTCATTTAAAGAGTTTTATTTAGGGAGAGGTTTTTCTCTCAATAGATTTAATATTTTTATATTATTTTTCTCAATATCTAGGTGACTTGAATAAATCATATTAAATAGCTTCTTTTATTATAGTTTTTGTGTCTTCTGATTTATCGACGTCAATGTTTGCAATTATTATCTTATGCATGATACCCTGTTATTTCGATCCCAACGACTGGTTTCAGAGTCAATGGTTCATCCCATGGTTCAAAGTGTTGAAGATAGGTTCAAGGTAGCCGGTTCAAATCAAGCTGTAACCGATTCACGACAATGAAGATTTTGTTTGGAGTACTCCATGTTGAGAAAAACTGTTTTAATGATATTTTCAAAAATACTGCTACTACATCTTTAAAATGAAAACTCACTTTTAACTATTTAAAGGGCTCATATTTATCCTGAAAGAGCTTCAAAAAATTTAACCCAAAAGGGCTCCAATACTATTAACCCGCAAGGGTTCCATTTTTTAACATGTCAAGCAGAAATGATGAAGATTATATGAAGTTGGAGAATCAAGATTATTTTGCCCAAAAATTTCAGCTCAAGGGGAGATTTGTTAGGGTTTGCCCTAAATTTTCTACCTTATTTGGATTCAACCATAATTGTGTTTTACTTCAAAAAGAATTTCTTGGAAGTGATGTTTATGAAATCAAGAAATAGAAATATTTTCTTCTGAGACACGATACAATAGCATCCACAATATAGTCATTTAGATAGTTTTGTTTAGGGGGAGGTTTTTCTCTCAATAGATTTAATATTTTTATATTATTTTTCTCAATATGTAGGTGACTTGGCCAAATCATATTAAATAACTTCTTTTATTAGAGTTTTTGTGTCTTCTGATTTAGCGTCGTCAAGGTTTGCAATTCTTAGCTTACGCATGACGCCCTGTTATTTCGATCCCAACGACTGATATCAGAGTCAGTGGTTCATCCAATGGTTCAAAGGGTTGAAGACATGTTCAAGTAGGCCGGTTCAAATCAAGCTGCAGCCGATTCACGACAATGAAGATTTTGTCTGGAGTACTACATGTGGAGAAAAAATGTTTTAATGATATTTTCAACAATCCTGCTGCTACATCTTTGAAATCAAAACACACTTTACTTTTAACTCTTCAAAGGGCTCATTTTGAACCCGAAAGGGTTCCAAAAACTTTTAACCCGAAAGGGCTCCAATACTATTAACCCGCAAGGGTTCCATTTTTTAACATGTCAAGCAGAAGTGATGAAGATTAGATGAAGTTGGAGAATCAAGATATTTTGCCCAAATATTTCAGCTCAAGGGGAGATTTGTTAGGGTTTGCCCTAAATTTCCTACCTTATTTGGATTCAACCATAATTGTGTTTTATTTCAAAAAGAATTTCTTGGAAGAGATGTTTATGAAATCTAGAATGTAGTCATTTATATAGTTTTATTTAGGGAGAGGTTTTTCTCTCAATAGATTTAATATTTTTATATTATTTTTCTCAATATGTAGGTGACTTGAATAAATCATATTAAATAGCTTCTTTTATTATAGATTTTGTGTCTTCTGATTTATCGTCGTCAAGGTTAGCATTTATTAGCTTTTGCATGACGCTCTGTTATTTCGATCCCAATGATTGGTATCAAAGTCAATGGTTCATCCAATGGTTCAAAGGGTTGAGGACAAGTTCAAGGCGACCGGTTCAAATCATGTTGCAACCGATTCAGGATAATGAAGATTTTGTCCGGAGTGCTTCATGTGGAGAAAAACGTTTTAATGATATTTTTAAAAATCCATCCTGCTGCGACATCCTTAAAATCAAAACTCACGTTTTTAACAGGTCAAGCAGCAGTGATGAAGATTATATGAAGTTGGAGAATCAAAATATTTTGCCAAAAAATTTCTGTTCCAGGGGAGATTTGTTAGGATTTGCTTTGAATGTCCTACCTTATTTGGATTCTTCCATAATTGTGTTTTACTTCAAAATAAATTTCTTGGAAGAGAAGTTTCAAACATCAAGAAATAGAAATCTTTTCTTCCGAGACAAAATATAGTAGCATCCACAATGTAGTCGTTTAAAGAGTTTTATTTAGGGGAGATTTTTCTCTCAATAGGTTTCACAATTTTTATATTATTTTCTCAATATGTAGGTGACTTGACCAAATCATATTAAATAGCTTCTTCTATTATAGTTTTTTTGTGTCGTCTGATTTATCACTACCAAGGTTGGCAATTATTAGCTTCCGCATGACGCCCTGTTATTTCGATCCTAACAAATGGTATCGGAGCCAATGGTTCAGGGGGTTAAAGACAGGTTCAAGGCTGTCGGTTCAGATCAAGCTGCAATCGATTCACGATAATGAAGATTTTGTCTGGAGTACTACACGTGGAAAAGTGGTTTTAATGATATTTTCAAAAAATCCTACTGCTACATCTTTAAAATTAAAACTCACTTTTAACACTACAATGTGATCATTTTTAACCGAAAAGGCTCCAAAAACTTTTAACCTAAAAGGGCTCCAATACTATTAACCCGCAAGGGCTCCATTTGTTTCATGTCAAAAAGCAGTGATGAAGATTATATGAAGTTGGCGAATCAATATTATTTTGCCAAAAACTTTCTGTTCAAGGGGAGATTTGTTAGGAGTTGCCTTGAGTTTTGTACATTATTTGGATTCTACCATAATTGTGTTTTACTTCAAAAAGAATTTCTTGAAAGAGAAGTTTCAGACATCTAGAAATAGAAATATTTTCTTTTCAGACACAATACAATAGCATACACAATGTAGTCATTTAGATAGTTTTATTTAGGAGAGGTTTTTCTCTCAATAGGTTTAATATTTTTTATTAGTTTTCTAAATATGTAGGTGACATGACCAAATTATATTAAATAGCTTCTTTATTATAGTTTTTGTGTCGTTTGATTTATAGCCTCCAATGTTTACAATTATTAGCTTCCGCATGACGCCCTGTTATTTTGATCCCAAAAAGAGGTATCAGAGTCAATGGTTCATCCACTGATTCAACGGGTTGAAGACAGGTTCAAGGCGGCCGGTTTAAATTATGCTGCAACCGATTCGCGATAATGAAGATTTTGTCTAGAGTACTACATGTTGAGAAAAAAATGTTTTAATGATATTTTCAAAAATCCTGTTGCTACATCTTTGAAATCAAACCTCACTTTTAAATCTTCAATGGGCTCATTTTTAACCCGAAAGGGTTCCAAAAACTTTTAACCTGAAAGGGCTCCAATACTATTAACCCGCAAGGGTTCCATTTTTTAACATGTCAAGCAGAAGTGATGAAGATTAGATGAAGTTGGAGAATCAAGATATTTTGCCCTAAATATTTCAGCTCAAGGGGAGATTTGTTATGGTTTGCTCTAAATTTCCTACCTTATTTGGATTCAATCATAATTGTGTTTTATTTCAAAAAGAATTTCTTGGAAGAGATGTTTATGAAATCTAGAAATAGAAATCTTTTCTTATGAGACAGGATACAATAGCACCCACAATGTAGTCATTTAAAGAGTTTTATTTAGGGAGAGGTTTTTCTCTCAAAAGATTTAATATTTTCATATTATTTTTCTCAATATGTAGGTGACTTGAATAAATCATATTAAATAGCTTCTTTTATTATAGTTTTTGTGTCTTCTGATTTATCGACATCAATGTTTGCAATTATTATCTAACGCATGATACCCTGTTATTTCGATCCCAACGGCTGGTTTCAGAGTCAATGGTTCATCCAATGGTTCAAAGTGTTGAAGACAGGTTCAAGGCAGCCGGTTCAAATCATGCTGCAACCGATTCACGACAATGAAGATTTTGTCTGGAGTACTCCATGTGGAGAAAAAATGTTTTAATGAAATTTTCAAAAATCCTGTTGCTACATCTTTGAAATCAAAACTCACTTTTAAATCTTCAATGGGCTCATTTTTAACCCGAAAGGGTTCCAAAAACTTTTAACCCGAAAGGGCTTCAATACTATTAACCCGCAAGGGTTCCATTTTTAATTTTATCAAGCAGAAGTGATGAAGATTATATGAAGTTGGAGAATCAAGATATTTTGCCCAAAAATTTCAGCTCAAGGGGAGATTTGTTAGGGTTTGCCCTAAATTTTCTACCTTATTTGGATTGAACCATAATTGTGTTTTACTTCAAAAAGAATTTCTTGGAAGTGATGTTTATGAAATCTAGAAATAGAAATATTTTCTTCTGAGACACGATACAATAGCATCCACAATGTAGTCATTTAGATAGTTTTGTTTAGGGGGAGGTTTTTCTCTCAATAGATTTAATATTTTTATATTATTTTTCTCAATATGTAGGTGAATTGACCAAATCATATTAAATAGCTTCTTTTATTATAGTTTTTGTGTCTTCTGATTTAGCGTCGTCAAGGTTTAGAATTATTAGATTACGCATGACGCCCTGTTATTTCGATCCTAACGATTGGTATCAGAGTCAGTGGTTCATCCAATGGTTCAAAGGGTTGAAGACATGTTCAAGGAGGCCGGTTCAAATCAAGCTGCAGCCGATTCACGACAATGAAGATTTTGTCTAGAGTACTACATGTGGAGAAAAAATGTTTTAATGATATTTTCAACAATCCTGCTGCTACATCTTTGAAATCAAAACACACTTTACTTTTAACTCTTCAAAGGGCTCATTTTGAACCCGAAAGGGTTCCAAAAACTTTTAACCCGAAAGGGCTCCAATACTATTAACCCGCAAGGGTTCCATTTTTTAACATGTCAAGCAGAAGTGATGAAGATTATATGAAGTTGGAGAATCAAGATATTTTGCCCAAAAATTTCAGCTCAAGGGGAGATTTGTTAGGGTTTGCCCTAAATTTCCTACCTTATTTGGATTCAACCATAATTGTATTTTATTTCAAAAAGAATTTCTTGGAAGTGATGTTTATGAAATCTAGAAATAGAAATCTTTTCTTATGAGACATGATACAATAGCACCCACAATGTAGTCATTTATATAGTTTTATTTAGGGAGAGGTTTTTCTCTCAATAGATTTAATATTTATATATTATTTTTCTCAATATGTAGGTGACTTGAATAAATCATATTAAATAGCTTCTTTTATTATAATTTTTGTGTCTTCTGATTTATCATCGTCAAGGTTTGCATTTATTAGCTTTCGCATGACGCTCTGTTATTTCGATCCCAATGATTGGTATCAGAGTCAATGGTTCATCCAATGGTTCAAAGGGTTGAGGACAAGTTCAAGGCGACCGGTTCAAATCATGTTGCAACCAATTCATGATAATGAAGATTTTGTCCGGAGTTCTTCATGGGGAGAAAAAAGTTTTAATGATATTTTAAAAAATCCATCCTGCTGCGACATCCTTAAAATCAAAACTCACGTTTTTAACAGGTCAAGCAGCAGTGATGAAGATTATATGAAGTTGGAGAATCAAAATATTTTGCCAAAAAATTTCTGTTCCAGGGGAGATTTGTTAGGATTTGCTTTGAATTTCCTACCTAATTTGGATTCTTCCATAATTGTGTTTTACTTCAAAATAAATTTTTTGGAAGAGAAGTTTCAGACATCAAGAAATATAAATCTTTTCTTCCGAGACAAAATATAGTAGCATCCAAAATGTTGTCGTTTAAAGAGTTTTATTTAGGGGAGATTTTTCTCTCAATAGGTTTCACAATTTTTATATTGTTTTCTCAATATGTAGGTGACTTGACCAAATCATATTAAATAGCTTCTTCTATTGCAGTTTTTTTGTGTAGTCTGATTTATCACTACCAAGGTTGGCAATTATTAGCTTCCGCATGACGCCCTGTTATTTCGATCCTAACAAATGGTATCAGAGCCAATGGTTCAGTGGGTTAAAGACAGGTTCAAGGCTGTCGGTTCAAATCAAGCTGCAATCGATTCGCGATAATGAAGATTTTGTCTGGAGTACTACACGTGGAAAAGTGGTTTTAATGATATTTTCAAAAAATCCTACTGCTACATCTTTAAAATTAAAACTCACTTTTAACACTACAATGTGATCATTTTTAACCGAAAAGGCTCCAAAAACTTTTAGCCTAAAAGGGCTCCAATACTATTAACCCGCAAGGGCTCCATTTGTTTCATGTTAAAAAGCAGTGATGAAGATTATATGAAGTTGGCGAATCAATATTATTATGCCAAAAACTTTCTGTTCAAGGGGAGATTTGTTAGGAGTTGGCTTGAGTTTTGTACCTTATTTGGATTCTACCATAATTTTGTTTTACTTCAAAAAGAATTTCTTGGAAGAGAAGTTCCAGACATCTAGAAATAGAAATATTTTCTTCTCAGACACAATACAATAGCATCCACAATGTAGTCATTTAGTTACTTTTATTTAGGAGAGGTTTTTCTCTCAATAGGTTTAATATTTTTTATTAATTTTCCCAATATGTAGGTGACATGATAAAATTATATTAAATAGCTTCTTTATTATATTTTTTGTGTCGTTTGATTTATAGCCTCCAAGGTTTGCAATTATTAGCTTCCGCATGACACCCTGTTATTTCGATCCCAAAAAGAGGTATCAGAGTCAATGGTTCATCCACTGATTCAACGGGTTGAAGACAGGTTCAAGGCGGCCGGTTCAAATTATGCTGCAACCGATTCACGATAATGAAGATTTTGTCTAGAGTACTACATGTTGAGAAAAAAATGTTTTAATGATATTTTCAAAAATCCTGTTGCTACATCTTTGAAATCAAAACTCACTTTTAAATCATCAATGGGCTCATTTTTAATCCGAAAGGGTTCCAAAAACTTTTAACCTGAAAGGGCTCCAATTCTATTAACCCGCAAGGGTTCCATTTTTTAACATGTCAAGCAGAAGTGATGAAGATTAGATGAAGTTGGAGAATCAAGATATTTTGCCCAAATATTTCAGCTCAAGGGGAGATTTGTTAGGGTTTGCTCTAAATTTCCTACCTTATTTGGATTCAATCATAATTGTGTTTTATTTCAAAAAGAATTTCTTGGAAGAGATGTTTATGAAATCTAGAAATAGAAGTCTTTTCTTATGAGACAGGATACAATAGCACCCACAATGTAGTCATTTAAAGAGTTTTATTTAGGGAGAGGTTTTTCTCTCAATAGATTTAACATTTTCATATTATTTTTCTCAATATGTAGGTGACTTGAATAAATCATATTAAATAGCTTCTTTTATTATAGTTTTTGTGTCTTCTGATTTATCGACGTCAATGTTTGCAATTATTATCTTACGCATGATACCCTGTTATTTCGATCCCAACGACTGGTTTCAGAGTCAATGGTTCATCCAATGGTTCAAAGTGTTGAAGACAGGTTCAAGGCATCCGGTTCAAATCAAGCTGCAACCGATTCACGACAATGAAGATTTTGTCTGGAGTACTCCATGTGGAGAAAAAATGTTTTAATGAAATTTTCAAAAATCCTGTTGCTACATCTTTGAAATCAAAACTCACTTTTAAATCTTCAATGGGCTCATTTTTAACCCGAAAGGGTTCCAAAAACTTTTAACCCGAAAGGGCTTCAATACTATTAACCCGCAAGGGTTCCATTTTTAATTATGTCAAGCAGAAGTGATGAAGATTATATGAAGTTGGAGAATCAAGATATTTTCCCCAAATATTTCAGCTCAAGGGGAGATTTGTTAGGGTTTGCCCTAAATTTTCTACCTTATTTGGATTAAACCATAATTGTGTTTTACTTCAAAAAGAATTTCTTGGAAGTGATGTTTATGAAATCTAGAAATAGAAATATTTTCTTCTGAGACACGATACAATAGCATCCACAATGTAGTCATTTAGATAGTTTTGTTTAGGGGGAGGTTTTTCTCTCAATAGATTTAATATTTTTATATTATTTTTCTCAATATGTAGGTGACTTGACCAAATCATATTAAATAGCTTCTTTTATTATAGTTTTTGTGTCTTCTGATTTAGCATCGTCAAGGTTTAGAATTATTAGATTACGCATGACGCCCTGTTATTTCGATCCTAACGACTGGTATCAGAGTCAGTGGTTCATACAATGGCTCAAAGGGTTGAAGACATGTTCAAGGAGGGCAGTTCATATCAAGCTGCCGCCGATTCACGACAATGAAGATTTTGTTTGGAGTACAACATGTAGAGAAAAAATGTTTTAATGATATTTTCAACAATCCTGCTGCTACATCTTTGAAATCAAAACACACTTTTAACTCTTCAAAGGGCTCATTTTTAACCCGAAAGGGCTTCAATACTATTAACCCGCAAGGGTTCCATTTTTTAACATGTCAAGCAGAAGTGATGAAGATTAGATGAAGTTGGAGAATCAAGATATTTTGCCCAAATATTTCAGCTCAAGGGGAGATTTGTTAGGGTTTGCTCTAAATTTCCTACCTTATTTGGATTCAATCATAATTGTGTTTTATTTCAAAAGAATTTTTTGGAAGAGATGTTTATGAAATCTAGAAATAGAAATCTTTTCTTATGAGACAAGATACAATAGCACCCACAATGTAGTCATTTAAATAGTTTTATTTAGGGAGAGGTTTTTCTCTCAATAGATTTAATATTTATATATTATTTTTCTCAATATGTAGGTGACTTGAATAAATCATATTAAATAGCTTCTTTTATTATAGTTTTTGTGTCTTCTGATTTATCATCGTCAAGGTTTGCATTTATTAGCTTTCGCATGACGCTCTGTTATTTCGATCCCAATGATTGGTATCAGAGTCAATGATTCAACCAATGGTTCAAAGGGTTGAGGACAAGTTCAAGGCGACCGGTTCAAATCATGTTGCAACCGATTCATGATAATGAAGATTTTGTCCGGAGTTCTTCATGGGGAGAAAAATGTTTTAATGATATTTTTAAAAATCCATCCTGCTGCGACATCCTTAAAATCAAAACTCACGTTTTTAACAGGTCAAGCAGCAGTGATGAATATTATATGAAGTTGGAGAATCAAAATATTTTGCCAAAAAATTTCTATTCAAGGGGAGATTTGTTAGGATTTGCTTTGAATTTCCTACCTTATTTGGATTCTTCCATAATTGTGTTTTACTTCAAAATAAATTTCATGGAAGAGAAGTTTCAGACATGAAGAAATAGAAATCTTTTCTTCCGAGACAAAATATAGTAGCATCCACAATGTAGTCGTTTAAAGAGTTTTAATTAGGGGAGATTTTTCTCTTAATAGGTTTCACAATTTTTATATTGTTTTCTCAGTATGTAGGTGACTTGACCAAATCATATTAAATAGCTTCTTCTATTATAGTTTTTTTGTGTCGTCTGATTTATCACTACCAAGGTTGGCAATTATTAGCTTCCGCATGACACCCTGTTATTTCGATCCTAACAAATGGTATCGGAGCCAATGGTTCAGGGGGTTAAAGACAGGTTCAAGGTTGTCGGTTCAAATCAAGATGCAATCTATTCGCGATAATGAAGATTTTGTCTGGAGTACTACATGTGGAAAAAATTGTTTTAATGATATTTTCAAAAAATCCTACTGCTACATCTTTAAAATTAAAACTCACTTTTAGCATGAAAGGGCTCCAATACTATTAACCCGCAAGGGCTCCATTTTTTTCAGGTCAAACAGCAGTGATGAAGATTATATGAAGGTGGAGAATCAATATAATTTTGCCAAAAACTTTCTGTTCAAGGGGAGATTTGTTAGGATTTGCCTTTAGTTTCGTACCGTATTTGGATTCTACCATAATTGTGTTTTACTTTAAAAGAATTTCTTGGAAGAGAAGTTTCAGACATCCTGAAATAGAAATATTTTATTTTCAGACACAATACAATAGCATCCACAATGTAGTCATTTATATAGTTTTATTTAGGAGAGGTTTTTCTCTCAATAGGTTTAATATTTTTATTAGTTTTCTAAATATGTAGGTGACATGACCAAATTATATTAAATAGCTTCTTTATTATAGTTTTTGTGTCGTTTGATTTATACCCGCCAAGGTTTGCAATTATTAGCTTCCGCATGACGCCCTGTTATTTCGATCCCAACAAAAGGTATCAGAGTCAATGGTTCATCCACTAATTCAACGGGTTGAAGACAGGTTCAAGGCGGCCGGTTCAAATCATGCTGCAACCGATTCGCGATAATGAAGATTTTGTCTAGAGTACTACATGTGGAGAAAAAATGTTTTCACGATATTTTCAAAAACCTGTTGCTACATCTTTGAAATCAAAACTCACTTTTAAATCTTCAATGGGCTCATTTTTAACCCGAAAGGGTTCCAAAAACTTTTAACCCGAAAGGGCTTCAATACTATTAACCCATAAGGGTTCCATTTTTTAACATGTCAAGAAGAAGTGATGAAGATTATATGAAGTTGGAGAATCAAGATATTTTGCCCAAAAATTTCAGCTCAAGGGGAGATTTGTTAGGGTTTGCTCTAAATTTCCTACCTTATTTGGATTCAATCATAATTGTGTTTTATTTCAAAAAGAATTTCTTGGAAGAGATGTTTATGAAATCTAGAAATAGAAATCTTTTCTTCTGAGACAGGATATAATAGCACCCACAATGTAGTCATTTATAGAGTTTTATTTAGGGAGAGGTTTTTCTCTCAATAGATTTAATATTTTTATATTATTTTTCTCAATATCTAGGTGACTTGACTAAATTATATTAAATAACTTCTTTTATTATAGTTTTTGTGTCTTCTGATTTATCGCCGTCAAGGTTTGCAATTATTAGCTTTCGCATGACGCTCTATTATTTCGATCCCAACGATTGGTATCAGAGTCAATGGTTCATCCAATGGTTCAAAGGGTTGAAGACAAGGTCAAGGCGACCGGTTCAAATCATGTTGCAACCGATTGACGATAATGAAGATTTTGTCCGGAGTTCTTCATGTGGAGAAAAAAAGTTTTAATGATATTTTTAAAAATCCTGCTGCTACATCCTTAAAATCAAAACTCACATTTTTAACAGGTCAAGCAGCAGTGATGAATATTATATGAAGTTGGAGAATCAAAATTTTTTGCCAAAAAATTTCTGTTCCAGGGGAGATTTGTTAGGATTTGCTTTGAATTTCCTACCTTATTTGGATTCTTCCATAATTGTGTTTTACTTCAAAATAAATTTCTTGGAAGAGAAGTTTCAGACATCAAGAAATGGAAATCTTTTCTTCCGAGACAAAATATAGTAGCATCCACAATGTAGTCGTTTAAAGAGTTTTATTTAGGGGAGATTTTTCTCTCAATAGGTTTCACAATTTTTATATTGTTTTCTCAATATGTAGGCGACTTGACCAAATCATATTAAATAGCTTCTTCTATTATAGTTTTTTTGTGTCGTCTGATTTATCACTACCAAGGTTGGCAATTATTAGCTTCCGCATGACACCCTGTTATTTCGATCCTAACAAATGGTATCGGAGCCAATGGTTCAGGGGGTTAAAGACAGGTTCAAGGTTGTCGGTTCAAATCAAGCTGCAATCGATTCGCGATAATGAAGATTTTGTCTGGAGTACTACACGTGGAAAAAATGGTTTTAATGATATTTTCAAAAAATCCTACTGCTACATCTTTAAAATTAAAACTCACTTTTAACACTACAATGGGATCATTTTTAACCGAAAATGCTCCAAAAACTTTTAGCATGAAAGGGCTCCAATACTATTAACCCGCAAGGGCTCCATTTTTTTCAGGTCAAACAGCAGTGATGAAGATTATATGAAGTTGGAGAATCAATATTATTTTGCCAAAAACTTTCAGGTCAAGTGGAGATTTCTTATGGTTTGCCATGAATTTCGTACCTTATTTGGATTATAACATAATTGTGTTTTTACTTCAAAAAGAATTTGTTGGAAGAGAAGTTCCAGACATCTAGAATTAGAAATATTTTCTTCTCAGACACAATACAATAGCATCCACAATGTACTCGTTTAGATAGTTTTATATAGGAGAGGGTTTTCTCTCAATAGGTTTAATAATTTTTATTAATTTTCCCAATATGTAGGTGACATGATAAAATTATATTAAATAGCTTATTTTATTATAGTTTTTATGTCGTCTGATTTATCGCCGCCAAGGTTTGCAATTATTAGCTTCCGCATGACGCTCTGTTATTTCTATCCCAACAAGAGATATCAGAGTCAATGGTTCATCCACTGATTCAACGGGTTGAAGACAGGTTCAAGGCGGCCGGTTCAAATCATGCTGCAACCAATTCGCGATAATGAAGATTTTGTCCGGAGTACTACATGTGGAGATAAAAAATGTTATAATGATATTTTTGAAAATCCTGTTGCTACATCTTTGAAATCAAAAGTCAGTTTTAAATCATCAATGGGCTCATTTTTAAGCCGAAAGGGTTCCAAAAACTTTTAACCTGAAAGGGCTCCAATACTATTAACCCGTAAGGGTTTCATTTTTTAACATGTCAAGCAGAAGTGGTGAAGATTAAATGAAGTTGGAGAATCAATATATTTTGCCCAAAAATTTCAGCTCAAGGGGAGATTTGTTAGGGTTTGCCCTAAATTTCCTACCTTATTTGGATTCAACCATAATTGTGTTTTATTTCAAAAAGAATTTATTGGAAGAGATGTTTATGAAATCTAGAAACAAAAATCTTTTCTTATGAGGCATGATACAATAGCACCCACAATGTAGTCATTTATAGAGTTTTATTTAGGGAGAGGCTTTTCTCTCAATAGATTTAATATTTTTATATTATTTTTCTCAATATCTAGGTGACTTGACTAAATTATATTAAATAACTTCTTTTATTATAGTTTTTGTGTCTTCTGATTTATCGCCGTCAAGGTTTGCAATTATTATCTTACACATGATACCCTATTATTTCGATCCCAAAGACTGGTATCAGATTCAATGGTTATTCCAATGGTTCAAAGTGTTGAAGACAGGTTCAAGGCAGCCGATTCAAATCAAGCTGCAACCGATTCACGACAATGAAGATTTTGTCGGGAGTACTCCATGTGGAGAAAACATGTTTTAATGAAATTTTAAAAAATCCTGTTGCTACATCTTTGAAATCAAAACTCACTTTTAAATATTCAATGGGCTCATTTTTAACCCGAAAGGGTTCCAAAAACTTTTAACCCGAAAGGGCTCCAATACTATTAACCAGAAAGGGTTCTATTTTTAAACATGTCAAGCAGAAGTGATGAAGATTATATGAACTTGGAGAATCAAGATATTTTGTCCAAAAATTTCAGCTCAAAGGGAGATTTGTTAGGGTTTGCCCTAAATTTCCTACCTTATTTGGATTCAATCATAATTGTGTTTTATTTCAAAAAGAATTTCTTGGAAGAGATGTTTATGAAATCTAGAAATAGAAATCTTTTCTTCTGAGACACGATACAATAGCACCCACAATGTAGTCATTTAAAGAGTTTTATTTAGGGTGAGGTTTTTCTTTCAATAGATTTAATATTTTTATATTATTTTTCTCATTATGTAGGTGACTTGACTAAATCATATTAAATAACTTCTTTTATTATAGTTTGTGTGTCTTCTGATTTATCGACGTCAATGTTTGCAATTATTATCTTACGCATAATACCCTGTTATTTCGATCCCAACGACTGGTATCAGAGTCAATGGTTCATCCAATGGTTCAAAGTGTTGAAGACAGGTTCAAGGCAGTCGGTTCAAATCAAGCTGCAATCGATTCACGACAATGAAGATTTTGTCTAGAGTACTACATGTTGAGAAAAACTGTTTTAATGATATTTTCAAAAATCCTGCTACAACATCTTTAAAATCAAAACTCACATTTAACTATTCAAAGGGCTCATATTTATCCTGAAAGAGCTCCAAAAATTTTAACCCAAAAGGGCTCCAATACTATTAACCCGCAAGGGTTCCATTTTTTAACATGTCAAGCAGAAATGATGAAGATTATATGAAGTTGGAGAATCAAGATTATATTGCCCAAAAATATCAGCTCAAGGGGAGATTTGTTAGGGTTTGCCATAAATTTTCTACTTTATTTGGATTTAACCATAATTGTGATTGTGTTTTACTTCAAAATGAATTTCTTGGAAGCGATGTTTATGAAATCTAGAAATAGAAATATTTTCTTCTGAGACACGATACTATAGCATCCACAATGTAGTCATTTAGAGAGTTTTGTTTACGGGGAAGTTTTTCTCTCAATAGGTTTAATATTTTTATATTATTTTTCTCAATATGTAGGTGACTTGACTAAATCATATTAAATAGCTTCTTTTATTATAGTTTTTGTGTCTTCTGATTTAGCGTCGTCAAGGTTTGCAATTATTAGCTTACGCATGACGCCCTGTTATTTCGATCCCAACGACTGGTATCAGAGTCAGTGGTTCATCCAATGGTTCAAAGGGTTGAAGACATGTTCAAGGAGGCCGGTTCAAATCAAGCTGCAGCCGATTCACGACAATGAAGATTTTGTCTGGTGTACTACATGTGGAGAAAAAATGTTTAATGATATTTTCAACAATCCTGCTGCTACATCTTTGAAATCAAAACACACTTTTAACTCTTCAAAGGGATCATTTCTAACCCGAAAGGGTTCCAAAACCTTTTAACCCGAAAGGGCTCCAATACTATTAACCCGCAAGGCTTCCATTTTTTAACATGGCAAGCAAAAGTGATGAAGATTATATGAAGTTGGAGAATCAAGATATTTTGCAAAAAATTTCCGCTCAAGGGGAGATTTGCCCTAAATTTCCTACCTTATTTGGATTCAATCATAATTGTGTTTTATTTCAAAAAGAATTTCTTGGAAGAGATGTTTATGAAATCTAGAAATAGAAATCTTTTCTTCTGAGACAGGATATAATAGCACCCACAATGTAGTCATTTATAGAGTTTTATTTAGGGAGAGGTTTTTCTCTCAATAGATTTAATATTTTTATATTATTTTTCTCAATATCTAGGTGACTTGACTAAATTATATTAAATAACTTCTTTTATTATAGTTTTTGTGTCTTCTGATTTATCGCCGTCAAGGTTTGCAATTATTAGCTTTCGCATGACTCTCTATTATTTCGATCCCAACGACTGGTATCAGAGTCAATGGTTCATCCAATGGTTCAAAGGGTTGAAGACAAGGTCAAGGCGACCGGTTCAAATCATGTTGCAACCGATTCACGATAATGAAGATTTTGTCCGGAGTGCTTCATGTGGAGAAAAAAAGTTTTAATGATATATTAAAAAATCCTGCTGCTACATCCTTAAAATCAAAACTCACATTTTTAACAGGTCAAGCAGCAGTGATGAAGATTATATGAAGTTGGAGAATCAAAATTTTTTGCCAAAAAATTTCTGTTCCAGGGGAGATTTGTTAGGATTTGCTTTGAATTTCCTACCTTATTTGGATTCTTCCATAATTGTGTTTTACTTCAAAATAAATTTCTTGGAAGAGAAGTTTCAGACATCAAGAAATAGAAATCTTTTCTTCCGAGACAAAATATAGTAGCATCCACAATGTAGTCGTTTAAAGAGTTTTATTTAGGGGAGATTTTTCTCTCAATAGGTTTCACAATTTTTATATTGTTTTCTCAATATGTAGGCGACTTGACCAAATCATATTAAATAGCTTCTTCTATTATAGTTTTTTTGTGTCGTCTGATTTATCACTACCAAGGTTGGCAATTATTAGCTTCCGCATGACACCCTGTTATTTCGATCCTAACAAATGGTATCGGAGCCAATGGTTCAGGGGGTTAAAGACAGGTTCAAGGTTGTCGGTTCAAATCAAGCTGCAATCGATTCGCGATAATGAAGATTTTGTCTGGAGTACTACACGTGGAAAAAATGGTTTTAATGATATTTTCAAAAAATCCTACTGCTACATCTTTAAAATTAAAACTCACTTTTAACACTACAATGGGATCATTTTTAACCGAAAGGGCTCCAAAAACTTTTAGCATGAAAGGGCTCCAATACTATTAACCCGCAAGGGCTCCATTTTTTTTAGGTCAAACAACAGTGATGAAGATTATATGAAGTTGGAGAATCAATATTATTTTGCCAAAAACATTCCGCTCAAGGGGAGATTTGTTAGGATTTGCCTTGAGTTTCGTACCTTATTTGGATTCTACAATAATTGTGTTTTACTTCAAAAAGAATTTCTTGGAAGAGAAGTTTCAGACATCTAGAAATAGAAATATTTTATTTTCATACACAATACAATAGCATCCACAATGTAGTCATTTAGATAGTTTTATTTAGGAGAGGTTTTTCTCTCAATAGGTTTAATATTTTTTATTAGTTTTCTAAATATGTAGGTGACATGACCAAATTATATTAAATAGCTTCTTTATTATAGTTTTTGTGTCGTTTGATTTATACCCGCCAAGGTTTGCAATTATTAGCTTCCGCATGACGGCCTGTTATTTCGATCCCAGCAAGAGGTATCTGAGTCAATGGTTCATCCACTGATTCAACGGGTTGAAGACAGGTTCAAGGCGGCCGGTTCAAATCATGCTGCAACCGATTCGCGATAATGAAGATTTTGTCTAGAGTACTACATGTGGAGAAAAAAATGTTTTAACGATATTTTCAAAAATCCTGTTGCTACATCTTTGAAATCAAAAGTCAGTTTTAAATCATCAATGGGCTCATTTTTAAGCCGAAAGGGTTCCAAAAACTTTTAACCCGAAAGGGCTTTTCATTTTTTAACATGTCAAGCAGAAGTGGTGAAGATTAAATGAAGTTGGAGAATCAATATATTTTGCCCAAAAATTTCAGCTCAAGGGGAGATTTGTTAGGGTTTGCCCTAAATTTCCTACCTTATTTGGATTCAACCATAATTGTGTTTTATTTCAAAAAGAATTTATTGGAAGAGATGTTTATGAATCTAGAAACAAAAATCTTTTCTTATGAGGCAGTATACAATATCACCCACAATGTAGTCATTTATAGAGTTTTATTTAGGGAGAGGCTTTTCTCTCAATAGATTTAATATTTTTATATTATTTTTCTCAATATCTAGGTGACTTGACTAAATTATATTAAATAACTTCTTTTATTATAGTTTTTGTGTCTTCTGATTTATCACCGTCAAGGTTTGCAATTATTATCTTACACATGATACCCTGTTATTTCGATCCCAACGACTGGTATCAGATTCAATGGTTATTCCAATGGTTAAAAGTGTTGAAGACAGGTTCAAGGCAGCCGGTTCAAATCAAGCTGCAACCGATTCACGACAATGAAGATTTTGTCGGGAGTACTCCATGTGGAGAAAACATGTTTTAATGAAATTTTAAAAAATCCTGTTGCTACATCTTTGAAATCAAAACTCACTTTTAAATATTCAATGGGCTCATTTTTAACCCGAAAGGGTTCCAAAAACTTTTAACCCGAAAGGGCTCCAATACTATTAACCAGAAAGGGTTCTATTTTTTAACATGTCAAGCAGAAGTGATGAAGATTATATGAACTTGGAGAATCAAGATATTTTGCCCAAAAATTTCAGCTCAAGGGGAGATTTGTTAGGGTTTGCCCTAAATTTCCTACCTTATTTGGATTCAATCATAATTGTGTTTTATTTCAAAAAGAATTTCTTGGAAGAGATGTTTATGAAATCTAGAAATAGAAATTTTTTCTTCTGAGACACGATACAATAGCACCCACAATGTAGTCATTTAATGAGTTTTATTTAGGGTGAGGTTTTTCTTTCAATAGATTTAATATTTTTATATTATTTTTCTCAATATGTAGGTGACTTGACTAAATCATATTAAATAACTTCTTTTATTATAGTTTTTGTGTCTTCTGATTTATCGACGTCAATGTTTGCAATTATTATCTTACGCATAATACCCTGTTATTTCGATCCCAACGACTGGTATCAGAGTCAATGGTTCATCCAATGGTTCAAAGTGTTGAAGACAGGTTCAAGGCAGCCGGTTCAAATCAAGCTGCAATCGATTCACGACAATGAAGATTTTGTCTAGAGTACTACATGTTGAGAAAAACTGTTTTAATGATATTTTCAAAAATCCTGCTACAACATCTTTAAAATCAAAACTCACATTTAACTATTCAAAGGGCTCATATTTATCCTGAAAGAGCTCCAAAAATTTTAACCCAAAAGGGCTCCAATACTATTAACCCGCGAGGGTTCCATTTTTTAACATGTCAAGCAGAAATGATGAAGATTATATGAAGTTGGAGAATCAAGATTATTTTGCCCAAAAATATCAGCTCAAGGGGAGATTTGTTAGGGTTTGCCATAAATTTTCTACTTTATTTGGATTTAACCATAATTGTGATTGTGTTTTACTTCAAAATGAATTTCTTGGAAGTGATGTTTATGAAATCTAGAAATAGAAATATTTTCTTCTGAGACACGATACAATAGCATCCACAATGTAGTCATTTAGAGAGTTTTGTTTACGGGAAAGTTTTTCTCTCAATAGGTTTAATATTTTTATATTATTTTTCTCAATATGTAGGTGACTTGACTAAATCATATTAAATAGCTTCTTTTATTATAGTTTTTGTGTCTTCTGATTTAGCGTCGTCAAGGTTTGCAATTATTAGCTTACGCATGACGCCCTGTTATTTCGATCCCAACGACCGTATCGTGAGTCAGTGGTTCATCCAATGGTTCAAAGGGTTGAAGACATGTTCAAGGAGGCCGGTTCAAATCAAGCTGCAGCCGATTCACGACAATGAAGATTTTGTCTGGTGTACTACATGTGGAGAAAAAATGTTTAATGATATTTTCAACAATCCTGCTGCTACATCTTTGAAATCAAAACACACTTTTAACTCTTCAAAGGGCTCATTTGTAACCCGAAAGGGTTCCAAAAACTTTTAACCCGAAAGGGCTCCAATACTATTAACCTGCAAGGCTTCCATTTTTTAACATGTCAAGCAAAAGTGATGAAGATTATATGAAGTTGGAGAATCAAGATATTTTGCAAAAAAATTCCGCTCAAGGGGAGATTTGCCCTAAATTTCCTACCTTATTTGGATCCAATCATAATTGTGTTTTATTTCAAAAAGAATTTCTTGGAAGTGATGTTTATGAAATCTAGAAATAGAAATCTTTTCTTCTGAGACAGGATATAATAGCACCCACAATGTAGTCATTTGAAGAGTTTTATTTAGGGTGACGTTTTTCTCTCAATAGATTTAATATTTTTATATTATTTTTCTCAATATGTAGGTGACTTGACTAAATCATATTAAATAACTTCTTTTATTATAGTTTTTGTGTCTTCTGATTTGTCGACGTCAATGTTTGCAATTATTATCTTACGCATAATACCCTGTTATTTCGATCCCAACGACTGGTATCAGAGTCAATGATTCATCCAATGGTTCAAAGTGTTGAAGACAGGTTCTAGGCAGCCGGTTCAAATCAAGCTGCAATCGATTCACGACAATGAAGATTTTGTCTAGAGTACTACATGTTGAGAAAAACTGTTTTAATGATATTTTCAAAAATCCTGCTACAACATCTTTAAAATCAAAACTCACTTTTAACTATTCAAAGGGCTCATATTTATCCTGAAAGAGCTCCAAAAATTTTAACCCAAAAGGGCTCCAATACTATTAACCCGCAAGGGTTCCATTTTTTAACATGTCAAGCAGAAATGATGAAGATTATATGAAGTTGGAGAATCAAGATTATTTTGCCCAAAAATTTCCGCTCAAGGGGAGATTTGTTAGGGTTTGCTATAAATTTTCTACTTTATTTGGATTTAACCATAATTGTGATTGTGTTTTACTTTAAAAAGAATTTCTTGGAAGTGATGTTTATGAAATATAGAAATAGAAATATTTTCTTCTGAGACACGATACAATAGCATCCACGATGTAGTCATTTAGAGAGTTTTGTTTACGGGGAAGTTTTTCTCTCAATAGGTTTAATATTTTTATATTATTTTTCTCAATATGTAGGTGACTTGACTAAATCATATTAAATAGCTTCTTTTATTATAGTTTTTGTGTCTTCTAATTTAGCGTCGTCAAGGTTTGCAATTATTAGCTTACGCATGACGCCCTGTTATTTCGATTCCAACGACTGGTATCAGAGTCAGTGGTTCATCCAATGGTTCAAAGGGTTGAAGACATGTTCAAGGAGGCCGGTTCAAATCAAGCTGCAACCGATTCACGACAATGAAGATTTTGTCTGGTGTACTACATGTGGAGAAAAAATGTTTAATGATATTTTCAACAATCCTGCTGCTACATCTTTGAAATCAAAACACACTTTTAACTCTTCAAAGGGCTCATTTCTAACCCGAAAGGGTTCCAAAAACTATTAACCCGAAAGGGCTCCAATACTATTAACCTGCAAGGCTTCCATTTTTTAACATGTCAAGCAAAAGTGATGAAGATTATATGAAGTTGGAGAATCAAGATATTTTGCAAAAAATTTCCGCTCAAGGGGAGATTTGCCCTAAATTTCCTACCTTATTTGGATCCAATCATAATTGTGTTTTATTTCAAAAAGAATTTCTTGGAAGTGATGTTTATGAAATCTAGAAATAGAAATCTTTTCTTCTGAGACAGGATATAATAGCACCCACAATGTAGTCATTTGAAGAGTTTTATTTAAGGTGAGGTTTTTCTCTCAATAGATTTAATATTTTTATATTATTTTTCTCAATATGTAGGTGACTTGACTAAATCATATTACATAACTTCTTTTATTATAGTTTTTGTGTCTTCTGATTTATCGACGTCAATGTTTGCAATTATTATCTTACGCATGACACCCTGTTATTTCGATCCCAACGACTGGTATCAGAGTCAATGGTTCATCCAATGGTTCAAAGTGTTGAAGACATGTTCAAGGCAGCCGGTTCAAATCAAGCTGCAACCGATTCACGACAATGAAGATTTTGTCTGGAGTACTACATGTTGAGAAAAACTGTTTTAATGATATTTTCAAAAATCCTGCTACTACATCTTTAAAATCAAAACTCACTTTTTACTATTCAAAAGTCTCATATTTATCCTGAAAGTGCTCCAAAATTTTTAACCCAAAAGGGCTCCAATACTATTAACCCGCAAGGGTTCCATTTTTTAACATGTCAAGCAGAAATGATGAAGATTATATGAAGTTGGAGAATCAAGATTATTTTGCCCAAAAATTTCAGCTCAAGGGGAGATTTGTTAGGGTTTGCCATAAATTTTCTACTTTATTTGGATTTAACCATAATTATAATTGTGTTTTACTTCAAAATGAATTTCTTGGAAGTGATGTTTATGAAATCTAGAAATAGAAATATTTTCTTCTGAGACACGATACAATAGCATCCACAATGTAGTCATTTAGAGAGTTTTGTTTACGGGGAAGTTTTTCTCTCAATAGGTTTAATATTTTTATATTATTTTTCTCAATTTGTAGGTGACTTGAATAAATCATATTAAATATCTTCTTTTATTATAGTTTTTGTGTCTTCTGATTTAGCGTCGTCAAGGTTTGCAATTATTAGCTTACGCATGACGCCCTGTTATTTCGATTCCAACGACTGGTATCAGAGTCAGTGGTTCATCCAATGGTTCAAAGGGTTGAAGACATGTTCAAGGAGGCCGGTTCAAATCAAACTGCAGCCGATTCACGACAATGAAGATTTTGTCTGGTGTACTACATGTGGAGAAAAAATGTTTAATGATATTTTCAACAATCCTGCTGCTACATCTTTGAAATCAAAACACACTTTTAACTCTTCAAAGGGCTCATTTGTAACCCGAAAGGGTTCCAAAAACTTTTAACCCGAAAGGGCTCCAATACTATTAACCTGCAAGGCTTCCATTTTTTAACATGTCAAGCAAAAGTGATGAAGATTATATGAAGTTGGAGAATCAAGATATTTTGCAAAAAATTTCCGCTCAAGGGGAGATTTGCCCTAAATTTCCTACCTTATTTGGATCCAATCATAATTGTGTTTTATTTCAAAAAGAATTTCTTGGAAGTGATGTTTATGAAATCTAGAAATAGAAATCTTTTCTTCTGAGACAGGATATAATAGCACCCACAATGTAGTCATTTGAAGAGTTTTATTTAGGGTGACGTTTTTCTCTCAATAGATTTAATATTTTTATATTATTTTTCTCAATATGTAGGTGACTTGACTAAATCATATTAAATAACTTCTTTTATTATAGTTTTTGTGTCTTCTGATTTATCGACGTCAATGTTTGCAATTATTATCTTACGCATGACACCCTGTTATTTCGATCCCAACGACTGGTATCAGAGTCAATGGTTCATCCAATGGTTCAAAGTGTTGAAGACAGGTTCTAGGCAGCCGGTTCAAATCAAGCTGCAATCGATTCACGACAATGAAGATTTTGTCTAGAGTACTACATGTTGAGAAAAACTGTTTTAATGATATTTTCAAAAATCCTGCTACAACATCTTTAAAATCAAAACTCACTTTTAACTATTCAAAGGGCTCATATTTATCCTGAAAGAGCTCCAAAAATTTTAACCCAAAAGGGCTCCAATACTATTAACGCGCAAGGGTTCCATTTTTTAACATGTCAAGCAGAAATGATGAAGATTATATGAAGTTGGAGAATCAAGATTATTTTGCCCAAAAATTTCAGCTCAAGGGGAGATTTGTTAGGGTTTGATATAAATTTTCTACTTTATTTGGATTTAACCATAATTGTGATTGTGTTTTACTTTAAAAAGAATTTCTTGGAAGTGATGTTTATGAAATCTAGAAATAGAAATATTTTCTTCTGAGACACGATACAATAGCATCCACAATGTAGTCATTTAGAGAGTTTTGTTTACGGGGAAGTTTTTCTCTCAATAGGTTTAATATTTTTATATTATTTTTCTCAATATGTAGGTGACTTGACTAAATCATATTAAATAGCTTCTTTTATTATAGTTTTTGTGTCTTCTGATTTAGCGTCGTCAAGGTTTGCAATTATTAGCTTACGCATGACGCCCTGTTATTTCGATCCCAACGACTGGTATCAGAGTCAGTGGTTCATCCAATGGTTCAAAGGGATGAAGACATGTTCAAGGAGGCCGGTTCAAATCAAGCTGCAGCCGATTCACGACAATGAAGATTTTGTCTGGTGTACTACATGTGGAGAAAAAATGTTTAATGATATTTTCAACAATCCTGCTGCTACATCTTTGAAATCAAAACACACTTTTAACTCTTCAAAGGGCTCATTTCTAACCCGAAAGGGTTCCAAAAACTTTTAACCCGAAAGGGCTCCAATACTATTAACCTGCAAGGCTTCCATTTTTTAACATGTCAAGCAAAAGTGATGAAGATTATATGAAGTTGGAGGATCAAGATATTTTGCAAAAAATTTCCGCTCAAGGGGAGATTTGCCCTAAATTTCCTACCTTATTTGGATCCAATCATAATTGTGTTTTATTTCAAAAAGAATTTCTTGGAAGTGATGTTTATGAAATCTAGAAATAGAAATCTTTTCTTCTGAGACAGGATATAATAGCACCCACAATGTAGTCATTTGAAGAGTTTTATTTAGGGTGAGGTTTTTCTCCTAATAGGTTTAATATTTTTATATTATTTTTCTCAATATGTAGGTGACTTGACTAAATCATATTAAATAGCTTCTTTTATTATAGTTTTTGTGTCTTCTGATTTAGCGTCGTCAAGGTTTGCAATTATTAGCTTACGCATGACGCCCTGTTATTTCGATTCCAACGACTGGTATCAGAGTCAGTGGTTCATCCAATGGTTCAAAGGGTTGAAGACATGTTCAAGGAGGCCGGTTCAAATCAAGCTGCAGCCGATTCACGACAATGAATATTTTGTCTGGTGTACTACATGTGGAGAAAAAATGTTTAATGATATTTTCAACAATCCTGCTGCTACATCTTTGAAATCAAAACACACTTTTAACTCTTCAAAGGGCTCATTTGTAACCCGAAAGGGTTCCAAAAACTTTTAACCCGAAAGGGCTCCAATACTATTAACCTGCAAGGCTTCCATTTTTTAACATGTCAAGCAAAAGTGATGAAGATTATATGAAGTTGGAGAATCAAGATATTTTGCAAAAAATTTCCGCTCAAGGGGAGATTTGCCCTAAATTTCCTACCTTATTTGGATCCAATCATAATTGTGTTTTATTTCAAAAAGAATTTCTTGGAAGTGATGTTTATGAAATCTAGAAATAGAAATCTTTTCTTCTGAGACAGGATATAATAGCACCCACAATGTAGTCATTTGAAGAGTTTTATTTAGGGTGACGTTTTTCTCTCAATAGATTTAATATTTTTATATTATGTTTCTCAATATGTAGGTGACTTGACTAAATCATATAAAATATCTTCTTTTATTATAGTTTTTGTGTATTCTGATTTATCGCCGTCAAGGTTTGTAACTATTAGCTTCTGCATGACGCCCTATTATTTCGATCCCAACAAGAGGTATCAGAGTCAATGGTTCATCCACCGATTCAATGGGTTGAAGACAGGTTCTAGGCAAACGGTTCAAATCAAGTCGCAATCGATTCACGACAATGAAGATTTTGTCTAGAGTACTACATGTTGAGAAAAAGCTGTTTTAATGATATTTTCAAAAATCTGCTACAACATCTTTAAAATCAAAACTCACTTTTAACTATTCAAAGGGCTCATATTTATCCTGAAAGAGCTCCAAAAATTTTAACCCAAAAGGGCTCCAATACTATTAACGCGCAAGGGTTCCATTTTTTAACATGTCAAGCAGAAATGATGAAGATTATATGAAGTTGGAGAATCAAGATTATTTTGCCCAAAAATTTCAGCTCAAGGGGAGATTTGTTAGGGTTTGCTATAAATTTTCTACTTTATTTGGATTTAACCATAATTGTGATTGTGTTTTACTTTAAAAAGAATTTCTTGGAAGTGATGTTTATGAAATCTAGAAATAGAAATATTTTCTTCTGAGACACGATACAATAGCATCCACAATGTAGTCATTTAGAGAGTTTTGTTTACGGGAAAGTTTTTCTCTCAATAGGTTTAATATTTTTATATTATTTTTCTCAATATGTAGGTGACTTGACTAAATCATATTAAATAGCTTCTTTTATTATAGTTTTTGTGTCTTCTGATTTAGCGTCGTCAAGGTTTGCAATTATTAGCTTACGCATGACGCCCTGTTATTTCGATTCCAACGACTGGTATCAGAGTCAGTGGTTCATCCAATGGTTCAAAGGGTTGAAGACATGTTCAAGGAGGCCGGTTCAAATCAAGCTGCAGCCGATTCACGACAATGAAGATTTTGTCTGGTGTACTACATGTGGAGAAAAAATGTTTAATGATATTTTCAACAATCCTACTGCTACATCTTTGAAATCAAAACACACTTTTAACTCTTCAAAGGGCTCATTTCTAACCCGAAAGGGTTCCAAAAACTTTTAACCCGAAAGGGCTCCAATACTATTAACCTGCAAGGCTTCCATTTTTTAACATGTCAAGCAAAAGTGATGAAGATTATATGAAGTTGGAGAATCAAGATATTTTGCAAAACATTTCCGCTCAAGGGCAGATTTGCCCTAAATTTCCTACCTTATTTGGATTCAATTATAATTGTGTTTTATTTCAAAAAGAATTTCTTGGAAGAGATGTTTATGAAATCTAGAAATAGAAATCTTTTCTTCTGAGACAGGATACAATAGCACCCACAATGTAGTCATTTAAAGAGTTTTATTTAGGGTGAGGTTTTTCTCTCAATAGATTTAATATTTTTATATTATTTTTATCAATATGTAGGTGACTTGACTAAATCATATTAAATAACTTCTTTTATTATAGTTTTTGTGTCTTCTGATTTATCGACGTCAATGTTTGTAATTATTATCGTACGCATGATACCCTGTTATTTCGATCCCAACGACTGATATCAGATTCAATGGTTCATCCAATGGCTCAAAGTGTTGAAGACATTTTCAAGGCAGCCGGTTCAAATCAAGATGCAACCGATTCACGACAATGAAGATTTTGTCTGGAGTACTACATGTTGAGAAAAACTGTTTTAATGATATTTTCAAAAATCCTGCTACTACATCTTTAAAATCAAAACTCACTTTTAACTATTCAAAAGGCCCATATTTATCCTGAAAGTGCTCCAAAATTTTTAACCCAAAAGGGCTCCAATACTATTAATCCGCAAGGGTTCCATTTTTTAACATGTCAAGTAGAAATGATGAAGATTATATGAAGTCGGAGAATCAAGATTATTTTGCCCAAAAATTTCAGCTCAAGGGAGATTTGTTAGGGTTTGCCCTAAATTTCCTACCTTATTTGGATTCAACCATAATTGTGTTTTATTTTCAAAAATAATTTCTTGGAAGAGATGTTTATGAAATCTAGAAATTGAAATCTTTTCTTATGAGACAAGATACAGTAGCATCCACAATGTAGTCATTTAGAGAGTTTTGTTTACGGGGAGGTTTTTCTCTCAATAGGTTTAATATTTTTATATTATTTTTCTCAATATGTAGGTGACTTGACTAAATCATATTAAATAACTTCTTTTATTATAGTTTTTGTCTCTTCTGATTTATCGTCGTCAATGTTTGCAATTATTATCTTACGCATGATACCCTATTATTTCGATCCCAACGAGTGGTTTCAGAGTGAATGGTTCATCCAATGGTTCAAAGTGTTGAAGACGGGTTCAAGGCAGCCGGTTCAAATCAAGCTGCAACCGATTCACGACAATGAAAATTTTGTCTGGAGTACTACATGTTGAGAAAAACCGTTTTAATGATATTTTCAAAAATTCTGCTACTACATCATTAAAATCAAAACTCACTTTTAACTATTCAAATGGTTCATATTTATCCTGCAAGAGCTCCAAAAATTTTAACCCAAAAGGGCTCCAATACTATTATCCCGCAAGGGTTCCATTTTTTAACATGTCAAGTAGAAATGATGAAGATTATATGAAGTTGGAGAATCAAGATTATTTTGCCCAAAAATTTCAGCTCAAGGGGAGATTTGATAGGGTTTGCCCTAAATTTTCTACCTTATTTGGATTCAACCATAATTGTGTTTTACTTCAAAAAGAATTTCTTGGAAGTGATGTTTATGAAATCTAGAAATAGAAATATTTTCTTCTGAGACACGATACAATAGCATCCAAAATGTAGTCATTTAGAGAGTTTTGTTTAGGGGGAGGTTTTTTTCTCAATAGATTTAATATTTTTATATTATTTTTCTTAATATGTAGGTGACTTGACTAAATCATATTAAATAGCTTCTTTTATTATAGTTTTTGTGTCTTCTGATTTAGCGTCATCAAGGTTTTCAATTATTAGCTTACGCATGACGCCCTGTTATTTCGATCCCAACGACTGGTCTCAGAGTCAGTGGTTCATCCAATGGTTCAAAGGGTTGAAGACATGTTCAAGGAGGCCGGTTCAAATCAAGCTGCAGCCGATTCACGACAATTAAGATTTTGTCTGGAGTGCTTCATGTGGAGAAAAAAAGTTTTAATGATATTTTTAAAAATCCTGCTGCTACATCCTTAAAATCAAAACTCACGTTTTTAACAGGTCAAGCAGCTGTGATGAAGATTATATGAAGTTGGAGAATCAAAATATTTTGCCAAAAAATTTCTGTTCAAGGGGAGATTTGTTAGGATTTGCTTTGAATTTCCTACCTTATTTGGATTCTTCCAAAATTGTGTTTTACTTCAAAATAAATTTCTTGGAAGAGAAGTTTCAGACATCAAGAAATAGAAATCTTTTCTTCCGAGACAAAATATAGTAGCATCCACAATGTAGTCGTTTAAAGAGTTTTATTTAGGGGATATTTTTCTCTCAATAGGTTTCACAATTTTTATATTGTTTTCTCAATATGTAGGTGACTTGATGAATCATATTAAATAGCTTCTTCTATTATAGTTTTTTTGTGTCGTCTGATTTATCACTACCAAGGTTGGCAATTATTAGCTTCCGCATGACACCCTGTTATTTCGATACTAACAAATGGTATCGGAGCCAATGGTTCAAGGGGTTAAAGACTGGTTCAAGGCTGTCGGTTCAAATCAAGCTGCAATAGATTCGTGATAATGAAGATTTTGTCTGGAGTACTACATGTGGAAAAAATGGTTTTAATGATATTTTCAAAAAATCCTACTTCTACATCTTTAAAATTAAAACCCACTTTTAACACTACAATGGGATCATTTTTAACCGAAAGGGCTCCAAAAACATTTAGCCTGAAAGGGATCCAATACTATTAACCCGCAAGGGCTCCATTTTTTTCATGTAAAACAGAAGTGATGAAGATTATATGAAGTTGGAGAATCAATATTATTTTGCCAAAAACTTTCTGTTCAAGGGGAGATTTTTTAGGATTTGCCTTGAGTTTCTTACCTTTTTTGGATTATACCATAATTGTGTTTTTACTTCAAAAAGAATTTCTTGGAAGAGAAGTTCCAGACATCTAGAAATAGAAATATTTTCTTCTCAGACACAATACAATAGCATCCACAATGTAGTCATTTAGTTACTTTTATTTAGGAGAGGTTTTTCTCTCAATAGGTTTAATATTTTTTATTAATTTTCCCAATATGTAGGTGACATGATAAAATTATATTAAATAGCTTATTTTATTATAGTTTTTATGTCGTCTGATTTATAGCCGCCAAGGTTTGCAATTATTAGCTTCCACATGACGCTCTGTTATTTCTATCCCAACAAGAGGTATCAGAGTCAATGGTTCATCCACTGATTCAACGGGTTGAAGACAGGTTCAAGGCGGCCGGTTCAAATCATGCTACAACCAATTCGCTATAATGAAGATTTTGTCCGGAGTGCAACATGTCGAGATAAAAATGTTATAATGATATTTTTAAAAATCATGCAACGACATCTTTAAAATCAAAACTCACTTTTAAATCTTCAATGGGCTCATTTTTAAGCAGAAAGGGTTCCAAAAACTTTTAACCCGAAAGGGATCCAATACTACTAACCCGCAAGGGTTCCATTTTTTAACATGTCAAGCAGAAGTGATGAAGATTATATGAAGTTTGAGAATCAAGATATTTTGCCCAAAATATTTCAGCTCAAGCGGATATTTGTTAGGGTTTGCCCTATATTTCCTACCTTATTTGGATTCAATCATAATTGTGTTTTATTTCAAAAAGAATTTATTGGAAGAGATGTTTATGAAATCTAGAAATAGAAATTTTTTTCTTCTGAGACACGATACAATAGCATTCACAATGTTGTCATTTATAGAGTTTTATTTAGGGAGAGGTTTTTCTCTCAATAGATATAATATTTTTATATTATTTTTCTCAATATGTAGGTGACTTGACTAAATTATATTAAATAACTTCTTTTATTATAGTTTTTGTGTCTTCTGATTTATCGCCGTCAAGGTGTGCAATTATTAGCTTTCGCATGACGCTATGTTATTTCGATCCCAACGATTGGTATCAGAGTCAATGGTTCATCCAATGGTTCAAAGGGTTGAAGATAGGTTCAAGGCGACCGGTTCAAATCATGTTGCAACCGATTCCCGATAATGAAGATTTTGTTCGGAGTGCTTCATGTGGAGAAAAAAAGTTTTAATGATATTTTTAAAAATCCTGCTGCAACATACTTAAAATCAAAACTCACATTTTTAACAGGTCAAGCAGCTGTGATGAAGATTATATGAAGTTGGAGAATCAAAATATTTTGCCAAAAAATTTCTGTTCAAGGGGAGATTTGTTAGGATTTGCTTTGAATTTCCTACCTTACTTGGGTGCTATTGTATCCTGTCTCAGAAGAAAAGATTTGTATTTCTAGATTTCATAAACATCTCTTCCAAGAAATTCTTTTTGAAGTAAAACACAATTATGGTTGAATCCAAATAAGGTAGGAAATTTAAGGTAAACCCTAACAAATCTCCCCTTGAGCTGAAATTTTTGGGCAAAATAATCTTGGTTCTCCAACTTCATATAATATTCATCATTTTTGCTTGACATGTTAAAAAATGGAACCCTTGCGGGTTAATAGTATTGGAGCCCTTTCGGGTTAAAAGTTTTTGGAACCCTTTCGGGTTAAAAATGAGCCCTTTGAAGAGTTAAAAGTGAGCTTTGATTTGAAAGATGTAGCAGTAAGATATTTGAAAATATCATTAAAACATTTTTTCTCCACATGTAGTACTCCAGACAAAATCTTCATTATCATGAATTGGTTGCATCAAGATTTGAACCGGCCGCCTTGAATCTGTCTTCAACCTGTTGAATCTGTGGATGAACCATTAACTCTGATACCTCTTGTTGGGATCGAAATAACAGGGCGTCATGCGGAAGTTAATAATTGCAAACCTTGGCGGCTATAAATCAAACGACACAAAAACAATAATAAAAGAAGCTATTTAATATAATTTGGTCATGTCACCTTCATATTGAGAAAACTAATAAAAAATATTATACCTATTGAGAGAAAAACCTCTCCTAAATAAAACTATCTAAATGACTACATTGTGCATGCTATTGTATTGTGTCTGAAAAGAAAATATTTCTATCTCTAGATGTCTGAAACTTCTCTTCCAAGAAATTCTTTTTGAAGTAAAACACAATTATGGTAGAATCCAAATAAGGTACGAAATTCAGGGCAAACCATAAGAAATCTCCACTTGACCTGAAAGTTTTTGGCAAAATAATCTTGATTCTCCTACTTCATATAATCTTCATCACTACTGTTTGACATGAAAACAATGGAGCCCTTGCGGGTTAATAGTATTGGAGCCCTTTCGGTTAAAAATGATCCCTTTGTAGAGTTAAAAGTGAGTTTTAATTTTAAAGATGTAGCAGTAGGATTTTTTGAAAATATCATTAAAACCTTTTTTTCCACATGTAGTACTCAAGACAAAATCTTTATTATCGCGAATCGATTGTAGCTTGATTTGAACCGACCGCCTTGAACCTGTCTTTAACCCTCTGAACCATTGGCTCCTATACCATTTGTTGGGATCGAAATCACAGGGCGTCATGCGGAAGCTAATAATTGCAAACCTTGGTGGCGATAAATTAGACGACACAAAACAATAATAAAAGAAACTATTTAATATGATTTGGTCAAGTCACCTACACATCCAGAAAACAATATAAAAATTATGAAACCTACTGAGAGAAAAATCTCCCCTAAAAAAAACTCTCTAAAAGACTACATTGTGGATGCTACTATATTTTGTCTCAGAAGAATTGATTTCTATTTCTTGATGTCTGAAAAATCTCTTCCAAGAAATTTATTTTGAAGTAAAATACAATTATGGAAGAATCCAAATAAGGTAGGAAACTCAAGGCAAATCCTAACAAATCTCCCCTTGAACAGAATTGTTTTGGCAAAATATTTTGATTCTCCAACTTCATATAATCTTCATCACTGCTGCTTGACCTGTTAAAAAAGTGAGTTTTGATTTTAAGGATGTAGCAGCAAAATTTTTAAAAATATCATTAAAACTTTTTTTCTCCACATGAAGCACTCCGGAGAAAATCTTCATTATCGTGAATCGGTTGCAACATGATTTGAATCGGTCGCCTTGAACCTGTCTTCAACCCTTTGAACCATTGGATGATCCATTTACTCTGATACCAGTCGTTGGGATCGAAATAACAGAGCGTCATGTGAAAGCTAATAATTGCAAACCTTGACGGCGATAAATCAGAACACACAAAAACTATAATAAAAGAAGCAATTTAATATGATTTAGTCAAGTGACCTACATATTGAGAAAAATAATATAAAAATATTAAATCTATTGAGAGAAAAACCTCTCCCTAAACAAAACTCTCTAAATGACTACATTGTGGATGCTATTGTATCGTGTCTCAGAAGAAAAGATTTCCATTTCTAGATTTCATAAACATCTCTTCCAACAAATTCTTTTTGAAGGAAAATACAATTATGGTTGAATCCAAATAAGGTAGGAAATTTAGGGCAAACCCTAACAATTCTCCCCTTGAGCTGAAATTTTTGGGCACAATAATATTGATTCTCCAACTTCATATAATCTTCATCATTTCTGCTTGACATGTTAAAAAATGGAACCCTTGCGGGTTAATAGTATTGGAGTCCTTTTGGGTTAAAATTTTTGGAGCTCTTTCAGGATAAATATGAGCCCTTTGAATAGTTAAAAGTGAGTTTTGATTTTGAAGATGTTGTAGCAGGATTTTTGAAAATATCATTAAAACAGTTTGAACCATTGGATGAACCACTGACTCTGATACCAGTCGTTGGGATCGAAATAACAGGGCGTCATGCGTAAGCTAATAATTGCAAACCTTGACTACGCTAAATCAGAAGACACAAAAACTGTAATAAAAGAAGCTATTTAATATGATTTAGTCAAGTCACCTACATATTGAGAAAAATATTATAAAAATATTAAACCTATTGAGAGAAAACCTCCCCCTAAACAAAACTCTCTAAATGACTACATTGTGGATGCTATTGTATCGCGTCTCAGAAGAAAATATTTCTATTTCTAGATTTCATAAACATCTCATCCAAGAAATTCTTTTTGAAGTGAAATACAATTATGGTTGAATCCAAATATGGTACGGAATTTAAGGCAAACCCTAACAAATCTCTCCTTGAGATGAAATTTTTGGGCAAAATAATCTTGATTCTCCAACTTCATATAATCTTCATCATTTCTGCTTGACATGATAAAAATGGAACCCTTGCGGGTTAATAGTATTGGAGCCCTTTTGGGTTAAAATTTTTGGAGCTCTTTCAGGATAAATATGAACCCTTTGAATAGTTAAAAGTAAGTTTTGATTTTAAAGATGTAGTAGCAGGATTTTTGAAAATATCATTAAAACAGTTTTTCTCAACATGTAGTACTCCAGACAAAATCTTCATTGTCGTGAATCGGTTGCAGATTGATTTGAACCGGCCTCCTTGAACATGTCTTCAACCCTCTGAATCATTGGATGAACCACTGACTCTGATACCAGTCGTTGGGATCGAAATAACAGGGCGTCATGCGTAAGCTAATAATTGCAAACATTGGCGGCTATAAATCAAAAGACACAAAAACTATAATAAAAGAAGCTATTTAATATGATTTAGTCAAGTCACCTACATATTGAGAAAAATAATATAAAAATATTAAATCTATTGAGAGAAAAACCTCCCCTTAAACAAAACTCTCTAAATAACTACATTGTGGATGCTATTGTATCCTGTCTCAGAAGAAAATATTTCTATTTCTAGATTTCATAAACATCACTTCCAAGAAATTCTTTTTGAAATAAAACACAATTATGATTGAATCCAAATAAGGTAGGAAATTTAGGGCAAACCCTAACAAATCTCCCCTTGAGCTGAAATTTTTGGGCAAAATATCTTGATTCTCCAACTTCATATAATCTTCATCACTTCTGCTTGACATGTTAAAAAATGGAACCCTTGCGGGTTAATAGTATTGGAGCCCTTTCGGATTAAAAGTTTTTGGAACCCTTTCGAGTTAAAAATGAGCCCATTGAAGATTTAAAAGTGATTTTTGATTTCAAAGATGTAGCAACGGGATTTTTGAAAATATCATTAAAACATTTTTTCTCCACATGTAGTACTCTAGACAAAATCTTCATTATCGCGAATCGGTTGCAGCATGATTTGAACGGGCCGCCTCGAACCTGTCTTCAACCCGTTGAATCAGTGGATGAACCATTGACTCTGATACCTCTTGTTGGGATCGAAATCACAGGGCGTCATGCGGAAGCTAATAATTGCAAACCTTGGTTGCGATAAATCAGACGACACAAAAATTATAATAAAAGAAGCTATTTAATATGATTTGGTCAAGTCGCCTACATATTGAGAAAACAAATATAAAAATTATTAAATCTATTGAGAGAAAAACCTCTCCCTAAATAAAACTCTTTAAATGACTACATTGTGGGTGCTATTGTGTCCTGTCTCATAAGAAAAGATTTCTATTTCTATATTTCATAAACATCTCTTCCAAGAAATTGTTTTTGAAGTAAAACACAATTATGGTTGAATCCAAATAAGGTAGGAAATTTAGGGCAAACCCTAACAAATCTCCACTTGAGCTGAAATTTTTGGGCAAAATAATCTTGATTCTCCAACTTCATATAATCTTCATCACTTTTGCTAGACATGTTAAAAAATGGAACCCTTGCGGGTTAATAGTATTGGAGCCCTTTGAAGAGTTAAAAGTGAGTTTTGATTTCAAAGATGTAGCAGAAGGATTTTTGAAAATATCATTAAAACATTTTTTCTCCGCACGTAGTACTCTAGAAAAAATCTTCATTATAGTGAATTGGTTGCAGCATGATTTGAACCGGCCGACCTTGAACCTGTCTTCAACCCATTCAATGAGTGGATGAACCATTGACTATAATACCTCGTGTTGGGATTGATATAACATGGCTTCATGCGAAAGCTAATAATTGCAAACCTTGGCGGCTATTTTATTGTGTCTGAAAAGAAAATATTTCTATTTCTAGATGTCTGGAACTTCTCTTCCAAGAAATTCTTTTTGAAGTAAAAACACAATTATGGTATAATCCTAATAAGGTACGAAATTCATGGCAAACCATAAGAAATCTCCACTTGACCTGAATGTTTTTGGCAAAATAATCTTGATTCTCCAACTTCATATAATCTTCATCACTGCTGTTTGACATGAAAAAAATGGAACCCTTGCGGGGTAATAGTATTGTAGCCCGTTCAGGCTAAAAGTTTTTGGAGCCCTTTCGGTTTAAAATGATCCCTTTGTAGAGTTAAAAGTAAGTTTTAATTTTAAAGGTGTAGCAGCGTGATTTTTAAAAATATCATTAAAACCTTTTTTTCCACATGTAGTACTGCAGACAAAATCTTCATTATCATGAATCGATTGCAGCTTTATTTGAACCGACCGCCTTGAACCTGTGTTTAACCCGCTGAACCATTGGCTCTGATACCACTTGTTGGGATCGAAATCACAGGGCGTCATGCGGAAGCTAATAATTGCAAACCTTGGTTGCGATAAATCAGACGACACAAAAACTATAATAAAAGAAGCAATTTAATATGATATGGTCAACTCACCTACATATTGAGAAAACAAATATAAAAATTATGAAACAAATTGAGAGAAAAATCTCCCCTAAACAAAACTCTCTAAGCGTCTACATTATGAATGCTACTGTATTTTGTCTGAGAAGAAATGCTTTCTATTTCTTGATGTCTGAAACTTCTCTTCCAAGAAATTTATTTTGAAGTAAAACACAATTATGGAAGAATCCAAATAAGGTAGGAAATTCAGGGCAAATCCTAACAAATCTCCCCTTGAACAGAAATTTTTTGGCAAAATAATTTTGATTCTCCAACTTCATATAATCTTTATCACTGCTGCTTGACCTATTTAAAAAGTGAGTTTTGATTTTAAAGATGTCACTGCATGATTTTTAAAAATATCATTATAACATTTTTTATCGTTTGGCGTAAGAATACTCTTTCTGAAGAAAGTGATTCGGAGTAGGGCTACACTGAACATTCACTCGAATCAATTAGAGGTGGTTGGCGCCTATATACCACTTCAAACACTCTTTTTTTGGTTTCCGAATGATAACTGGTATTGTACCACTATTATGCCCACGGTAATATTATCTATCTATTATTATTATATAAATAATGACCCGGTGGAGAATGTGTACAGAGAGTCGCTCCCATAAACGAATGAATGGGACTCCTGGTCCTGATCGAACCAGAGATTCCACATGTAGCACTCCGAACAAAATCTTCATTATCGCGAATTGGTTGCAGCATGATTTGAACCGGCCGCCTTGAACCTATCGTCAACCCGTTGAATCAGTGAATGAACCATTGAATCTGATACCTCTTGTTGGGATCGAAATAACAGAGCGTCATGCGGAAGCTATTTAATATAATTTTATCATGTCACCTACATATTGGGAAAATTAATAAAAATTATTAAACCTATTGAGAGAAAAACCTCTCCTAAATAAAACTATCTAAATGAGTACATTGTGGATGCTATTGTATTGTGTCTGAGAAGAAAATATTTCTAATTCTAGATGTCTGGAACTTCTCTTCCAACAGATTCTTTTTGAAGTAAAAACACAATTATGTTATAATCCAAATAAGGTACGAAATTCATGGCAAACCATAAGAAATCTCCACTTGACCTGAAAGTTTTTGGCAAAATAATCTTGATTCTCCAACTTCATATAACCTTCATCACTGTTGTTTGACATGAAAAAAATGGAGCCCTTGCGGGTTAATAATATTGGAGCCCTTTCGGTAAAAAATGATCCCTTTGTAGAGTTAAAAGTGAGTTTTAATTTTAACTATCTAGCAGCAGACTTTTTGAAAATATCATTAAAACTTTTTTTTCCACACGTAGTACTCCAGACAAAATCTTCATTATCTCGAATCGATTGCAGCTTTATTTGAACCGACCGCCTTGAACCTGTCTTTAACCCGCTGAACCATTGGCTATAATACGATTTGTTTGGATCGAAATCACAGTGCGTCATGCAGAAGGTAATAATTACAAACCATGGTGGCGATAAATCAGATGACACAAAAACTATAATAAAAGAAGTTATTTAATATGATTTGGTCAAGTCGCCTACATATTGAGAGAACAAATATAAAAATTATTAAAACTATTGAGAGAAAAATCTACCCTAAACAAAACTTTCTAAATGACTCATTGTGGATGCTACAGTATTTTGTCTGAGAAGAAACGACTCCTATTTCTTGATGTCTGAAACAACACTTCCAAGAAATTTATTTTGAAGTAAAACACAATTATGGAAGAATTTAAATAAGGTAGGAAATTCAGGGCAAAACCATAAGAAATCTCCACTTGACCTGAAAGTTTTTGGCAAAATAATCTTGATTCTCTAACTTCATATAATGTTCATCACTGCTGTTTGACATGAAAAAAATGGAACCCTTGCGGGGTAATAGTATTGTAGCCCTTTTGGGCTAAAAGTATGTGGAGCCCTTTCAGTTAAAAATGATCTCTTTGTAGAGTTAAAAATGGGTTTTAATTTTAAAGATGTAGCAGCAGAATTTTTAAAAATATCATTAAAACCTTTTTTTCCACATGTAGTACTACAGACAAAATCTTCATTATCGCGACTCGATTGCAGCTTGATTTGAACCGACCGCCTTGAACCTGTCTGTATCTCGCTGAACCATTGGCTCTGATACCATTTGTTGGGATCGAAATCACAGGGCGTCATGCGGAAGCTAATAATTGCAAACCTTGGTTGCGATAAATTAGACGACACAAAAATTATAATAAAAGAAGCTATTTAAAATGATTTGGTCAAGTCGCCTACATATTGAGAAAACAAATATAAAAATTATTAAACCTATTGAGAGAAAAATCTACCCTAAACAAAACTATCTAAATGACTACATTGTGGATGCTACTGTATTTTGTCTGAGAAGAAACGATTTCTATTTCTTGATGTCTGAAACATCTCTTTAAAGAAATTTATTTTGAAGTAAAACACAATTATGGAAGAATCAAAATAAGGTAGGAAATTCAGGGCAAACCATAAGAAATCTCCACTTGACCTGAAAGTTTTTGGCAAAATAATCTTGATTATCCAACTTCATATAATGTTCATCACTGCTATTTGACATGAAAAAAAAAGGAGCCCTTTCGGGTTAATAGTATTGGAGCCCTTTAGGGATAAAAGTTTTTGGAGCCCTTTCGGTTAAAAATGTTCCCTTTGTAGACTAAAAAGTGAGTTATAATTTTAAAGATGTAGCAGCAGGATTTTTAAAAATATCATTAAAACCTTTTTCCCACATGTAGTACTACAGACAAAATCTTCATTATCGCGAATCGATTGCAGCTTGATTTGAACCGACTGCCTTGAACCAGTCTTTATCCCGCTGAACCATTGGCTCTGATACCACTTATTGGGATTCCAAATCACAAGGCGTCATGCGGAAGCTAATAATTGCAAACCTTGGTTGCGATAAATCAGACGACACAAAAATTATAATAAAAGAAGCTATTTAATATGATTTGGTTAAGTTGCCTAAATACTGCGAAAACAAATATAAAAATTATTAAACCTATTGAGAGAAAAATCTACCCTAAACAAAACTATCTAAATGACTACATTGTGGATGCTACTGTATTTTGTCTGAGAAGAAACGATTTTTATTTCTTGATGTCTGAAACATCTCTTTAAAGAAATTTATTTTGAAGTAAAACACAATTATGGAAGAATCCAAATAAGGTAGGAAATTCAGGGCAAACCATAAGAAATCTCCACTTGACCTGAAAGTTTTTGGCAAAATAATCTTGATTCTCCAACTTCATATAATGTTCATCACTGTTGTTTGACATGAAAAAAAGGAGCCCTTGCGGGTTAATAGTATTGGAGCCCTTTTGGGATAAAAGTTTTTGGAGCCCTTTCGGTTAAAAATGATCCCTATGTAGAGTTAAAAGTGAGTTTTAATTTTAAAGATGTAGCAGCAGGATTTTTAAAAATATCATTAAAACCTTTTTTCCACATGTAGTACTACAGAAAAAATCTTCATTATCGCGAATCGATTGCAGCTTGATTTGAACCGACCGCCTTGAACCTGTCTTTATCCCGCTGAACCATTGGCTTTGATACCACTTATTTGGATCGAAATCACAAGGCGTCATGCGGAAGCTAATAATTGCAAACCTTGGTTGCGATAAATCAGACGACACAAAAATTATAATAAAAGAAGCTATTTAATATGATTTGGTTAAGTTGCCTAAATACTGCGAAAACAAATATAAAAATTATTAAACCTATTGAGAGAAAAATCTACCCTAAACAAAACTATCTAAATGACTACATTGTGGATGCTACTGTATTTTGTCTGAGAAGAAACGATTTTTATTTCTTGATGTCTGAAACATCTCTTTAAAGAAATTTATTTTGAAGTAAAACACAATTATGGAAGAATCCAAATAAGGTAGGAAATTCAAGGCAAACCATAAGAAATCTGCACTTGACCTGAAAGTTTTTGGCAAAATAATCTTGATTCTCCAACTTCATATAATGTTCATCACTGCTGTTTGACATGAAAAAAAAGGAGCCCTTGCGGGTTAATAGTATTGGAGCCCTTTTGGGATAAAAGTTTTTGGAGCCCTTTCGGTTAAAAATGATCCCTTTGTAGAGTTAAAAGTGAGTTTTAATTTTAAAGATGTAGCAGCAGGATTTTTAAAAATATCATTAAAACCTTTTTTCCACATGTAGTACTACAGAAAAAATCTTCATTATCGCGAATCGATTGCAGCTTGATTTGAACCGACCGCCTTGAACCTGTCTTTAACCCGCTGAACCATTGGCTCCGATACCACTTGTTGGGATCGAAATCACAGGACGTCATGCGGAAGCTAATAATTGCAAACCTTGGTTGCGATAAATCAGACGACACAAATATTATAATAAAAGAAGCTATTTAATATGATTTGGTCAAGTCGCCTACATATTGAGAAAACAAATATAAAAATTATAAAACCTATTGAGAGAAAAATCTACCCTAAACAAAACTATCTAAATGACAACATTGTGGATGCTACTGTATTTTGTCTGAGAAGAAACAATTTCTATTTCTTGATGTCTGAAACATGTCTTCAAAGAAATTTATTTTGAAGTAAAACACAATTATGGAAGAATCCAAATAAGGTAGGAAATTCAGGGCAAACCATAAGAAATCTCCACTTGACCTGAAAGTTTTTGGCAAAATAATCTTGATTCTCCAACTTCATATAATGTTCATCACTGCTGTTTGACATGAAAAAAATGGAGCCCTTGCGGGTTAACAGTATTGGAGCCCTTTTGGGATAAAAGTTTTTGGAGCCCTTTCGGTTAAAAATGATCCCTTGGTAGAGTTAAAAGTGAGTTTTAATTTTAAAGATGTAGCAGCAGGATTTTTAAAAATATCATTAAAACCAATTTTTTCCACACGTAGTACTCCTAACAAAATCTTCATTATCCCGAATTGATTGCAGCTTGATTTGAACCGACCGACTTGAACCTGTCTTTATCCCGCTGAACCTTTGGCTCGGATACCACTTATTGGGATCGAAATCACAAGGCGTCATGCGGAAGCTAATAATTGCAAACCTTGGTTGCGATAAATCAGACGACACAAAAATTATAATAAAAGAAGCTATTTAATATGATTTGGTTAAGTTGCCTAAATACTGCGAAAACAAATATAAAAATTATTAAACCTATTGAGAGAAAAATCTACCCTAAACAAAACTATCTAAATGACTACATTGTGGATGCTACTGTATTTTGTCTGAGAAGAAACGATTTCTATTTCTTGATGTCTGAAACATCTCTTCAAAGAAATTTATTTTGAAGTAAAACACAATTATGGAAGAATCCAAATAAGGTAGGAAATTCAGGGCAAACCATAAGAAATCTCCACTTGACCTGAAAGTTTTTGGCAAAATAATCTTGATTCTCCAACTTCATATAATGTTCATCACTGCTGTTTGACATGAAAAAAAAGGAGCCCTTGCGGGTTAATAGTATTGGAGCCATTTAGGGATAAAAGTTTTTGGAGCCCTTTCGGTTAAAAATGATCCCTATGTAGAGTTAAAAGTTTTAATTTTAAAGATGTAGCAGCAGGATTTTTAAAAATATCATTAAAACCTTTTTTCCACATGTAGTACTACAGAAAAAATCTTCATTATCGCGAATCGATTGCAGCTTGATTTGAACCGACCGCCTTGAACCTGTCTTTATCCCGCTGAACCATTGGCTTTGATACCACTTATTTAGATCGAAATCACAAGGCGTCATGCGGAAGATAATAATTGCAAACCTTGGTTGCGATAAATCAGACGACACAAAAATTATAATAAAAGAAGCTATTTAATATGATTTGGTTAAGTTGCCTAAATACTGCGAAAACAAATATAAAAATTATTAAACCTATTGAGAGAAAAATCTACCCTAAACAAAACTATCTAAATGACTACATTGTGGATGCTCAGTATTTTGTCCGAGAAGAAAGCGATTTCTATTTCTTGATGTCTGAAACATCTCTTTAAAGAAATTTATTTTGATGTAAAACACAATTATGAAAGAATCCAAACAAGGTAGGAAATTCAGGGCAAACCATAAGAAATCTCCACATGACCTGAAAGTTTTTGGCAAAATAATCTTGATTCTCCAACTTCATATAATGTTCATCACTGTTGTTTGACATGAAAAAAAGGAGCCCTTGCGGGTTAATAGTATTGGAGCCCTTTTGGGATAAAAGTTTTTGGAGCCCTTTCGGTTAAAAATGATCCCTATGTAGAGTTAAAAGTGAGTTTTAATTTTAAAGATGTAGCAGCAGGATTTTTAAAAATATCATTAAAACCTTTTTTCCACATGTAGGACTACAGACAAAATCTTCATTATCGCGAATCGACTGCAAGTTGATTTGAACCGACCGCCTTGAACTCGTCTTTATCCCAAGAACCATTGGCTGTGATACCACTTATTGGGAGCGAAATCACAAGACGTCATGCGAAAGCTAATAATTGCAAACCTTGGTTGCGCTAAATCAGGCGACACAAAAATTATAACAAAAGAAGCTATTTAATATGATTTGGTTAAGTCGCCTACTTATTGAGAAAACAAATATAAAAATTATTAAACCTATTGAGAGAAAAATCTACCCTAAACCAAACTATCTAAATGACTACATTGTGGATGCTACTGTATTTTTTCTGAGAAGAAACGATTTCTATTTCTTGATGTCTGAAACATCTCTTCAAAGAAATTTATTTTGAAGTAAAACACAATTATGGAAGAATCCAAATAAGGTAGGAAATTCAGGGCAAACCATAAGAAATCTCCACTTGACCTGAAAGTTTTTGGCAAAATAATCTTGATTCTCCAACTTCATATAATGTTTATCACTGTTGTTTGACATGAAAAAAAGGAGCCCTTGCGGGTTAATAGTATTGGAGCCCTTTTGGGATAAAAGTTTTTGGAGCCCTTTCGGTTAAAAATGATCCCTATGTAGAGTTAAAAGTTTTAATTTTAAAGATGTAGCAGCAGGATTTTTAAAAATATCATTAAAACCTTTTTTCCACATGTAGTACTACAGAAAAAATCTTCATTATCGCGAATCGATTGCAGCTTGATTTGAACCGACCGCCTTGAACCTGTCTTTATCCCGCTGAACCATTGGCTTTGATACCACTTATTTAGATCGAAATCACAAGGCGTCATGCGGAAGATAATAATTGCAAACCTTGGTTGCGATAAATCAGACGACACAAAAATTATAATAAAAGAAGCTATTTAATATGATTTGGTTAAGTTGCCTAAATACTGCGAAAACAAATATAAAAATTATTAAACCTATTGAGAGAAAAATCTACCCTAAACAAAACTATCTAAATGACTACATTGTGGATGCTACTGTATTTTGTCTGAGAAGAAACGATTTCTATTTCTTGATGTCTGAAACATCTCTTTAAAGAAATTTATTTTGATGTAAAACACAATTATGAAAGAATCCAAACAAGGTAGGAAATTCAGGGCAAACCATAAGAAATCTCCACATGACCTGAAAGTTTTTGGCAAAATAATCTTGATTCTCCAACTTCATATAATGTTCATCACTGTTGTTTGACATGAAAAAAAGGAGCCCTTGCGGGTTAATAGTATTGGAGCCCTTTTGGGATAAAAGTTTTTGGAGCCCTTTCGGTTAAAAATGATCCCTATGTAGAGTTAAAAGTGAGTTTTAATTTTAAAGATGTAGCAGCAGGATTTTTAAAAATATCATTAAAACCTTTTTTCCACATGTAGTACTACAGAAAAAATCTTCATTATCGCGAATCGATTGCAGCTTGATTTGAACCGACCGCCTTGAACCTGTCTTTATCCCGCTGAACCATTGGCTTTGATACCACTTATTTAGATCGAAATCACAAGGCGTCATGCGGAAGCTAATAATTGCAAACCTTGGTTGCGATAAATCAGACGACACAAAAATTATAATAAAAGAAGCTATTTAATATGATTTGGTTAAGTTGCCTAAATACTGCGAAAACAAATATAAAAATTATTAAACCTATTGAGAGAAAAATCTACCCTAAACAAAACTATCTAAATGACTACATTGTGGATGCTACTGTATTTTGTCTGAGAAGAAACGATTTCTATTTCTTGATGTCTGAAACATCTCTTTAAAGAAATTTATTTTGATGTAAAACACAATTATGAAAGAATCCAAACAAGGTAGGAAATTCAGGGCAAACCATAAGAAATCTCCACATGACCTGAAAGTTTTTGGCAAAATAATCTTGATTCTCCAACTTCATATAATGTTCATCACTGTTGTTTGACATGAAAAAAAGGAGCCCTTGCGGGTTAATAGTATTGGAGCCCTTTTGGGATAAAAGTTTTTGGAGCCCTTTCGGTTAAAAATGATCCCTATGTAGAGTTAAAAGTGAGTTTTAATTTTAAAGATGTAGCAGCAGGATTTTTAAAAATATCATTAAAACCTTTTTTCCACATGTAGTACTACGAAAAATCTTCATTATCGCTAATCGATTGCGGCTTGATTTGAACCGACCGCCTTGAACCGTCTTTATCCCATTGAACCATTGGCTTTGATACCACTTATTTGGATCGAAATCACAAGGCGTCATGCGGAAGCTAATAATTGCAAACCTTGGTTTGCGATAAATCAGACGACACAAAAACTATAATAAAAGAAGCTATTTAATATGATTTGGTCAAGTCGCCTACTTATTGAGAAAACAAATATAAAAATTATTAAACCTATTGAGAGAAAAATCTCCCAAAACAAAACTCTCAAAACGACTACATTGTGGAATCTACTGTATTTTGTCTGAGAAGAAACGATTTCTATTTCTTGATGTCTGAAACATCTCTTCCAAGAAATTTATTTTGAAGTAAAACACAATTATGGAAGAATCCAAATAAGGTAGGAAATTCAGGGCAAACCATAAGAAATCTCCACTTGACCTGAAAGTTTTTGGCAAAATAATCTTGATTCTCCAACTTCATATAATGTTCATCACTGCTGTTTGACATGAAAAAAATGGAGCCCTTGCGGGTTAATAGTATTGGAGCCCTTTTGGGATAAAAGTTTTTGGAGCCCTTTCGGTTAAAAATGATCCCTTTGTAGAGTTAAAAGTGAGTTTTAATTTTAAAGATGTAGCAGCAGGATTTTTAAAAATATCATTAAAACCTTTTTTCCACATGTAGTACTACAGACAAAATCTTCATTATCGCGAATCGATTGCAGCTTGATTTGAACCGACCGCCTTGAACCTGTCTTTATCCCGCTGAACCATTGGCTCTGATACCATTTGTTGGGATCGATATCACAGGGCATCATGCAGAAGCTAATAATTGCAAACCATGGTGGCGATAAATCAGACGACACAAAAACTATAATAAAAGAAGCTATTTAAAATGATTTGGTCAAGTCACCTACTTATTGAGAAAACAAATATAAAAATTATTACACCTATTGAGAGAAAAATCTTCCAAAACAAAACTCTCTAAATGACTACATTGTGGATGTTATTGTATTGTGTCTGAGAAGAAAATATTTCTATTTCTAGATGTCTGAAACATCTCTTCCAAGAAATTCTTTTTGAAGTAAAAACACAATTATGGTATAATCCAAATAAGGTACGAAATTCATGGCATGCCATAAGAAATCTCCACTTGACCTGAAAGTTTTTGGCAAAATAATATTGATTCTCCAACTTCATATAATGTTCATCACTGATGTTTGACATGAAAAAAAGCCGTCGCGGGTTAATAGTATTGGAGCCCTTTTGGGATAAAAGTTTTTGGAGCCCTTTTGGTTAAAAATGATCCCTTTGTAGAGTTAAAAGTAAGAGTGGCCAGTGGGCCGGGCTCGGGTCTGGCGGGGTCGGGGTCGGGGCGGGACGGGAGAAGGGGTCGGGGTCGGCGGGTTCTGGTGGGGTCGGGTCTGGCGGGACTGGAGTAAGTCCCATCCCGATCCCATCGGTATCGGGTCGGGGCGGGCTCTGGTCAGGGTCGGGCTCAGGGCGGGATACGGCGGATTTTTTTTTTTTTTTTTAAATAACATATTTATAAAAAAAACTCAATAAATAAAATAAGATAGTGTAATAAAAACATCCCAAGGCTGTTTTTGTGCCTCTTATATTATTTAATAGACATATGATTTTTTTGTAATACAAATACAATTGTCTAAAATCTAAATTGCAACTTTGTGGTGTTGTCCAAAAGTTGCAAATTACATAATAAAATTGCAATTAAAAAAATTACATTCTCAAAAAAACCTGTTCTAATTGCTTGATGATTTCATGTGGTTCTTCGGTTGGAATTGGTATTTGTTGGTCAAATTGATCCACGTCGCTTCCACTACCTTCGGTTAAGATTTCGTTGTAGTTTTCATCATCTTCTTCGTTGATCTCCGGTTGACCGCACCTTCTCCGCTCCGCTCGTATCCAATCTCTGAATAATACTGCAATTTCCAAGCTGTCTCCGGCTAATGAGTGTTTGTGGTCTCCTATTTGATATCTGCCTGCAGAAAAAGCGCTTTCAGACGCAGTTGATGACGCTTGAATGTTCAAAACATCTCGAGCCATCAATGAAAGTGTCGGAAAGGTCTTCTCATTCCCCCTCCAGTATTTCAGCAAGTCTTCATGTCCATCTTCATTGATAACTTCTTTATACGGTACAGAACCCTGCAAAACAAAAATATCCAACTCGCTAATTTGGTTAGTAGTAGAGGTACGGCCGCACATTCTATTTCTGAGGCTTTCAATACTAGCCGCAGAAACAACATGTCTTTTGTGAGGTTGTGTTGAAGATGAAGAAGATGGTATGGAAGCCGGTAAGTTACTAGCATTTTCTTGTTGATCAAATCTATATATATTTTTGCATTGGTGTTCTACGCTAGACAACACTTCTTCTTTAGTTTGTTCAATAGGTGGTGGGTGATTTAGATTTTTGGGACTTGGAGGTGGTAGTACTTCTATACAATCGTAAATAGTTTCAATTAGTGATTTAGTACCGTCTATTTTAATAGTAGGATTTAATACAGAACCAATAATATAAATAGAGGGAATAGGAATAAAATATTTTTTTATTTTGACAAACATTTTTTTAATAGATGCCTTATAAGCTGGTTTTCCATATATTCACTAAGTAATAAAAATATTAGAGTTATATAAAATAACATAGTTGAAATAGTAGGATAATATATCCCGGAAAATTCTTTTGTTGCTTGAAAAAACTTCTCTAAAAATACAATAAGTTCGGAATTTTTCTTCCAATCACTATCTAAAATCATATCACCGCTTTTTATTATGAGAGTTAAAAAATAAAGTTATAGGTAATTTATAGTCATAAGCAACAAGTAGTTGCTCGTATAAAGAATTCCACCTAGTGGATACTTCTTGTGGAATTTTTCTATAAGGTAGTCCACAATCATGACAAGTTTTTTTATATTCTTTTCTACGTTGTACTTTATTACTTTTAAAAATAAAGTTTATAGCAAATTGTATTTTACTAAGAATGTCTTCAAAAAGTGATAGACCATCCTTTACAATTAAGTTATATATATGGCACGCGCATTTTATATGAAAATGGTCTAGAAAAGATGGAGTTAAACTATTTTTTAAAATTGTAATTGCGTAATTGTTATTAGAAGCGTTATCTAATTTAATAGTCATAATTTTATCGGTAATTCCGTAATAATCGCACACTTGATAAATATTTTCTGCAATAAAAGTACCAGTGTGCCTATCATCTATATATCTATACGCTAAAATACGTTTTTGCATAGACCATTTATAATCTATCCAATGACAAGTTACAGTTAAATAATCATGGCCGTTAGTACTACGACCTATATCAGACGTGATAGATACTTTGCCATTAAAATGATATAATAAAAAACATAAATATTGTTGATATTCATGCGTGAATTTAAATACATCTCTCTTAACAGTTGATCTAGGAAAACCGATAAAAGCAGGATTATATATATCTCTAATGTAATGAATAAAACCGGGAGATGAAGGAAATGAAAAAGGCAAACCCTCCACAACAACTAATTTTGATATTGCTTCCCTATCTCTATGTTTGTTGTATTTAGAGCCTACAATTCCCCCCGTCATAGGGTTAATTTGACCAGATTTGGTCCGGACAAGACGATGGGTGAACCTTGTCCCGATGGAGCGGGCGTTTGCGCACCTGGTTTTGAAGCCTGGTATTGGGCATACCTAGCTGGATGAGCACTTACTACGTGTCTAATTAAACCCCCCGTCCCACCGTGACCTTTTCCAGTTTTAAATTTTAAAACATTTTTACAAAATTTACATATGGCTACTTGATTCTCTACGTCCCTATCAAAAAATGTCCATGCATCTGATTTTAATGGTCGTTTTGCTGGACCTCGTCTCATACTAGGGGGAATATGAGGTATTTCAGTTGAAGGTGCACTAGTGGGTGTGTTGTCATCAACATTAGTGGGTATATCATCTAGATCATCGTCTAAATTAAAGTCTTCTTGAGTTCCAGAAAATAGCTCCTGGTCTAAATCTAATGGTATTGTAGGAAAATGTTGAGTATCAACAAAATCATCCTGTGTAGGAATAAGATGACTAGAAGAAGTACCCTTGCCCTGGTTGCCCCTACTAGAAGAAGCACCCTTACCCTTACCCTTAAACATACCTTTTAATCCTTTCATTTTAATTATGATAATAAATAATTAAAGACAATAAAATTAAGTGCGCTAAATAAAATAAATAGACAATAATAATTTAATGAAGGAACGAATGTACCAAACGCCGACGTGTAATCGAGAAGTTGAAAATTGAAACTTTGCTCGATGGAAGATCCTCAAGCTAGTTGCCAACTTCACTCCCAATTCCCAAATGAATAAATAAAATTGAATATTTAGCAAACAATGTAGACTTGTAGAGAGATATATTGAGAAATTAGAGAGATTGTAGGAAGATTTGTGAGAAAGATGATGAGAAAATAAGTTATTTATAGTTGGAAAATTGGGTTAAAGTGTAAATATAATAACTTATGGGTTAAAAATAAATATTAAGGGGTAGGGGGGGTTGGGGGAGGGGGCCTAAAATGGTCATTGGCCAACGGCCATAATCTAAAATGGTCGTTGGTGCAACGGCCATATTTGTAAAGGGGGATAAAGGGCGGGGTCGGGGTCAGGCTCGGGACGGGGTCGGGACGGGCGGGTCTGGGGCGGGCTCGGGTCTCGCGGGATGAGACATCATCCCATCCCGAGTTCGAGGCTCGACCCCATTATTTTTTATTTATTTTTTTGGCGGGGTCATGGCGGGACCGGGGCGGGCTCGGGATGGAGTCTGGTCAGGGTCGGCCATCCCGGCCCACTGGCCAGCCCTAGTTAAAAGTGAGTTTTAATTTTAAAAATGTAGCAGCAGGATTTTTAAAAATATCATTAAAACCTTTTTTCCACATGTAGTACTATAGACAAAATCTTCATTATCGCGAATCGATTGAAGCTTGATTTGCACCGACCGCCTTGAACCTGTCTTTAACCCGCTGAACCATTGGCTCCGATACCACTTATTGGGATCGAAATCACAGGGTGTCATGCGGAAGCTAATAATTGCAAACCTTGGTGGCGATAAATCAGACGACACAAAAACATTAATGAAAGATGCTATTTAATATGATTTGGTCAAGTCGCCTACATATTGAGAGAACAAATATTAAAATTATTCAACCTATTGAGAGGAAAAACTCCCAAAATAAAACTCTCTAAATGACTACATTGTGGATGCTACTGTATTTTGTCTGAGAAGAAATGGTTTCTATTTCTAGATGTCTGAAACAACACTTTCAAGAAATTTATTTTGAAGTAAAACACAATTATCTTAGAATCCAAATAAGGTAGGAAATTCAAGGAAAAACCATAAGAAATCTCCACTTGACCTGAAAATTTTTGGCAAAATAATCTTGATTCTCCAACTTCATATAATGTTCATCACTGCTGTTTGACATGAAAAAAAAGGAGCCCTTGCGGGTTAATAGTATTGGAGCCCTTTTGCGATAAAAGTTTTTGGAGCCCTTTCGGTTAAAAATGATCTCTTTGTACAGTTAAAAGTGAGTTTTAGTTTTAAAGATGTAGCAGCAGGATTTTTGAAAATATCATTAAAACCTTTTTTTCCACATGTAGTACTCCAGACAAAATCTTCATTATCGCGAATCGATTGCAGCTTGATTTGAACCGACCGCCTTGAACCTGTCTTTAACCCGCTGAACCATTGGCTATAATACGATTTGTTTGGATCGAAATCACAGTGCGTCATGCAGAAGCTAATAATTACAAACCATGGTGGCGATAAATCAGACGACACAAAAACTATAATAAAAGAAGCTATTTAATATGATTTGGTCAAGTCGCCTACATATTGAGAGAACAAATATAAAAATTATTAAAACTATTGAGAGAAAAATCTACCCTAAACAAAACTCTCTAAATGACTCATTGTGGATGCTACAGTATTTTGTCTGAGAAGAAACGGTTTCTATTTCTTGATGTCTGAAACAACACTTCCAAGAAATTTATTTTGATGTAAAACACAATTATGGAAGAATCCAAATAAGGTAGGAAATTCAGGGCAAACCATAAGAAATCTCCAGTTGACCTGAAAGTTTTTGGCAAAATAATCTTGATTCTCCAACTTCATAAAATGTTCATCACTGCTGTTTGACATGAATTAAAAGGAGCCCTTGCGGGTTAATAGTATTGGAGCTCTTTTGGGATAAAAGTTTTTGGAGCCTTTTCGGTTAAAAAGGATCCCTTTGTAGAGTTAAAAGTGAGTTTTAATTTTAAAGATGTAGCAACAGGATTTTTAAAAATATCATTAAAACCTTTTTTCCACATGTAGTAGTACAGAAAAAATCTTCATTATCGTGAATCGATTGCAGCTTGATTTGAACTGACCGCCTTGAACCTGTCTTTATCCCGCTGAAGCATTGGATCCGATACCACTTATTGGGAACCAAATCACAGGGTGTCATGCGGAAGCTAATAATTGCAAACCTTGGTGGCGATGAATCAGACGACACAAACACTATAATAAAAGAAGTTATTTAATATGATTTGGTCAAGTCGCCTATATATTGAGAAAACAAATATAAAAATTATTAAACCTATTGAGAGAAAAATGTCCCAAAACAAAAGTCTCTAAATGTCTACATTGTGGATGTTATTGTATTGTGTCTGAAAGAAAATATTTCTATTTCTACATGTCTGAAACATCTCTTTCAAGAAATTCTTTTTGAAGTAAAACACAATTATGGAAGAATCCAAATAAGGTAGGAAATCCAGGGCAAACCATAAGAAATCTCCACTTGACTTGAAAGTTTTTGGCAAAATAATCTTGATTCTCTAACTTCATATAATGTTCATCACTGTTGTTTGACATGAAAAAAATGGAGCCCTTGCAGGTTAATAATATTGGAGCCCTTTTGGGATAAAAGTTTTTGGAGCCCTTTCTGTTAAAAATGATCCATTTGTAGAGTTAAAAGTAAGTTTTAATTTGAAAGATGTAGCAGCAGGATTTTTAAAAATATCATTAAAACCTTTTTTTCCACATGTAGTACTACAGACAAAATCTTCATTATCGCGAATCCATTGCAGCTTGATTTGAACCGACCGCCTTGAACCTGTCTTTATCCCGCTGAACCATTGACTCTGATACCACTTATTGGGATCAAAATCACAAGGCGTCATGCGGAAGCTAATAATTGCAAACCTTGGTTGCGATAAATCAGACGACACAAAAACTATAATAAAAGAAGTTATTTAATATGATTTGGTCAAGTCACCTACATATTGAGAAAACAAATATAAAAATCATGAAACCTATTGTGAGAAAAATCTCCACTAAACAAAACTCTCAATACGACTACATTGTGGATGCTACTGTATTTTGTCTAAGAAAAAAAATTTCTATTTCTTGATGTCTGAAACATCTCTTCCAAGAAATTTATTTTGAAGTAAAACACAATTATGGAAGAATCCAAATAAGTTAGGAAATTCAGGGCAAATCCTAACAAATCTCCCCTTGAACAGAATTTTTTTGGCAAAATAATTTTGATTCTCCAACTTCGTATAATCTTCATCACTGCTGCTTGACCTGTTAAAAATGGAACCCTTGCGGGGTAATAGTATTGTAGCCCTTTTGGGCTAAAAGTTTTTGGAGCCCTTTCGGTTAAAAATGATCCCTTTGTAGAGTTAAAAGTGGGTTTTAATTTTAAAGATGTCGGTGCATGATTTTCAAAAATATCATTATAACATTTTTTATCTCCACATGTAGTACTCCGGACAAAATCTTCATTATCGCGAATTGGTTGCAGCATGATTTGAACCGGCCGCCTTGAACCTGTCTTCAACCCGTTGAATCAGTGGATGAACCATTGGCTCCGATACCACTTATTGGGATCGAAATCACAGGGTGTCATGCGGAAGCTAATAATTACAAACCTTGGTGGCGATAAATCAGACGACACAAAAACTATAATAAAAGATGCTATTTAATATGATTTGGTCAAGTCGCATACATATTGAGAAAAAAAATATAAAAATTATTAAATATATTGAGAGAAAAATCTACCCTAAACAAAACTATCTAAATGACTACATTGTGGATGCTACTGTATTTTGTCTGAGAAGAAACGATTTCTATTTCTTGATGTCTGAAACATCTCTTCCAAGAAATTTATTTTGAAGTAAAACACAATTATGGAAGAATCCAAATAAGGTAGGAAATTCATGTCAAACCATAAGAAATCTCCACTTGACCTGAAATTTTTTGGCAAAATAATCTTGATTCTCCAACTTCATATAATGTTCATCACAGCTGTTTGACATGAAAAAATAGAGCCCTTGCGGGTTAATAGTATTGGAGCCCTTTCGGGTTAAAAGTTTTTGGAGCCCTTTCGGTTAAAAATAATCCATTTGTACAGTTAAAAGTGAGTTTTAATTTTAAAGATGTAGCAGCAGAATTTTTGAAAATATCATTAAAACCTTTTTTTCCACATGTAGTACTACAGACAAAATCTTCATTATCGCGAATCGATTGCAGCTTGATTTGAACCGACCGCCTTGAACCTGTCTTTATCCCGCTGAACCATTGGCTCTGATACCACTTATTGGGATCGAAATCACAGGGCGTCATGCGGAAGCTAATAATTGCAAACCTTGGTTGCGATAAATCAGACGACACAAAAACTATAATAAAAGAAGCTATTTAATATGATTTGGTCAAGTCGCCTACATATTGAGAAAACAAATATAAAAATTATTAAACCTATTGAGAGAAAAATCTATCCTGATCGAAACTCTCAAAACGACTACATTGTGGATGCTACTGTATTTTGTCTAAGAAGAAAAAATTTCTATTTCTTGATGTCTGAAACATCTCTTCCAAGAAATTTATTTTGAAGTAAAACACAATTATGGAAGAATCCAAATAAGTTAGGAAATTCAGGGCAAATCCTAACAAATCTCCCCTTGAACAGAATTTTTTTGGCAAAATAATTTTGATTCTCCAACTTCATATAATCTTCATCACTGCTGCTTGACATGTTAAAAATTGAGTTTTGATTTTAAAGATGTCGTTGCATGATTTTTAAAAATATCATTATAACATTTTTATCTCCACATGTTGCACTCCGGACAAAATCTTCATTATCGCGAATTGGTTGCAGCATGATTTGAACCAGCCTCCTTGAACCTGTCTTCAACCCGTTGAATCAGTGGATGAACCATTGGCTCCGATACCACTTATTGGGATCGAAATCACAGGGTGTCATGCGGAAGCTAATAATTACAAACCTTGGTGGCGATAAATCAGACGACACAAAAACTATAATAAAAGATGCTATTTAATATGATTTGGTCAAGTCGCATACATATTGAGAAAAAAAATATAAAAATTATTAAATATATTGAGAGAAAAATCTACCCTAAACAAAACTATCTAAATGACTACATTGTGGATGCTACTGTATTTTGTCTGAGAAGAAACGATTTCTATTTCTTGATGTCTGAAACATCTCTTCCAAGAAATTTATTTTGAAGTAAAACACAATTATGGAAGAATCCAAATAAGGTAGGAAATTCAGGGCAAACCATAAGAAATCTCCACTTGACCTGAAAGTTTTTGGCAAAATAATCTTGATTCTCCAACTTCATATAATGTTCATCACTGCTGTTTGACATGAAAAAATGGAGCCCTTGCGGGTTAATAGTATTGCAGCCCTTTCGGGCTAAAGGTTTTTGGAGCCCTTTCGGTTAAACATAATCCATTTGTACAGTTAAAAGTGAGTTTTAATTTTAGAGATGTAGCAGCAGAATTTTTGAAAATATTATTAAAACCTTTTTTTCCACACGTAGTACTACGTACAAAATCTTCATTATTGCGAATCGATTGCATCTTGATTTGCACCGACCGTCTTAAACCTGTCTTTAACCCGCTGAACCATTGGCTCCGATACCACTTATTGGGATCGAAATCACAGGGCGTCATGCAGAAGCTAATAATTGCAAACCATGGTGGCGATAAATCAGACGACACAAAAACTATAATAAAAGAAGCTATTTAATATGATTTGGTCAAGTCGCCTACTTATTGAGAAAACAAATATAAAAATTATTAAACCTATTGAGAGAAAAATCTCCCAAAACAAAACTCTCTAAATGACTACATTGTGGATGTTATTGTATTGTGTCTGAGAAGAAAATATTTCTATTTCTACATGTCTGAAACATCTCTTCCAAGAAATTCTTTTTGAAGTAAAAACACAATTATGGTATAATCCAAATAAGGTACGAAATTCATGGCATACCATAAGAAATCTCCACTTGACCTGAAAGTTTTTGGCAAAATAATCTTGATTCTCCAACTTCATATAATGTTCATCACTGCTGTTTGACATGAAAAAAAAGGAGCCCTTGCGGGTTAATAGTATTGGAGCCCTTTCGGGCTAAAAGTTTTTGGAGCCCTTTCGGTTAAACATAATCCATTTGTACAGTTAAAAGTGAGTTTTAATTTTAGAGATGTAGCAGCAGAATTTTTGAAAATATTATTAAAACCTTTTTTTCCACACGTAGTACTACGTACAAAATCTTCATTATTGCGAATCGATTGCATCTTGATTTGCACCGACCGTCTTAAACCTGTCTTTAACCCGCTGAACCATTGGCTCCGATACCACTTATTGGGATCGAAATCACAGGGTGTCATGCGGAAGCTAATAATTACAAACCTTGGTGGCGATAAATCAGACGACACAAAAACTATAATAAAAGATGCTATTTAATATGATTTGGTCAAGTCGCATACATATTGAGAAAAAAAATATAAAAATTATTAAATATATTGAGAGAAAAATCTACCCTAAACAAAACTATCTAAATGACTACATTGTGGATGCTACTGTATTTTGTCTGAGAAGAAACGATTTCTATTTCTTGATGTCTGAGACATCACTTGTAAGAAATTTATTTTGATGTAAAACACAATTATGGAAGAATCCAAATAAGGTAGGAAATTTAGGGCAAACTATAAGAAATCTCCACTTGACCTGAAAGTTTTTGGCAAAATAATCTTGATTCTTTGTCAAAGAAGAAACGGTTTCTATTTCTTGATGTCTGAGACATCACTTCCAAGAAATTTATTTTGATGTAAAACACAACTATGGAAGAATCCAAATAAGGTAGGAAATTCAGGGCAAACCATAAGAAATCTTCACTTGACCTGAAAGTTTTTGGCAATATAATCTTGATTCTCAAACTTCATTTAATGTTCATCACTGCTGTTTGACATGAATAAAAAGGAGCCCTTGCGGGTTAATAGTATTGGAGCCCTTTTGGGATAAACGTTTTTGGAGCCTTTTCGGTTAAAAATGATCCCTTTGTAGAGTTAAAAGTGAGTTTTAATTTTAAAGATGTAGCAACAGGATTTTTAAAAATATCATTAAAACCTTTTTTCCACATGTAGTACTACAGAAAAAATCTTCATTATCGTGAATCAATTGCAGCTTGATTTGAACCGACCGCCTTGAACCTGTCTTTATCCCGCTGAAGCATTGGCTCTGATACCACTTATTGGGATCGAAATCACAGGGTGTCATGCGGAAGCTAATAATTGCAAACCTTGGTGGCGATAAATCAGACGACACAGAAACTATAATAAAAGAAGCTATTTAATATGATTTGGTCAAATCACTTACATATTGAGAAAACAAATATAAAAATTATTAAATATATTGAGAGAAATATGTACCCTAAACAAAACTATCTAAATGACTACATTGTGGATGCTACTGTATTTTGTCTGAGAAGAAACGATTTCTATTTCTTGATGTCAGAAACATCTCTTCCAAGAAATTTATTTTGAAGTAAAACACAATTATGGAAGAATCCAAATAAGGTAGGAAATTCATGGCAAACCATAAGAAATCTCCACTTTACCTGAAAGTTTTTGGCAAAATAATCTTGATTCTCCAACTTCATATAATTTTCATCACAGCTGTTTGACATGAAAAAATGGAGCCCTTGCGGGTTAATAGTATTGGAGCCCTTTCGGGCTGAAAGTTTTTGGAGCCCTTTCGGTAAAAAATGATCCCTTTGTAGAGTTAAAAGTGAGTTTTAATTTTAACGATCTAGCAGCAGAATTTTTGAAAATATCATTAAAACTTTTTTTTCCACACGTAGTACTCCAGACAAAATCTTCATTATCTCGAATCGATTGCAGCTTCATTTGAACCGACCGCCTTGAACCTGTCTTTATCCCGCTGAACCATTGGCTCCGATACCACTTATTGGGATCGAATTCACAGGGTGTCATGCGGAAGCTAATAATTGCAAACCTTGGGGGCGATAAATCACACGACACAAAAACTATAATAAAAGAAGCTATTTAATATGATTTGGTCAAGTCGCCTACATATTGAGAAAACAAATATTAAAATTATTAAACCTATTGAGAGAAAAATCTACCCTAAACAAAACTATCTAAATGACTACATTGTGGATGCTACATTATTTTGTCTGAGAAGAAACGATTTCTATTTCTTGATGTCAGAAACATCTCTTCCAAGAAATTTATTTTGAAGTAAAACACAATTATGGAAGAATCCAAATAAGGTAGGAAATTCATGACAAACCATAAGAAATCTCCACTTGACCTGAAAGTTTTTGGCAAAATAATCTTGATTCTCCAACTTCATATAATGTTCATCACAGTTGTTTGACATCAAAAAATGGAGCCCTTGCGAGTTAATAGTATTGGAGCCCTTTTGGGATAAAAGTTTTTGGAGCCCTTTCTGTTAAAAATGATCCATTTGTAGAGTTAAAAGTTAGTTTTAATTTGAAAGATGTAGCAGCAGGATTTTTAAAAATATCATTAAAACCTTTTTTTCCACATCAAAACGACTACATTGTGGATGCTACTGTATTTTGTCTAAGAAGAAAAAATTTCTATTTCTTGATGTCTGAAACATCTCTTCCAAGAAATTTATTTTGAAGTAAAACACAATTATGGAAGAATCCAAATAAGTTAGGAAATTCAGGGCAAATCCTAACAAATCTCCCCTTGAACAGAATTTTTTTGGCAAAATAATTTTGATTCTCCAACTTCGTATAATCTTCATCACTGCTGCTTGACCTGTTAAAAAATTGAGTTTTGATTTTAAAGATGTCGGTGCATGATTTTCAAAAATATCATTATAACATTTTTTATCTCCACATGTAGTACTCCGGACAAAATCTTCATTATCGCGAATTGGTTGCAGCATGATTTGAACCGGCCGCCTTGAACCTGTCTTCAACCCGTTGAATCAGTGGATGAACCATTGGCTCCGATACAACTTATTGGGATCGAAATCACAGGGTGTCATGCGGAAGCTAATAATTGCAAACCTTGGTGGCGATAAATCAGACGACACAAAAACTATAATAAAAGATGCTATTTAATATGATTTGGTCAAGTCGCATACATATTGAGAAAAAAAATATAAAAATTATTAAATATATTGAGAGAAAAATCTACCCTAAACAAAACTATCTAAATGACTACATTGTGGATGCTACTGTATTTTGTCTGAGAAGAAACGATTTCTATTTCTTGATGTCTGAAACATCTCTTCCAAGAAATTTATTTTGAAGTAAAACACAATTATGGAAGAATCCAAATAAGGTAGGAAATTCAGGGCAAACCATAAGAAATCTCCACTTGACCTGAAAGTTTTTGGCAAAATAATCTTGATTCTCCAACTTCATTTAATGTTCATCACTGCTGTTTGACATGAAAAAATGGAGCCCTTGCGGGTTAATAGTATTGCAGCCCTTTCGGGCTAAAGGTTTTTGGAGCCCTTTCGGTTAAACATAATCCATTTGTACAGTTAAAAGTGAGTTTTAATTTTAGAGATGTAGCAGCAGAATTTTTGAAAATATTATTAAAACCTTTTTTTCCACACGTAGTACTACGTACAAAATCTTCATTATTGCGAATCGATTGCATCTTGATTTGCACCGACCGTCTTAAACCTGTCTTTAACCCGCTGAACCATTGGCTCCGATACCACTTATTGGGATCGAAATCACAGGGCGTCATGCAGAAGCTAATAATTGCAAACCATGGTGGCGATAAATCAGACGACACAAAAACTATAATAAAAGAAGCTATTTAATATGATTTGGTCAAGTCGCCTACATATTGAGAAAACAAATATAAAAATTATTAAACCTATTGAGAGAAAAATCTCCCAAAACAAAACTCTCTAAATGACTACATTGTGGATGCTATTGTATTGTGTCTGAGAAGAAAATATTTCTATTTCTAGATGTCTGGAACTTCTCTTCCAAGAAATTCTTTTTGAAGTAAAAACACAATTATGGTATAATCCAAATAAGGTACGAAATTCATGGCAAACCATAAGAAATCTCCACTTGACCTGAAAGTTTTTGGCAAAATAATCTTGATTCTCCAACTTCATATAATCTTCATCACTGCTGTTTGACATGAAAAAAATGGAGCCCTTGCGGGTTAATAGTATTGGAGCCCTTTCGGGCTAAAAGTTTTTGGAGCCCTTTCGGTTAAAAATGATCCCTTTGTAGAGTTAAAAGTGAGTTTTAATTTTAAAGATGTAGCAGCAGAATTTTTGAAAATATCATTAAAACCTTTTTTTCCACATGTAGTACTATAGACAAAATCTTCATTGTCGCGAATCGATTGCAGCTTGATTTGAACCGACCGCCTTGAACCTGTCTTTATCCCGCTGAACCATTGGCTCTGATACCACTTATTGGGATCGAAATCACAGGGCGTCATGCAGAAGCTAATAATTGCAAACCATGGTGGCGATAAATCAGACGACACAAAAACTATAATAAAAGAAGCTATTTAATATGATTTGGTCAAGTCGCCTACTTATTGAGAAAACAAATATAAAAATTATTAAACATATTGAGAGAAAAATCTACCCTAAACAAAACTATCTAAATGACTACATTGTGGATGCTACTGTATTTTGTCTGAGAAGAAACGGTTTCTATTTCTTGATGTCTGAGACATCACTTCCAAGAATTTATTTTGATGTAAAACACAATTATGGAAGAATCCAAATAAGGTAGGAAATTCAGGGTAAACTATAAGAAATCTCCACTTGACCTGAAAGTTTTTGGCAAAATAATCTTGATTCTTTGTCTGAGAAGAAACGGTTTCTATTTTTGATGTCTGAGACATCACTTCCAAGAAATTTATTTTGATGTAAAACACAATTATGGAAGAATTCAAATAAGGTAGGAAATTCAGGGCAAACCATAAGAAATCTCCACTTGACGTGAAAGTTTTTGGCAAAATAATCTTGATTCTCCAACTACATATAATGTTCATCACTGATGTTTGACACGAATAAAAAGGAGCCCTTGCGGGTTAATAGTATTGGGGCCCTTTTGGGATAAAAGTTTTTGGAGCCTTTTCGGTTAAAAATGATCCCTTTGAAGAGTTAAAAGTGAGTTTTAATTTTAAAGATGTAGCAACAGAATTTTTAAAAATATCATTAAAACCTTTTTTCCACATGTAGTACTACAGAAAAAATCTTCATTATCGTGAATCGATTGCAGCTTGATTTGAACCGACTGCCTTGAACCTGTCTTTATCCCGCTGAAGCATTGGCTCCGATACCACTTATTGGGATCGAAATCATAGGGTGTCATGCGGAAGCTAATAATTGCAAACCTTGGTGGCGATAAATCAGATGACACAAACACTATAATAAAAGAAGCTAGTTAATATGATTTGGTCAAGTCGCCTATATATTGAGAAAACAAATATAAAAATTATTAAACCTATTGAGAGAAAAATCTACCCTAAACAAAACTATCTAAATGACTACATTGTGGATGCTACTGTATTTTGTCTGAGAAGAAACGGTTTCTATTTCTTGATGTCTGAAACATCACTTCCAAGAAATTTATTTTGATGTAAAGCACAATTATGGAAGAATCCAAATAAGGTAGGAAATTCAGGGCAAACTATAAGAAATCTCCACTTGACCTGAAAGTTTTTGGCAAAATAATCTTGATTTTTTGTCTTAGAAGAAATGATTTCTAATTCTTGATGTCTGAGACATCTCATCCAAGAAATTCTTTTTGAAGTAAAAACACAATTATGGTATAATCCAAATAAGGTACGAAATTCATGGCATACCGTAAGAAATCTCCACTTGACCTGAAAGTTTTTGGTAAAATAATCTTGATTCTCCAACTTCATATAATGTTCATCACTGCTGTTTGACATGAAAAAAAAGGAGCCCTTGCGGGTTAATAGTATTGGAGCCCTTTTGGGATAAAAGTTTTTGGAGCCCTTTCGGTTAAAAATGATCCCTTGGTAGAGTTAAAAGTGAGTTTTAATTTTAAAGATGTAGCAGCAGAATTTTTAAAAATATCATTAAAACCTTTTTTTCACATGTAATACTACAGAAAAAATCTTCATTATCGCGAATCGATTGCAGCTTCATTTCAACCGACCGCCTTGAACCTGTCTTTAACCCGCTGAACCATTGGCTCCGATACCACTTGTTGGGATCGAAATCACAGGGCGTCATGCGGAAGCTAATAATTGCAAACCTTGGTGGCGATAAATCAGACGACACAAACACTATAATAAAAGATGCTATTTAATATGATTTGGTCAAGTCGCTTACATATTGAGAAAACAAATATAAAAATTATTAAATATATTGAGAGAAAAATCTACCCTAAACAAAACTATCTAAATGACTACATTGTGGATGCTACTGTATTTTGTCTGAGAAGAAACGGTTTCTATTTCTTGATGTCTGAAACATCACTTCCAAGAAATTTATTTTGATGTAAAACACAATTATGGAAGAATCCAAATAAGGTAGGAAATTCAGGGTAAACTATAAGAAATCTCCACTTGACCTGAAAGTTTTTGGCAAAATAATCTTGATTCTTTGTCTGAGAAGAAACAGTTTCTATTTTTGATGTCTGAGACATCACTTCCAAGAAATTTATTTTGATGTAAAACACAATTATGGAAGAATTCAAATAAGGTAGGAAATTCAGGGCAAACCATAAGAAATCTCCACTTGACGTGAAAGTTTTTGGCAAAATAATCTTGATTCTCCAACTACATATAATGTTCATCACTGATGTTTGACATGAAAAAAAGGAGCCCTTTCGGGTTAATAGTATTGGAGCCCTTTAGGGATAAAAGTTTTTGGAGCCCTTTCGGTTAAAAATGATCCCTTAGTACAGTTAAAAGTGAGTTTTAATTTTAAAGATGTAGCAGCAGGATTTTTGAAAATATCATTAAAACCTTTTTTCCACATGTAGTACCACATACAAAATCTTCATTATCGCGAATCGATTGCATTTTGATTTGCACCGACCGCCTTGAACCTGTCTTTAACCCGCTGAACCATTAGTTCCGATAGCACTTATTGGAATCGAAATCACAGGGTGTCATGCGGAAGCTAATAATTGCAAACCTTGGTGGCGATAAATCAGACGTCACAAAAACTATTATAAAAGATGCTATTTAATATGATTTGATCAAGTCGCCTACATATTGAGAAAATAAATATAAAAATTATTAAACCTATTGAGAGAAAAATCTCCCAAAACAAAACTCTCTAAATGACTACATTGTGGATGCTACTGTATTTTGTCTGAGAAGAAACAGTTTCTATTTCTAGATGTCTGAAACAACGCTTCCAAGAAATTTATTTTGAAGTGAACGCAATTATGGAAGAATCCAAATAAGGTAGGAAATTCAGGGCAAAACCATAAGAAATCTCCACTTGACCTGAAAGTTTTTGGCAAAATAATCTTGATTTTTTGTCTTAGAAGAAATGATTTCTATTTCTTGATGTCTGAGACATCACTTCCAAGAAATTTATTTTGATGTAAAGCACAATTATGGAAGAATCCAAATAAGGTAGGAAATTCAGGGCAAACTATAAGAAATCTCCACTTGACCTGAAAATTTTTGTCAAAATAATCTTGATTCTCCAACTTCATATAATGTTCATCACTGCTGTTTGACATGAAAAAATGGAGCCCTTGCGGGTTAATAGTATTGCAGCCCTTTCGGGCTAAAAGTTTTTGGAGCCCTTTCGGTTAAACATAATCCATTTGTACAGTTAAAAGTGAGTTTTAATTTTAGAGATGTAGCAGCAGAATTTTTGAAAATATTATTAAAACCTTTTTTTCCACACGTAGTACTACGTACAAAATCTTCATTATTGCGAATCGATTGCATCTTGATTTGAACCGACCGACTTGAACCTGTCTTTATCCCGCTGAACCTTTGGCACTAATACGACTTGTTGGGATCGAAATCACAGGGCGTCATGCAGAAGCTAATAATTGCAAACCATGGTGGCGATAAATCAGACGACACAAAAACTATAATAAAAGAAGCTATTTAATATGATTTGGTCAAGTCGCCTACATATTGAGAAAACAAATATAAAAATTATTAAACCTATTGAGAGAAAAATCTACCCTAAACAAAACTATCTAAATGACTACATTGTGGATGCTACATTATTTTGTCTGAGAAGAAACGGTTTCTATTTCTTGATGTCTGAGACATCACTTCCAAGAAATTTATTTTGAAGTAAAACACAATTATGGAAGAATCCAAATAAGGTAGGAAATTCAGGGGAAACCATAAGAAATCTCCACTTGACCTGAAAGTTTTTGGCAAAATAATCTTGATTCTTTGTCTGAGAAGAAACGATTTCTATTTCTTGATGTCTGAAACATCTCTTCCAAGAAATTTATTTGAAGTAAAACACAATTATGGAAGAATCCAAATAAGGTAGGAAATTCAGGGCAAAATCATAAGAAATCTCCACTTGACCTGAAAGATTTTGGCAAAATAATATTGATTCTCCAACTTCATCTAATGTTCATCACTGCTGTTTGACATGAAAAAATGGAGCCCTTGCGGGTTAATAGTATTGCAGCCCTTTCGGGCTAAAAGTTTTTGGAGCCCTTTCGGTTAAAAATAATCCCTTTGTACAGTTAAAAGTGAGTTTTAATTTTAAAGATGTAGCAGCAGAATTTTTGAAAATATCATTCAAACCTTTTTTTTCCACACGTAGTACTCCTGACAAAATCTTCATTATCACGAATTGATTGCAGCTTGATTTGAACCGACTTCCTTGAACCTGTCTTTATCCCGCTGAACCATTGGCTCTGATACCACTTATTGGGATCGAAATCACAGGGCGTCATGCGGAAGCTAATAATTGCAAACCTTGGTGGCGATAAATCAGATGATACAAAAACTATAATAAAAGAAGCTATTTAATATGATTTGGTCATGTCCTCTACATATTGAGAAAATAAATATAATAATTATTAAATCTATTGAGAGAAAAATCTACCTTAAACAAAACTGTCTAAATGACTACACTGTGGATGCTACTGTATTTTGTCTGAGAAGAAACGATTTCTATTTCTTGATGTCTGAAACATCTCTTCCAAGAAATTTATTTTGAAGTAAAACACAATTATGGAAGAATCCAAATAAGGTAGGAAATTCAGGGCAAACCATAAGAAATCTCCACTTGACCTGAAAGTTTTTGGCAAAATAATCTTGATTTTTTGTCTTAGAAGAAATGATTTCTATTTCTTGATGTCTGAGACATCACTTCCAAGAAATTTATTTTGCAGTAAAACACAATTATGGAAGAATCCAAATAAGGTAGGAAATTCAGGGCAAACCATAAGAAATCTCCACTTGACCTGAAAGTTTTTGGCAAAATAATCTTGATTCTCCAACTTCATATAATCTTCATCACTGCCGTTTGACATGAAAAAAATGGAGCCCTTGCGGGTTAATAGTATTGGAGCCCTTTTGGGCTAAAAGTTTTTGGAGCCCTTTCGGTTAAAAATGATTCCTTAGTACAGTTAAAAGTGAGTTTTAATTTTAAAGATGTAGCAGCAGGATTTTTGAAAATATCATTAAAACCCATTTTTCCACATGTAGTACTAGAAACAAAATCTTCATTATCGCGAATCGATTGCATCTTGATTTGCACCGACCGCCTTGAATCCGTCTTTAACCCGCTGAACCATTGGCTCCGATACAACTTGTTGGGATGGAAATAATAGAGCGTCATGCGGAAGCTAATAATTGCAAACCTTGGCGGCTATAAATCAGATGACATAAAAACTATAATAAAAGAAGCTATTTAATATGATTTGGTCAAGTCACCTACATATTGAGAAAACAAATATAAAAATTATTAAACCTATTGAGAGAAAAATCTACCCTAAACAAAACTATCTAAATGACTACATTGTGGATGCTACTGTATTTTGTCTGAGAAGAAACGATTTCTATTTCTTGATGTCTGAAACATCTCTTCCAAGAAATTTATTTTGAAGTAAAACACAATTATGGAAGAATCCAAATAAGGTAGGAAATTCAGGGCAAACCATAAGAAATCTCCACTTGACCTGAAAGTTTTTGGCAAAATAATCTTGATTCTCCAACTTCATATAATGTTCATCACTGTTGTTTGACATGAAAAAAATGGAGCCCTTGCGGGTTAATAGTATTGGAGCCCTTTCGGGCTAAAAGTTTTTGGAGCCCTTTCGGTTAAAAATGATCCCTTTGTAGAGTTAAAAGTGAGTTTTAATTTTAAAGATGAAGCATCAGAATTTTTGAAAATATCATTAAAACCTTTTTTTCCACACGTAGTACTCCAGTCAAAATCTTCATTATCGCGAATCCATTGCAGCTTCATTTGAACCGACCGCCTTGAACCTGTCGTTATCCCGCTGAACCATTGGCTCTGATACCACTTATTGGGATCGAAATCACAGGGCGTCATGCAGAAGCTAATAATTGCAAACCATAGTGGCGATAAATCAGCTGACACAAAAACTATAATAAAAGAAGCTATTTAATATGATTTGGTAAAGTCACCTACATATTGAGAAAACAAATATAAAAATTACGAAACCTATTGTGAGAAAAATCTCCCCTTAACAAAACTCTCAAAACGACTACATTGTGGATGCTACTGTATTTTGTCTAAGAAGAAAAAATTTCTATTTCTTGATGTCTGAAACATCTCTTCCAAGAAATTTATTTTGAAGTAAAACACAATTATGGAAGAATCCAAATAAGTTAGGAAATTCAGGGCAAATCCTAACAAATCTCCCCTTGAACAGAATTTTTTTGGCAAAATAATTTTGATTCTCCAACTTCGTATAATCTTCATCACTGCTGCTTGACCTGTTAAAAATTGAGCCCTTGCGGGTTAATAGTATTGGAGCTCTTTTGGGCTAAAAGTTTTTGGAGCCCTTTCGGTTAAAAATGATCCCTTTGTAGAGTTAAAAGTGAGTTTTAATTTTAAAGATATTATAGCAGAATTTTTGAAAATATCATTAAAACCTTTTTTCCACATGTAGTACTACAGACAAAATCTTCATTATCGCGAATCGATTGCAGCTTGATTTAAACCGACCGCCTTGAACCTGTGTTTATCCCGCTGAACCATTGGCTCCGATACCACTTGTTGGGATCGAAATCACGGGGCATCATGCGGGAGCTAGTAATTGCAAACCTTGGTTGCGATAAATCAGACGACACAAAAACTATAATAAAAGAAGCTATTTAATATGATTTGGTCAAGTCGCCTACATATTGAGAAAAAAAATATAAAAATTATTAAACCTATTGAGAGAAAAATCTATCCTGAACGAAACTATCTAAATGACTACATTGTGGATGCTACATTATTTTGACTGAGAAGAAAATATTTCTAATTCTAGATGTCTGGAACATCTCTTCCAAGAAATTTATTTTGAAGTAAAACACAATTATGGTATAATCCAAATAAGTTACGAAATTCATGGCAAACCATAAGAAATCTCCACTTGACCTGAAAGTTTTTGGCAAAATAATCTTGATTCTCCAACTTCATATAATCTTCATCACTGCTGTTTGACATGAAAAAAATGGAGCCCTTGCGGGTTAATAGTATTGGAGCTCTTTCGGGCTAAAAGTTTTTGGAGCCCTTTCGGTTAAAAATGACCCCTTAGTAGAGTTAAAAGTGAGTTTTAATTTAAAAGATGTAGCAGCAGGATTTTTGAAAATATCATTAAAACCTTTTTTTCCAGATGTAGTACTCCAGACAAAATCTTCATTATCGCGAATCGATTGCATCTTGATTTGCACCAACCGCCTTGAACCTGTCTTTAACCCGCTGAACCATTGGCTCCGATACAACTTGTTGGGATCGAAATCACGGGGCGTCATGAGGAAGCTAATAATTGCAAACCTTGGTTGCGATAAATCAGACGACACAAAAACTATAATAAAAGAAGTTATTTAATATGATTTGGTCAAGTCACCTACATATTGAGAAAACAAATATAAAAATTATTAAACCTATTGAGAGAAAAATCTACCCTAAACAAAACTATCTAAATGACTACATTGTGGATGCTACTGTATTTTGTCTGAGAAGAAACGATTTCTATTTCTTGATGTCTGAAACATCTCTTCCACGAAATTTATTTTGAAGTAAAACACAATTATGGTATAATCCAAATAAGGTACGAAATTCATGGCATACCGTAAGAAATCTCCACTTGACCTGAAAGTTTTTGGTAAAATAATCTTGATTCTCCAACTTCATATAATGTTCATCACTGCTGTTTGACATGAAAAAAATGGAGCCCTTGCGGGTTAACAGTATTGGAGCCCTTTTGGGATAAAAGTTTTTGGAGCCCTTTCGGTTAAAAATGTTCCCTTTGTAGAGTTAAAAGTGAGTTTTAATTTTAAAGATGTAGCAGCAGGATTTTTAAAAATATCATTAAAACCTTTTTTCCACATGTAGTACTACAGAAAAAATCTTCATTATCGCGAATCGATTGCAGCTTGATTTGAACCGATCGCCTTGAACCTGTCTTTAACCCGCTGAACCATTGGCTCCGATACCACTTGTTGGGATCGAAATCACAGGACGTCATGCGGAAGCTAATAATTGCAAACCTTGGTTGCGATAAATCAGACGACACAAAATTATAATAAAAGAAGCTATTTAATATAATTTGGTCAAATCTCCTACATATTGAGAAAACAAATATAAAAATTATAAAACCTATTGAGAGAAAAATCTACCCTAAATAAAACTCTCTAAATGACAACATTGTGGATGCTACTGTATTTTGTCTGAGAAGAAACAATTTCTATTTCTTGATGTCTGAAACATGTCTTCAAAGAAATTTATTTTGAAGTAAAACACAATTATGGAAGAATCCAAATAAGGTAGGAAATTCAGGGCAAACCATAAGAAATCTCCACTTGACCTGAAAGTTTTTGGCAAAATAATCTTGATTCTCCAACTTCATATAATGTTCATCACTGCTGTTTGACATGAAAAAAATGGAGCCCTTGCGGGTTAATAGTATGGGAGACCTTTCGGGCTAAATGTTTTTGAGCCCTTTCGGTTAAAAATGATCCCTTTGTAGAGTTAAAAGTGAGTTTTAATTTTAAAGATGTAGCAGCAGAATTTTTGAAAATATCATTAAAATATTTTTTTCCACACGTAGTACTCAAGACAAAATCTTCATTATCGCGAATCGATTGTAGCTTGATTTGAACCGACCGCCTTGAACCTGTCTTTATCCCGCTGAACCATTGGCTCCGATACCACTTATTGGGATTGAAATCACAGGGTGTCATGCGGAAGCTAATAATTGCAAACTTTGGTGGCGATAAATCACACGACACAAAAACTATAATAAAAGAAGCTATTTAATATGATTTGGTCAAGTCGCCTACATATTGAGAAAACAAATATAAAAATTATTAAACCTATTGAGAGAAAAATCTACCCTAAACAAAACTATCTGAATGACTACATTGTGGATGCTACTGTATTTAATCTGAGAAGAAACGATTTCTATTTCTTGATGTCTGAAACATCTCTTCCAAGAAATTTATTTTGAAGTAAAACACAATTATGGAAGAATCCAAATAAGGTAGGAAATTCAGGGCAAACCATAAGAAATCTACACTTGACCTGAAAGTTTTTGGCAAAATAATCTTGATTCTCCAACTTCATATAATGTTCATCACTGCTGTTTGACATGAAAAAATGGAGCCCATGCGGGTTAATAGTATTGCAGCCCTTTCGGGCTAAATGTTTTTGGCGCCCTTTCGGTTAAAAATAATCCATTTGTACAGTTAAAAGTGAGTTTTAATTTTAAAGATGTAGCAGCAGAATTTTTGAAAATATTATTAAAACCTTTTTTTCCACACGTAGTACTACATACAAAATCTTCATTATCGCGAATCGATTGCATCTTGATTTGCACCGACCGCCTTGAACCTGTCTTTAACCCGCTGAACCATTGGCTCCGATACCACTTATTGGGATCGAAATCACAGGGCGTCATGCAGAAGCTAATAATTGCAAACCATGGTGGCGATAAATCAGACGAAACAAAAACTATAATAAAAGAAGCTATTTAATATGATTTGGTCAAGTCGCCTACATATTGAGAAAATAAATATAAAAATTATTAAACCTATTGAGAGAAAAATCTACCCTAAACAAAACTATCTAAATGACTACATTGTGGATGCTACTGTATTTTGTCTGAGAAGAAACGATTTCTATTTCTTGATGTCTGAAACATCTCTTCCAAGAAATTTATTTTGAAGTAAAACACAATTATGGAAGAATCCAAATAAGGTAGGAAATTCAGGGCAAACCATAAGAAATCTCCACTTGACCTGAAAGTTTTTGGCAAAATAATCTTGATTCTCCAACTTCATATAATGTTCATCACTGCTGTTTGACATGAAAAAATGGAGCCCTTGCGGGTTAATAGTATTGCAGCCCTTTCGGGCTAAAAGTTTTTGGAGCCCTTTCGGTTAAAAATAATCTCTTTGTACAGTTAAAAGTGAGTTTTAATTTTAAAGATGTAGCAGCAGAATTTTTGAAAATATCATTAAAACCTTTTTTTTCCACACGTAGTACTCCTGACAAAATCTTCATTATCACGAATTGATTGCAGCTTGATTTGAACCGACCGACTTGAACCTGTCTTCATCCCGCTGAACCTTTGGCTCTAATACGACTTGTTGGGATCGAAATCACGGGGCGTCATGCGGAAGCTAATAATTGCAAACCTTGGTGGCGATAAATCAGACGACACAAAAACTATAATAAAAGAAGCTATTTAATATGATTTGGTCAAGTCACCTACATATTGAGAAAACAAATATAAAAATTATTAAACCTATTGAGAGAAAAATCTACCCTAAACAAAACTATCTAAATGACTACATTGTGGATGCTACTGTATTTTGTCTGAGAAGAAACGATTTCTATTTCTTGATGTCTGAAACATCTCTTCCAAGAAATTTATTTTGAAGTAAAACACAATTATGGAAGAATCCAAATAAGGTAGGAAATTCAGGGCAAACCATAAGAAATCTCCACTTGACCTGAAAGTTTTTGGCAAAATAATCTTGATTCTCCAACTTCATATAATGTTCATCACTATTGTTTGACATGAAAAAAATGGAGCCCTTGCGGGTTAATAGTATTGGAGCCCTTTTGGGATAAAAGTTTTTGGAGCCCTTTCGGTTAAAAATGATCCCTTTGTAGAGTTAAAAGTGAGTTTTAATTTTAAAGATGTAGCAGCAGGATTTTAAAAAATATCATTAAAACCTTTTTTTCCACATGTAGTACTACAGACAAAATCTTCATTATCGCGAATCGATTGCAGCTTGATTTGAACCGACCGCCTTGAAACTGTCTTTATCCCGCTGAACCATTGGCTCTGATACCACTTATTGGGATCGAAATCACAGGGCGTCATGCGGAAGCTAATAATTGCAAACCTTGGTTGCGATAAATCAGACGACACAAAAACTATAATAAAAGAAGCTATTTAATATGATTTGGTCAAGTCACCTACATATTGAGAAAACAAATATAAAAATTATTAAACCTATTGAGAGAAAAATCTACCCTAAACAAAACTATCTAAATGACTACATTGTGGATGCTACTGTATTTTGTCTGAGAAGAAACGATTTCTATTTCTTGATGTCTGAAACATCTCTTCCAAGAAATTATTTTTGAAGTAAAACACAATTATGGTATAATCCAAATAAGGTACGAAATTCATGGCAAACCATAAGAAATCTCCACTTGACCTGAAAGTTTTTGGCAAAAAAATCTTGATTCTCCAACTTCATATAATGTTCATCACTGTTGTTTGACATGAAAAAAATGGAGCCCTTGCGGGTTAATAGTATTGGAGCCCTTTCGGGCTGAAAGTTTTTGGAGCCCTTTCGGTAAAAAATGATCCCTTTGTAGAGTTAAAAGTGAGTTTTAATTTTAACGATCTAGCAGCAGAATTTTTGAAAATATCATTAAAACTTTTTTTTCCACACGTAGTACTCCAGACAAAATCTTCATTATCTCGAATCGATTGCAGCTTCATTTGAACCGACCGCCTTGAACCTGTCTTTATCCCGCTGAACCATTGGCTCCGATACAACTTGTTGGGATCGAAATCACGGGGCGTCATGAGGAAGCTAATAATTGCAAACCTTGGTTGCGATAAATCAGACGACACAAAAACTATAATAAAAGAAGTAATTTAATATGATTTGGTCAAGTCACCTACATATTGAGAAAACAAATATAAAAATTATTAAACCTATTGAGAGAAAAATGTCCCCTAAACAAAACTCTCTAAACGACTACATTGTGGATGCTACTGTATTTTGTCTGACAAGAAAATATTTCTATTTCTAGATGTCTGGAACTTCTCTTCCAAGAAATTCTTTTTGAAGTAAAAACACAATTATGGTATAATCCAAATAAGGTACGAAATTCATGGCAAACCATAAGAAATCTCCACTTGACCTGAAAGTTTTTGGCAAAATAATCTTGATTCTCCTACTTCATATAATCTTCATCACTACTATTTGACATGAAAAAAATGGAGCCCTTGCGGGTTAATAGTATTGGAGCCCTTTCGGGCTAAACGTTTTTGGAGCCCTTTAGGTAAAAAATGATCCCTTTGTAGAGTTAAAAGTGAGTTTTAATTTTAAAGATGTAGCAGCAGAATTTTTGAAAATATCATTAAAACCATTTTTCCACACGTTGTACTCCAGATAAAATCTTCATTATCGCGAATCGATTGCAGCTTGATTTGAACCGACCGCCTTGAACCTGTCTTTATCCCGCTGAACCATTGGCTCTGATACCACTTATTGGGATCGAAATCACAGGGCGTCATGCAGAAGCTAATAATTGCAAACCATGGTGGCGATAAATCAGACGACACAAAAACTATAATAAAAGAAGCTATTTAATATGATTTGGTCAAGTCGCCTACTTATTGAGAAAACAAATATAAAAATTATTAAACCTATAGAGAGAAAAATCTATTCTAAACAAAACTATTTAAATGACTACATTGTGGATGCTACTGTATTTTGTCTGAGAAGAAACGATTTCTATTTCTTGATGTCTGAAACATCTCTTCCAAGAAATTTATTTTGAAGTAAAACACAATTATGGAAGAATCCAAATAAGGTAGGAAATTCAGGGCAAACCATAAGAAATCTCCACTTGACCTGAAAGTTTTTGGCAAAATAATCTTGATTCTCCAACTTCATATAATCTTCATCACTGCTGTTTGACATGAAAAAATGGGAGCCCTTGCGGGTTAATAGTATTGGAGCTCTTTCGGGCTAAAAGTTTTGGAGCCCTTTCGGTTAAAAATGATCCCTTAGTAGAGTTAAAACTGAGTTTTAATTTAAAAGATGTAGCAGCAGGATTTTTGAAAATATCATTAAAACCTTTTTTTTCCACATGTAGTACCACAAACAAAATCTTCATTATCGCGAATCGATTGCATCTTGATTTGCACCGACCGCCTTGAACCTGCCTTTAACCCGCTGAACCATTGGCTCCGATACCACTTATTGGAATTGAAATCACAGGGTGTCATGCGGAAGCTAATAATTGCAGAACATGGTGGCGATAAATTAGACGTCACAAAAACTATAATAAAAGAAGCTATTTAATATGATTTGGTCAAGTCGCCTACTTATTGAGAAAACAAATATAAAAATTATTAAACCTATTGAGAGAAAAATCTACCCTAAACAAAACTATCTAAATGACTACATTGTGGATGCTACTGTATTTTGTCTGAGAAGAAACGATTTCTATTTCTTGATGTCTGAAACATCTCTTCCAAGAAATTTATTTTGAAGTAAAACACAATTATGGAAGAATCCAAATAAGGTAGGAAATTCAGGGCAAACCATAAGAAATCTCCACTTGACCTGAAAGTTTTTGGCAAAATAATCTTGATTCTCCAACTTCATATAATGTTCATCACTGCTGTTTGACATGAAAAAAATGGAGCCCTTGCGGGTTAACAGTATTGGAGCCCTTTTGGGATAAAAGTTTTTGGAGCCCTTTCGGTTAAAAATGATCCCTTGGTAGAGTTAAAAGTGAGTTTTAATTTTAAAGATGTAGCAGCAGGATTTTTTAAAATATCATTAAAACCTTTTTTCCACATGTAATACTACAGAAAAAATCTTCATTATCGCGAATCGATTGCAGCTTCATTTCAACCGACCGCCTTGAACCTGTCTTTAATCCGTTGAACCATTGGCTCCGATACCACTTGTTGGGATCGAAATCACAGGGCGTCATGCGGAAGCTAATAATTGCAAACCTTGGTGGCGATAAATCAGACGACACAAACACTATAATAAAAGATGCTATTTAATATGATTTGGTCAAGTCGCTTACATATTGAGAAAACAAATATAAAAATTATTAAATATATTGAGAGAAAAATCTACCCTAAACAAAACTATCTAAATGACTACATTGTGGATGCTACTGTATTTTGTCTGAGAAGAAACGATTTCTATTTCTTGATGTCTGAAACATCTCTTCCAAGAAATTTATTTTGAAGTAAAACACAATTATGGAAGAATCCAAATAAGGTAGGAAATTCAAGGCAAACCATAAGAAATCTCCACTTGACCTGAAAGTTTTTGGCAAAATAATCTTGATTCTCCAACTTCATATAATCTTCATCACTGCTGTTTGACATGAAAAAATGGGAGCCCTTGCGGGTTAATAGTATTGGAGCTCTTTCGGGCTAAAAGTTTTGGAGCCCTTTCGGTTAAAAATGATCCCTTAGTAGAGTTAAAACTGAGTTTTAATTTAAAAGATGTAGCAGCAGGATTTTTGAAAATATCATTAAAACCTTTTTTTCCAGATGTAGTACTCCAGACAAAATCTTCATTATCGCGAATCGATTGCATCTTGATTTGCACCAACCGCCTTGAACCTGTCTTTAACACGCTGAACCATTGGCTCCGATACAACTTGTTGGGATCGAAATCACGGGGCGTCATGAGGAAGCTAATAATTGCAAACCTTGGTTGCGATAAATCAGACGACACAAAAACTATAATAAAAGAAGTTATTTAATATGATTTTGTCAAGTCACCTAAATATTGAGAAAACAAATATAAAAATTATTAAACCTATTGCGAGAAAAATCTACCCTAAACAAAACTATCTAAATGACTACATTGTGGATGCTACTGTATTTTGTCTGAGAAGAAACGATTTCTATTTCTTGATGTCTGAAACATCTCTTCCAAGAAATTTATTTTGCAGTAAAACACAATTATGGAAGAATCCAAATAAGGTAGGAAATTCAGGGCAAACCATAAGAAATCTCCACTTGACCTGAAAGTTTTTGGCAAAATAATCTTGATTCTCCAACTTCATATAATCTTCATCACTGTCGTTTGACATGAAAAAAATGGAGCCCTTGCGGGTTAATAGTATTGGAGCTCTTTCGGGCTAAAAGTTTTTGGAGCCCTTTCGGTTAAAAATGACCCCTTAGTAGAGTTAAAAGTGAGTTTTAATTTAAAAGATGTAGCAGCAGGATTTTTGAAAATATCATTAAAACCTTTTTTTCCAGATGTAGTACTCCAGACAAAATCTTCATTATCGCGAATCGATTGCATCTTGATTTGCACAAACCGCCTTGAACCTGTCTTTAACCCGCTGAACCATTGGCTCCGATACAACTTTTTGGGATCGAATTCACAGGGTGTCATGCGGAAGCTAATAATTGCAAACCTTGGCGGCGATAACTCACACGACACAAAAACTATAATAAAAGAAGCTATTTAATATGATTTGGTCAAGTCGCCTACATATTGAGAAAACAAATATTAAAATTATTAAACCTATTGAGAGAAAAATCTACCCTAAACAAAACTATCTAAATGACTACATTGTGGATGCTACTGTATTTTGTCTGAGAAGAAACGATTTCTATTTCTTGATGTCTGAAACATCTCTTCCAAGAAATTTATTTTGAAGTAAAACACAATTATGGAAGAATCCAAATAAGGTAGGAAATTCAAGGCAAACCATAAGAAATCTGCACTTGACCTGAAAGTTTTTGGTAAAATAATCTTGATTCTCCAACTTCATATAATGTTCATCACTGCTGTTTGACATGAAAAAAATGGAGCCCTTGCGGGTTAACAGTATTGGAGCCCTTTTGGGATAAAAGTTTTTGGAGCCCTTTCGGTTAAAAATGTTCCCTTTGTAGAGTTAAAAGTGAGTTTTAATTTTAAAGATGTAGCAGCAGGATTTTTAAAAATATCATTAAAACCTTTTTCCCACATGTAGTACTACAGACAAAATCTTCATTATCGCGAATCGATTGCAGCTTGATTTGAACCGACTGCCTTGAACCAGTCTTTATCCCGCTGAACCATTGGCTCTGATACCACTTATTGGGATTCCAAATCACAGGGCGTCATGCGGAAGCTAATAATTACAAACCTTGGTTGCGATAAATCAGACGACACAAAAACTATAATAAAAGAAGGCATTTAATATGATTTGGTCAAGTCACCTACATATTGAGAAAACAAATATAATAATTATTAAACCTATTGAGAGAAAAATCTACTCTAAACAAAACTCTCTAAATAATTACCTTGTGGATGCTATTGTATTTTGTCAAAGAAGAAACGGTTTCTATTTCTTAATGTCTGAAACATCACTTCCAAGAAATTTATTTTGAAGTAAAACACAATTATGGTATAATCCAAATAAGGTACGACATTCATGGCATACCGTAAGAAATCTCCACTTGACCTGAAAGTTTTTGGTAAAATAATCTTGATTCTCCAACTTCATATAATGTTCATCACTGCTGTTTGACATGAAAAAATAGAGCCCTTGCGGGTTAATAGTATTGCAGCCCTTTTGGGATAAAAGTTTTTGGAGCCCTTTCGGTTAAAAATGATCCCTTTGTAGAGTTAAAAGTGGGTTTTAATTTTAAAGATGTAGCAGCAGGATTTTTAAAAATATCATTAAAACCTTTTTTCCTCATGTACTATTCGTGACAAAATCTTCATTATCACGAATCGACTGCATCTTGATTTGAACCGACCGCTTGAACTTTGTCTTTAACCCAATGAACCATTGGCTCGATACGACTTGTTGGGATCGAAATCACGCAGGCGTCATGGAAGCTAATAATTGCAAACCTTGGCGGCTATAAATCAGACGACATAAAAACTATAATAAAAGAAGCTATTTAATATGATTTGGTCAAGTCGCCTACATATTGAGAAAACAAATATAAAAATTATTAAACCTATTGAGAGAAAAATCTACCCTAAACGAAACTATCTAAATGACTACATTGTGGATGCTACATTATTTTGACTGAGAAGAAACGGTTTCTATTTCTTGATGTCTGAAACATCCCTTCCAACAAATTCTTTTTGAAGTAAAAACACAATTATGGTATAATCCAAATAAGGTACGAAATTCAGTGCAAACCATAAGAAATCTCCACTTGACCTGAAAGTTTTTGGCAAAATAATCTTGATTCTCCAACTTCATCTAATGTTCATCACTGCTGTTTGACATGAAAAAAATGGAGCCCTTGCGGGTTAATAGTATTGGAGCCCTTTTGGGATAAAAGTTTTTGGAGCCCTTTCGGTTAAAAATGATCCCTTTGTAGAGTTAAAAGTGAGTTTTAATTTTAAAGATGTAGCAGCAGGATTTTTAAAAATATCATTAAAACCTTTTTTCCACATGTAGTACTACAGAAAAAATCTTCATTATCGCGAATTGATTGCAGCTTGATTTGAACCGACCGACTTGAACCTGTCTTTATCCCGCTGAACCTTTGGCTCTAATACGACTTGTTGGGATCGAAATCACAGGGCGTCATGCGGAAGTTAATAATTGCAAACCTTGGTTGCGATAAATCAGACGACACAAAAACTATAATAAAAGAACCTATTTAATATGATTTGGTCAAGTCACCTACATATTGAGAAAACAAATATAAAAATTATTAAACCTATTGAGAGAAAAATCTACCCTAAACAAAACTATCTAAATGACTACATTGTGGATGCTACTGTATTTTGTCTGAGAAGAAACGATTTCTATTTCTTGATGTCTGAAACATCTCTTCCAAGAAATTTATTTTGAAGTAAAACACAATTATGGAAGAATCCAAATAAGGTAGGAAATTCAGGGCAAACCATAAGAAATCTCCACTTGACCTGAAAGTTTTTGGCAAAATAATCTTGATTCTCCAACTTCATATAATGTTCATCACTGCTGTTTGACATGAAAAAATGGAGCCCTTGCTGGTTAATAGTATTGCAGCCCTTTCGGGCTAAAAGTTTTTGGAGCCCTTTCGGTTAAAAATAATCCCTTTGTACAGTTAAAAGTGAGTTTTAATTTTAAAGATGTAGCAGCAGAATTTTTGAAAATATCATTCAAACCTTTTTTTTCCACACGTAGTACTCCTGACAAAATCTTCATTATCACGAATTGATTGCAGCTTGATTTGAACCGACTTCCTTGAACCTGTCTTTATCCCGCTGAACCATTGGCTCTGATACCACTTATTGGGATCGAAATCACAGGGCGTCATGCAGAAGCTAATAATTGCAAACCATGGTGGCGATAAATCAGACGACACAAAAACTATAATAAAAGAAGCTATTTAATATGATTTGGTCAAGTCGCCTACTTATTGAGAAAACAAATATAAAAATTATTAAACCTATTGAGAGAAAAATCTACCCTAAACAAAACTATCTAAATGACTACATTGTGGATGCCACTGGAAACGATTTCTATTTCTTGATGTCTGAAACATCTCTTCCAAGAAATTTATTTTGAAGTAAAACACAATTATGGAAGAATCCAAATAAGGTAGGAAATTCAGGGCAAACCATAAGAAATCTCCACTTGACCTGAAAGTTTTTGGCAAAATAATCTTGATTATCCAACTTCATATAATGTTCATCACTGCTATTTGACATGAAAAAAAGGAGCCCTTTCGGGTTAATAGTATTGGAGCCCTTTAGGGATAAAAGTTTTTGGAGCCCTTTCGGTTAAAAATGATCCCTTAGTACAGTTAAAAGTGAGTTTTAATTTTAAAGATGTAGCAGCAGGATTTTTGAAAATATCATTAAAACCTTTTTTCCACATGTAGTACCACATACAAAATCTTCATTATCGCGAATCGATTGCATTTTGATTTGCACCGACCGCCTTGAACCTGTCTTTAACCCGCTGAACCATTGGCTCTGATACAACTTGTTGGGATCGAAATCACAGGGCGTCATGCGGAAGCTTATAATTGCAAACCTTGGTGGCGATAAATCAGACGTCACAAAAACTATAATAAAAGAAGCTATTTAATATGATTTGGTCAAGTCGCCTACATATTGAGAAAATAAATATAAAAATTATTAAACCTATTGAGAGAAAAATCTCCCAAAACAAAACTCTCTAAATGACTACATTGTGGATGCTACTGTATTTTGTCTGAGAAGAAACGGTTTCTATTTCTAGATGTCTGAAACAACACTTCCAAGAAATTTATTTTGAAGTGAAACGCAATTATGGAAGAATCCAAATAAGGTAGGAAATTCAGGGCAAAACCATAAGAAATCTCCACTTGACCTGAAAGTTTTTGGCAAAATAATCTTGATTCTCCAACTTCATATAATGTTCATCACTGCTGTTTGACATGAAAAAAAATGGAGCCCTTGCGGGTTAATAGTATTGGAGCCCTTTTGGGATAAAAGTGTTTGGAGCTCTTTCGGTTAAAAATGATCCCTTTGTAGAGTTAAAAGTGAGTTTTAATTTTAACCATCTTACAGCAGAATTTTTGAAAATATCATTAAAACCATTTTTCCACACGTTGTACTCCAGATAAAATCTTCATTATCGGCGATCGATTGCAGCTTGAATTGAACCGACCGCCTTGAACCTGTCTTTATCCCGCTGAACCATTGGCTCCGATACCACTTATTGGGATCGAATTCACAGGGTGTCATGCGGAAGCTAATAATTGCAAACCTTGGCGGCGATAAATCACACGACACAAAAACTATAATAAAAGAAGCTATTTAATATGATTTGGTCAAGTCGCCTACATATTGAGAAAACAAATATTAAAATTATTAAACCTATTGAGAGAAAAATCTACCCTAAACAAAACTATCTAAATGACTACATTGTGGATGCTACATTATTTTGTCTGAGAAGAAAAAGTTTTCTATTTCTTGATGTCTGAAACTTCTCTTCCAAGAAATTTTTTTGAAGTAAAACACAATTATCGAAGAATCCAAATAAGTTAGAAAATTCAGGGCAAATCCTAACAAATCTCCCCTTGAACAGAATTTTTTTGGCAAAATAATTTTGATTCTCCAACTTCATATAATCTTCATCACTGTTTGACATGAAAAAATGGAGCCCTTGCTGGTTAATAGTATTGGAGGCGTTTTGGGCTAGAAGTTTTTGGAGCCCTTTCGGGTAAAAATGATCCCTTTGTACGAGTTAAAAATTGAGTTTTGATTTTAAAGATGTCGTTGCACGATTTTTAAAAATATCATTATAACATTTTTTATCTCCACATGTATCACTCCGGACAAAATCTTCATTATCGCGAATCGATTGCAGCTTGATTTGAACCGACCACCTTGAACTTGTCTTTATCCCGCTGAACCATTGGCTCTGATACCACTTATTGGGATCGAAATCACGGGGCGTCATGCGGAAGCTAATAATTGCAAACCTTGGTTGCGATAAATCAGACGACACAAAAACTATAATAAAAGAAGCTATTTAATATGATTTGGTCAAGTCACCTACATATTGAGAAAACAAATATAAAAATTATTAAACCTATTGAGAGAAAAATCTACCCTAAACAAAACTCTCTAAATGACTACATTGTGGATGCTACTGTATTTTGTCTGAGAAGAAACGGTTTCTATTTCTTGATGTCTGAAACATCTCTTCCAAGAAATTTATTTTGAAGTAAAACACAATTATGGAAGAATCCAAATAAGGTAGGAAATTCAGGGCAAACCATAAGAAATCTCCACTTGACCTGAAAGTTTTTGGCAAAATAATCTTGATTCTCCAACTTCATATAATGTTCATCACTGCTGTTTGACATGAAAAAAATGGAGCCCTTGCGGGTTAATAGTATTGGAGCCCTTTTGGCCTAAAAGTTTTTGGAGCCCTTTCGGTTAAAAATGATTCCTTAGTACAGTTAAAAGTGAGTTTTAATTTTAAAGATGTAGCAGCAGGATTTTTGAAAATATCATTAAAACCTTTTTTTCCACATGTAGTACTCCAGACAAAATCTTCATTATCGCGAATCGATTGCAGCTTGATTTGAACCGACCGCCTTGAACCTGTCTTTATCCCGCTGAACCATTGGCTCTAATACGACTTGTTGGGATCGAAATCACAGGGCGTCATGCAGAAGCTAATAATTGCAAACCATGGTGGCGATAAATCAGACGACACAAAAACTATAATAAAAGAAGCTATTTAATATGATTTGGTCAAGTCGCCTACATATTGAGAAAACAAATATAAAAATTATTAAACCTATTGAGAGAAAAATCTACCCTAAATGAAACTATCTAAATGACTACATTGTGGATGCTACTGTATTTTGTCTGAAAAGAAACGATTTCTATTTCTTGATGTCTGAAACATCTCTTCCAAGAAATTTATTTTGAAGTAAAACACAATTATGGAAGAATCCAAATAAGGTAGGAAATTCAGGGCAAACCATAAGAAATCTCCACTTGACCTGAAAGTTTTTGGCAAAATAATCTTGATTCTCCAACTTCATATAATGTTCATCACTGCTGTTTGACATGAAAAAATGGAGCCCTATGTTAATAGTATTGAGCCCTTTCGGGCTAAAAGTTTTTGGAGCCCTTTAGGTTAAAAATAATCCATTTGTACGAGTTAAAAGTGAGTTTTAATTTTAAAGATGTAGCATGATTTTTGAAAATATCATTAAAACGTTTTTCTCCACATGTAGTACTCTAGACAAAATCTTCATTATCGCGAATCGGTTGCAGCTTGATTTGAAACGGTCACCTTGAACTTGTCTTCAACCCATTGAACTATTCGATGAACCATTCGATCTGATACCACTTGTTGGGATTGACATAACAGGGCGTCATGCGGAAGCTAATAATTGCAAATCTTGGCGGCGATAAATCAGAAGACACAAAAATTATAATAAAAGAAACTATTTAAATGATTTGGTCAATTCACCTACATATTGAGAAAACAAATATAAAAATTATTAAACCTATTGAGAGAAAAATCTACCCTAAACAAAACTATCTAAATGACTACATTGTGGATGCTACTGTATTTTGTCTGAGAAGAAACGATTTCTATTTCTTGATGTCTGAAACATCTCTTCCAAGAAATTTATTTTGAAGTAAAACACAATTATGGAAGAATCCAAATAAGGTAGGAAATTCAGGGCAAACCATAAGAAATCTCCACTTGACCTGAAAGTTTTTGGCAAAATAATCTTGATTCTCCAACTTCATATAACCTTCATCACTGTTGTTTGACATGAAAAAAATGGAACCCTTGCGGGGTAATAGTATTGTAGCCCTTTTGGGCTAAAAGTTTTTGGAGCCCTTTCGGTTAAAAATGATCCCATTGTAGAGTTAAAAGTGGGTTTTAATTTTAAAGATGTAGCAGCAGGATTTTTGAAAATATAATTAAAACCTTTTTTTCCACATGTAGTACTCCAGACAAAATCTTCATTATCACGAATCGATTGCAGCTTGATTTGAACCGACCGCCTTGAACCTGTCTTTATCCCGCTGAACCATTGGCTCTAATACGACTTGTTGGGATCGAAATCACAGGGCGTCATGCAGAAGCTAATAATTGCAAACCATGGTGGCGATAAATCAGACGACACAAAAACTATAATAAAAGAAGCTATTTAATATGATTTGGTCAAGTCACCTACATATTGAGAAAATAAATATAAAAATTATTAAACCTATTGTGAGAAAAATCTCCCCTAAACGAAACTATCTAAATGACTACATTGTGGATGCTACATTATTTTGACTGAGAAGAAAATATTTCTATTTCTAGATGTTAGGAACTTCTCTACCAAGAAATTCTTTTTGACGTAAAAACACAATTATGGTATAATCCAAATAATGTACGAAATTCAGTGCAAACCATAAGAAATCTCCACTTGACCTGAAAGTTTTTGGCAAAATAATCTTGATTCTCCAACTTCATATAACCTTCATCACTGTTGTTTGACATGAAAAAAATGGAACCCTTGCAGGGTAATAGAATTATAGCCCTTTTGGGCTAAAAGTTTTTGGAGCCCTTTCGGTTAAAAATGACCCCTTTGTAGAGTTAAAAGTGGGTTTTAATTTTAAAGATGTAGCATGATTTTTGAAAATATCATTAAAACCTTTTATCTCCACATGTATCACTCCGGACAAAATCTTCATTATCGCGAATCGATTGTAGCTTGATTTGAACCGACCGCCTTGAACCTGTCTTTAACCCGCTGAACCATTGGCTCCGATACAACTTGTTGGGATGGAAATAATAGAGCGTCATGCGGAAGCTAATAATTGCAAACCTTGGCGGCTATAAATCAGACGACATAAAAACTATAATAAAAGAAGCTATTTAATATGATTTGGTCAAGTCACCTACATATTGAGAAAACAAATATAAAAATTATGAAACCTATTGAGAGAAAAATCTCCCCTAAACAAAACTCTCTAAACGACTACATTGTGGATGTTATTGTATTGTGTCTGAGAAGAAAATATTTCTATTTCTAGATGTCTGGAACTTCTCTACCAAGAAATTCTTTTTGAAGTAAAAACACAATTATGGTATAATCCAAATAAGGTACGAAATTCATGGCAAACCATAAGAAATCTCCACTTGACCTGAAAGTTTTTGGCAAAAAAATCTTGATTCTCCAACTTCATATAATGTTCATCACTGTTGTTTGACATGAAAAAAATGGAGCCCTTGCGGGTTAATAGTATTGGAGCCCTTTCGGGCTGAAAGTTTTTGGAGCCCTTTCTGTTAAAAATAATCTCTTTGTAGAGTTAAAAGTGAGTTTTAATTTTAAAGATGTAGCAGCAGAATTTTTGAAAATATCATTAAAACTTTTTTTCAACACGTAGTACTCCAGACAAAATCTTCATTATCGGGAATCGATTGCAGCTTCATTTGAACCAACCTCCTGAACCTGTCTTTATCCCGCTGAACCATTGACTCTGATACCACTTGTTGGGATAGAAATCACGGGGCGTCATGCGAAAGCTAATAATTCCAAACCTTGGTTGCGATAAATCAGACGACACAAGAACTATAATAAAAGAAGCTATTTAATATGATTTGGTCAAGTCCCCTACATATTGAGAAAACAAATATAAAAATTATGAAACCTATTGAGAGAAAAATCTACCCTAAACAAAACTATCTAAATGACTACATTGTGGATGCTACATTATTTTGTCTGAGAAGAAACGATTTCTATTTCTTGATGTCTGAAACATCTCTTCCAAGAAATTTATTTTGAAGTAAAACACAATTATGGAAGAATCCAAATAAGGTAGGAAATTCAGGGCAAACCATAAGAAATCTCCACTTGACCTGAAAGTTTTTGGCAAAATAATCTTGATTCTCCAACTTCATATAATGTTCATCACTGCTGTTTGACATGAAAAAATGGAGCCCTTGCGGGTTAATAGTATTGCAGCCCTTTCGGGCTAAAAGTTTTTGGAGCCCTTTCGGTTAAAAATAATCTCTTTGTACAGTTAAAAGTGAGTTTTGATTTTAAAGATGTCGTTGCATGATTTTTAAAAATATCATTATAACATTTTTTATCTCCACATATAGTACTCCGGACAAAATCTTCATTATCGCGAATTGGTTGCAGCATGATTTGAACCGGCCTCCTTGAACCAGTCTTCAACCCGTTGAATCAGTGGATGGACCATTGGCTCCGATACCACTTATTGGGATCAAAATCATAGGGTGTCATGCGGAAGCTAATAATTGCAAACCTTGGTGGCGATAAATCAGATGACACAAAAACTATAATAAAAGAAGCTATTTAATATGATTTGGTCAAGTCGCCTACATATTGAGAAAACAAATATAAAAATTATGAAACCTATTGTGAGAAAAATCTCCCCTTAACAAAATTATCAAAACGACTACATTGTGGATGCTACTGTATTTTGTCTGAGAAGAAAATATTTCTAATTCTAGATGTCTGGAACTTCTCTTCCAACAAATTCTTTTTGAAGTAAAAACACAATTATGTTATAATCCAAATAAGGTACGAAATTCATGGCAAACCATAAGAAATCTCCACTTGACCTGAAAGTTTTTGGCAAAATAATCTTGATTCTCCAACTTCATATAACCTTCATCACTGTTGTTTGACATGAAAAAAATGGAACCCTTGCGGGGTAATAGTATTGTAGCCCTTTTGGGCTAAAAGTTTTTGGAGCCCTTTCGGTTAAAAATGATCCCATTGTAGAGTTAAAAGTGGGTTTTAATTTTAAAGATGTAGCAGCAGGATTTTTGAAAATATAATTAAAACCTTTTTTCCCACATGTAGTACTCCAGACAAAATCTTCATTATCACGAATCGATTGCAGCTTGATTTGAACCGACCGCCTTGAACCTGTCTTTATCCCGCTGAACCATTGGCTCTAATACGACTTGTTGGGATCGAAATCACAGGGCGTCATGCAGAAGCTAATAATTGCAAACCATGGTGGCGATAAATCAGACGACACAAAAACTATAATAAAAGAAGCTATTTAATATGATTTGGTCAAGTCGCCTACATATTGAGAAAACAAATATAAAAATTATTAAACCTATTGAGAGAAAAATCTCCCAAAACAAAACTCTCTAAATGACTACATTGTGGATGCTACTGTATTTTGTCTGAGAAGAAACGGTTTCTATTTCTAGATGTCTGAAAAACACTTCCAAGAAATTTATTTTGAAGTGAAACGCAATTATGGAAGAATCCAAATAAGGTAGGAAATTCAGGGCAAAACCATAAGAAATCTCCACTTGAACAGAATTTTTTTGGCAAAACAATCTTGATTCTCCAACTTCATCTAATGTTCATCACTGCTATTTGACATGAAAAAATGGAGCCCTTGCGGGTTAATAGTATTGCAGCCCTTTCGGGCTAAAAGTTTTTGGAGCGCTTTCGGTTAAAAATAATCCCTTTGTACAGTTAAAAGTGAGTTTTAATTTTAAAGATGTAGCAACAGAATTTTTGAAAATACCATTAAAACCTTTTTTTTCCACACGTAGTACTCCAGATAAAATCTTCATTATCACGAATCGATTGCAGCTTGATTTGAACCGAGCGCCTTGAACCTGTCTTTATCCCGCTGAACCATTGGCTCTGATACCACTTATTGGGATCGAAATCACAGGGCGTCATGCGGAAGCTAATAATTGCAAACCTTGGTTGCGATAAATCAAATGACACAAAAACAATAATAAAAGAAGCTATTTAATATGATTTCATCAAGTCACCTACATATTGAGAAAATAAATATAAATATTATTAAACCTATTGATAGAAAAATCTACCCTAAACTAAACTATCTAAATGACTACATTGTGGACGCTACATTATTTTGTCTGAGAAGAAACGGTTTCTATTTCTTGATGTCTGAGACATCACTTCCAAGAAATTTATTTTGAAGTAAAACTCAATTATGGAAGAATCAAAATAAGGTAGGAAATTCAGGGCAAACCATAAGAAATCTCCACTTGACCTGAAAGTTTTTGGCAAAATAATCTTAATTCTCTAACTTCATATAATCTTCATCACTGCTGTTTGATATTTTAATAAATAGAGCCCTTGCGGATAGTATTGGAGCCTTTTCGGGTTAAAAATGAGACATTTGCAGAGTTAAAAGTGAGTTTTGATTTTAAAGATGTAGCAGCAGGATTATTGAAAATATCATTAAAACCTTTTTTTCCACATGTAGTACTACAGACAAAATCTTCATTATCGCGAATCGATTGCATCTTGATTTGAACCGACCGCCTTGAAACTGTCTTTATCCCGCTGAACCATTGGCTCTGATACCACTTATTGGGATTGAAATCACAGGGCGTCATGCGGAAGCTAATAATTGCAAACCTTGGTTGCGATTAATCAGACGACACAAAAACTATAATAAAAGAAGCTATTTAATATGATTTGGTCAAGTCGCCTACATATTGAGAAAACAAATATAAAAATTATTAAACCTATTGAGAGAAAAATCTCCCAAAACAAAACTCTCTAAATGACTACATTGTGGATGCTACTGTATTTTGTCTGAGAAGAAACGGTTTCTATTTCTAGATGTCTGAAACAACACTTCCAAGAAATTTATTTTGAAGTGAAACGCAATTATGGAAGAATCCAAATAAGGTAGGAAATTCAGGGCAAAACCATAAGAAATCTTCACTTGACCTGAATGTTTTTGGCAAAATAATCTTGATTCTCGAACTTCATCTAATGTTCATCACTGCTATTTGACATGAAAAAATGGAGCCCTTGCGGGTTAATAGTATTGCAGCCCTTTCGGGCTAAAAGTTTTTGGAGCCCTTTCGGTTAAAAATAATCCATATGTACAGTTAAAAGTGAGTTTTAATTTTAAAGATGTAGCAGCAGAATTTTTGAAAATATCAATAAAACCTTTTTTTCCACACGTAGTACTCCTGACAAAATCTTCATTATTGCGAATCGATTGCATCTTGATTTGAACCGACCGACTTGAACCTGTCTTTATCCCGCTGAACCTTTGGCTCTAATACGACTTGTTGGGATCGAAATCACAGGGCGTCATGCAGAAGCTAATAATTGCAAACCATGGTGGCGATAAATCAGACGACACAAAAACTATAATAAAAGAAGCTATTTAATATGATTTGGTCAAGTCGCCTACATATTGAGAAAACAAATATAAAAATTATTAAACCTATTGAGAGAAAAATCTCCCAAAACAAAACTCTCTAAATGACTACATTGTGGATGCTACTGTATTTTGTCTGAGAAGAAACGGTTTCTATTTCTAGATGTCTGAAACAACACTTCCAAGAAATTTATTTTGAAGTGAAACGCAATTATGGAAGAATCCAAATAAGGTAGGAAATTCAGGGCAAAACCATAAGAAATCTTCACTTGACCTGAATGTTTTTGGCAAAATAATCTTGATTCTCGAACTTCATCTAATGTTCATCACTGCTATTTGACATGAAAAAATGGAGCCCTTGCGGGTTAATAGTATTGCAGCCCTCTCGGGCTAAAAGTTTTTGGAGCCCTTTCGGTTAAACATAATCCCTTTGTACAGTTAAAAGTGAGTTTTAATTTTAAAGATGTAGCAGCAGAATTTTTGAAAATACCATTAAAACCTTTTTTTTCCACACGTAGTACTCCAGATAAAATCTTCATTATCACGAATCGATTGCAGCTTGATTTGAACCGAGCGCCTTGAACCTGTCTTTATCCCGCTGAACCTTTGGGTCTAATACGACTTGTTGGGATCGAAATCACAGGGCGTCATGCAGAAGCTAATAATTGCAAACCATGGTGGCGATAAATCAGACGAAACAAAAACTATAATAAAATAAGCTATTTAATATGATTTGGTTAAGTCGCCTACATATTGAGAAAACAAATATAAAAATTATTAAACCTATTGAGAGAAAAATCTACCCTAAACAAAACTATCTAAATGACTACATTGTGGATGCTACTGTATTTTGTCTGAGAAGAAACGATTTCTATTTCTTGATGTCTGAAACATCTCTTCAAAGAAATTTATTTTGAAGTAAAACACAATTATGGAAGAATCCAAATAAGGTAGGAAATTCAGGGCAAACCTTAAGAAATCTCAACTTGACCTGAAAGTTTTTGGCAAAATAATCTTGATTCTCCAACTTCATATAATCTTCATCACTGCTGCTTGACCTGTTAAAAAAATGGAGCCCTTTCGGGTTAATAGTATTGGAGCCCTTTAGGGATAAAAGTTTTTGGAGCCCTTTCGGTTAAAAATAATCTCTTTGTACAGTTAAAAAATTGAGTTTTGATTTTAAAGATGTCGTTGCATGATTTTTAAAAATATCATTATAACATTTTTATCTCCACATGTGGTACTCCGGACAAAATCTTCATTATCGCGAATTGGTTGCAGCATGATTTGAACCAGCCTCCTTGAACCTGTCTTCAACCCGTTGAATCAGTGGATGAACCATTGGCTCCGATACCACTTATTGGGATCGAAATCACAGGGTGTCATGCGGAAGCTAATAATTGCAAACCTTGGTGGCGATAAATCAGACGACACAAAAACTATAATAAAAGAAGCTATTTAATATGATTTGGTCAAGTCACCTACATATTGAGAAAACAAATATAAAAATTATTAAACCTATTGAGAGAGAAATCTACCCTAAACAAAACTATCTAAATGACTATATTGAGGATGCTACTGTATTTTGTCTGATTAGAAACGGTTTCTATTTCTAGATGTCTGAAACAACACTTCCAAGAAATTTATTTTGAAGTGAAACGCAATTATGGAAGAATCCAAATAAGGTAGGAAATTCAGGGCAAAATCATAAGAAATCTCCACTTGACCTGAAAGATTTTGGCAAAATAATATTGATTCTCCAACTTCATCTAATGTTCATCACTGCTGTTTGACATGAAAAAATGGAGCCCTTGCGGGTTAATAGTATTGCAGCCCTTTCGGGCTAAAAGTTTTTGGAGCCCTTTCGGTTAAAAATAATCCCTTTGTACAGTTAAAAGTGAGTTTTAATTTTAAAGATGTAGCAGCAGAATTTTTGAAAATATCATTCAAACCTTTTTTACCCATTTAGTACTACATACAAAATCTTCATTATCGCGAATCGATTGCATCTTGATTTGCACCAACCGGCTTGAACCTGTCTTTAACCTGCTCAACCATTGGCTCTGATACCACTTATTGGGATGGAAATCACGGGGGGTCATGCAGAAGCTACTCATTGCAAACCATGGGGGCGATAAACCAGACGACACAAAAACTATAATAAAATAAGCTATTTAATATGATTTGGTCAAGTCGCCTACATATTGAGAAAACAAATATAAAAAATATTAAACCTATTGAGTAAGGAATCTAACCTTATCAAAACTCTCTAAATGACTACATTGTGGATGCTACTGTATTTTGTCTGAGAAGAAACAGTTTCTATTTCTAGATGTCTGAAACAACGCTTCCAAGAAATTTATTTTGAAGTGAACGCAATTATGGAAGAATCCAAATAAGGTAGGAAATTCAGGGCAAAACCATAAGAAATCTCCACTTGAACAGAATTTTTTTGGCAAAATAATCATGATTCTCCAACTTCATCTAATGTTCATCACTGCTATTTGACATGAAAAAATGGAGCCCTTGCGGGTTAATAGTATTGCAGCCCTTTCGGGCTAAAAGTTTTTGGAGCCCTTTCGGTTAAAAATAATCCCTTTGTACAGTTAAAAGTGAGTTTTAATTTTAAAGATGTAGCAGTAGAATTTTTGAAAATATCATTAAAACCTTTTTTTTTCCACACGTAGTACTGCTGACAAAATCTTATTTATCACGAATTGATTGCAGCTTGATTTGAACCGACCGACTTGAACCTGTCTTTATCCCACTGACCTTTGGCTCTACTTGGTGGGATCAAAATCACAAGGCGTCATGCAGAAGCTAATAATTGCAAACCATGGTGGCGATAAATCAGACGACATAAAAACAATAATAAAAGAAGCTATTTAATATGATTTGGTCAAGTCGCCTACTTATTGAGAAAACAAATATAAAAATTATTAAACCTATTGAGAGAAAAATCTACCCTAAACAAAACTATCTAAATGACTACATTGTGGATGCTACTGTATTTTGTCTGAGAAGAAACGATTTCTATTTCTTGATGTCTGAAACATCTCTTCCAAGAAATTTATTTTGAAGTAAAACACAATTATGGAAGAATCCAAATAAGGTAGGAAATTCAGGGCAAACCATAAGAAATCTCCACTTGACCTGAAAGTTTTTGGCAAAATAATCTTGATTCTCGAACTTCATCTAATGTTCATCACTGCTATTTGACATGAAAAAATGGAGCCCTTGCGGGTTAATAGTATTGCAGCCCTCTCGGGCTAAAAGTTTTTGGAGCCCTTTCGGTTAAACATAATCCCTTTGTACAGTTAAAAGTGAGTTTTAATTTTAAAGATGTAGCAGCAGAATTTTTGAAAATATCAATAAAACCTTTTTTTCCACACGTAGTACTCTTGACAAAATCTTCATTATCACGAATTGATTGCAGCTTGATTTGAACCGACCAACTTGAACCTGTCTTTATCCCGCTGAACCTTTGGCACTAATACGACTTGTTGGGATCGAAATCACAGGGCGTCATGCAGAAGCTAATAATTGCAAACCATGGTGGCGATAAATCAGACGACACAAAAACTATAACAAAAGAAGCTATTTAATATGATTTGGTTAAGTCGCCTACTTATTGAGAAAACAAATATAAAAATTATTAAACCTATTGAGAGAAAAATCTACCCTAAACAAAACTATCTAAATGACTACATTGTGGATGCTACTGTATTTTGTCTGAGAAGAAACGATTTCTATTTCTAGATGTCTGAAACAACACTTCCAAGAAATTTATTTTGAAGTGAAACGCAATTATGGAAGAATCCAAATAAGGTAGGAAATTCAGGGCAAACCATAAGAAATCTCCACTTGACCTGAAAGTTTTTGGCAAAATAATCTTGATTCTCCAACTTCATATAATGTTCATCACTGCTGTTTGACATGAAAAAATGGAGCCCTTGCGGGTTAATAGTATTGCAGCCCTTTCGGGCTAAAAGTTTTTGGAGCCCTTTCGGTTAAAAATAATCCCTTTGTACAGTTAAAAGTGAGTTTTAATTTTAAAGATGTAGCAGCAGAATTTTTGAAAATATCATTAAAACCTTTTTTTTCCACACGTAGTACTCCTGACAAAATCTTCATTATCGCGAATCGATTGCAGCTTGATTTGAACCGACCGCCTTGAACCTGTCTTTATCCCGCTGAACCATTGGCTCTAATACGACTTGTTGGGATCGAAATCACAGGGCGTCATGCAGAAGCTAATAATTGCAAACCATGGTGGCGATAAATCAGACGACACAAAAACTATAATAAAAGAAGCTATTTAATATGATTTGGTCAAGTCGCCTACTTATTGAGAAAACAAATATAAAAATTATTAAACCTATTGAGAGAAAAATCTACCCTAAACAAAACTATCTAAATGACTACATTGTGGATGCTACATTATTTTGTCTGAGAAGAAACGGTTTCTATTTCTTGATGTCTGAGACATCACTTCCAAGAAATTTATTTTGAAGTAAAACACAATTATGGAAGAATCAAAATAAGGTAGGAAATTCAGGGCAAACCATAAGAAATCTCCACTTGACCTGAAAGTTTTTGGCAAAATAATCTTGATTCTCCAACTTCATATAATGTTCATCACTGCTGTTTGACATGAAAAAAAAGGAGCCCTTGCGGGTTAATAGTATTGGAGCCATTTAGGGATAAAAGTTTTTGGAGCCCTTTCGGTTAAAAATGATCCCTTCGTAGAGTAAAAAGTGAGTTTTAATTTTAAAGATGTAGCAGCAGGATTTTTAAAAATATCATTAAAACCTTTTTTCCACATGTAGTACTACAGACAAAATCTTCATTATCGCGAATCGATTGCAGCTTGATTTGAACCGACTGCCTTGAACCTGTCTTTATCCCACTGAACCATTGGCTGTGATACCACTTGTTGGGATCGAAATCACAGGGAGTCATGCGGAAGCTAATAATTGCAAACCTTGGTTGCGATAAATCAGAAGACATAAAAACTATAATAAAAGAAGCTATTTAATATGATTTGGTCAAGTCACCTACATATTGAGAAAACAAATATAAAAATTATTAAACTTATTGAGAGAAAAATTTACCCTAAACAAAACTATCTAAATGTCTACATTGTGGATGCTACTGTATTTTGTCTGAGAAGAAACGATTTCTATTTCTTGATGTCTGAAACATCTCTTCCAAGAAATTTATTTTGAAGTAAAACACAATTATGGAAGAATCCAAATAAGGTAGGAAATTCAGGGCAAACCATAAGAAATCTCCACTTGACCTGAAAGTTTTTGGCAAAATAATCTTGATTCTCCAACTTCATTTAATGTTCATCACTGCTGTTTGACATGAAAAAATGGAGCCCTTGCGGGTTAATAGTATTGCAGCCCTTTCGGTCTAAAAGTTTTTGGAGCCCTTTCGGTTAAAAATAATCCCTTTGTACAGTTAAAAGTGAGTTTTAATTTTAAAGATGTAGCAGCAGAATTTTTGAAAATATCATTAAAACCTTTTTTTCCATACGTAGTACTCCTAACAAAATCTTCATTATCCCGAATTGATTGCAGCTTGATTTGAACCGACCGACTTGAACCTGTCTTTATCCCGCTGAACCTTTGGCTCTAATACGACTTGTTGGGATCGAAATCACAGGGCGTCATGCAGAAGCTAATAATTGCAAACCATGGTGGCGATAAATCAGACGACACAAAAACTATAATAAAAGAAGCTATTTAATATGATTTGGTCAAGTCGCCTACTTATTGAGAAAACAAATATAAAAATTATTAAACCTATTGAGAGAAAAATCTACCCTAAACAAAACTATCTAAATGACTACATTGTGGATGCTACTGTATTTTGTCTGAGAAGAAACGATTTCTATTTCTAGATGTCTGAAACATCTCTTCCAAGAAATTTATTTTGAAGTAAAACACAATTATGGAAGAATCCAAATAAGGTAGGAAATTCAGGGCAAACCATAAGAAATCTCCACTTGACCTGAAAGTTTTTGGCAAAATAATCTTGATTCTCCAACTTCATATAATGTTTATCACTGCTGTTTGACATGAAAAAAATGGAGCCCTTGCGGGGTAATAGTATTGTAGCCCTTTTGGGCTAAAAGTTTTTGGAGCCCTTTCGGTTAAAAATGATCCCATTGTAGAGTTAAAAGTGGGTTTTAATTTTAAAGATGTAGCAGCAGGATTTTTGAAAATATAATTAAAACCTTTTTTTCCACATGTAGTACTCCAGACAAAATCTTCATTATCACGAATCGATTGCAGCTTGATTTGAACCGACCGCCTTGAACCTGTCTTTATCCCGCTGAACCATTGGCTCTAATACGACTTGTTGGGATCGAAATCACAGGGCGTCATGCAGAAGCTAATAATTGCAAACCATGGTGGCGATAAATCAGACGACACAAAAACTATAATAAAAGAAGCTATTTAATATGATTTGGTCAAGTCGCCTACATATTGAGAAAACAAATATAAAAATTATTAAACCTATTGAGAGAAAAATCTCCCAAAACAAAACTCTCTAAATGACTACATTGTGGATGCTACTGTATTTTGTCTGAGAAGAAACGGTTTCTATTTCTAGATGTCTGAAACATCTCTTCCAAGAAATTTATTTTGAAGTAAAACACAATTATGGAAGAATCCAAATAAGGTAGGAAATTCAGGGCAAACCATAAGAAATCTCCACTTGACCTGAAAGTTTTTGGCAAAATAATCTTGATTCTCCAACTTCATATAATGTTCATCACTGCTGTTTGACATGAAAAAATGGAGCCCTTGCGGGTTAATAGTATTGCAGCCCTTTCAGGCTAAAAGTTTTTGGAGCCCTTTCGGTTAAAAATAATCCCTTTGTACAGTTAAAAGTGAGTTTTAATTTTAAAGATGTAGCAGCAGAATTTTTGAAAATATCAATAAAACCTTTTTTTCCACACGTAGTACTCCTGACAAAATCTTCATTATCACGAATTGATTGCAGCTTGATTTGAACCGACCGACTTGAACCTGTCTTTATCCCGCTGAACCTTTGGCACTAATACGACTTGTTGGGATCGAAATCACAGGGCGTCATGCAGAAGCTAATAATTGCAAACCATGGTGGCGATAAATCAGACGACACAAAAACTATAATAAAAGAAGCTATTTAATATGATTTGGTCAAGTCGCCTACATATTGAGAAAACAAATATAAAAATTATTAAACCTATTGAGAGAAAAATCTACCCTGAACAAAACTATCTAAATGACTACATTGTGGATGCTACATTATTTTGTCTGAGAAGAAACGGTTTCTATTTCTTAATGTCTGAGACATCACTTCCAAGAAATTTATTTTGAAGTAAAACACAATTATGGAAGAATCAAAATAAGGTAGGAAATTCAGGGCAAACCATAAGAAATCTCCACTTGACCTGAAAGTTTTTGGCAAAATAATCTTGATTATCCAACTTCATATAATGTTCATCACTGCTATTTGACATGAAAAAAAGGAGCCCTTTCGGGTTAATAGTATTGGAGCCCTTTAGGGATAAAAGTTTTTGGAGCCCTTTCGGTTAAAAATGATCCCTTAGTACAGTTAAAAGTGAGTTTTGATTTTAAAGATGTCGCTGCATGATTTTTAAAAATATCATTATAACATTTTTTATCTCCACATGTAGCACTCCGGACAAAATCTTCATTATCGCGAATCGGTTGCAGCATGATTTGAACCGGCCACCTTGAACCTGTCTTCCACCCATTGAATCATTGGATGAACCATTGACTCTGATACCACTTGTTGGGATGGAAATAACAGGGCGTCATGCGGAAGCTAATAATTGCAAACTTTGGCGGCGATAAATCAGACGACTCAAAAACTATAATAAAAGAAGATATTTAATATAATTTGGTCAAGTCACCTATATATTGAGAAAACTAATATAAAAATATTAAACCTCTTGAGAGAAAATCCTCCCCTAAACAAAGCTATCTAAACGACTACATTGTGGATGCTATTGTATTGTGTTTGAGAAGAAAAGATTTCTATTTCTAGATGTCTGAAACTTATTTTCCAAGAAATTTGAAGTAAAACACAATTATGGTATAATTCAAATAAGGTAGTAAATCCAGGGCACACCCTAACAAATTTCTCCTTGACCTGAAATTTTTTGGCAAAATAATCTTGATTCTCCAACTTCATATAATCTTCATCACTACTGCTTGACATGTTAAAAAGTGGATCTTTTGCGGGCTCATAGTATTGGAACCCTTTCGGGTTAAAAGTTTTTGGAGCCCTTTCGGTTAAAAATGATCCCATTGTAGAGTTAAAAGTGGGTTTTAATTTTAAAGATGTAGCAGCAGGATTTTTGAAAATATAATTAAAACCTTTTTTCCCACATGTAGTACTCCAGACAAAATCTTCATTATCACGAATCGATTGCAGCTTGATTTGAACCGACCGCCTTGAACCTGTCTTTATCCCGCTGAACCATTGGCTCTAATACGACTTGTTGGGATCGAAATCACAGGGCGTCATGCAGAAGCTAATAATTGCAAACCATGGTGGCGATAAATCAGACGACACAAAAACTATAATAAAAGAAGCTATTTAATATGATTTGGTCAAGTCGCCTACATATTGAGAAAAAAAAATATAAAAATTATTAAACCTATTGAGAGAAAAATCTATCCTGAACGAAACTATCTAAATGACTACATTGTGGATGCTACATTATTTTGACTGAGAAGAAAATATTTCTAATTCTAGATGTCTGGAACATCTCTTCCAAGAAATTTATTTTGAAGTAAAACACAATTATGGAAGAATCCAAATAAGTTAGGAAATTCAGGGCAAATCCTAACAAATCTCCCCTTGAACAGAATTTTTTTGGCAAAATAATTTTGATTCTCCAACTTCGTATAATCTTCATCACTGCTGCTTGACCTGTTAAAAATGGAACCCTTGCGGGGTAATAGTATTGTAGCCCTTTTGGGCTAAAAGTTTTTGGAGCCCTTTCGGTTAAAAATGATCCCTTTGTAGAGTTAAAAGTGGGTTTTAATTTTAAAGATGTAGCAGCAGGATTTTTGAAAATATAATTAAAACCTTTTTTCCCACATGTAGTATTCCAGACAAAATCTTCATTATCACGAATCGATTGCAGCTTGATTTGAACCGACCGCCTTGAACCTGTCTTTATCCCGCTGAACCATTGGCTCTAATACGACTTGTTGGGATCGAAATCACAGGGCGTCATGCAGAAGCTAATAATTGCAAACCATGGTGGCGATAAATCAGACGACACAAAAACTATAATAAAAGAAGCTATTTAATATGATTTGGTCAAGTCGCCTACATATTGAGAAAACAAATATAAAAATTATTAAACCTATAGAGAGAAAAATCTATTCTAAACAAAACTATCTAAATGACTACATTGTGGATGCTACTGTATTTTGTCTGAGAAGAAACGATTTCTATTTCTTGATGTCTGAAACATCTCTTCCAAGAAATTTATTTTGAAGTAAAACACAATTATGGAAGAATCCAAATAAGGTAGGAAATTCAGGACAAACCATAAGAAATCTCAACTTGACCTGAAAGTTTTTGGCAAAATAACCTTGATTCTCCAACTTCATATAATGTTCATCACTGTTGTTTGACATGAAAAAATGGAGCCCTTGCGGGTTAATAGTATTGCAGCCCTTTCGGGCTAAAAGTTTTTGGAGCCCTTTCGGTTAAAAATAATCCCTTTGTACAGTTAAAAGTGAGTTTTAATTTTAAAGATGTAGCAGCAGAATTTTTGAAAATATCATTATAACATTTTTTATCTCCACATGTAGCACACCGGACAAAATCTTCATTATCGCGAATTGGTTGCAGCATGATTTGAACCGGTCGCCTTGAACCTGTCTTCAACCCGTTGAATATGTGGATGAACCATTGACTCTGATACCTCTTGTTGGGATCGAAATAATAGAGCGTCATGCGGAAGCGAATAATTGCAAACCTTAGCGGCTATAAATCAGACGACATAAAAACTATAATAAAAGAAGCTATTTAATATGATTTGGTCAAGTCACCTACATATTGAGAAAACAAATATAAAAATTATTAAACCTATTGAGAGAAAAATCTCCCCTAAACAAAACTCTCTAAACGACTACATTGTGGATGTTATTGTATTGTGTCTGAGAAGAAAATATTTCTATTTCTAGATGTCTGGAACTTCTCTTCCAAGAAATTTATTTTAATGTAAAAGACAATTATGGAAGAATCCAAATAAGGTACGAAATTCATGGCAAACCATAAAAATCTATACTTGACCTGAAAGTTTTTTGGCAAAATAATCTTGATTCTCCAACTTCATATAATCTTCATCACTGCTGTTTGACATGAAAAAAATGGAGCCCTTGCGGGTAAATAAAATTGAGGTACTTTCGGGCTAAAAGTTTTTGGAGCCCTTTCTGTTAAAAATAATCTCTTTGTAGAGTTAAAAGTGAGTTTTAATTTTAAAGATGTAGCAGCAGAATTTTTGAAAATATCATTAAAACCCATTTTTCCACATGTAGTACTCCAGACAAAATCTTCATTATCACGAATCGATTGCAGCTTGATTTGAACCGACCGCCTTGAACCTGTCTTTATCCCGCTGAACCATTGGCTCTAATACGACTTGTTGGGATCGAAATCACAGGGCGTCATGCAGAAGCTAATAATTGCAAACCATGGTGGCGATAAATCAGACGACACAAAAACTATAATAAAAGAAGCTATTTAATATGATTTGGTCAAGTCGCCTACATATTGAGAAAACAAATATAAAAATTATTAAACCTATTGAGAGAAAAATCTATCCTGATCGAAACTCTCAAAACGACTACATTGTGGATGCTACTGTATTTTGTCTAAGAAGAAAAAATTTCTATTTCTTGATGTCTGAAACATCTCTTCCAAGAAATTTATTTTGAAGTAAAACACAATTATGGAAGAATCCAAATAAGTTAGGAAATTCAGGGCAAATCCTAACAAATATCCCCTTGAACAGAATGTTTTTGGCAAAATAATTTTGATTCTCCAACTTCATCTAATGTTCATCACTGTTGTTTGACATGAAAAAATGGAGCCCTTGCGGGTTAATACTATTGCAGCCCTTTCGGGCTAAAAGTTTTTGGAGCCCTTTCGGTTAAAAATAATCCCTTTGTACAGTTAAAAGTGAGTTTTAATTTTAAAGATGTAGCACCCGAATTTTTGAAAATATCATTCAAACCTTTTTTTCCACACGTAGTACTCCTGACAAAATCTTCATTATCGCGAATCGATTGCAGCTTGATTTGAACCGACCGCCTTGAACCTGTCTTTATCCCACTGAACCATTGGCTCTAATACGACTTGTTGGGATCGAAATCACAGGGCGTCATGCAGAAGCTAATAATTGCAAACCATGGTGGCGATAAATCAGACGACACAAAAACTATAATAAAAGAAGCTATTTAATATGATTTGGTCAAGTCACCTACATATTGAGAAAACAAATATAAAAATTATGAAACCTATTGAGAGAAAAATCTCCCCTAAACAAAACTCTCTAAACGACTACATTGTGGATGCTACTGTATTTTGTCTGAGAAGAAACGATTTCTATTTCTAGATGTCTGAAACATCTCTTCCAAGAAATTTATTTTGAAGTAAAACACAATTATGGAAGAATCCAAATAAGGTAGGAAATTCAGGGCAAACCATAAGAAATCTCCACTTGACCTGAAGGTTTTTGGCAAAATAATCTTGATTCTCCAACTACATCTAATGTTCATCACTACTGTTTGACATGAAAAAATGGAGCCCTTTCGGGTTAATAGTATTGGAGCCCTTTAGGTTAAAAATAATCCCTTTGTACAGTTAAAAGTGAGTTTTAATTTTAAAGATGTAGCAGCAGAATTTTTGAAAATACCATTAAAACCTTTTTTTTCCACATGTAGTACTTCAGACAAAATCTTCATTATCACGAATCGATTGCAGCTTGATTTGAACCGAGCGCCTTGAACCTGTCTTTATCCCGCTGAACCTTTGGCTCTAATACGACTTGTTGGGATCGAAATCACAGGGCGTCATGCAGAAGCTAATAATTGCAAACCATGGTGGCGATAAATCAGACGACACAAAAACTATAATAAAAGAAGCTATTTAATATGATTTGGTCAAGTCGCCTACATATTGAGAAAACTAATATAAAAAACATTAAACCTATTGAGAGAAAAAACCCCTTCTAAATAAAATGTTTTAAACGACTACATTGTGGATGCTATTGTATTGTGTCTGAGAAGAAAAGTTTTCCATTTCTTGATGTGTGAAACTTCTCTTTCAAGAAATTCTTTTTGAAGTAAAACACAATTATAGTAGAACCCAAATTAGGTAAGAAATTGAGGACAAACCTTAACAATTGTCAGGTGTGTGTTCTGTCATTGGATCATAGGACTTAAAATGAATTTGATAGCATTTGACCGACCAATTTTGACTTGCATAACCATGTAAGGTTATGTGGGAGGTTCAGAGAAACTAGTTTTTAAATGAATTTGGTAGCATTTTACAGGCCAATTTTGACTTGCATACCCATCTAACAATATGTAGGAGGTCCAGAGACACTAGTTTTAATTGGAATGAAATAAAATGAATTTGGAGGCATTTGACTGGCCAATTTGGACTTGCATATCCATCTAGGGATAAGTGGGAGGTCCGGAAAAACTAGTTTTAGTATTGGAATGATACAAATGATTCATATAGCCTACTTCAACTAGATGCTAAAGTTAATTGGTTGATTATCAGCCTAACCATGTTAATTACTGGGCATATCAACTGTGTTTTGGTTCAATGTTCAAAGTCAAAGTTATTAGTTTCTATGCTCATCAAGGATTAGATGCAGAAGTCAATGTTATTAGTTTCTATGCTCAACAAAATCATGCAACAAGACCGAAAGGCGTTTATCCCTTAATCCTTGGCCCAATTTCTTCTCTTCGTCGGTAGTTAGTGGACCTACTCGTGGGCTGGTCGGGTGAAGGGTTGGTCGACTGCTGCTGGGCTGGTCAGTAACTTACCCCACTAGATGGGCTATAATGTTGATGCCCCCACTGCCCCGTCTATCATTTCATGACCAATATCCCCGATAGTTCCGGCAATAACCCATTCGTCTACAACTGATTCCAAATCACCAAAACAATCCACATCTACGCCTACATTTTCCGTAGCATTATGTGATGATGAACTATCGTTTTCGATTTCGAATGGGAAATCATTGTCATGAAATTTAACATAATGTGAGACAAATATATCCCCATTATCCAGATCATACAACTTCCACCCCTTTTTCCCAGTCGGATAGCCGACAAACACACATTTTCTACTACGCGGAGCGAATTTATTTCCTTTCGCCTTCTGATTGTGAGCAAAGCACAAACACCCAAAAACTCTTAGTTCAGCAAAGGTAGGTGGTTTGCCAAAAAGAACTTCATACGAAGTCTTATTTTCAAGCAAGAACGAAGGAGTTCGATTAATTAAGTACACAGCCGCAAGCACACATTCCCCCCAAAAAGTAATTGATAAATTAGCCTGAAACATCAATGCTCGACCAACATTTAGTATGTGTTGATGTTTCCTTTCTACCAGTCCATTTTCTTGAGGAGTACCCACACATGATGTTTGAAATAGAATTCCATTTGTGTTAAAATAGTCTATCATGGATTTAAATTATGTTCCATTATCACTCCGCATAACAAGGTAGAATTCCATTTATTCTCACTAACAAGAAAACTATCACGCGGTTGTTTTACTTAAGGGGAAATTACGCATGCTTTATTCAAGTGTTTTCTAGCACTACTAGAACTAATTGGATGGACTAACTTGACAACTTTGTCTGAAGGGTGACCCAACCATCGATGCCATAATTCAAATTCTATCAAACCAGGAACCGTCATTGCTTGCACTGTAGGAATCCCTCGGAAAACGTAGAGTCTGTTCCGACGTTCACCTGCTCCAATCAGGTTTCCCAAAAGTTGGTCCTATATAGCACACAAAGATTTTGTGAATCTGACATTACAATTAAAATTATCAATTAATTGTGACACCGATATTAAATTGTAGTTAAGTTGTGGAACAAATAAAACATTTTGAAGGGTCAAATCCTTTGAAAGAACCACACAGCCTATCATCATTGCAATGACACGTTCGCCATTAGGAAGAGCTACCGGCCATTCAAAAATCTTTTGTGCATTAGTGAGGCAGGACAGACTCCCCGTTATGTGATGTGATGCCCATGTATCAATAATCCAAAGCATACTAGGACACTTACCCATCATTCAAATGCCCCTTAGAATTTCTCAAATTCAAAAGAGCTTGAATTTGATCCTGGGTCAAATCGGCTAAGGCAGAATAGTCGACACTAGTCGATGCGCAGTGGTTCGGCCACCACATTAGCACGATATGTTGGCCATTACCGCAGCCAGTGACGGATAAAGAAGATGATGAGCCAGCTACCGTTGGAACAGTCCCAGATGAGGCAGTAGCAGCGTCGTGACCAGAATTTCTTCGAGTTTCGCGATTCTGGTCCTCCCACCAGTCTGAGTAGTCGTGTAACTTGAAACACGTTCCATTGTCATGCTTTTTTTGCTTGCAGTGAGAAAAATAAATCTTTGATTTGTCCGGCTTATCATACCCACCTCTAGGATGATCGGCTGGTTGAAGAGTAAAGATATGAGTTTCTTCCGTAACAACTTTTCCCCTAGCAATATTTCTCGATCTCTCCTCTTGAATAAAAATTTAATCAACTGAATTGAGTGAATGACGAGGATTCTGAGGAAGAAAGTTTGACCGAACAGTGGCATACAAGTCATCATCAACGCTAATTAGGAATTGGTGGAATATTTCCTCCTCTCGATCCATAACAAATTTTCCAGTTACATCGCACGTACACTTCCCACAAGTACAGTAATGAATCGGTTTTAGGCATACAAGCTCGTCAAAGTAGCCCATCAATAGAGTATAGTACTCTTCGATGGTTATTGATTTCGATTGTTTGCCGGCAGTAATGTCGGCGCGAATTTGCTGGATGTGTGGACCATTAGCGATGGCGAATAGCTTTTCCAAGTAGTCCCATAAACGTTTTGCTTCGTCATGGTAAGGAATAGATACAATGACTTTAGGATCCATTCTTCGTAATATCCATGATTCAAGCATGGAATTAACTGTGTCCCAATCAAGTAACTTTTTCTTGTCTGTCGGTTCAGTGATCATGCCATCAATAAACATGAACTTCCAGTGAGATTTCAAGGCCAACGTCATGGCTAGAGACCATGCAATGTAGTTGTCGCTAGTAAGAATGACATGAATAATCACATTACCCGGTTGATCCCCAGAACTGAGAAAGAAGGGAGAGTTTGGGTCAATCTTTCCTTCAATGTCCGACATGATAACGTCGACAAACTAGGGATGTCGAGCGTCGTTGGATACCAGAAAAAAATATTTTGTTGACTGCTGGAAAAGATGGCACCCGGGAGAAAGAAAAAAAATTGTAGGATTTGCTAGTCGGCTAGCTCTGATACCATTATAAGTTTTGAGGAATGGTTTTCCATTGATCTTATTCATCAACGATATATAATTTATATAGTAGTTCAAGATCAACCAAATTAGTGTAAGAATATAATTCTTCCTAAAAACAAAGATCAACCTAATCCTAGGAGATATACAAAGATATACACATAATCATAGAAGATATATAAAGATATTCCTGATATTAGGAGATATAAAAGGATATCCCCAAATCACCATGTACCATGTATATCACGATGCAAATCAGCCGGCAATCATCCGAATATGGTAGTCAATAGCCGAATATGGTATTTATTAATCCAATCCTAATAGAGACTCTCACCTACAAGCTTATAAGAGTGGGGTATGAAAGTATATGTATGTCCTAGAGACAATCTGTATTAGAACAAATGTATTTTATACACGTTCGTATTATTATTAATGGAGATTAAAATTTTGGCATCTACAATTATTGAATTATTAGTTGATTGTTTATAATATTCTATAATATGCATCCCTAGAGGTTAGGTTGTTATTAATAATGTGAGATATTAATATTATAACGTAACTCTTAAAATAGTCTCGACTAATGATCATCAAGAATGGGATATCGATGATATGTGATAAGTCGACATGTGGTCTGCATCACATCCTTAGAGGATGTAGTATGTCTCACCTGCTACGAGTAATGGCTACTCGTGATGGACACATGGATACTTTGAAAGTATTGGTATACCTGTTGATATATTGATTGTTATACTTGTCTAAAGTATGATCAGCGTGTGGGAGATAGAAGTCCTTAGACTTGAGGTCAATGCGCACCTTGTCTACAGAGTATTATACTTTGATTATGTCCTAAGCTAAAATGCCTTATAGGTTGAGATACGACTAGTATTGGGTACATTACGATGTGGATTAAAGGTGGTAGTTGAGCCAAGATTAGGATTCATTCCTCGAATGTATATTTGAGAGAACACTTAGATTCTCAGTGATATTAGGTTGACTAAGTCGTTGGCCAACGCAATAGACATATTTAGAATATGGTATAGTTGTCAACTAATATAGATGAGATACAATGATTAAGCCATTTAGATAGACACTTGACAAATTCAAAGCTTAATCGGGTGTGTCGTGAATGAAGGGATTTTATCTTACCATATAGAGGTTAAGTTTACTGGATTCGTGTAAACGTACTTCACATATTGAGTTCGTCTTGCGACGCCGTCTAGGAGTTCCGCGTAGACCTAAATTTAATAAATGTCGATATGTGAAGGCATGTAGGGTCACACTATGTCGATTGTCTTTTCGATATAAGGATGTATTGAGAGAGTATTAAATGTTCGATTTAGAATAAAGATATTTAAATGAATAATGATTTTTTTAATTAAGTCAAAATTGGATTTTTGATTTAATTAATAATGTGCGGAAAATAAAATGAGATAGTGTAGGGCCACGTCAGGGCCGCAGCGCACACACCATAGGGCCGCGGCGCCATGACCTAATCTGTCTTAAATTTTAGGCTACGCCCAAGGTCAAACCCTAATCCGGTTTGGCCTAATTTTTCACCTATAAATACAGACCTACACTTCATTATTCATTACACTTGATTTTCATATCATAATTCTAAGTCTTAGAGATTCAGAATCAAAGCACTCTCTCGAACTTCTGCCGGATTTCCTAGATTTCCAAATGAGGAATACAATGAAGCTTGGAGCTTGCAATCGAAAGGGCATTCGCATGCGCACCCACAGTTGATAAAGATTCCAGATATTGTAAACATGTAAGTACCATTCAAGTCTTATGTTTACGGTTTTAAATTATCCTATAGTCAAACAGTTCTACGTTTGTTAGGTTTGAAATAAGTTTTCAATATCCGCTGTGTACAACAACCCAACAAAATCCCTACAGTGGTATCATGAGTCAGGGCTGTTTTGTATGATTATAAGGTAATTAGTGAATATTAATATGAGTTAGAATTTGTTTAAATCTGAAATTTATATCGTTTAAAGCTTGAAAACCTAATATCTTAAAAGCACATAATCCCTGTCTCCCAAACTATTAAACAATAATGTAATCGAGGAAGTCATTCCGATCTAACTCTTCTAAATCAATGTGCGTAACCGGTTCATTGCGAACATGGTGCATTAAAGCGAAGAACGAGAAGGGATTGGATGATGGTCGATGAACGTGTTGTTTGATAGTGAAGGGTAACGAAGATGAATCTGCAAATCTTACCTTGATCCAGTTTTAGGGTTTCGGAAATGCAGATTATGTGTTTCTGAGACAGAGGCGCCGCAACTCCACGATGGAGCGTCGTGGCACCGAGGCTCCAATTTTAAAATATATAAATTCCTGCATTAAATACTTGGCCGGTTCAACCGCCTACTTGATTTAAATACATGCAGAACCTTGTGATCCATGGTTTCCATAACTGGAACCTTGAATTGTAAGTCAAGCTTTATTTACTTTCTGCATTCTTCAATTATCCTTTAATTTATCAATCCCTTATATCTTGATTCCTTCTCTGTCTGTTATCCCCTTTAGATCATCGGCCTAAGTTTGGTATCAGAGCCATAAAGGGTAGATATAGCGAGAATATGGTCCAGACCAGATGTTGATTCCTTGTTAGAGGTTATGGAGATCTCGGCGTTAGGTGTCCAGGGTTGGTAAGTCCTCAACGAACGCAGGCAGTTATACCCATAGGTAGAAGTCCTAAGCAAAGAGGAAAGTTCAGACGCTCATATAGGAATTCCATAACATGGATCCGTTTCTTAATAGATCTACTTCGCGTGATTTTGGTTCATCTTCTTCCATGGATTCAAAGAAGATAATAAACTCCGAAGAAATCTTGATACAAGATTTTGACAAATCTATCGATAATTGGGAAATACCGAAAATAAATCGAGACCAGATTTACAAAAATTCGAAATACCAGTTATTCAAAACCGATTTCACAATCAAAACTGAGGAAAGAGATATCCAATTATCTCAACCTTTTGAAACCATTCAATTACTTTCTCAAAATTCCTTGAGAAGACACCGAGAAAGAAATTTCAAATATATCCATATTGGATTAGTCCAAATAGGGATAAAACCCCTAACGAAGGAAGGATTAAACACCTCAATCCTTGCTGTTTTACGTGATGCCAGATTCACAAATTTTGAAGATTCCTTATTGAGTTCTGTTGAGTCTAGTCTCTGCACAGGACCAATATCTTTTGATTGTTACCCAAATTTCTCAGTCTCTTTAAATGACAAAAATATCCAAAAATCCCTAGTCTTACAAATTAAGACTCACAATTATCAAATGCTTGGAGGATCGATTCCCGTAGCTATAATTTACCGAATTCATTATAAAGCTATGACTTCAGCTTTTGCGACAAAAGTCAGATACCATAGTAAGAAAGGTGAAACCCTTCTTCTACAAACCGATCTTTCCAGATCTAACACCGTTATGCCGAGACCCATGAGATGGAAGGATATTTCCTTACCAGACGAATGGATCTTAGAAGGTGTTGTCAAGACTGAGCCTCTTGAGACATCCCAACCAAATACTCGTCTCGGAGAAATAACCCAATACCAGGATGGTAGAGTCAGTCTATCGTTCCATAGAAAATCTACGAGCAATAGATACGATGATTCCAGTTCCGTAGAAACTCTCGACTTAGGAAGAGTTTCTCAAATTCCTTCAGTCATCAATACTCCTTACAGACCAAAACCTAGACGTTCTACGTCTGATATACCCAATCTATGAACCGTAAATTACTCAAACGAAATATCGAGACCCGTTTACGAAAATCCTACTGTCAGAGAAAAGATAGAGGACCTAGAACCTACTAGCCCGACTTTTTCCTCTCTTACAGAAAACCTAGTAAACGAACTTGGTGTTTTACAAAAAAGTTTCACAATTGACAAAAAATTCCTTCAAAAAGATTTTTATGAAAAATACAACCTAGAAAAAAGAGTTTGGTTCCTCAAAACCTTTTTAAATACTAGGACAAAAATACAGGAAGAATTTTACAACTTTGTTAATGAACATAGGATAAACATTCTATTTTTTGACTGGTTTGAAATTTACTCCTCTGAAAATTCCATTCATTATCCCTTTTCTAAAATGGTAAATCCCGTTACGACTAGGAACAAAACACCGGAATGGGAAACCCTAGCTGATTCTAGGAAGGTCCAGTCCAATCACCCTCCTTTACAAGGCATCAAGCATGTTATTCATGGTTGCCCTATAGACGCGATTCCTCTTAAGAATCCAAATTGAGGATGAGAAAACAAATACCAGGAGTATACTCGCTCAAAACAATTTTACCAATATCAGTTTGAATACCCTAGGAAAACAACTCGACAGGGTAGAAAAACACATAAAATCCAACCCTCTAGTCACCATAGATTCCACAGGTACGACTAAAGAGATGAAACCTAAAAGCCAAAAGCCTATCTTCAAACCCTTTCAGGTGTCCAAAGATGGCGTCAAGAATATCCAGCAAAATAAGTCTGAATTTATTCAGGCTATCCAAGATCAGTTGAGTAGAATTGGGACGTCCAACAGTTCTAATACTGAACACGTTGTTCCTGATACTCCACAATCTTCCAACAAAATCACTACTCTTGTCAACGATTCCGACGACGGTAGTACTTCAAAACAATTCCGAAACAAAAAATCTTTTGTTAACCATATGGATTGGCAACAACCAATACAACAGGTCCAACAACAAATTATTCCTGCTCCTGAACTAGGAATAGTCAAACCCCTAGCTCAATCCCGTTTCAATGCCTCTTCCATTTATGATTGGAACATAGATGGGATGACCGAATACAATATTCTCAGTTTTCTCCAACAAATGACCATGGCCGCAAATGCCTACAAAACCCAAAACGGTACGCAAGACAAGACCATTGCGTAATCGCTCATCGCAGGATTCTCTGGTCAATTGAAAGGTTGGTGGGATAATTATCTCGCTGACCAACAAAAGGAAGATATCCTCAATTCCATCAAAACCGAAGAAGAAGGATTACCAATCCTTGACGAACAAGGTGAACCCCTACAAGATGCCGTAGCAACCTTGATTCTCACAATCTCTTTAAATTTCATAGGAGATTCTTCGCATTTGAAAGACAAAAATGCCGAATTACTTTCAAACCTCAAATGCAAACAACTCAGCGATTTCCAATGGTACAAAAATACCTTCCTAACCAGAGTTATGCTCAGGGAAGATTCAAACCAGCCATTTTGGAAAGAGAAATTCCTGGCCGGATTACCTACCCTTTTAGGAGAAAAGGTTAGGAATAAAATCAAAGAGAATTGCGGTAAACAGATTATACCTTACAGTAAGTTTACATACGGACAACTGGTCAGTATAACTCAACATGAAGGTTTGAAGATCTGTCAAGACCTCAAATTACAAAAACACCTCAAGCTGGAGCTAAAGAGAACTAAGTGCGAACTTGGAACCTTTTGCAAACAGTTTGATACAAATTTCTCAAAACCCTCATCCAGTTGTACAGGAAACTGTAGCAAAACTCATAAATCCCTTAAGAGTACTTCTAGAGGTTACAAAAAAAAGAGATTTCAGCAAATCCAACGAAAAGTATTACAAAAACCCATACAAAAATACTCATCGTCTCAAAAGACCAAATACCAAAAAAGCTGATTCCAAATACAAAGACATTATGTGTTACAAATGTCACAAAAAAGGACACACGTCGAAATATTGCAAAATGAATACAAAATTACAAGAATTGAAGCTCGATGATGACGTCACCCAAAAAATTTCCAATCTTCTCGTTGATTCCTCCGATTCAAATGCCGAGTCAGAACCTGACTACTTTTCTCTGTCTTCTGAAGACAACAAAGCCCTCCAAATAGATGAATTGCTTACAACCAGTTCTTCTGAATATTCCGATAAGGGTAAGGGAAAACTTGTTTGTGTTTTAACCAAGGATCAAGAATTCATGTTAGAAATGGTTCAACACATAGATACCGAACACCAAAAAGACTATTTGAATAAACTCCTCAAGTCTTTTACTGACGAGAATCTTAGGCCGAGGATCTAAAGGGGATAACAGACAGAGAAGGAATCAAGATATAAGGGATTGATAAATTAAAGGATAATTGAAGAATGCAGAAAGTAAATAAAGCTTGACTTACAATTCAAGGTTCCAGTTATGGAAACCATGGATCACAAGGTTCTGCAGGTATTTAAATCAAATAGGCGGTTGAACCGGCCAAGTATTTAATGCAGGAATTTAAAGAATTTAAATGCATAAAGTATTTTAAAAGATTAGGAGGTAGTACCGTCCATAATCATATTCATTTAAAAATTTGAATTTACAAAGATAATTATCAAGGAGAGAAACCTTGGGAATTTCAGGGGTATTTGGATCATATGATATGAGTCATATGATATGGATCATATGAACTGAATCATATGGGTATTTAGAGGGGTATTTAATCCTAACCTAAAGGGGAATTTCTGTAGGAGCTCTCAACTTCTCTCTAATTGTAGAAAGAGAAAGACTTACTAAAAGACTTAGTAAAAAATGACTTGTCTTTCTAAGGGAGAGGGAGTCTCCTTTTATAGGAGTTTTACAGGGTATTTTCATAATAAAAGGGAATTTAAACTATTCATCCGCGTCACTATTCATCCGCGTCACTATTCATCCGAGTGGAGAATCACTGTTCTTCCTTTTGGCATTTTCTCGAATTATTGCGGGAATCTCTGCTTTTTCTTTTGCTTTTGCTTTTGCTTTTGCTTTTACTGAAAGTAGCTTTTTTGACCACTTTCTTTTGTCGGAATTTTGTCTGAACTCTACTCCGGGTATTTTGAATTCTTTTGGCAATTTTGTTCAGAATCCACTATTGCCAAAAACCGGACTGTCTTCAATATCAATCTCTGGTTCTTCTTCTTCTGACGAAGAGCCTTGTTTTGATGAAGACGGGGCAAATTTCAGAATTATGACTTGCATTTCTTCTGGATTTTTGGCCGCTGCAAGCATTGAGGCCATCTGGGATTTCTGTGAAAGGAACTGGGTGTGCTCCTTTGTTTGTAGTGGTGCCGGTGATGTTTGTGGAGGTGCCTGTAAAGGAATGGGTTTCTGGGTATCTAACCATTCCTGGACTTTTTGTGGTGCGAGGCTTTTTGGTATTTTAAAGCTATCCCATCATCGGATTTTGAATCTTCTTCGGATAATTGGGATTTTGTCTTCCGAATAATCTACGAACCATGTAAAGACCCATGGTAAGTGGAATTTTGTGTGAAATAGGTGTAGAGGCACAAATCTCTTTTCTTCCTCTGAAGGTTTAAACTGGGATTTAAAGAGGCTAAAGGATTTAGTGACTTCTGGTTTTTGTATATCTAAGGTGGATCCGAATTGCTCCCACCATGAGTTCCACCATGTTGGAAATTGTGATGGATCACATGAGGTATCAAAATGGAAAAGCCAAGTGTGGCTTAGGTTGGTATTTTGAACGAAAAAGGAATTGAACCAAGCTTGTTGGTAATCCCAGTAATTAAAAGGAATATCAAAAAATGGTTCATTTTTGTGGGTGTCTGGGAAATTTAGTAGTTGAGACAGGTCATTCCCCCAATCAATAGGAGCAATTACGCTGAGAATTTTGCAAATTGAATAGGAGGGATCTGGGTTTTTCTTGAAAAAATTATTTTTAATTGTTGCTGATCCTGATATTTCAAGGATAGCCTGGTAAAAATATGGAGTTTTTAAAACATCCCATGATTTATAAAAACACTTTTGTCCAAAATAATTTTGTAGTGCTAGAAAAGGGTCTTTATTAAAAAATCCTTTTTCAAGAGTTACAATATTTTGAAAAAATGGTTTTACAAAAAATTTAGGAGCAGATTTTTTGGGGACTTGTGGTACCACAAGTTGATTTTTTGAAAATTGTTTTTGAGAAAGGTTTTTTGAAGACTCTTCTTTCTCAAGTTGCAGTTTTGAAAATTCTTTTTGAGAAAGGGTTTTTGAAGATTCTCCTTTCTCGATTTTTATAAAATTTTGAGAGGTTTTTTCCCCTCCTGAGCTTTGAACAACTTCTTGTTTGGAATTTTGAAGTTGTATTAATGCCTGTTGTATCTCTGGTGATTTCGCCAGAAGTTGTAGGAGATTTTCCGCAGTTATGTCCCGTGCTGGAGTTTTTTGTACAGACTCTGCGATAATTTCATTTTCTTCTTTCATGACAATCTCATACCATGACGGTTTTTCAGGGAATTTTTCTTTTTCTTCTTTTGTGGGTTTTTTAGGGGCCATGGAATTTGGTTGTTGTTGTGGTGCAGCAACATGTGTATTTATTGGTGGAGGAGGTATCTCTTCCTTTCTTTTTTGAAGCAATGCTCCACACATTGCGTGGTAACAGTACTGTCCAGATTCTTTCATGTCCTTTCTGGATATTTTTTCTTTGAAACCCGGACATTGCGGCAAAGGACAGTGATAGGACATTTTTTTGTTGTATCTGGTATTGGAAATCTGTGGATTTTTATAGGCATATTGACAGGGTATTTCTGTGTTGTAGCTGGTTTTGTAAACCTGTGGGTTTCTGCTCCTGTTTTCGGATAAACCACTGGTTAAAATATTTTCAAAGTAAAAATTGTCAGAAATAAGTTTGCATAAATCATTTTTGAATGCAATTTTTGAAAATCGTTTCAAAAGTTTTTTGTATGCAAAGGAATTAATTAATTTAAAGGAACAAGTATCATAGTTTGCAAGGGACTTGAAATTTTGATAAAAACTATTTCTTAATTCTCCTAGGTGGCAAGAATAAGTTTTAATCAAATCAAGGTCGCTAGCTTTTGGTTTTTTCAAAAAAGGGAATTTTAAATTCTTTCTATTAGAACCAAAAGAGATAAAATCATTATCGACTTTATAAGGAGTGATAAGATTAATAAATGGTGTTCCTAAGATAACGAAATTGTGAATGTCTTTTACTAAGACAAACGACGTTGTAATAGAAACATCATTAATAATAACAGACGCATTGGTTTGGATTGATTTCTAGCTTCGTGTTATTGGCCGCTGCTAGAGTTTCCTGGGTATTTTCATGAAATTGATTAGGTACTAGACCTGTTTTTATGCAATTCAGATCTGCACCGGTGTCAAAAAGAGCAATAGTAGTAATCTAAAATTGCCTGGGAATTTAAGGGTTATTTGAACAAGGTATTTTTTGGACGTGATTTGTCGTAAGACAGTAAGGAATTCTTGTGGGACCTCTTCAACGAAAGGGTTGTCAGGAGGTTCTCCTGGATCTTCAGAGTCGGAATTGTCTGACTCAGAACTGGATTCAGAATTATTCTGGGTATTTGATAGGAGTGTTTTAAGTAAAATAGAGTCTTGATCCTGTTTTTCTCGTAGAGCCTTGATCTCTACTTTGATTTGTTTTACGTCTCTCTGGAGTTCTAGAATCGGGGTTTCTTTGGAGTCTTTCATCCCTTTACCCTTTTTCAGGATTTTTGTTAAATCATAGGTATTTTTGGAGGTGTTTGGTAAAATAGAATTTTTGAAATCTTTTTTCTCGTCAGTAAAAGACTTGAGGAGTTTATTCAAATAGTCTTTTTGGTGTTCGGTATCTATGTGTTGAACCATTTCTAACATGAATTCTTGATCCTTGGTTAAAACACAAACAAGTTTTCCCTTACCCTTATCGAAATATTCAGAAGAACTGGTTGTAAGCAATTCATCTATTTGGAGGGCTTTGTTGTCTTCAGAAGACAGAGAAAAGTAGTCAGGTTCTGACTCGACATTTGAATCGGAGGAATCAACGAGAATATTGGAAATTTTTTGGGTGACTCATCATCGAGCTTCAATTCTTGTAATTTTGTATTCATTTTGCAATATTTCGACGTGTGTCCTTTTTTGTGACATTTGTAACACGTAATGTCTTTGTATTTGGAATCAGCTTTTTTGGTATTTGGTCTTTTGAGACGATGAGTATTTTTGTATGGGTTTTTGTAATACTCTTCGTTGGATTTGCTGAAATCTCTTTTTTTGTAACCTCTAGAAGTACTCTTAAGGGATTTATGAGTTTTGCTACAGTTTCCTGTACAACTGGATGAGGGTTTTGAGAAATTTGTATCAAACTGTTTGCAAAAGGTTCCAAGTTCGCACTTAGTTCTCTTTAGCTCCAGCTTGAGGTGTTTTTGTAATTTGAGGTCTTGACAGATCTTCAAACCTTCCTGTTGAGTTATACTGACCAGTTGTCCGTATGTAAACTCACTGTAAGGTATAATCTGTTTACCGCAATTCTCTTTGATTTTGTTCCTAACCTTTTCTCCTAAAAGGGTAGGTAATCCGGCCAGGAATTTCTCTTTCCAAAATGGTGGTTTGAATCTTCCCCGAGCATAACTCTGGTTAGGAAGGTATTTTTGTACCATTGGAAATCAAGAGTTGTTTGCATTTGAGGTTTGAAAGTAATTCGGCATTTTTGTCTTTCAAATGCGAAGAATCTCCTATGAAATTTAAAGAGATTGTGAGAATCAAGGTTGCTACGGCATCTTGTAGGGGTTCACCTTGTTCGTCAAGGATTGGTAATCCTTCTTCGTCGGTTTTGATGGAATTGAGGATATCTTCCTTTTGTTGGTCAGCGAGATAATTATCCCACCAACCTTTCAATTGACCAGAGAATCCTGCGATGGCGCTCTGCAATGGTCTTGTCTTGCGTACCGTTTTGGGTTTTGTAGGCATTTGCGGCCATGGTCATTTGTTGGAGAAAACTGAGAATATTGTATTCGGTCATCCCATCTATGTTCCAATCATAAATGGAAGAGGCATTGAAACGGGATTGAGCTAGGGGTTTGACTATTCCTAGGTCAAGAGCAGGAATAATTTGTAATTGCTGTTGTTGGACCTGTTGTATTGGTTGTTGCCAATCCATATGGTTAACAAAAGATTTTTTGTTTCGGAATTGTTTTGAAGTACTACCGTCGTCGGAATCGTTGACAAGAGTAGTGATTTTGTTGGAAGATTGTGGAGTATCAGGAACAACGTGTTCAGTATTAGAATTGTTGGACGTCCCAATTCTACTCAACTGATCTTGGATAGCCTGAATAAATTCAGACTTATTTTGCTGGATATTCTTGACGCCATCTTTGGACACCTGAAAGGGTTTGAAGATAGGCTTTTGGCTTTTAGGTTTCATCTCTTTAGTCGTACCTGTGGAATCTATGGTGACTAGAGGGTTGGCTTTTATGTGTTTTTCTACCCTGTCGAGTTGTTTTCCTAGGGTATTCAAACTGATATTAGTAAAATTGTTTTGAGCGAGTATACTCCTGGTATTTGTTTTCTCATCCTTAGCTGGATTCTTAAGAGGAATCGCGTCTATAGGGCAACCATGAATAACATGTTTGATGCCTTGTAAAGGAGGGTGATTGGACTGGACCTTCCTAGAATCAGCTAGGTTTTCCCATTCCGGTGTTTTGTTCCTAGTCATAACGGGATTTACCATTTTAGAAAAGGGATAATGAATGGAATTTTCAGAGGAGTAAATTTCAAACCAGTCAAAAAATAGAATGTTTATCCTATGTTCATTAACAAAGTTGTAAAATTCTTCTTGTATTTTTGTCCTAGTATTTAAAAAGGTTTTGAGGAACCAAACTCTTTTTTCTAGGTTGTATTTTTCATAAAAATCTTTTTGAAGGAATTTTTTGTCAATTGTGAAACTTTTTTGTAAAACACCAAGTTCGTTTACTAGGTTTTCTGTAAGAGAGGAAAAAGTCGGACTAGTAGGTTCTAGGTCCTCTATCTTTTCTCTAACAGTAGGATTTTCGTAAACGGGTCTCGGTATTTCGTTTGAGTAATCTACGTTTCGTAGATTGGGTATATCAGACGTAGAACGTCTAGGTTTTGGTCTGTAAGGAGTATTGATGACTGAAGGAATTTGTGAAACTCTTCCTAAGTCGAGAGTTTCTACGGAACTGGAATCATCGTATCTACTGCTCGTAGATTTTCTATGGAACGATAGACTGACTCTACCATCCTGGTATTGGGTTATTTCTCTGAGACGAGTATTTGGTTGGGATGTCTCAAGAGGCTCAGGCTTGACAACACCTTCTAAGATCCATTCGTCTGGTAAGGAAATATCCTTCCATCTCATGGGTCTCGGTATAACGGTGTTAGATCTGGAAAGATCGGTTTGTAGAAGAAGGGTTTCACCTTTCTTACTATGGTATCTGACTTTTGTCGCAAAAGCTGAAGTCATAGCTTTATAATGAATTCGGTAAATTATAGCTACGGGAATCGATCCTTCAAGCATTTGATAATTGTGAGTCTTAATTTGTAAGACTAGGGATTTTTGGATATTTTTGTCATTTAAAGAGACTGAGAAATTTGGGTAACAATCAAAAGATATTGGTCCTGTGCAGAGACTAGACTCAATGTAACTCAATAAGGAATCTTCAAAATTTGTGAATCTGGCATCACGTAAAACAGCAAGGATTGAGGTGTTTAATCCTTCCTTCGTTAGGGGTTTTATCCCTATTTGGACTAATCCAATATGGATATATTTGAAATTTCTTTCTCGGTGTCTTCTCAAGGAATTTTGAGAAAGTAATTGAATGGTTTCAAAAGGTTGAGATAATTGGATATCTCTTTCCTCAGTTTTGATTGTGAAATCGGTTTTGAATAACTGGTATTTCGAATTTTTGTAAATATGGTCTCGATTTATTTTCGGTATTTTCCAATTATCGATAGATTTGTCAAAATCTTGTATCAAGATTTCTTCGAAGTTTATTATCTTCTTTGAATCCATGGAAGAAGATGAACCAAAATCACGCGAAGTAGATCTATTAAGAAACGGATCCATGTTATGGAATTCCTATAACAGAGCGTCTGAACTTTCCTCTTTGCTTAGGACTTCTACCTATGGGTATAACTGCCTGCATTCGTTGAGGACTTACCAACCCTGGACACCTAACGCCGAGATCTCCATAACCTCTAACAAGGAATCAACATCTGGTCTGGACCATATTCTCGCTATATCTACCATTTATGGCTCTGATACCAAACTTATATATATATTTGGAACAGTGAACACTAACCGAATACTGTTCTACCGTGAACAGTGGCGGCAGTCACTTTTCCGGCAGGCTCCAATTAAAAAAAATTATCGGAATAATGAATAGTAACCAAACACTGTTTCGACGTGAACAGTGGCGACAGTCACTGTTCCGACGTGAACGATGGCGGCGATCAACTGTTCGACGTGAGCGATGGCGGCGATCATCGTTCGACGTGAACGATGGCGGCGATCAACTGTTCGACGAGCGATGGCGGTTTCCAAAATTGTAATTTAGCCCTTAGGGAAAATCTGAAAATTTTAAAAGTTTCTGGAATTGCAATTTGATCCTTGGAAAAGTTTTAAAAATCATCAGATTTGGTCATTGGGGCAAATCTGTAAATTTTAGAAAAATAGATTTGGTCCCTTGGGCCAAATCTGTAATTAATTTAAAATATTTGAAATTACAGACAGGTCCCTTAAATCTGAAAAAACTTTCTGAAAATTAAAATTGGATTTTCTGAATTTAAAGGGGTTCAAAATTGAAATTTTAAATTCTTGAGAGACTAAACTGTAAATTCTGAAAATCTGGAACTTACAGAAATATCCTGAAAATATGTTTTTAAAATCAGAAAATGTTTAAGGGACTGTTTGGATTAGACTTAAATTTTAGAGTTTAGACAAGTTAACCCATGATTATTATTAATTGTATATTATTGAATAATATACGAACTATATGTTTAGTGTTTAAATGCTTTCATTTAATAATTAGCATAGTGTCCGCAATAACTGTCTGGGCAGGCGGCGCCCAGTATTTGATTAAACCATCTTATATCATGCCTATTGGGTTGACGGTTCCCAACTATATGTGTCATTAGTTTTGCATGATATTAAAATGTCATATTGGATATGGCGTAAAAGAGTTGATCTTGGTTATAACCCTGAATTAAAATGTTCCCCAAAATTTTAAATACAAGTCTAAATTAAAAAAATGTCGTTCATTATAATTGATAGAGTGCAAAATCCTTTTTGGTTGGGTGGTGCTTTCTCGATGTGACTCAATTGAAACTCGTAGAAGCACGATTTATTGGTGCTGCACTTTTTTTCTTGGCGCGATACGAGTATTTATGCCAAAGCATTTGCTCTAAGTCTACGAGGACCCAGACTCTTTCATAGATGTGTTTTAAATCTAAAGGTAAACGATAAACTTTTGTGGGTATTTACACCAAAGTGTTTGCTCACGAAGGCCAAATTTACTTAGATACATAAACGCAGTCGTGTAATGAGGTTGACTTGCTTGGACAAATCTTGGCGCCAAAGTGTCTGACTAATCCAATGACGTAAGATTAAATATAATATTTGATCAACCAATAGTTGCAAATAAGTTTTGCAATTAGTTTAGAACCTACCAAGATGTGTCATTAAAGTTATCAGTCAAAGCAAACGTGAAGATATCATAGGCTTGGATCTTGGCCCATTATGACCTTAATTAATATAGGTCCGTATTCTACCATGGGGTCGTAGAAGTATGTTAAAATAGTGAGAGCTAATTAAATAAAAGACCATGTTGATTAACCTAAATGAATGTATATAATAGGAAATAAATTTTGAGTTTGATTTCCAGTTTATCTAATTCTTCAGATTATCAAAGATGTTGGGCTTATCATTGAAAATATTGATTGAAATGAACACACTTACTGGACCTAACTACCTTGAATAGCTAAGAAATTTGTGAATAGTGCTGAGACAAGAGAAATTAGAATACGTGTTGGACACGGTGTTCCCAACAGTCACTGCGACAGACTCTGCTGAATATGCCTCTTTTGATAAGGATGCTTACAAAAACACCTAGATGATGCCACTTCAGCACAATGCGTGATATTGTCTTTCATGTCTATGGAACTTCAGAGACAACATGAGAACATGGGTCCTAATGAGATGCTCGAACACTTGAAGAGTCTCTATGGCTCACAATCCCAGACTATGGAATATGAGTTACTGATAGAACTTTTTAAGTGTAAGCTCAATGAAGGGGGACAGGTCTCGCAACATGTGTTGAAGATGATAGGGCTGATAGAGAGACTTGCTTCAATTGGAACGAAGCTGCAAAAGAATGTCACTACCACCCTCATCCTGAACTCTCTCCCTCATTCCTTTGAAAACTTCATAGTGAATTACAATATGAATGGAGCGAATGCGAGTCTGCCGGAGCTGCACAACATGCTCAAGACCTTTGAGTCTTCCACTTCCAAAGGCAAAGTTGTGCTCATGGTGACCTCTACTGGCCGACCCAAGCTGAAAGGTAAGGAATGGCATAAGAAGAAAGGCAAAGCGGTCGCTGCACCCTCAGCTATGAAGCCTAAGGGAGGTGTGAAGAAGAAGAAGGTGAATCCGGCTAAGGATATATACCTCAACTGTAACAAGAAGGGGCATTGGAAGAAGGACTGCACTGCACCAAGAGGAGGAAAAGCACCAGGTGTTTCTACCTTTGGTGGACATGGTATGTACGTCATTGAAATAAATATGTCTATAAATAACTCTCATTCCTGGGTATTGGATACCTCTTGTGGCTCACACATTTGTACCAATGTGCAGGGCCTAACTGATAGCAGGAAGGTTGGACCAAGAAAGGTGGACCTACGCGTTGGAAATAGAGCACGAGTGGATGTTGAGCGCGTAGGAACTTATAGATTGAATTTGCCTTATGACTATTGTCTAGTGTTAAATGATTGTTACTATGTACCCTCATTAACGAGAAATATCATTTCTATCCCTGTTTTGGACATAGAGGGTTTTTCCTCATATATGTATAATGGCAGTCAAGTACTGTCTTTTGATAATGTTATATATGGAACTGCTCCTCTTGTGGATGGATTATATACACTAAACTGTAGTCAAGAAATATTCAATGTACAAAATAAACGAGCTAAGATAAGTAATAGAAACTCTACCTACCTATGCCATTGCAAACTTGGTCATATCAACTAATCAAAGATAGCAAGGTTGAGGAAGTTAGAATACCTTGAATCATTTGACTTGGAGTCTTATGGTAATTGCGAAACTTGCTTGAGATGAAAGAAAAATGACCAATAAGCCAATTTCTGGGAAAGGTGTGCGAGCCAAGGAGGTGCTTGAGTTGGTCCATACTGATGTATGTGGGCCATTTTTTACTCAAGCTAAAGGAGGTTTCCCATACTTCATCACTTTTACTGACGACTTCACAAGATATGGATATGTATATATTATGAGACATAAATCCGAGGCTTTTGAGAAGTTCAAAGAGTACAAGTCAAAAGTAGAGAAGCAACTTGCAACAAGTATCAAGACCCTTCGATCGGATCGAAGAGGTGAATACTTGAGCAAGGATTTTCTAGATTACTTAAAGCTACATGGAGTACAATCAGAGTGGACACCTCCTGGAACATCACAGATGAATGGTGTTGCCGAAAGGAGAAATCGAACCTTATTAGATGTGGTTTGATCCATGATGAGCTTCTCAGCTCTACCGACATACCTTTGGGGACATGCTATACAAACCTCAATATATGTTATGAACAGGGTTCCTTCCAAGTTAGTAAAAAAGACACCCTATGAGATATGGTGTGGCAAGAAGCCAGCTCTTAAACATATGAGACCCTGCGGGTGCCCTGCATATGTTAAGAAGATGCTCACTAACAAGTTGGAATCCAAAAGTGAGAAATGTTACTTCGTGGGGTATCCAAAGGAAACTAAGGGATACTACTTCTATCTTCCTGGAGAACGTAAGGTCATTATTTCCAGGAACGCAACTTTCTTTGGAAAAAAATATGTCTACAAGGACATAGTTGCACAGAGATAGAACTTGAAGAAATTCAAGAACTGCAAGATAACATAGATGTTGAATCCTTGCCGAATGACCAAGATAAGAATTCAGTGGGAGTATTTGGCAAAGATTGGGTACTTCAAGTACACCCTTCGGCCAGTGGGAGTGTTACGAGGAACAATACAGAAATGCAAGATCCTCCTACACAGCCTTTGGGAGTTGTTGCAATGGTTGCACCTCCTCCCATTCAGGAAATACATGAAAATGATATTCCTGAAAGCTCTCAAGTTAGTGGATTATCCAAAACACAAGAACCCTCTCACAGTCAGAAGATATCAAGCACTGAACTGCAAAATAATCAACTCTGAAGGTCCACTAGGACTTATCGTCCTCCTGAAAAACTAAATCTACTTGTGGAAACACACAGTGAGATAGATATTCCCGATAACGATGAGCCTACAACCTATAGCGAAGCAATGTTGGACATTGATTCAAAGAGATGGCAAGAAGCCATAAAATCCGAGATGGAATCTATATACATCAATCAAGTGTGGAACTTGGTTGATTTGCCAGTTGGGGTTAAACCCATAGGATGCAAATGGGTCTTCAAGAAGAAGATCGATGAATTTGGAAATATACAGACTTATAAAGCAAGGTTGGTGGCTAAAGGTTATAATCAACGGCCTGGGGTCGATTATGATAAAACCTTTTCACCTGTTGCTAAGATTAAGTCCATTCGGATTTGCTTGCAATAGCTGCATATTATTACTATGACATTTGGCAGATGGACGTCAAAATCGCTTTCCTCAATGGTAATCTAGTTGAGGAGGTGTATATGAAACAACCTGAGGGTTTTTCGCTTGAGTCCAAACCAAATGTTGTATGCAAGCTACAAAAGTCCATTTATGGGCTTAAGCAAGCCTCGAGGAGTTGGAACATTTGCTTTGACAAGGCTATCAAGTCATTTGATTTCGTCAGAAGCAAAAAGGATCCTTGTGTTTATAGTAAGCGCAAGAATGGGAGTAATTCCTTCATTATTATATATGTAGATGAAATATTAATAATGGGAGACAATAAGACTCTCCTGCAGTCAGTCAATGAGTGGTTATCCAGTACCTTCATGATGAAAGATTTAGGTGAAGCCTGCTACATTCTGGGAATTAGGATCTATAGAGATAGACCTAATAGATTGTTGGGGTTGTCACAGTCAGTCTAGATAGACAAAGTGCTTAGACGTTTTTTTATGAAAAATTTCAAGAAAGGCGGTCTACCTATGGGACAAGGCATCAGGTTATCTAAGAAGGATAGTCCTTCTAATGCTATAGAACTTGAGCGCATGAAGAGGATCTCATATGCTTCGGCTATAGGATCGATCATGTATTTCATGACCTGTACTAGGCCAGATGTGGCCTTTGCACTTAGTATGACTTGCAAATTCTAGTAGAATCCTGGGGAAGAACACTGGAAAGCAGTCAAGAGTATTCTTACGTATCTTAGATGAACTAAAGATTACTTCTTAGTCTCTGGTGGGGAAGAAAAGCTAGCTGCTACTGGGTACACTGATGCTAGCTTCCAGACGGATCTTGATGACTTCAAATCTCAGTCTGGGTACACGTTCATTTTTAATGGTGGAGCAATGAGCTGGAAAAGTTCCAAACAAGCTACAATTGTTGATTCGACAATAGAAGTTGAGTACATTGCTGGATCAGAAGCTGGTAAAGAAGTTGTCGCGATTGCTGAGTTCCTGAAGGAACTAAGGGTAGTTCCGAGTGCTAGTTGTCCAATAACTATTTATTATGACAACACTGGTGTGATTGCACAGGCTAAGGAACCAAGACCAACAAATAGAAATAAGCATGTACCAAGGAAATACCACATACTCAGGGAGATGGTGGAGACTGAAGAGATTAGATTAGACTATGTTTCCACAGACGATAATCTAGCTGACCCATTCACTAAACCATTAAGCTTAGTCAAGCATAATGGTCATTTTGAGAATATGGGCATTAGATATACTGGAGATTGGATCTAGGCCAAGTGGGAGATTGAAAGTATATGTATGTCCAAGAGACAATCCGTATTAGGACAAATGTACTTTATACACGTTCGTATTATTATTAATGGAGATTAATATTTTGGCATCTACAATTATTGAATTATTAGTTGATTGTTTATAATATTCTATAATATACATCCCTAGAGGTTACATTGTTATTAATAATGTGAGATATTGATATTATAACGTAACTCTTAAAATAGTCTCAACTAATGATCATTGAGAATGGGATATCGATGATATGTGATAAGTCGACATGTGGTGTGCATCACATCCTTAGAGGATGTAGTATGTCTCACTTGCTATGAGTAATGACTACTCGTGATGGACACATGAATACTTTGAAAGTATTGGTATACCCTGCTGATATACTATTTGTTATACTTGTCTAAAGTATGATCAGCGTGTGGGAGATAGAAGTCCTTAGACTTGAGGTCAATGTGCACCTTGTCTACAGAGTATTATACTTTGATTATGTCCTAAGATCAAATTCCTTATAGGTTGAGATACGGCTTGTATTGGATACATTACGATGTGGATTAAAGGTGGTAGTTGAGCCAAGATTAGGATTCATTCCTCGAATGTATATTCGAGAAAATACTCAGATTCTCAGTGATATTAGGTTGACTAAGTCGTTGGCCAACGCAATAGACATATTTAGAATATGGTCTAGTTGTCAACTAATATAGATGAGATACAATGATTAAGCCATTTGGATAGACACCTGACAAATCCTAAGCTTAATCGAATGTGTCGTGAATGAAAGAATTTCATCTTACCACATAGAGGTTAAGTTTACTGGATTCGTGTACACGTACTTCACATATTGAGTTCGTCTTGCGGCGCTGTCTAGGAGTTCCGCGTAGACCTTAATTTGATAAATGTCGATATGTGAAGGTTTGTAGGGTCACACTATATCGATTGTCTTTTCGATCTAAGGATGTATTGAGAGAGTATTAAATATTCGATTTAGAATTGAGATATTTAAATGAATAATGATTGTTTTAATTAAGTCAAAATTGAATTTTAGAGTTAATTAATAATGTGCGAAAAATAAAACGAGACAGTGTAGGGCCACGTCAGCGTCGCAGCGCCCACACCATAGGGCTGCGGCGCCATGACCTAATCTGTCTTGAATTTTGGGCCAGGCCCAAGGTCAAACCCTAATCCGATTTGACCTATTTTTTCATCTATAAATACAGACCTACACTTCATTATTCATTACACTTGATTTTCACATCATTATTCTAAGTCTTAGAGACTCAGAATCAAAACACTCTCTCGAACCTCTGCCGGATTTCCTAGCTTTCCAAAGGAGGAATACAGTGAAGCTTGGAGCATGCAATCGAAAGGGAATTCGCGTGCGCACCCACAGTTGATAAAGATTCCAGATATTGTAAACATGTAAGTACCATTCAAGTCTTATGTTTACGATTTTAAATTACCCTATAGTCAAACAGTTCTACGTTTGTTGGGTTTGAAACAAGTTTTCAATATCCGCTGCGTACAACAACCCAACAAAATCCCTACAGGGTAACCATAGTCAAATAAAGTTTTTCCTTACAAGAAGACAGGATAGAACTACATGTAAGAACTGTAAGATTTTCCGGGAGAAGCGATGACCACCCAACATGGATTAGTGATCTTAGATGTATAGCTTAAGAGTAGAGTGAGTAATGAGACAACTTGCAAACAATCGCAAATTAGGTGGTGGCATTAAAGGACAATAACCCATTAGCATTTCAAGAAAAACTACAGAAGAATGGAGCTTGGGACTTAGAGGGGATGCAAACATCATGTGGAATGAAATGTCGGATTGCATTAAAAAAGTGACAACTGAAGTGTTAGGTGTGTCTAAAGATCTAGGACCTTGACCACAAGAATGTTGTGGTGGAATGAGGAGGTACAAATAGTTATTAAAGTTAAAGGAAAGTGCTATAGAAAGTTGCCAAAAATAGATGACAACGACATAAGTTGAGCTTAAATGAAGATACATGGTAAGTGAGAATTCATATAGCCGACCCAACTTGTTTGGAACTGAGGCGTTGTTTTCACATCCTAATCCTAGTGGAAAAAGAAAAGTTTGGCATCCTATTGCTGTCATATGGTGCCAGTTCAAATGTCTTTCTTTTGTCCGAAAAAAGTTCATGTGTTTGCACCGTGAAACACTATATCCACAATTTCTGATTCCATCATTTATTACTTCCACTCATTTTATCTTTGTCTATGCATATAACACTAACATAGGTATGCGACTAAAGTAAAATCACATTTATGTTCCATTACAAATTTGTTCACTTAGGTACATTTCAGTGAAATAGATGCATATAACTCTGGGTTTTGGTGTACACTAAACCCTACTATTAAGAAGTGTCTCTTTTCAAATTCACTTCCTCATGACCTTCCCCAACTTGATGGATTGATAAAACAATTCTAAAATCATTCCCTATGCATCTTCTGAAAGATGATTAAAATAATATATCTACGCTATGGTTCAAACTTCAAAGAAAACATACGTTGATTCTCGGCTCACCAATTCTCTTCATCCTCAACCAAGGCCATATTGAATTTTGCTGACAGTAAGTCTATCTACGCGCAAGAAACTATTGTTGATGAGTAAGTTTAATAGGAAGAACAACTGACTGAACGTTGTAGTTTGACAATCGTTTCTATCTATTAAATTTTCATTATTGAGTTGCTTACTTATTCTTGTGCTTAATCGTTTAATTATCTGGCCAATAGTTGAATCATATCTATGGTGTGTGAATTGGAGTTGAGAAAGAGAATTTGTGTACGTAATAAGAATAAATAAAGCTTGTTCGTGATCCCGTGAAGTTAATCGTTTCACTATTAAGGATAGAGATATACCCCTTAGCCTTGCTTAGTTGAATACGGAGATTCAAATGTGTTTTGTTATTTTCTTATGATCATAGAGATATAGGCGTTAGAGTAACTTGAATAGGCTTGTGAGCAATTCGAGAGATACTCATAAAGTTAATATTAACCCGTCCACTAGTAGCTCAGGAAAGAAACAGGTAGAACGATTAGAAGGCTCAACTGGATTGTCAATCGCCATAACCCTGGAACTCTTTCTCGTCTCATAAAACCAGTTCTCGCTCGTTTGGATTATTGTTTTTACTATTTTCTTGTAATCGATATTTTAGTTAAAATAAACTCCAAAATTGTTACTCCCTTGAATAGTTACAATTGAATTTAGATTGGTAAACAGTAGAAAGTATAAGTCCATGTGGGTACGATATCTGAATTTCAATCCGATATTAGTTGTTGACCGCGTATACTTGCATGTGCGTTGGGGAGGGGAGCAATAAGTTCTTGGCGATCGAATGATCGGATGATGGGTAATTTGTGCTTGAAGGGTTCTTTGTTCTTTTCAAAGTGGATGTCCTTGAAGAGCTAATATGGTGTTACTCTTGTAGATTCCGGGAAACTGTCTTCATCTTGATATATGTTTAAAGCTTTACTTGGTGTGATCTAGACTAGTTACCGTAACTGTTTCTTCCCATATACTTAAGCCTTAGTGATCAAAGTTACCTGGTACCAGATGGAAGGTAGCAGGTATCAGGTGAAATAGTTGAGGTTGTGTGCAAACGACCTGGACAGTACCGTTATGTAAAAATATAGTCTATGTTTCATACACTTAGGTTGTGATCTAGACAAGTTAGACTAGGGTTCTTGACAAGTAATCTTTCATGTGTATAATCCTTGTCCAAAAGCATAAAAACCGTGTGCATCATTCGATCTTTAGCTGTGCGAACATTCTTTTTTTTTGCATCTACTGGATTGCTGACTAGTATGACAACTATTATTTTTCCTCTTGATGGTTATAGATACCTATCAGATACTGTCGATGTTGCTGGTGGAAGTCAATCCAAATCAACAGGTTGCGAATGTTGAAGGGCTTCTCTGTTTGGTTGTTTGATTGACTAAACTGCAGATTCCCTGATCTGAATCCTCTGTATGATCTTACCTTCAGATTACAAAAGTATAACTACAAATTATAATGTTTATGCATTATTTTACTCCTTGTATACTTCTTTTTTGGTTCAATCTTGTTGAATTTGATGAATTAATGAAAGAATTTAGAGAGAAGAGCTACAGAGGGAAGAATTGAGAAGAGAAGCATTTGTATTATTGCTTAACTAAATGAAATGAATCGTGTACAGTCCCTTTTATAATAAGAGAGTTAATTTGTACTGTTAACCAACTAATTTAACAGACTAATAGTTAATTAACTAGAAAACTGAAAAGATGTAAAATAACTATACTACCCTTGGGCCTATTTTACATTATACTCAACAATCTCCCTCAAGCTAGGTGGTGCAAATATATCAAACACACCTAGTAGTAATAGTAGTGTTTGTGCTTTCTCTCAGCTACCTCATTCTGCTAAGAGGAATAGGCACAAGAAGTTTGATGCACTAAACAGATTGACACAAACTTAATTTATCACTTCTAATGTACTTAACCATCTTATTAAAATGAGTTAGAACATACTGCAAAAATTGTTGTAAAACAACACAAACATCAGACTTTAGCTTAAGCAAAAATAACAAAGTCATTCTGGAGTAGTCATCAACCCCTATCAAAAGGTATTTATTGCCATTGTATGTTGCTACTTTATATGGTCCACATACACCAAGATATAACAACTCAAAACTACTAGTACTTTTGATACTACTACTAAGAAATGGTAACCTAACTTGTTTAGCACATGGCATACACAACAATTTTTCACAATATCAGTACAACTATCAATACTTGCTAAGAATAGATTTTTGAGAATGTTTGAAGAGAGATGTCCCAATCTTTTGTGCCAGATATTTAGAACATCTTTATTCATGTTAACTGGTTTCACAGACTCTTTAGAAACTATTGCACAACTTTTAACTTTTTTCTCTACCTATTGCACAACTTTTAATCGTGGTATTGTTTGTATACCACAAACAGGATAACAATCCCGTGATTACTAATCCTAAGATATAATAATAAATCAACAAAGATGCCCTCCTCCGTGCTCTTCTTCCAAACTCCTTTAGGAAAGCCAATTTAATTGGAAATAAGGATTTATCCATTTTAAAACCAAACACATGTTTTATACGATATTCTATATATCTTATTTTTAATCAAATGAATACCAATAAAAATATATTTTCTAAATAATTTCATCATTTTTATTTAATTTTTATAATATAATCTAAGTATTGACAAATCAAAAGACACATCTGTTGTATCGTAGCAGAGAGAGAGTTGCTGAAAAATTGTCCTTATTTTTGCTCTTTAGGTTCAAATGTCATTTCCCTTTTTCATTTTTCGATAACAGTAGTGTTTAGGTTGTGCATGCAGGTTGATCAATCTATTGAGTACTTACTATATGTTATCGAATAGTTCTATCCATTAAAAAATTAAAAATAAGGAGAAATCACGTATCATTTTTTAGGAATAATGCACTAACCCCCTTAAATTATTATCACTTTGACAGTATCATACTTAAACTTTAAGTAGTTACAGAACTCTGTTAAACTATAATTTTTCGTATTTAAACCCCCTTTAGAATGCCAAGGCATGAAAAGTGATTTCACACTCTCTCTGATCTGTGTGAGTAAAATATTAGCCAATTTCTTTTTTTTATGAAATCACATATCATTATCTCAATACTTAATGAGATTTATATCTAATTTCCTAATTCCCATAAAATTTCACCTACTTTATCAATGCTATGCCACTAACTGCTATCATATAAATGTGTATCATTGACAAGTTGAGAAACTTTGTCGATCTGCTGTTACTTGATAGTTCCTACAATTGAACACAGTTTCACATACCCTAGAGTTTACTTTTGTACTCCCTCTGGTTCATAATAAATCTCCATTTAGCCTTTTTATTTTAATTTAAAATAAGTGTCCACCTACATAATCAAGAAAAAATTAATTATTTCTTTCAAATTTATTTTAATTAAATAAGGGATATTAATTAAGAAACTATATTAATTAGGTAATATTCATTTAAGAATAGTTTAATTAAAATATTTAGTTTTTTTCTAAAATTATTTTTTCTTAACGAGTGTGTCAAAACTAGATGGACACTTATTTGTTGGAAATTAGCCTTTGGCGGGGAGATGCGTCCACCCATCTTTGATGAATTAAACACTAGTGTTCCGTATGTTGGAGACCTTGTCTCTTTACACATGCATGATCTACGAAGTGAGTAGATGACCGTAGGGCCAAGAATCGTCTAATTTCGTTGAGAAATGAAAGAGATATTGGTCCACGAAGTAAGGTGTTTGAGACATGAAAATGTGGTGTGGGACAAATCTACCACATCGGTGGGAATAGGAAGAATTGCTCTCTATATAAGTCTCTAATTGGTAAAGGGTTTGGGACCCCAAGGGGTATCCCATGTGTTTAAAGGAGAGAAGACCTAGATGTGCTTGGGTTCAAGGCTAAGCCCACGCGCGCCGCCGCCCGCCCGTCCGGTTCCGGGTTCACGGGCTGTGGGGCATTATCTTTTTCGACCAGAGAACTCTGCCAGATGTACAGTTTGATCCCTGAAGTTTCATATGTACAGTTTGGACCCGAATTCTTTTATATGTACAGTTTGGTCCCTGAAGTTTCAATATTTACAGTTTGGTCCCCAGAATTTCTGGAGACTTTTTCTGCCTACCGTTGGGACTGTTTTTGAGGCATTAATCAGCCATTACTTGGCTGATTAACTCCTCCATTAACAGCTCATTACTTGGGCAGTTGGGCAGCCTTTCAATGGCCATTAACAGCCATTACTTGGTTGTTTTAATGCCCTCCTAATGGCCATTAACAGCCATGTTTTGGCAGTTGGACAACCCCTTCTCCTTGCTATATATTGAGCTTCATTTGGCTCAAAACAGAAGCAAGAAACAGGCAGAAACATAGATGAAAATACTTGCAAAGCAGGCGGAAAATAGGTGGAAACTGGTGAAATAAGGCAAGAAGCAGACCAAAACAGCAAAGAAAAAGCCGGAAAAACAGCCACAAAGCAATGAGTGAAATTCAGCAAAAATCGATTGCAATTTTCGGTGAAAACAGTGACCAAACCCTCACGTATACACTAGATATACACTACAGAGACACACTATATACACAGAGACAAACGAGAAGAGTAGAGAGAAACTCTTCCTTCCTATTCCATATCTTCAGCAAGTCGAGTCATATTTGTTTTCTTCGACAGGCTCAACCTATTGGCTTTGTAGTGTTGAGATTAAAGTGTTGTTTTATCTTGGGAGACTATTGCCCGATAACGTAAAAGCATATATACGGGGCAATCTTGTCTTAAGGATAGAGGGTTATCCTCGACTCAACACACAACGTTGTAACCATCCAGATTTAGTTGTTTCTTGATTTCAGGTTATCAAGATTCAAGACACAACAAACTTGCGGCAGTTCTCAACATTGGCTTTGCAAGGTGATCAAGATTCAAGACACAACACACATGCGGCAGTTTTGAAGATTGACCATTTATTTATCCTTTCGAACATTTGTAATAGTTATTACTTCACGTACTGCTCTATAAAGTACCATAGAAATACCAACATTATTATGGTTCGGAGAGAGTAGTTTTACTCACAAATTTTCAACTTTCACAAATCCTTTTTCAAAGTAAATTTCTTACCTAAATGCACTTGCAGCTTCCACAAACTTTTTTCAACTTCAACTTCCACAAACCTTTTTCAACTTCGACTTCAAATATTCTTTTTCTTTTTTCAACTTCTAACTCAGATATTGTCTAAAAACTACCTTAATATATTAAATTAGGTGTATAAAACATTAATTATTAAATAAAGTATTAAAATAATACTAGCTAAGAAAGTTTTAAAACTAAATAACTGTTGGAAATTTGCTTTTGGCGGGAGTTGCGTCCGACCAACTTTAACGGCTTAAACACTAGTGTTCCGCATGTTGGAGAATCCGGTTCTTCACACGTGCATAATCTACTAAGTAAGTAGATAACCGTAGGGCCAAGGATCGTCAAATTTTGTTGAGAAATGAAAGAGATATTGGTCCAGGAAGTGAGGTGTTTGAAGCATGGAAAAGTGTGGTATTGAGATCAATTCTCCCTCATTGGTGGGGGAAGAAAGAATTGTTTTGTTTATAAGTCTCAAGGTTGGCTTGGGGTTTGGGACCCCAAGGGGTATCCCATGTGTTTAAAGGAGGGAGGACCTAGATGTGCTTCGGTTCGAGGAAAGCCCACACGCACGCCGCCCGCCCGTCCCGTCCGGTCACGGGTCGTGGGCTGTGCTTCTTCTGTTATTATCTTTTTAGATCAGAATTGTTTCATATGTACAGTTTGGTCCCTGAAGTTTCAAGAAAGTCAAATTCGGCAAAAAACTTTGCTATATGTACAGTTTGGTCCCTGAAGTTTCAAGAAAGTCAGATTGGGAAGAAAATAGAACGTCAACCAACACTCAATTTAGCCATTTATTTTGGCTGAATTAATCTTCCTAAATGTCAATCTGTTGCACATCAATTCACCATTTATTTTGGTGAATTACTACCTCCATAATTGTCATTACTTGGCCAGTAACATGCAATTATGTGGGCAGTTGGTAAGCCTCTCCTTCAACTATATAAAGGACCATTTGCACCATTGTTGAGCTAGACACAAAAACATAAACGAAAATCAGTTCTTCCTACTACCTTCCAGCATCATTTCATTACTCAAAATTCTTCACGGTAGCACTTGAGTTTCCTTTGCTTATTTGTTCATTTGCTATTTTATCTTGGGAGACAATTGTCTAGGACGTAGAAAGGATACATACGGGGCAATATTGTCTTAAAGACAGAGTGCAAACACTCGACTCAGCATACCAAAAACTGTTCCAGTTTATTGTTCAAGTTTATTGTAATTTCAGTTTATTGTTCAATTGTAATTTCAATTTGTTGTAATTCTTAGCAGTTACTTATTTCCGTTTCCTGCATTAATGTAACCAACAAGTTTAAGACAACATTTTGCTTACTGTAACTGTTGCAACATGGCTGGAAACATGGCTGATTCTGCTACTACTCAAGGCAACAATTCTGCCTTCCTTGCTGCTGCCGCTACTGTCCAAGGCAGCAACTCTGCTGCCTTCCCTGCTGCTGCCCAAGGTACGTCTGCTGCCTTTACTGCTCCATCCTCCGCATTCCACCATGATCGCCCGGAAAAATTCATGGGCTCAAACTTTAAGAGATGGCAGCAAAAGATGATGTTCTACTTAACTGTTATAGGCATGGCCCGATTCCTAACGGAAAATCCTCCACAAGATGGAGATGAAATGGACCCTTCGCCTTCTGAATCGGGTGAAGGGGGCCTTGGTATCCATGTAATTAATGGCATGAAGATGGTTCTTGATGCATGGAATCATAGTGATTTTATGTGTAAGAATTACATACTGAACTGTTTGGCAGACCCTCTCTACACGGTCTATTGCACCGTTGGCACTGCCAAAAAGCTGTGGGAAAAACTGCAAAAGAAGTACAACGCACAAGATGCGGGTACTAAGAAATTCATCGTTGGGAAATTTCTAAAATTCCAAATGGTGGATAGAAAGACAGTGATGTCCCAAGTCTAGGAATTCCAAATGATTCTACATCACCTGAATTTGGAAGGAATGAAACCAAATGAGCAGTTTTTGGTTGCATTGCTGATTGAAAAGTTACCTCCTTCGTGGAATGAGTTACTTAAAACTCAAGACAAAGGAGATGACCTTTGAAGAGCTTATTATCAAACTCCAAATTCAAGAAGATAATAAGAAGGTCTTGCCTAGGGGTAAACAATCTGCTGAGACAAAGGCAAATTGGTTGAGGCCAAAGGTAACCCAAGCAAGAAGCGGAAGTTCCAGAAAGACGGCAAGGCCCACGCAGCGGAGATATTCAGAGGTAACTGTCACCATTGTGGAAAACCTGGTCATAAGATCAAGGAATATCGAAAGCTCAAGACTGAGAAACAACAGAAAGTCAAGGCTAAAGGCAAGGCGCATGCTAACATCGTCAAGGACACGCTCCTGGATGACATGATTGAGGAGTTCTCGGCAGTGGTGCTTGAAGCGAACCTGGTCGAGAATCCGAGGCAGTGGTGGGTGGATACAGGTGCTACCAGACACATCTGTTCCAATAGAGATGCTTTCTCCACGTACACACTGGTCACCGACAGGAAGCTGTTCATGGGCAACAACGCTTTCTCTGACGTGTTGGGGGTAGGAAAGGTAGTCCTGAAGATGACTTCCGAAAAGGAGCTCACTCTGAAGGAAGTGATGCACGTCCCTGAGATTAGCAGAAATTTAATTTCAGGACCTTTATTTGTTAATGCTGGTTTTAGGCTAGTGTTTGAATCCAATAAGTTTGTACTCACTAAGAATGACACTTTTTTTGGGGAGAGGCTTCATCTGTGAAGGCCTCTTCAAAGTGAACGCCATGTTTGTAATGCGTCCAAGTAATAAAGTTGAACCTTCTTCTTATTTGCTTGAGTCTTCTAATTTATGGCATCATAGATTAGGACACGTTAACTACAAGTTTATCCAAAGGCTGGTAAAGTTGGAGTTGTTGCCGTTTGTCGATGTAAACCCTCAACATAAGTGTGAGGTGTGCGTAGAGGCAAAACTCACCAAGCTTCCTTTTTGATCCGTCGAAAGAAATATCGCTCCTCTAGAACTTATTCACACAAATATATGTGATTTGAAGTTCGCACAAACTAGAGGGGGGAACAAGTACTTTGTGACATTCATTGATGATAGCACAAGGTATTGTTACCTTTACTTGTTGAAAAGTAAGGATGAAGACTTTGAAGCATTCCGACATTACAAAGCAGAAGTTGAGAACCAACTAAGACAGCGGATTAAATCCATTCGTAGCGATAGAGGGGGAGAATACGTAGCGCCATTTGAGGAATATTATGCCCAAGAAGGCATTGTTCATCAAACGACGGCTCTATACTCACCTCAATCGAACGGTGTGGCGGAACGTAAGAACCGCACATTGAAGGAAATGATGAATATCTTGCTCAACAATTCCGGTCTTCCCCAAAACATGTGGGGAGAATCCGTCCTTACCGCTAATACGATTCTTAATAGAGTCCCACATAAGAGTAAGGACAAAACTCCATATGAATCATGAAAGGGAAAGAAACCCACCTACAAATATTTTAAGGTGTGGGGTTGTTTGACAAAGGTTGAAGTACCCAAGCCAAAGCAGGTCAAGATTGGGCCTAAGACTGTAGATTTCATATTCATCGGATATGCAAATAATAGTAGTGCTTATCGCTTCTTAGTGCATAAGTCAGATATTCCAGATATCCACTAGGGTACAATCATGGAATCAAGGAATGCTCAATTATTTGAAGGTACCTTTCCTAGAAAGGAAAAAGACATAACATCTCGCAAACGAAGTTATGAACAGAGCTCTCAAGAACCAGGAGTCGTTGACGGCTCGGATCTAGATGGTTCAGATCTAGAGGATCTCGAGGTGGCTGAACATCTGAAATCTGGTGTTCCAGATTCTCAGAACTTGGAGACTCCATAGATGGATCTAAGGCGAAGTAAAAGGGCCAGGAAGGATAAATCCTTCGGTCCTGACTTTGTAGCTTATATGGTTAATGATGAACCAAGGACAATTGCTAAGGCGTTGTCAACTCCATAAGCACCGCTCTGGAAAGAAGCTATTGAGAGTGAAATAGGCCTCATTCTGCATAACCATACTTGGGAGTTGGTTGATCTTCCTCCGGAAAATAAATCGTTGGGTTGTAAATAGATACTCAAACGGAAATATGAAGCAGATGGGTCTATAGACAAGTACAAGGTCAGGTTGGTAGTCAAGGGCTATCGGCAGACAGAAGGTCTTGACTACTTTGACACATACTCCCCGGTATCTCGGATGACATCCATACGGGTACTCATTGCGATCGCAGCCTTGCGTGACCTTGAGATACATCAAATGAATGTCAAGACAACCTTCCTAAATGGTGATTTGGAAGAAAAAATTTATATGGACCAACCAGAGGGGTATGTGGTTCAAGGGCAAGAGAAGAAAGTATGTCGGCTTGTCAAATCTCTGTACGGGCTGAAACAAGCCCCGAAGAAATGGCACGAAAAATTTGATAGTACTCTACTATCGAAGGGTTTCGCCATTAATGAGTGTGATAAATGTGTCTACACGAAAGGTAACTCTGACTCATTCGTCATGATATGTCTATACGTAGATCACATATTGATCACAGGAAGCAGTCCTAGGGTAATCCTAGAGACTAAGAACATGTTGAAACAATGCTTCGACATGAAGGATATGGGTATCGCATATGTCATCTTAGGGATAAAACTCTCTAAGACATCTAACGGGCTGGTCTTATCTCAGTCTCACTACATCGAGGATGTTTTGAGAAAGTTCGAGATGTTAGACAGTTCACCGATAAAGTCACCAATGGATACAAATCAGAAGCTTGATAAAAATTTTAGTGCACCCGTATACCAGGAGCGATATGCACATGTGATCGGTAGTTTGATGTATATAACAAACTGCACCCGACCTGATATTGCTTATGCAGTCAATAAGTTGGCTAGGTTTACCTGTAATCCGAGTGATGATCACTGGAAGGCGTTGAATTGGGTATTACAATACCTGAAATATACGTTAACTTTTGGGTTACATTATTCGAGATATCCAGCTGTACTAGAGGAGTACAGTGATGCAAACTGGATATCTGATATAGAGAACACCAAGTCCACCAGTGGGTATATATTTACAATTGGTAGTGGGGCTGTGTCTTGGAAATCCTCTAAGCAAACTTGCATCGCCCGATCCATAATGAAATCAGAGTTTATGGCTTTAGACAAAGAAGGAGAAGAAGCTGAGTGGCTTCATGACTTCTTAGAGGATGTTCCGTATTGGAACAAACCAGTACCTTCGGTAATGATCCACTGCGACAGCCAGTCGGCTCTAGGAAGGGCACGAAATGTTATGTACAACGGCAAGTCTCGTCATATTCGACGGAGGTATAAGACCGTTAGGCAGCTGATCACCACGGGTATAATATCTATTGATTACATTAAGTCAAAGGATAATATAGTAGACCCGCTGACAAATGGCTTACCCAAGGATCAGATGGTTTGCCTATATAGGGGAATAGGCTTAAAACCCAAAGTATAAGGACCAATACGGTGGTAACCCAACCTTACTAACTGGAGATCCCAGTAATTTGGTTCAATGGGAAAACTAAGCTGTAAAGGTTCAGTTGATCGTTTCAGTGGAAGCATGAGCGCTTCAGATAGTGATTTTTGTAAAGAAACACCAAATCCAAAGTCGTTCCCGCGATAAACGTTAAGTGCTATCTGTAGTATGGGTAAAGGTTAAGTTTTCAAACCCTTTAATGATCCTCAACAGTTGAGGTTAGGTTTGGGAAAACTTTTAATGGTTCCTAACACTTGTGAAGTGGGGTATAACAGGATACCTTGTAGGAGACCACATATTTAAGTGCGAGGACGGGCCGCCTCAAATGAACGCACTTAAGAATCCAAGAAGTTGTCCATGGCCACAACGGACAAAACATTACGAAGAAGAGAGTAAGGGAATTTGTTGTGTTGGTACTATTGACTTGGCTTACACTAAACACTGACGATTCAAGACATCACGTTCACCGCGCAGTAAGTAAGTCCGATGGTATTTAACTATGGACGGTTCAAAGCTGAAGCTACCTCTCCTTATGCAACATCGGCCCACTGAAATATTGTTGGAAATGAAAAGGCACCATGTGAGTGCGCCAAAATCTCTTTCAAGAGGGGATTGTTGGAAATTTGCCTTTGGCGGGAGTTGCGTCCGGCCAACTTTAATGGCTTAAAAACTAGTGTTCCGCATGTTGGAGAATCTGGTTCTTCACACGTGCATAATTTACTAAGTAAGTAGATAACCGTAGGGCCAAGGATCGTCAAATTTCGTTGAGAAATGAAAGAGATATTGGTCCACGAAGTGAGGTGTTTGAAGCATGGAAAAATGTGGTATTGAGATCAATTCTCCCTCATCGGTGGGGGAAGAAAGAATTGTTTTGTTTATAAGTATCAAGGTTGGCTTGGGGTTTGGGACCCCAAGTGACCTAGATGTGCTTCGGTTCGAGGAAAGCCCACACGCGCGCCGCCGCCGCGCGCCCGTCTCGTCTGGTCGTGGGTTGTGGGCTATGCTTCTTCTGTTATTATCTTTTTGGACCAGAATTATTTCATATGTATAGTTTGGTCTCTAAAGTTTCAAGAAAGTCAAATTCGGCAGAGAACTTTGCTATATGTACAGTTTGGTCCTTGAAGTTTCAATAAAGTAAGATTGGGCAGAGAACAGAACGTCAACCAGCACTCAATTCAGCCATTTATTTTGGCTGAATTAATCTTCCTAAATGTTAATCCGTTGCACATCAATTCACCATTTATTTTGGTGAATTACTACCTCCATAATTGTCATTACTTGGCCAATAACATGCAATTATGTGGGCAGTTGGTAAGCCTCTCCTTCAACTATATAAATGACCATTTGCACCATTGTTGAGCTAGACACAAAAACAGAAACGAAAATCAGTTCTTCCTACTACCTTCCAGCATCATTTCATTACTTAAAATTCTTCACGGTAGCACTTGAGTTTCCTTTGCTCATTTGTTCATTTGTTGTTTTATCTTGGGAGACAATTGTCCAGGACGTAAAAATGATACATACGGGGCAATATTGTCTTAAAGACAGAGTGCAAACACTCGACTCAGCATACCAAAAACTGTTCCAGTTTATTGTTCAAGTTTATTGTAATTTCAGTTTATTGTTCAATTGTAATTTCAATTTGTTGTAATACTCAGCAGTTATTTATTTCCGTTTCCTGCATTATTGTAACCAACAATAACATCAAAACTTAAATTTCATTACTCGAGTAAATTTGGATTTGACAATCAAAAAAAATATTATGATATAATATAGTATTAAATAGTCCAGCATTTCAACATGGAAAACAAAACATGAAGGACGCTCTCACTGCTAAAAGGAATTCCCTGTATTCCGATATTCCATAATAAAGGTAGTTTTTGGAGGAACAAGCGGAGATTTCTTTTGTATCTAACTCATCCTTTGTATCTTGCACCAGGAGACACAAGCGGTATTTTTTTAATTTCTTTTCAACTGACTGATACTGGTAATTACTCTCTTTGATTTTGTTCTATGCGAATTGCATTTTTGGGTCGTAATAAACTAGGAATGGTAGATGGTTCATGGAAAAAGAAAAAATTTCATAAAAAATATGGAGATCAATGGAAAAGATGCAATGCAATCGTACTTCTTGGTTAATGAACTCGGTTGATCAAAGTTTGAGTAGTGGGGTGGCTTATGCTTCAAGTGCTCATATTGTGTGGGAAGATATCAAAGAGAGATTTGACAAAATTGATGGTTCTCGAGCCTTCAATGTGCATAGAGAAATTGCAACTCTAGTGCAAGGTACCTCCTCTATACCAGTCTATTACTCTAGATTGTGGAATGAGTCTGAAATACTAGTTCCAATCCCTGGTTGTGATTGTGAAAAATTAAAGAACTTCTTGGCTCATGTTCAAAGACAAAAGCTGTATCAATTTTTTATGGGGCTAAATGAGTCATATACTCAAGCAAGAAGTCAAATCTTACTTATGGTGCCATTGCCCTCAGTAAACCAAGCCTACTCTATGCTAGTAAATTATGAAAACCAAAAAGGTATAGCTGCCACAAGTGTTCTTGATGCACCTCCTTTGGTTCAGTCAAGAAACTATGAGCCCACTGCTTTGTGCAGTGATAGACCACCATCTGGAAATTTCCAAAGATTCAAGAAGAACTATAACTCTAATCTGTTATGTGATTTCTGCAAAATGAAAGGGCGTGTAAGAGAAAACTGCTAAAAATTGTTGGATATCCTACTGATTCTAGGTTCAAGAAGAAAGGACCAGGAGGAAAAACTCATTCAACTGCTTACAATGTGTTGGTTGAAACTCAAAATTTGTCACAAGGTCAAGGAATTAATGCAAGTGCAAGTGATCAGGGTAATGCTCAAGCATCTACTTCTCAAGGATCAAGGTCTGGTTTAACTTCTCAGGAAAATTCACTATAAATGCAGATGAATAGTCTATTCACCAAAGAACAATATGAACAAATACTTAACATGTTGAACACTACTTCTTCTACACCTTTAGTTAATACTGAAGGTATGACTAAAGCCTTTTTAGCTATGAATAATAGTCATGAGTGGATCATTGACACAGGTGCAACAAATCACATGGTTGCTACACTTGAATTGTTGTCAAAATATTACTAAAATTGATCCTTCTAAACAAAGAAAGGTTTTCCTGCCTACTAAGATATTGCTTATGTAACACATGTTGGTTCTAGTCTGTTATCTAAAAGACATCAAATTGATAATGTTCTATACATTCTTAAGTTCAAGTTTAATCTTCTTTCAGTTTCTCATGTAACCAAGTCATTCCAGTGTTTAGTTGCTTTCTATCCTGACTTTTGTATATTTCAGTATCTCTTCAATGGGAAGGTGAAAGCGATAGGTAGAGAAAAAAGTTATTTGTATCTGCTACCTTCAATAGTTGAAATGCAATAAAGGATAAAAGTTGTGCAATAGTTTCTAAAGAGTCTGTGAAACCAGTTAACATGAATAAATAAACAACTTTTTCAGGTTATCAAGTGTTCGAAAGGATAAACAAATAGCCAATATTCAGAATTGCCGCAAGCTTGTTGAGTCTTGAATCTTGATAACCTGAAATCAAGAAACACTAAATCTGGATTGTTACAACTGTGGCTGAGTCGAGAGATGGATCTTTGTCTTTAAGACAAGATTGCCCCGTATATATGCTTTTACGTTAACGAGTAATAGTCTTCCAAGATAAAACAACAACTAATCAACACTACAAAGCAAATAGGTTGATTCTGACGAAGAAAACAAACATGAAACGACTTGCTGAAGAATAGAAAATGAAGGAAGAGTTTTCTATTTTTGTCCACTGTTTGTGCTCACGTTTTGGACTGAATTTCAGTTGTTCTCTTTCTGTGTAGTAGTCTCAACAATTGAGCCAAAAGGCTTCAATATGTAGTATAAGGGGAGAGACTTCTCAACTTTTCTGTGTAGTAGTCTCAACAATTGAGCCAAAAGGCTTCAATATGTAGTATAAGGGGAGAGACTTCTCAACTGCCAAGTAATAGTCATTAGTGATGAGTTTCTCAACTGCCAAGTAATAGTCATTAGTGAGGAGTTAATCAGCCAAGTAATGACTGATTTAATGTGCAACATAAAAGAGCTTTTAGGGAGGAGATTAAGTCCAGATTAATGGGTCCAAAGAGATAATATCAGAAGAAGCCCAAGGCCCACGACCTGAGCCCGGACGGGATGGGCGGGCGGCGCTCGTGTGGACTTAGCCTTGAACCCAAGTACATCTAGGTCCTCCATCCTTCAAACACATGGGTTACCCCTTGGGGTCCCAAACCCTTAGCTAATTTTGAGACTTATAAAGAGAACAATTCTTCTTTTTCCCACCGATGTGGTAGATTTGTCCACACCATATTTTCATGCCTCAAACACCTTACTCCGTGGACCAATATCTCTTTCATTTCTCAATGAAATTGACGATCCTTGGCCTTACGGTTATCTACTCACTTAGTAGAGTATGCACGTATAAAGAGACAATGCCTCCAACATGCGGAACCCTAGTGTTTAAGTCATTAAATATGAGTGGACGCACCTCTCCACCAAAGACAAATTTCCAACAAATTGAACCATCAAAATTAAATGTTTGAAAGTGGCGTCCAATGCAATCTAATCTGAAATTTCCTTTTGTGGATAGGATTTATGTGGTGGATGTTTGATGACTTGATGTAACCACTGCAATTAGAGTAAAGATGGTGCTAAAGTTTTAATTTCACCTCCAATTATTGAGTCAATTTCACTAGTTATTGTCATCCACTATTTTTAGACAACCTATTAGTCGTGCAATTAAGTACAAAGCAGAATAATTTAACATTCTTCCCTCTTTATAAGTTATTGCCTTCTCCAATTTGACTTACACTCCCTCCGTCTCATATTACTTTTACACGTCCTTTAAAACATCATAAATAAGAAGAATATTTTTACTACATTATCATTATCTTTTTCCAATTAATTACACTCTAATAAAAAAATTAATATTGATTAGTTACTTAAAAAATAATTAGTGTCAAGGACAAAGTAAGAAAAATTTAATTAATTCTATTTTGTTTTAGAAAGTGGCAAAGTAATTTGGGATGAATATTTTTAATAATGTGACCAAGTAATATTAGACGAAGGGAATAGTATATATATTATAATAACCACTTCACTCATAGCAAGTACTCTAAATTAATTAATGTAACATCAATGGCCCCTCTGCTAACCACAAGATGAACTAATGTGTATATAATTATTGCGGGGGTTAGGGGAAGGGCACGGATGACGAATTAATCAACCGCCAGTCTACCCCACTCGGGACAATTGTTCCATTCCTATACTCTCGTGCGATTTACAAGAATATACTTGGAGATTAGTGATCTTATATTTGACCACGCTTATTTCATGGCAATTTTTTCAATTTTTGGTGCTTAGGTCTAGCTTTCACTCCACTTCACTTTCGTATCTGAAACGTTGATTTGCACTTTTCTGAATTTTTGCTCCTGACTTATATTCACATAGGTCATTCATAAGAATAAGATGTTTGTAATTGAGAGAATCATCATCCGTGAAGGTTTGTTCATATGTAAACGAGAGTCAAAAATTTAAAACTATCCATTTTTAAATGATTGAGCGTAATTTTCTTTACTTTCTTCATTTATATACATCAAACATAATTCGCTTGGCATAGAACTAAAAAAATTCATAACTTAAGCCACAAAATTCCTCAACCTTTGCCAAATAAATTAAACCCTGGGGGCTAAGCACAATACTTTCCCAACCGCATCTAAACAACCAATTAATTTTCCTAAACATAACTTAATGGTCCTAAAAATTATGGCAGAGAATATTTTCTCTTTAGTTGTCCTTATACGGTGCAAATGGAATTAATCGAATCAATGAATTTCGTATACCAAATGATTTTAGTAGCGATACGGACAATTTTTGAGTTGAAATTTTATAAACAGTACTTGAATTTAAAATTAAAAAAAGAACATTATCAAAGTTAAAATAATATTTAGAACATGAATTTTATCGTGAAAAAAATATTTGCTAGCGAAACTCATAATGTTACTTAAAATACACTCAAAATAATAACATATCAATATTTCACTTAAAGTTTCAAATATTGGAGTTCGTATTGTAACTAGTCCTAAGCAAAGTGAAATACTCTCTCCATTCCAATTTGAGTCTCTTACTTATTCTTTTGATTTATCTCAAAATAGTGTCTTTTTCTTTATTTAGTAAGTTAACAATTCAATCATAATACAGACAAGTTTAAAATCACAAGATTCAAAAAATATTTTAATATATTACACACATCTTTAATTTAAAACCATTCAAAAGTCTATTTTTATTTTTTATATTTTGTGTTCAATCAAATTAAGATACTTAAATTTGGACGGAGAAAGTAATACTCCATTCGTCCATTTTTACTTGTCCAATATACTAAAAATAATTGTCCATTTTTACTTGTTTAGTTTGAAAAATCAAGAGATAGTTTACCATTTCATACCTATTTTACATTTATTATTAATTATTGAGTTGGAAAGTTCAAGAAATTCTTAATAGTCGTACAATTTTTAAAATATATTTTATTAATTTTAATCATGACTTAATAATTCGAAGTGATATAGTAAAATAAAAAATTGAAGGGAGGGAGTATTTTATTGTAGCATTTCCATGTACTGAAAAAAAAAGTTCACACTGTTGAAATGAAGAAGGAAAAAAAAGCTAGCAACCTACCGCGGACTTCGGATATTGTTCAAAATAACAAGTTTATTTCTTTAACACGTTTGGCGCATTTACTTTTAAAATAGCTTAGATGTTCAGACTTTTTAGAAAAGGGGACAACTTCAACATCTCACTGTTTGAACATTTAATTTAACATTAAATAACTACCTCAGGCGTTCCTGCGATTCACTTTTACTTATTCGACTTTATATATTTTTAAAAAATAACATTAAATAAAATACATAATTTATAAAAAAAAAAATTATCTTCCCTTAATGTGTTAAAAATAATAAATAAAAGTGAAAATTTTAGTAAACCAAAGGAGGGAGCAAAAACTTTATAAAAAGAGTAACATGATGCACTAAATGTCCGCGATAAGGCGCTCTGGCATGGGACAGCGTGGGTTCGATTCCCCGCAAGCACGAAGAAACTCTGCATGTTGGGGAATTTGACCTTGTCTCATTGATCAGTTATGCGCTCCGTAAAAGCCATCTGAGCACATCCCGCGATTTACCTGGTAATAGTGTTGAAGGACCGGCTATTACCTCCAGGACGTAGTCAGGCGCAAGCCTGGAGACCTGGATTATCAAAAAAAAAAAAAAAAAAAAAAAAAAAAAAAATGTCCATTAAAGAGCTTTTAAACGTATCCAGAATTTAACATTGTCTGCAGGCTAATAACTAATAAGCCTCAGCTTTTAAGTACTGCTGTAAAGTTGCTGCTTATTTTTCAAATATTAAAAAAAAAAAAAAAAAAAAAATGTCCATTAAAGAGCTTTTAAACGTATCCAGAATTTAACATTGTCTGCAGGCTAATAACTAATAAGCCTCAGCTTTTAAGTACTGCTGTAAAGTTGCTGCTTATTTTTCAAATATTTATTAGTCCAAAAGTTATCCCCTTTACACATATTACGTGGGGTAAGTGCAATGATCTTCATTTCTTGCTTTACGTTTTAACTTCTATTTATAGGTTTCTGACTTTATCAAATGTATATTGTTGTAAGAAATTGAATTAGTAAGTTACTTCTTTTATTCTTTAATACTATGTAGTCCAATCAGTTGTATTTACTTAGGTAAGTCCAGGGATCTTGATTTCTTGATTCAAATATGCACTTCTAGAAGTATCTTACTTGGTCAATGTACTCTTTGTATAGTTGAAAAAGTTGATGCTTTTAAATACTTAGTTGGGTAAGTGTAATAATGATCTGTGTTTCTTTATTTCAACTTGTTTTTAGAGGTTACTAACTTGGTCAATGTTCTAATCTTGATTGTCTTAGAAGGGTGCTGGAGCAAATATTATACCAATTGATGGCTGAAATTGGATTAAAATCGAAGGCTTTGAACAGATATGTAGTTTGGGTGATTGGTTTTCTTGTTCTTGCTTTTGCCCTTTTTGCTTCAGCTGAGGAAATTGCAAATAGAGACTCTCTGGATAAAGCAAATGGAACAAGTGATGAGTTTGAATCAGGCTCCTTTTTAAAGTTATTCAATCTTCTGCTTCACAAGGGTAAAATGCATTACAAACATTTTTGGCCCGTAAGTTCACTTTCACATCATTAGTACCTTCCGAAAGACGCTGTTAGCAGTTTCAAAGTTTAAGGTCTTCCTAGAGCGAACCCCATGTGTTTTTTCTATTTTCAGTGGCAATAGCATATTAATGCATTTATGGGTTGTTTGGTTGTTGGTTAGGAAGTAAGTTATCCATGTATTGGAAACCAACATAACTAGTCCACGTTTGGTAGCATTTTAGTTGTTATGTATAAAATTTAACACATGAAGTACGGTGTTTGGTTACCAACTTACAATCCCGCATAAGTGATACATGTATAAATTATGAGGTAATTTATGTATCATTTATGCACGATAGAAGATGGAATAACTAATACATGAATAACTAAATCCTGCATTGTTAATGTAAAGATGGAGCTTGAGCCTAACTCAACCCCAAAAGTTAGCTTGTAGGGTAAGCATGTCCAAGTCCATATAAGGAGTGCATGTTCCATTCCATATCCGATGTGGGACTCTTAACACTCCCCGCACGCCCAGACCTTGTTAACTGGAGCGTGAATAATATAATTTGGGGGCCCAACATTGGTAAACAAAGAATTGGAATGAGTCTGGCTCTGATACCATGTAAAGAATGGATTTTGGGCCTAACTCAATCCCAAAAGCTAGTTTGTAAGGTGAGGATTGTCCAAGTTCATATAAGGAGTCTATGTTCCCATTCCATATCCGACGTGGGACCCTTAACACTCCCCCGCACGCCCAGACCTTATTAACTGGAGCGTGGATAATATACTTTGGGGGTCCAATATCGGTGGACAACTAGGAAATGATTCCTTTGCCCTAAACCCTTTTCTTTTCCTCCCTTACACGACTTCCTTTCTTCCTTTTATACTCATTTTTTTCGGCCAACTTTAGGTTTAAGTCTCTAATACCTAAACCTAAACAAACTACTAAAACCTACTACTAAACTAATAGCCGACACCTAAACCCCTTCCACCCCCTCACTCTCGGCTAAACACTTACTTCCCTATCCAAAAACCCTAATAAAAAATTAGGATTCTTCCATTCACTACCATAAAAAACACAACGCACTTCTCTTATTCTTTTTATTGTAGTGGAAAACTATGGCCGAAAAACAAACTTTTCATCCCGCTCTTGCCGTTAATAACGTCAATAACTTCATCTCTATAACCCTTGAAATGGAGAAAGGGCAATATACATCTTGGGCAGAATTGTTCAAAATCCATTGCCCTTGTAGGGTGAGGATTGTCCAAGTCCATATAAGGAGTCCATGTTCCATTTCATATCCGATGTGGGACTCTTAACAGTTAATACCGGCATAACTCTAACCAGCAACCAAACGACCCCTTAAAGAATAATAAAATTGGGGCTAGCTTTTTGTAAGGATCATTCTGTTTAATTTGATGGCTTGAAGGCATAGCCGCTTATTTCTTAGGGAAAAGGGCGATCTTTGAGTTTTTCGGAGTAGATGTTTATTACTGAAGTGTGATATGTATTTCAGGACTTGGAATTTGGATGGAGAGTAATTGTTGGTTCAGTGATTGGATTCTTTGCTGCTGCTTTCGGGAGTGTAGGAGGTGTTGGCGGAGGCGGTATCTTTGTTCCCATGCTTACTTTGATCATTGGTTTTGATCCAAAAACATCAACTGCAATATCAAAATGTAAGAATCTATTTGTAACATCAAATATTCATAATCATCATGCTTGTCTTGTTTGTATGTTGCTTTGTGACGGAAATGTGATTCTTTTAGGTTAAGGGGTTTCTTGTAAAATATAATTCCCAAGTGCATGTTAGATGGTTTAATATCAATCTTGTGCTAATACTTCTTGTTTCACTCAAGCTAGGGCAAGCTTAGTTGTTGCCTTGTAGACAGAGGCGGAGCTAAGATTTGAAGCTTATGGAATCTGAATCTAATCTTTTTAAGTGACTAGGTTCTAAATAATAATCTATACATATTCAATGGGTTTTAAAACAAATACGGAGTTTGAACGAAAGTTATTGGGTCGGCCGAACCCGTAACAGACACTCTCCCGCCGCCCCGTCCTATAGAAGGGGTTCAAAATAGGAAATAATGGGAAAGAATCTTTAGAATTATGTGATGTTGAAGAAAAGTCGAACTTGTAACAGACACTCTCCCTCCGCCCCTGCCTGTAGAAGGGGTTCAAAATAGGAAATAATGGGAAAGAATCTTTAGAATTATGTGACGTTGAAGAAAACTCACCATCATCTTTTTGTCCATGCGCCGCACTATCTTTGAGCATTCTGTTTTCGTTGCCAGGTATGATAACTGGAGCAGCAGCGGCAACTGTATATTACAACCTCAAGCTAAGGCATCCAACACTTGACCTGCCCATCATTGATTATGATCTAGCTCTTCTTTTACAACCAATGCTGTTGCTAGGGATCAGTATTGGAGTTGTTCTCAACATTCTTTTTGCTGAGTGGATGGTTACAGTTTTGTTAATCGTTCTTTTCATAGGTAATGATAATTCAACTTTGATTCTACCTGTATTGTCAATTGTAGTTATTCTGAATTGGTTAAGGGACTTGCAGTTACATCGACTAGGTCATTCTTTAAGGGTGTGGAGACATGGAAAAAAGAAACCATAATAAAAAAGGTTAGTCTCTTGGACTTTCTTTCTGATTGTAATGTGCCTTAGAAATTGTGTTTTTTCTGATAAATTGTCCACTCGTGTTTCTTTTACATCCAGGAGCTCTCCAGACGCTTAGCATCCAGCAGTGAGTTGCTTAATTGTCTACTCTAATCATGTACTCCCTCTATTTCAATTTGTTTGTCATAGTTTGACTTGACACGGAGTTTTAGAGATTAAAGAAGACTTATGAATCTTGTAGTCTTAAACTAAAAGTGTGTATAATGTACCAAAGTTCCCTTTAATATTATAGTCTTAAACATGCCATGTGCGATGTTGAAATTAAAGAGTTGCCAAATTATGAAAGAGACATTCTTTTGAAACAACCTAAAAAGGAAAGTAAGACAAACGAATTGAAACAAAGGGAGAAAGTATAAACAGAGATATTTGACCAGTTAGTAATATGTGGTACCGTGAAACTGCAACAGATGCTGGTGCTGAAGATGTTGCGTACAAACTTCTACCTGGAGGTCCAAGAGTTAGAAATGAAGGGTATAAAACACCAGAGGTGATTTACAACCAATGTCCAATTTTTCATAAACAAGTGTTACCTCATGTTATTTTGAACTTGATGTGCCTTTTATTCAACATTTTGTCCCTTTTTAGTCAGAAATTACCATTTGCATCAACCATTTCTCTTGTTTACTAGAATAACATAATGATGTTTGAATCTTCATGGTATCCAAAAAGGGAGACCTAAAAAGTTGGATAAGGGAGCATTCAAATAGTTTCTGGGATACATTATACTTGAATGCTGACTTCTTGCGCTTCTTCAGGTCTCAATTGTTGACAACGTGCATTGGAAGGATTTCACCGTACTTATTGCTATGTGGATCGTTCTCCTAGTTCTGCATATCTTCAAGGTTAATTGATTTGAATTGATTTTCTGTTTCTAATGCCTTCACATTTTCAGGACCGCCCTCTTCTTGTTCCTACATTATTATGTTTCTGACCAGAAGCTATCATTTTTTGGGTACAGACGTATGCATCAACTTGTTCAACAACATATTGGATCTTAAACCTCTTACAGGTATTTATTTCTTGAGATGTAAAATAAACTATCTGTGTGTTTTCTCGATTTGTTATTCACATGGCTATCCTTCTAAACCTTATGATCAGCAAGGTTCTTCTATCAATAATTTGATCGCAAGCTTCCACTCTATGATATTGATTTGTTTAGCTTACCAAATGATGTAGCTTAGCACTTTGCGTCTAGGTTTATCTGACATTAAATTATTTCTGTAGTTAAACATACTGAATGAGATTTTATAGATGTGTATCTCTCTTCCTTTTGCCTATTTAAAAGATAGCCGGCTATGAAATTCATGAGGAATGTTTGCAGAAATAGTATTTACTGCTTAGAGGTACCAAATGTGTTCTGAGGACAATATTTGGTGAGAAAATGATTCAGTGAGAAATCATTGTTATGACCTTGCCTTGTTATGGTTACTACACAAACTTGAGCTGCCAATTTGGGTCGATGTAGAAGGTATTAGCTTCTCTATTATATATGATTCTTTATTTTTTTTGCTAATTTTCAGGTCCCTGTTGCTGTAGGAGCTTCTGCATATGAAGCAGTTTGCTTGTATAAGGGAACGAGGGTGGTCATGTCAAGTGGCGAAGCAGTAATAACCTGGAAAGTTCATCAGTTGATTCTTTACTGTTGCTGTGGCATTTTGGCTGGTATAGTTGGTGGGCTGCTAGGTCTTGGTGGAGGATTCATTTTAGGTCCATTATTTCTAGAGCTAGGAATTCCTCCACAGGTGCATCTTCATTTCTCTTGATACCTCTTGTTTTAGTCCATAACTTTCTGATTTAACATTTGAGTTTTTCTTAAGAGCTTAATATTTTAGATATAACAGCTTATGCGACTTGTTCACTATTGAGCACCTCATTAACTTAGTTTTATGACATAGATGTGATCTATTCATGGAAGTCATTGATAGACTAAATCATATAAAAATTGAGAAACTGTCATAAATAGCCGCCCACCGGCCAGCAAATGTATATCTTTTGTATATTAATCTATAATATACATAAAATATATACATATTTTATACATAATAGTGTATATTTTTTGCGTATTTGGCTCTAGCGAATGTAATAATTTTGGCCGACCGGCCAAATGTGTAACTTTGCCCATAAAAAATTGCAAATGCAGGTCTCTAGTGCCACTGCTACCTTTGTGATGATATTCTCCTCCTCCATGTCCGTCATACAATATTACCTGCTAGGACGCTTTCCAGTACCGTATGGTAAGGAAAACTTGAAAATCTTCACTGGTTTTTATTGTTGATAGTTGAGCAATCATATATTGAGCTCCTCATTGGAAGAGGAAACTTGAAGTCTTTGTTTTTTTTTCTTTTCTTAACCACTCTAATTTATCTCTATCTTGCAGCCCTGTATTTCGTTGCTGTGGCCACTGTTGCTGCCTTGGTAGGACAGCATGTCGTACGAAAAATAATTAGCATAGTTGGTAGAACATCTGTGATCATCTTTGTTTTGGCCTTCACAATCTTTGTCAGCGCACTCTCATTAGGCAAGTTCCTTTTCTTTTCATTTCGTTTACATATTTTGAGCTATTTGAAACTGTCACTATTCATTAACTACGACTCATTCCCGAACAAGTTGTGTCACTGATTTTATCTTATTGTCTACATTTATTTGGTTACAGGTGGTGTTGGCATAGCAGACATGATTAAGAGGATCAAGGAAGGGCAGTATATGGGGTTCGATAACATCTGTGCATATGGTCCTTAATTTGTGTATAAATAGTCTCTTTCTGGACTTCTTGTAACAGATTTTGACTTTAGGTGATTTACATATGTTTAGTTGGATGATAAAATCTTTAGCAGTTTTGAGGGTTCTGGTTTCAAACTTACATCGTCTTGGCGCTAGTTAGGAGGTTTCTGTTTTCAAACTTACACATAACAGAGCTTCATTCCTTGTACTTTCATCAGTAATTCATGTAAATAGCTGCATGACTAAGCTGTAAAATAAGCTGGCATTTATAGTTCATGAAAATGTTGAACTTTCCTCCGTTCGTGTAAGTTTCTATACCGATGACAGGATGTACATAGCTCCATTCCTTCAACTTTTACCAGTAATGCATGTTCAAGAACGCACCTCTGACTCTATAGTCTATATGCAGTATAAGTCTCTTATTTGACTTCTTCAAGCAATCTTGCTTGTGCCACTCATAAACTGTTACCACTTCATCTCTGATTTCATGATCTTGCGCTTTCTAATTATTGTTGATGAGTACTCATGTCACCGCTTTTCAATTAACATTGGTTTCCAAGCTAAGTTATCTGCATCTTGACTAATTTATCGGGTACTTGCTGCTTCTCACCAACACACGTACTGTCGTACTGGGTAACTCTGCCTACTCGCTTAGACAAATGAAATAGATCAGTTAGTGTTTTTCTCCTTTTGGTGTGTGTTGGATTTGATCCCTAGTCGTCTCCCAAACTCTTTTTTGGCCTTGGTTCACTGACCACCAACTCTGCCTACATCTTGGTCTAAAATGTAGGCTTAATTAATGCAGTACTATGTATTGTGATTAACCGGCTAAAAAAGTAAAAGCATTATTATCGAGCGGTTAAAACTACTAGTAAAAAAAAAAGAATGAGGCTATTTTAAGTTTCTTTCTAATATGAGACGCCAGTTGAGTTAATTACTGGTTCTATCAATTTAATACGAATAATTTGACTCATGAATTTGATCCAACTAGACGAGTTGAGATAAAACATCTGTTAGTTCACAATGCACGTGTTGAGATGGCGGAGTTGGTCTAAGGCGCCAGATTAAGGTTCTGGTCCGAAAGGGCGTGGGTTCAAATCCCACTCTCAACATCAAATATATCTTTTAATGATAAGAGGATAAGGTTTCCTTTTACCAGGTCTAATTTTTGGAATATTTTTTATCATTCAATTTTTTCATTTATATTTTTCTGTTTGAACAATTTACCAATGTAAGACATTTTACATTGCCACTGTCAACTTCAACCCTGTTACTTAACAAATAGGAGAAACTGCCTTTTCACTATATGCATGTTAGACTTGAACCAGTAACTAATTTTGCCTATATATTATGTATTTGTACAACAACATATCCAGTGTAGTATAAGAATTTTTAGTCCAGAACCTAATTTGTTGGTCCCATTATTATTGTATATTAACTTGAGATCGATGTAGTGACTCATAAACTTAAAGCGGGGACCCGCTTGTGAGTCTTGACAAAACTATACAAGATTTATTCTTAAGAACCGTCATGTTCAATGAAATTAATTTCTTTCAAAAGGAAGATCTGTGGTTTTGTACTCGTTTCTCCTGAGTATTTAAGTTGTATGCTGATTCATCAAGAAATCTAGCAAGCACATGAGAATATGAGACTATTCTAATCATGCCTCACCTCACTTTCAGTTGGTAGTTGGTATCTGATCGGTGTAAAATAATACAAATCTAGAAGAATTAATATGTTTTCGGGACTGTTCAGTATCAGATCATCAATATCTTACCTACAAAGCAAAGATACACCATCAATATATGATAAGTCATACTATTTCAAATTTTGATGATTGTCAAACATCTTAGAGGAACCAGATAGGGACCAGATGTGATCAGTTCCCTAGCGGTTGAACTCTGCAGCTGTAAAAGCTGCTGCACTGTACCGACTGGCAGAAGTGCAGCAGCACAACTGCAAATCCGCTAGGTCAAATGATGTAATGTCTCTCTCACATGATATGTATATAAACAATATGTTTCAAGTGAAAATTTACCACTTGAAAAACCTAGAAATATATTTCTCTCAAGTGCCAGCCACTGCTCTCAAGTTTCTCTCAAGAACAAAGCTACAACAAACTCAAGAACAGATCTCAAACAATGAAGATATCTTAAGTCCTTAATTTTTTGAATCTTTGTCTTCTGTCCTTTAACTTGTAAATCTACTCTTTTTGTTAGAAGTTGTTGTAGGTTATTTGGTTTTTCTAAACCTGTGAGCTATTTGTTTTGAATATAGTTAGTCAAGGGGTGTTTTTTGCAATAAAGATATTGTAAAGATCTTACAATAGAGTTGTTATACGGTGTGAGGGATTAAGAGTTTAATTTCTAGGTTGTAAGAGTTTGTAATCTAAACATTACTCAGTTATAGTGGAGTTTTGGAAAATCTTACTATGGTAGGTCGTAGTTTTTTAATCCCTTGATCAAGGAGTTTTCCACGTAAATATCTTATGTGATTTACCTTCCGTCTTTACTTAAGAAGAGTAGATAGAGAACATGGTTCTCTACTCTATTTGGTGGACTCGTATTTTACATCATTTGGTATCAGAGCAGGTACTTTCTAAAAGGTTAACACCTAGAAAAGGATCGATCTCATGGCTGCTCCACCAAATTTAGATAAAGGACAATCTACCACAAGACACCAAGATTTTATGAAAAGTATATGGATGGTGGAAGACACAGATGCATGATTTCATCATGGCTGAAGATTCTGAGTTGTGAGATATCATCTGTGATGATACTCATGTTCCATTGAACACAGCTATAGCGGGATTTCCATCAGGCCCAAAAATAAGAAAGGAGTATCATGATGCTGACAGTAAGCTCGTGGAGAAAAACTTCAAGGAAAAGAAAATCCTAGTGTGAGGGATTGGACCAGATGAGTACAATCGTATTTTAGCCTGTCAAACTTCGAAAGAAATCTGGGAGGCTCTACAAACTGCCCATGAGGGAATGAGTCAAGTAAAATAGTCCAAGATAGACATGCATACTACCGAGTATGAACTATTTAAGATGAAAGATGGTGATTCCTTTCAGGAAATGCATACCAGGTTCACCTCCATAGTAAATGAACTCCATTTTATTAGCGAAGTCATCAAAACTAACAAGTTGGTTCGTAAGCTACTAAGTGTTCTTCCTACTTCGTGGGAAATCAAAGTTAATGCTATCTCCGAAGCAAAGGACTTGAACATTGATGAGCTTATTGGAAATCTCAAGACTTACGAGCTAAAGAGACAAAAAGACGATGAAAGAAGAGAACCAAAGAAAGAATAAGACCCTGGTTCTCAAGGATGCTAAAAGTGACACGAGCGGTGATGTTCTGATATGGAGTATCTTACTCGTAGCTTTCAGAAGATGGTTCGATGAAATTGTGGAGTCACATAGAAAGGAAGATTTAGCAAGAACAATAAAGGAAACGACTGTTGTCACGAGTGTGGAAAGCCTGGTAACTTTATCAGAGAGTGTCCTCTTCACAAGCAAAACTACAATACAAAAAGTACTGAAAAGATGGCTAAAAATAACATGGTTCCTAATAAAAAGTTCAAAAGGAGAGATGAAGCTAACAATATAATAAAGCAAGCTCTGGCAGCATAGTGAGACTCTTCCAGTGAATATGAAGATGACCAAGCTAATGTATCTATGATGGCTATTGATAATGGACCTTCAAAATATGAGTCAATATTTGCACTCATGGTCAAATATGAGGCTGATGATGACAATGATCAAGACGAGGTAAATTTTCTTGATGTTCAGAAAAACTTGAAAATCAAAGAAAATTAATGTCATTATCAAACGTGTTAATTGATACATATCATTGTATTATCAATGTGAAAGGTGGTCTAATTGAAGAAATTGGGAGTTTGGAACAAGTAAGGGATGATATTGGCTCCTTTTATTTTCCTAAATCCCCAAACCAAACAAAACCGTACACTCTTTCACCCTCCCCATCAGTCGCCGCACACCCCATGCCCCTGACCCCACGTCGCCGGTCACCTCACTCCTGCCACCATCGACCCCTGACACCACCAACCCGTCAACCCCCAACCCTATCCCCCAAAATCCACGACCCATGCCCCTTCAAATTCGCGATTTTGGCTCCTTTTATTTGAAATTCGAACTCTTTCTTGAACGTTGAGGGGTACGAAAACCATCTATAAATACCCCCTTTTGTTCACTGTTAAAAGGGGATTTTGGAGTTCTTTTTTCGGGTCCAAAAATACAAAAAAAGGGGGTCAAAAAATCCGAAAAGAAGAAGCAAACAAAAGGTCGAAAAACAAGAAGAAGAAAAAAAAATGGTTTGGTTTGTTCTTAGATTTTGATTAGAAAATACTCCTTTTGTTTTTCCTAATTTCTAATCTGAAATACTCATCTTTGTTTCATAAATTTCAATCTGAAAATCCCTTTGTTCTTCACATTTCGGGTTGGGTCAAAAATCCGAAAAATACTCCTTTTCTCTTCCCTATATTTCACCCTCAAAATGTCTGATTTTTTTTTATTTCAGTTCGATTCGGGTCGGGTCGGGTCAAAATTTGGGTCCAAAAAAATTGAAAATCAGAGCTCTGAAAATCAGCTTTTCTAAAATCAAAAATCAGAATTCTAAAATAACTTTCGAGCGGATTCGACGATTCTAAACAACGCCTCGGTTCGCTATCCGGAAAAGGTTAGACTCATTTCAATTCTTCTATATTTCTTTAAGCTTATTTAATATGATAATGAGATTGTTTGCTTGCATAATTGTATATATGTCGTTGGAGTATTTCTGATTTGGAGCTGATATGCGATAGATGATATTGCTTCGATGTTTTGGTTAACTAATTATTGTCATTAGTTCTAGTAAGGTATCTTGGGTTCATTTTGCTTCGATGTTTTCGTTAACTAATTATTGTCATTAGTTCTAGTAAGGTATCTTGGGTTCATTTTGCTTCGATGTTTTGGTTAACTAATTATTGTCATTAGTTCTAGTAAGGTATCTTGGGTTCATTATTAAGTGTAATATGGATAATGTAAGATTAATACGTGTTTGGAAGAAATTATGGCTTGATTAAATACTCTTAGGACACTTAGTGGATTATTGATATTCAAATTATTGTATGTTGGGGATGTTGTTAGCTTGGTTGCTGCCTATTAAATCAAACAATGATAGCATACTTTAATGATTTAAATGACGATATTTACATGTTATATTCTAGATTAATATGTGCAAATTTGGAAAGAGTCTTTTATCCATGTCTATATAATAGTGTGCGCGTTTGGTTTAAGTTTATGAATGTCATGTTTCTTTGAGATTAGGATGGGTTCAACTGAATTTATCATGTCTGTTTATATAATTTATACATTGGTCTTCCTCGCCTATTTTATTCATGTTTAAATTTGGAACCGGATATGTTAGCATATGCTTTTCTTCGGCTACTTTAACGTGCCAAATCTGAAAATGACGTGTCTTAAGGATATATAAAATATACTGCCATGAGTATTCATTCCTATGTACATTTAATGTTGTATATTTTGTGTATATATATATATTAGGAATATTCATGTGTTTACATTTTCGTTCTGTCTACTAATCCTTTTCTTTTCTTTTATTTATATGAAATGCATCGGGAGTAACGAAGAGTCTCGTTATGAGACTCATCATGACTTTATCCAAAACGAAGAACCACATCCGCGTTCATTGCATTCTCCGGTCTCGGAACTTCAAAACAAATAGGGTGTTGATGATATCGTCATCCGTCCTAGTCGCTGCTTCTATTTATTGTCTAATCTGTCTTTCATTATTATTTGGGTTGTAATAATTATTTAATTATGTACTGTCATTAGAATGCTTAGAATAATTAGGCCGCGAATAGATGAATGAATAGGACAGTCTAACTGCCGTTAGTTTATTTTTTAGGCTTGTTTGAATTGAAAACCCATCGCTAGCTTTATTTGTTTAGGGTCGTCTTGCAGGTTCAGAATTTAGCCGCTAATTATTTTATTCTATTTTTTTAGGCTCGTTATGCATGCTTTAATCTCTTTCAAAAAATAATTTGGCTATCTATTATTCACTTTCTTTAATCCAAAAAATAAGGTTTGCATTTTATCCGATTTGCAATCTTGAAAGATTTTCATAAAATTTGCTTCTTTTATTATTAAATCGTCAAATACATATTTCTGTATACGAATGAATTTTATATCTATTTTCATGAATAATGTCGTATAAAATGCATACTTTTCTCAACTCTACATGTATTGTTATAAGTAATGCTACAAATGCATGTCTTCTATCTCAAAAAATCAATTTTACATATAGTTGCATAAAAAATGCAAATCTTTACATCATCAAATGCACCTCTTTTATTTTCAAACATATTTTTAACTTTATATAGTTTTAAACATGCATTTTCTTTACACATTAATTAACCTGAGTTTGGCCGGATAACCGTAAGTTAGCGGATCTTAAAGGATGCCTAACCCCTTCCCTTTAGGATAATAAAGAACCCTTACCTAGAATCTCATTAGTTTCGCAGACCACAAAATTAGAGTTATTTTGCAGCTTTTAGTTAGCATTTAGGTGCCCTAATTCACCTTAGAATAATTAGGTGGCGACTCCTTAATCCTATCCAGGAATCACCGATACGTTGCACTCTGCTTTGACCCCGCGGGTTAAAAACGGGCGCAACACCAGAACTCGCATTTAGAGAACTTAGAATATAACTTACGATCTTAGAGCGTATGTAACACCGCTCGCAAATGGCCTGCATGCTCTGCCTCTAATCGAGAATACATCAGAATATCGTTTATGAACATGATTACAAAGATGTCCCGAAATGGCTTAAACATCCAATTCATCAAGTCAATGAAAGTCGTTGGCACATTAGTAACAACTAATGACATAACAAGAAACTCAAAGTGGCCATATCGGGTCCTAAAAGTAGTCTTTGAAATATCTTTGTCCTTAACCCTCAATTGAAATATCTTCAAGAAATATTTAGTGTACTGCAACTGATCAAACAAGTCATCAATCCTTGGAAGTGGATATTTTTTCTTGACAGTAACCTTATTCAAATGACGATAATCAATACACATCTTTAGTGAGCCATCTTTCTTACGAATAAATAGCACTGGTGCACCCCATGGCGAAGTACTGGGCCTAATAAAGTCCTTCTCCAACAAGTCGTTCAATTGTGCCTTTAATTCCTTCAGCTCAACAGCGGCCATATAATATACATGTAATAACATCTAGGGATGACTCCAGGTCCTGTCGACCAGCCAATGCATAGATGCAGTTTTGATGACTGCTTGAGCTAGATACTTTACCTCTACTTTTGCCTCTACCAACTGATGTCCAAGTACCTTGCCCCGGAGGGCATACAGATGAAAATGAATCAGCTATATATCCAGTCAATTATTCCATACTACCTCCACCTCTCATATGATAATCTCTGGTGATATGACTGGAATAACCACACGCATAGCATATGCCTGTTCCCTGACGGCACTGCCCTGGATGGGTCTTGTCACACTGATCACATTAAGGCAAAAGCAGCCTCATCTGACTAGAATCCCCTCTATACTACGGGCCTGATGCCCGTGAACTCTGACCGTAACCAAATAAGTAGATTGATCAAAATGTTGATCCTGAAACTGTGGTGGTGCACTGGCTATCGAATAAGATGGGCAAGTAGGAAACTGTGGCCTAAACCTACTTCTGAACTCTTATGTATCACCTGTAGATAGATCCCTCTTATAATGGCCCTTATCATGCTCTTGAGCCACCCGATTCTATGTATAAGACTGGATGCAAGAGAGATCCATACCCGGATTCAGAGAAGCTGTAGTGCACTTATTAACCAAGTGCGGCCCTAAACTATTAACAAACTGATGCACCCAATCACTCATCTAAGGTACAATTATGGGAGCATATCTGACCAAAGAGTTAAACTATAAATTGTATTCCCGCACACTCATATTACCCTGCTCATGATGAAAGAACCTATCTTGTCTGGCCCGTCGAAGCTCAATTGGAAAATAATGCTGCAAGAAAACCTCAGAAAACTCTTGCCATACTGCTGCTGGAGCATGAGGTCCCCTAGACTTCTCCCATGTATTATACCATGTCATAAAAATATCCCACAATCGATAAGAAGCTAGTTATATCAATTCAGCATCTGTGGCATACATTACCCACAAAGTCTGCTGCATCAAAGTTATATGGGTCCTCATTTAGGTCTGATACCGTGAATATCGGAGGGTTCAGGTTGATGAAGTCCCAGACTCTTGCACTAACCGCCTTATCAAAAGAACCAGGGGTCTGACGATGGGCCTGAGCATCTACCAATTGAGTCAATAACTGCATAGTGCTCCGCATGTCGAGATCCTACTCAGAAGCAACCTAGGGAGGAATTAGAGATACATCAGCTCCCCTATGCTCATCTGGAGGTGGTGGTGGTGGTGTCCTAGAGGCCCGAGATAAGGCCTCATCCTGATGCTCATGCTGCCCCAAATTAGCGAGTGGTACCTGACTAGCACCATCTCCCGCCTCAACATCGAACCTCCTAATAGTTGTTTGTCGTCTAGTCATGGGCATATCTGAAAGTGTAAACAAGATAGAAGTTAGGATTTGAACATTTTTATTGCACAATCTAGATCAAGAAGGAAGGTAAACATCTTAAATGCCCTGTAGCCTCATGTCTATAAGTGTGGTACACAACACACCCACATATAAAACTCTACTAGACATGGCTTACAAACTCCGTATGATAGACCTACTTTAATACCAAGTTTGTCACACCCTACCTTAGGGGGTGTGGTCGGCACTCGCTGCCTGAACAGCCCGAGCGTACCACTTGTATATCACAACCTGAACACATAGTCATCTAAGTTGATAAGGCCTCAGAATAATATCCACGAAAAAGTATGAACAAGATAACCCATAATTATTAATAGCTAATCAACATGTATATACAATAATCTGACAAGGCCATAACAAGCATACTAATAGCCCACAAAGATGCCGACAAGGCCGTACAAAACAAATATACAATTATCACTAGTCAACAAGCCTCTAAGAGTACTATAACATATCATCGGGATGGGATATAGCACCGCCAACCCAAAATAGCTATAAACATAAGCAACAGTGACTACCGACTCTGTACAGTAACTCCGAGAAAGTGGAGTGCAATAACCAATAGCTGAATCAGATAACCTACTAAGGAGGTGTATCAGTCTGTCTACCTGCACCTGCGGACATGAAACATAACGCTCCAGCAAAAGGGAAATTTGTACGAAAGAATATACAGAATATGTAAGGCAAGAATAAATATAAACAAAGGCATCAATGTGCAAAGGAAATCAAAATGAGCAACATGTAACTCATAAGTGCCACTACAGACCATACTGTACATAAATATGATATAATCATGTATATAACATTGTAGGCCTCTGTGGATAATATATTTTATATAGTATATTGTGTATATAACGTTGTAAGCCTCTGTAGGCAATATCATCAGTGTTATATCTGTATAAATTGTGTATATAACATCATAGGCCTCTGTGGATAATATAGATATATAATACATGCACACAAACATCATTGAAGGAAACGTGATACTCTTTTAACCCGTCGGAGTGATGTAACGTCGTTATACCTCTGACTATCCTTTTACGAACATATCATCTTTTACTAATTCATATGAATAAAGAAGAATTATAAACATACTATTGATTTAGCTTTCAGGAAATCAACAAAGGACCTTGTTAAATCAATATGGGAATGATACCATAGAATGCAGAAAGTAAAATCAACAAAAAATAGGCAATGTACAATAACAAATTGACAGAATAAACTGCAACTATCTCCTTAATCATTAAGAGTGGAGTCTTTATTGGATAGCATTTTTTAGTTGTCATTTCCATGTCGATCATGCCAAAAAAGGAAAGTAAGCCCTACATACCTTGTCATCTTAGCTATACAAATTTCACGAGCCTTCGTATGCTCTACAAATGATTATCTACAACATATGAATGATTTGCATCAATGACGGATCCATAACATTTAAGAAAATTCATTTAAGCATTCCATCGAACACCCTGCTTTCATAGAGTTTTTAAGACCTTTTGTAGCTTAACCTATACTTATATCAACATCATAACCTTCCTTACTTCTCTCCCCTATCTCTATAGCTCCATTAACAACCCAACAACTTCATAATATACCCTTAAGTCACATAAAACAACCCAATAATAACATACATAGTTTTCAAAATTTCTAAAACTAGTTCTATAAGAATCCTTCAACAATTACACTCCAAACACTCGCATAATTATAAGAGAAATAAGATATAGAGGGAACTTACCTAAAACTACAAGAACTACTTCAAATCAGAGTTAACTTCAACTCCAAGAAGTCTCCAAAATTACCACAATGGGGAGAAAGACGATAAGACGATGATTACGGGATTCCTTACATTAGATTTGCATAGTTTGCCTTTGATTTCACCTTGGATCATATAAGATCTCTTAGAGAGAGTTTAGGAGCTGTTAGGGTTAAAAATGAGATAAAATGACATTAGGGTCGAGTTGGGTCTATTTTTAGGAAAATAGAAAAGTTGGCACCGACATATCTCGCAGCAAGTCTTGCTACTTACAGGACCTTCCTGCGTCTTGCAGGACATGTCATAGGACATATTATGTGCCCCAAATTTCTCTGTCAAGTCATGGGACCATATTCCATCTCACAGACACTTCCTGTGAATCGCAAGTTGTGCTTTGTGATTCCCAGAGTGCTCCAAGATGTTGACATCTCGTTGAACTTTCATCAAAACATACTTCCGTTGATTCGATAAGTCTTAAACCTTCTCGAAACTTACTCAACACATCCGCAAACCCTTGTTAGTCTCTTGGATGGATCCTACCATCTCTGAGCCTATGTCGGCTAATATTACAGTAATGACGACGCACGAAAATACAAGGTGTAACAATCTTATATGGCTAACATCAGTTAGACTTCCAGTTGGCAGGTGTACCCTTCCTCCTTTTGATTTACAAAACTCAGTCTACAGTTTTAGAGTTTTGACCATATGATTAGTTGATCTTGAATCTACCATCCATTTAGTGTCATTTCCACTATCATCATCATTTTTATTCATACCTGCTGTCATGGAAGAGCCACTGCCATCAACTTTTCCTCCTTTGCCTACCAGTTGTACAATCTAATTATACTGATCCATAGTGAACTGAGGTATACCTAACTAAGGAATACTTACCAAAGCTGTTTGTGTATCCTAACTGAAGAAATCATCACTCACTTGTTTACCTTTTGAGATACCTGCATAGTTAGCACTTGTTGCAAATTTACCATTGGATAAACCAATGACCTGAACTTTCTTAGCATAGTTTGCTCCACCTCCATTGGGATTGTGACCCTTAAAGTGACAATAGTCATAATACATGGTGTTTGAGTCATATTTCTTCTTTGGTCTATATGTTTGTCCATATCATGAGTTATTGCCTCCTTGTCCTGAACTACTGCCTCATTTATTAATGAAGAGTGTGGTATCTTCATAAACTTCAGGAACATGACTAGGATTTTTTAGTAGTCTTTTACTTTCTTCAGAGATGATCATAGCATATGCCTTATTAATAGAAGACACTTGGGACATCATTAGCATCTGGTTGCTAGATTGGGCATAGGTCTCTTTCAATACCATTAAGAACTTTAGAGGCCTTTGATACTCAAAGTGTTCAACATACTTTCTAGATTCATCACATTCACACGCTGGACAAGGCATTAGAGCATCTAGCTCTGCCCACAATTCTTTCAGTTTTGAAAAATAGACAGCTACTAAAGAAATTCCTTGAGATCGTGTAGTAATTTATTTATGCAAATATAGAACTCTAGAACCACCCACTTTATTGAATGTTTCTATAAGATCAATCCATACCTTGTAAGCACTCAAGGCATAAACCATTTTGCTCAACAGTTCAGTACTAACAGAGTTTATTATCCATGGAAATACTATAGCATTACATTTTTCCCAAAGATCATGTAGAGATGGATCAAATTTGTCTTTAGTGTATCGACCATTGACAAAGCCAAGTTTACTTTTTTACCTAGGAGACTAATTCTCATATAACTACTCCACATAGTATAGTTTTCTCTAGTAAGCTTAATTGAGATTAGAGAGCTACCTGGAGTATCACTCAATTGAAGAAACAATGGATGATGTTGATGTATGATAATCAAAGCATTTGCATGAGGCGATTCCCTTATCGGAGCATCATCGCATCTATTTCCTGTGCACGCACTAGCACCTCTCCTATTAACCGTCATTGAAATAGGTCTCAAGCTCAAACAATCAGAAAAATATTGAGTTTCGATCGTTCTAGGACAATGCAATCCTAATTCAATGAATTGAAAATAATCAAACAATCTGAAATTGTAACATAATGAATCGATTTGATCAATTGAATCGAATACACAAGCTCTGATACCATGATCGTTTCAGAGGAAGCAACAATTAGTAGAGAGTAACTAAGAGAGGAGAAGAAACTCAGATATGGAGAGAAATGAACAATGCATTAACTTGCTCTGAAAATGAAAGAATCTTCTACACAGTACATGTACATAATGATATGTATATAGAGAAAAATATCTAAGCTACTTCTACCGACTTAATCATTAACTTAGCTGGCACCAGTTGTACTTCTAACTAACTGCTACCTCATCCTAACTAACTAACAGAATAACTGCTTCACTAATTATGCTTAACAACACCCGATTTTGAGTTGGTCTCCACGCTCCTATTGTCGATTGATTTCAAATATTTGGTTTACTCAGCATCGAGGTATTTTTTAATACAAATGGAGTGATAATTTAAATAGAACAGTGAACAGTTGAGATATAAAACTCGGAAAAATATGAAAGTTTAAGTGTATTTTGATCATTAACTCAATTAATAATGGAGAATCTCTTGACATGGAGTTATTTAACACCTTTATATATAGATTTAACGAATGTAAATCTAGATTAAACAAATAAAATAATTCAATATTAATTGAATGCTTATACGGAAAAAAAATTTACTCAAGCAATTTATTTGGTTCCAACATGTCAAATTCATGCCTTCAATTATCTTGGTCATCATTCCATCTTTCTTGAGATCTGAAATCGACCCCATTCATGCCTCATATATCATTTTCTTTGCTTGTAAGCTCAAGGAAATAATAAGATTAGGGTCTAGTGGACCACATGATCTCAGGTCAACATCCAGGTTTCCCTTTTTTGTCTTCAAATTCATGATATTTATACCCTTTCTCTATTTTGTTCATTGACTCTCAAGTGGACTGCAATGAACATTTATTTATTTTACATTTATTGGAGTACACATCCATGGAAAATGGTATTTTTAATCTCCTTATATGATTTTGCAATTCTCCTCTCATGAGCTGATTTTTGAAGTTGAGTTAGAATCAAGATTTATTCTTATCATGATATCAGAGTCACACCCATCCCAATTCACTATTTTTTATGTTAGGCCTCCCGTCTTATATTATTCACGCTTTAGATGTCCGGTCCTGAATGTGTCATGGGTGTTAAAGGGTGTTGAAGTCCCACATTGGTGGGAAATGGTATCCTTAGTCTCGTCTTAGACAATCCTCCCCTCAAGAACTAGCTTTTGAGGTTTAGTTAGATATAATATCTATTCTTATCAACCTTTTTGTTATCCATTGATCAAACGTAGAGATGATACTATTAGTGGTGCTTTCACATTAAACTACTCATATGTGCTCAAATATCTGTGAATAACTATCATTTGAGATTTGAATAGAGACAGAAGAGATAAGATTCATTGAATTGGTTATTAATAATGTACAAGAGGAGGTTCTTAGATGCGCGTTAGACTACGGACAACACGTTTTTTGTAATTATCTTCTATACCTAGCAAGGTAAATAATTATCATACAGTTAAGTACAAATATCATTAAAATATCCTATTAAATATTCCCCTATTCTAGTTCATTGAATCTCAACTGCAATAATTTCTCTTGGTTTCAACAGAGAGGTATTGAAAACGTGTATAATTTTTTCAGTTAATGGCATGGATTTACGTTAATGCACTGATAATTGGAATTTTGTCGTAATAGATTGTATATCATTTTTTCTACGTTATCGGTGATATGTAGTTGTGTATGAATTCTTTTTTCAATAATGATGGTGTTAGGATTCACTCGCGTGCGCCGACTATTTTAGCTATCTATTATTTCTAATTTGCGCAAATATCAAATAATCAATGTGTATGAATTCTTTTAACTATTCAACATATGAAAACCAAGTCAAGGAAAGAATAATATTTCATCCGTTTCAAATTATTTGTTTTACTTTTCTTTTTAGTCAGTTTTAAAAAAATATGTCTTTCTGTTTTTTATAACTCTTTATTCCTAACTTTTTACATGACATGTTTAAGACAACAAGATTAAAAAAGACATTTTTTATACTTACGTATATATAGTTTATGATCACAAAAATTAAAAATCTTATTTATTTTCATAAATTTCATATCAAATCAAAAACAGACAAACAAATTAAAAATGGGGGGAGTAGAAAAGTAAAAAAATGAATTGTAGCTTGACACAAGTAAACCTCATAAGGCGACTTTCTAATGAAAAATGATGGAATATGAAACAATTGAAGCCATCTTAAGGGTTCGTTTGGACATAATTTGAAATTATGAGATGAAATCATATGATTTGAAGTTGAAATTTTCTTTGGACATGCAATTTGAGATTTTTAAAGTTGTATTTTTTCTTATAGACATAAAAACCCCACAAGTTGTGAAATCTATCAAAACTTTCCCAATTGTTGTAAAATATTACCAAATGAGTAGGTCATAGTTTATAACAAAATAAATATGCTAGTAGAAGACATTTAAAAAAAATACAACATCAATTGAACAAACTTTAGTTCACTAAAAAGGAAAATTCAACATGAATAGTAATGTAACTAAAAGGGCAGCCCGGTGCGCTAAGCTCCCACTATGTGTGGCGTCCGGGAAGGGCCAGACCACAAGGGCCTATTGTACGCAGTCTTACCTCACATTTCTGCAAGAGGTTGTTTCCACGGCTTGCACCCATGACATCCTGGTCACACCCATGACATCCTGGTCACATGAATAGTAATGTAACTACTCATTAATATAATATTTCCACATAGTATGAACAATCTCTTCACATTGAGTATGTATTTCCCGATCAAATGATCGAGAAGGCGAACCAACATTGTTACTTTGAGACGGTTGTTAGACAATATCATTAGCAATTACAGATTAATATTTTATATAAATGATTGGTAAACATGGTTGGTAAATATATCTACTAACTTATATCTTTTTTTACAAAATATAAACTTATGGGTGAAGTTTTACAAAATAAAATTTTGAAATCATAATTTGGGAATCCAAATCATGCATTTTTGAATGATTTATGATTTTATCTCATGATATAAAATCATAAATAAAATTACATATTCAAACGTTAATTTCATCTCATAATATAAAATTGCATATCTAGACACCTACTAAAATTTGGGTAACCGAACTTATGTGAAAAAACAAAAAATTGATGAAAAGCATAAATGGATTATTTCGGGCCTCACCGAGTTTATCCTGAACATGGTTATCCAGTAGGGGATGACGTAGCAAGAGAAGGATCAAACATAGGGCTGGCAATGGATCAGAGGTGGATCCGGTGGAGCTCAATCCACCTCCACCCGCCAACGATCCATCCACCACCCGACCCATCCATCACCCTATTGTTTTTAATCCACATCCAATCCATCCATCACCCTATTTTTTTAATCCACATCCAATCCATCCATCATCTACGGGTGGATCGGGTGCTTCGCGGTTGTAAAATTCTGGAACCCAACACAATAAGCAGACTGTAAGAAACTGAAGGGCAATCCCTCTAAAAATCTCTTAGTCATAGCAGACATTATTGATAAAACTATTGATAGCAGAAACTCAAACAAAGGAGAAATAGCAATTAAAGCTGAAACTCTATTGATAAATAGCAGAAATTCTGAAACAGTGAAACACTATTGATAAAACTATCTTAAATTACATTTCACTTCTAATAGCAGACATTATTTTTGAGAAATAGCAGCTGAAACTCTGATAAAACCAGCTTATAGCAGTAGCAGTCCAGTTATACACTTATTGAGAAATAGCAGAAACTCTGAAACAGTGAAACACTATTGATAAAACCAGCTTAAATTACATTTCACTTCTAATAGCAGACATTATTTTCTGAGAAGTAGCAACTGAAACTCTGATAAAACCAGCTTAAAATCAGCTGAAACTCTGATAAAACCAGCTTAAAATCAGCTGAAACTCTGAAATAAAACCAGCTAAACTCTGAAATAAAACCAGCTGAAACTTTGAAATAAAACCAGCTTATGTTCCGTCTTCATATCACATCATTGAAGATCCATTCATTTTCTAAATCACATATACATGTCTTCTCCATCCTGTCGTTAATGAAATAAAAGCATATAAAAAACAAAACATTATTAAAACAAACATTATCGTAGGAAATAAATGTGATTAGTTTACCGAGTTAACATCAATGAATTCACTTGTAGTTGTAGAGCTTCAATCACCTCCCACATCGGCATCATCCAAAATAGTTGCACATGTGTGTGCATTATCAAAAGAAGATTCTAAAAAAAATCCACCCGAACTCATAAATTATCATCATATCAATTTAAAAAAAAAAGGTTCAAGTGAGTGTAAATCAAAAATATATATTACCTGAATACTCTCCAAGGATCCAATTTTGCATGCACATAAGTGCTTCCACTGTATCGGCATGAAGGCTCGAACGATGGGGACTAACCACCCTACCGCCCATACTAAAAGCAATCTCAGAAGCTACTGTTGATGCAGGTATTGCTAATATATCTTTAGCAATTTTTCTCAAAGTTGGATACTTCAAGTCAGTCTTTCAGAAATTAAGGACATCAAACTCGCTACTCTCTGGTAATGCATCCTCTTCAAGGTAGTGGTCTAACTCACACCGCACATTGCCTTTTCTTTTCTTAGTCTTTTTCATCAAAGTCCATTTATCAGAAGCATTGCAATCACTAGTGTCACGACCCGACCCGACGGGCCGCGACTAACCGCCCTAATGACGTCATTACACTAACCTGTCACACATAATCCAACTAACACTTAATGAGTCTGAAATTCGGCAGCATAATGCTGCATTAACAACATATGCCAGGGTAGGCGAGCCGACAAGGCTGCCTTTACCCCCGAATGTACCTGCCTCCTGAGGAGTCACAACTAGCCAACACAATATACAGGCAAGCCGACAAGGCTGCCAACAGATAATATAACATATACACTGAACACCCCAACATAGAGTACAATGATATGGCTGACCAAAACAGAGTTATAACCCTTACATAAGTACAACCCACCACCGTCTACGCACCTCTATAAGAAGAATAACGACATATGAGACGGGGGCCCCGTCGTGCCCCTAAATACGAACATAATTCTAAAAGGGATTCGGTACCGAAATGACAAAGCCCTGGATCAAAGGAGCTTTCCAACCTGCTGAGTAGGAACCTAGGCCTGATGTTCACCAAACTAAAAATATGTACCTGCGGGCATGAAACGCAGCCCCCCGAGGAAAGGGGGGTCAGTACGAAATAATGTACTGAGTATGTAAAACATGAAGCTGTAAAAGAGATCATAATTAGCCAACAAATGTAAGATCAGTATAAAAATAAGGATTCAAATCCAACTGTGCCATAAACCATAAAAGTCAGTTGTGCCTTATAAAAATGAGAGTCAAGGCAAGAAAACATGAATGCCTGTCCATATACATATATATACCTGTAACGTAACCCGGCCCACTAGTGCGGGACTCGGTGGAATCATATCATAACCCGGCCCATGCCGACTCAGTAAATCATCTCTCATCTATGGATCCATCTCACGTAACCCGGCCCTCTAGTGAGGGTCTCGGTGAACAATGCAAGGCTGTGCACGAGTCGTAACCCGGCCCGGGACTCGGTGAGGTGAAGTAGTAACACTTAGCACGAGTAGATATCGTGAGTAACCATATGCAAGTAAAAATTATCATCTGACTCTCAATAAAATCATTGTAATAATGTCATAATAAACTCTTTGCTGAAAAATCATAGGCACTTCTCATAACAATCCTCATTAGGAATTAAATCAGATAAGAATTAAGTACGTCACTGTACTTTCATTAAATCATGCCAAAAGAAAGAAGTAAGAGTTTCACATACCTCTTAGACGAACTAATCAACTCTATATTAGAGTACGTCTCGATTTAGAACTTCAACCTATAATAATGGTAATACGTTCGTCAATTCTATGATCGCTAGCATACTTTATATCGAATAACGACTTCTTATTTTATAAAAATTGGCGGCACTTCCCTGTTTATACATGTTTCCACAACTTCCAAACGAGGCTAATAACATCAATAAACAAGCACCAATTAAGGGCACAACCAAGACAACAATAAAGGGAATTTACACACCCACTTATCATGTAAATTTAGCCTCTTAATCCACCTTAAAAACAGCCCACGTAACAGCCCATGTTTCAACAACAACGAGGGTAGAATGTGAAGCCTTTCTATGCCTTTCCACACCCTTATTCCTTTAGGACTTACCTTAGAAATTACCACACTTAAACATGCATAATGGTGACTAAATTTTCAGAATTATAACACCACAAAACAGCCCCTAAAACAGTCCATATACATCACAACATGTCCAACAATTTCATGCAAGTTCTTGGCCACAACATGTCATAATTCCATAACTCTTATCTTAATTCCTATAATCCAATTTCGGATTTTAATACTTCCATATAACTAATTCCAACTAAATCTCCATGTTTTCTTTCAATTTCATCATGCAATTAGTGATAATAATAACAACAATCACCAACGAATCCAACAATACCAAAATCTGTCCCAAATTGGCAACTAGCTCAAAATGGTCACATGCAATGCTTAAATTCCAATTCTTCCTTAACACAAATTCATTATCTTAATTATAACAACATGCATTCCAATTATATCATAGAAAGAAGAATTTTTATACCTCAAATTCGTCCAAAACAGTCCACAATTTTCTGCCCACTGTTTTTCCGAAAATCCCCACTGTTTTTGTATTTCTTTCCCTTTTTTGTTCACTTCTTCAACTCCAATTGACATGCAAGTGTTCTACAATGTTAGGCCATCATCCCTACACGTTTTTCTTCCAAAATTTCATCCCAAAAATTCGAAATTTCTGGGCTACAATTTCGGCCAGCAGTGGCTGTTTTTGCCACTGTTTTGGTGTTGTTTTGCTTCTAATTTTTGGTGAAAAAAAGTAGTCTAGGAAGAGAAGATAAAAATCTTAAATTGGGTATGGGGTTGGGGGTGATTTTCAGCCAGCAGGGGGGGTGGGTTTGGAGAAGAGAGGTGAGGTTTTTGGTTAAGTTTAAAATGAAGATGAAGATGAAGAGTGTAGGTTTATAAAAAAAAATCTGATTTTTCCTTTTACACTTTGGCCCCCAAGTTCTTCAATTAATAAATCTCAAACCCACTTCTTTTAATTCCCGAGAATTTCATAAGCCTCGTATCCTCAATGTCATAATTTTATAATACAATACTATTCCATAACGGGAATATACAATTATTGCTATAAGTATCCAACGTCACCCTTATTGTGACCAACATCTTTCCGGAATCACATCCTCTTGTATACTAATTTTCGGATTAGCATATATAATATATACTCTATATCCAAGATTCGAATCTTACCTCCTTAATTACGCCCTCTAATTATAGTCTTAAAATTACGAGGTGTAACATTCTTCCCCCCTTAGAAACATTCGTCCTCGAATGTTCATTCTATTGGGCACATCTTATACAAATTGATTCAAGGATTCACAAGCACACAGAAATTTGCATATTAGGTCATCTTAGACTCTATGATACACGTTTCTACCAACAAATATCTGACTTACAAACAACTCAACTCTTGCCATTATCTAACAAAAGGACTCAAATAAACAAGGAAACAACCTACGTCCTAGCTTATTCGTAATTTTCTAAAAGTGAAGTATACTAAAACTAAGGCTAAGTAGAGTCATTATTCCCATGAGCATCACATTATGTACATATATACAAGAACTTTAAGCATAATCTATACCTTAATCTTAAACTTGAGAACATATATCATCTTCACAACCAATGACTAATCCCCATTTTATATATTCAGATTCCTGGTCCTATTTTAACCAGTAGTTAAGTACTTAAATGAATGTTTTAACTCAAATTCAGCAGTTTCAACTAAGCACATAAGGATCAGGGAAGACATAACTTCAAAATGGTGTAATAGCAGAGACTAATATATATATATATATATATATATATATATATATATATATATATATATATATATATTTTCCGAGTTCCCAAAAGCCTAATATCCTCTACCTGGATCAAGATGCAAGCGTTCTATATAATAAAATCCAAATATACATAATAGAGGCGTTGTTTGATCATGCAGGGTACTAAGGAAAAACACACAAGCTACCCTAATGATGATATACATATGAACATGCCCAAGACATCAACATGGCATAGACACTAGTTACCTAGTCTGAACCATAAACAAGGGATCACAAGGCAGGTGTAAATAAGTGACATATGCATACAGACTACCTTAGACCGTCTCAACCACACATATATATTTAGGAACACAAGAGATGCTAAATGAATAACCAATCCATCATTACCATGCCTATGATCATGTACTAAGGCTAAACAAGTCTTAAAGTTTATATTAGACCTACATCAAGCCTAAATCAGAACAAGTGAACACATAATTGGCATATAATGAGCTAAGTTTTCCTGTCCAGATATTAATCACTATCTCTCTAATAATTCAAATAGCAAGTGTTATCCATATCGTGTTATTTGAGCCTAACATATACTTAATACCCATATTAAGAATAATTTTAAACAATGAGCATAAATTGGAAGCTTAAGTTAATCAAATCAGGTTACTCAATGTCTCATTTTTAACAATGATTAGCAAGACTTTATCTATTACAAGTCGACACCATATTGAACTTACTAATCCAAAACTTACAGATATATCCAAATCATATTAACATTAATTAGGCATGCTTAGTCATATCTTCTAACATACCCCTAAATCAGTAAAGCACGCTTGAAATTTAGGTAATATTCATAATTCACAATCATCACATAGACTACCCTTTATCAATTCCCATCATAAATAACATCATATAACCTCAACCATATCAACCCACTTAACTCATTCTCTTCTAGTTTTAAATTATCATATCAGACGATATAAGACAAGTTTTGTTAAATAGGACAACTAATCTTGTTTTTAGTTAGTGGCGCTTGTTTTAGGTAGATAATATGACCAAACGACTTACAGATAGCCAAACGAGTTTCCAAAATAATATATTGGTCATCACATTAATTTAAATAACCCATACATGCTAAACCCAACTTCAATCCAACCTGCCAATCCATTAAATCAAATCTATGCGTTTCATATATCATTAATATCTTTAAATTAGCAATATTAAGCATTAAGTTAACTAGGTAGCCCATACACGACTAGACAAATCTAAAATTAACATGTTTCGTTCTATTTCAATTGTATAGCTTATTCTAAATCAGCATGGAACATTTACACTCTTCTGTTGATATCTACTACTACTTTCAATTTGGTAACAATGCCCCTTCTTCTTCCTATATAAAGCTGATGGTGACCAGTACAATCCCAAACTCTTAAAGGGACAGAACAAGAATCTCTCTGCTTACTGTTTCTAAGTTTGGTATTACCTAAAGCTACAATCTTGTTGTACCATCAAGAAGTGGATTGGAAAACATAAAATTCAAGGTACCCCCCCCCCCTTTTTTTTTTGAATCACATCTTGGAAAATGGACAATGTCAATCAAAACTTAAAGGAATCTATAACTATACCAAACTAGATATTCAATCCCGAGTGGTAACAGGTAAACCAATTATCCGGACATGAGTAGGCATAAACAAGTATATATAGACAGACCAAACATATGTGGATTGCCTATCCATGTCATGCTAACCTCATCACTACTCACTTAATAACTTAACCAAATCTGCAGAAGCAAGGGAATGCACATAGTTGAGGAACTACTCAGATATTCATTTCATTTTTTTTTTAACATGTGATTTAGATACCTATCAAAACTCAAATGATCTTATATTATCTACCAATTTACATAAAAGGAGAAGGGGGTAGACATACTGCAGTAGCATACATGGAAATAGGTGGACTTAACAGTTTGATTTAATCAACACATAGATACAAAATATGGGCATATACAATCAAACCAAACTGGATGCAGAGTTATGCACATGAGGAAGAGACAAGGTTATTTTAAATAGTTATGTTCAGATGAGTATTAGACGACCTAAGACTATTGGGACATGCCAAGGATAGATATGACCCCTTAACAAGCAAAACATACACTAAATGGGCTCCTAAACTATCCTTCAGATCACGACAGCACTTAAACAAGACACACATCCATTTCAAAGTCATTAGGTGATCCTATCATAATTATAACAACATTCTTATGCTAAATCTTAGTTCCCCTATTATAGGCAGATAAATAAATAAATAAAAACATTAAGCCCTTCAATCATTTCCATACCAAATGTGACCTTTACAACCAACATAGTCATTATGTAAGAAAAATTTTTAACTTCAACAATTGGTGTTTAATTAACATAATCTGTGTATTGAGTCATGGATTAATCGAACATAGTGTCTAAGAGGTTTAATATACTTCTCAAGCCACTATAGTAACATACCGAAATAATTTGTTCAGTTAACCAGGGGAACAAACCTCATGTTCATGTATTAAGCATACTGAATTAGTACATGTGCTAATGATGGTTTGACCTATCATACTATGGACACCACAGGACTTAAACAATCCAAGAGGGGTTACAATGGACTACAACTAGTATACCAATTACTTCAAAGTCATTTAAACAGATCATACAAGGTCAAATAACCCTTAAACTTAACAAGACAACCACTTAACACACAAATAATCATCACACAATACTCTAACAATGTTTTCATCAACTGAACATGCTATACATTAATAGAGTAGTCATAAATAGCCATAATATTCACATATATTACATAATTCTTGGCATAATATATTCACGGTTTAATAGTTAACTAAATAAGTAAACCATTTATTGCAGCAACAAGTCATTCTTGGAATTATGTAAATACTCAATTTTCCACTCCCTTAAGCAACTACTGACAACATGTTTAGCATACAAATCTATTCCCTATTTAAGAGATAAAACGCAGGCTTGGGTTATTAGAACATTTTGCATTCTACATTATGATACGCAAAGACAATTACGGGGGAAATTTAAATCAAACATAAAATATATCTAGGCAAGTCTAATTAAATGTTTAGAGGTAGTCCCACTGAGCAAAATTGGCAAAGATAGGTCCTAACACAAGTGATTTATACTCAACCCACATACTGTACAGGGACATTAACATACCACCCTGTTCCGAAAGAAGTATGACCAAGACAGAATACATTTATACATAACATGGATAGCATAACTCATAAGAAAAGCTGGAACACATAAACTTAAATAGGGTAATATTACAACATGTAGAGGACCATCTACTCCTAAGCCCCATCCACAAGTAGGACAACCCGTTAACGACTGTCAACTACCTACTGAACTAATTTCAAGGACTTATCCAGACAGCTTGCTCTAGAGACAACAAACCTTATATGTACAACAGTAGCAATTCCAGTTTTTTGCATATCTCATATCCCTTTTCATATAAACATAAGCATACAAAAGAGTCATCACAACTAATAGACTTCACATATACCATGTACTTTAACCCAGATCAAACATAAAATATTTTACTCAAGAAGGCCTTGTATATCTAAGGTCTCAACGATTATCTAATATTCTAAGAGTCTCAAATATTCCATGTCCCAAGCTTACATTATTTCTTCCCGTATACGAGTAAGATAGTTTCTCATAACCTCGAATTCGTATTTCCCTTCTGGCGGCTGTCGCTTTCTTGAGGCATAGCTATAATACATTAATACGTCGAGAGAGGAATAACCTAATAACATAGCTCTATCGCACGATCTTAGAGTAAGAAGAATAGAAACCAATCCTAAATGTCCTGACCTCCTCGCGTATAAGTATGGTGCACAACATACCCATATGCAAGACTCTACTAGATACGGTCTGTAGACATTCCGAGGACTAATCGCTCGATACCACTTTTGTCACGACCGACCCGACGGGCGCGACTAACCGCCCTAATGACGTCATTACACTAACTCGTCACATAATCCAACTAACACTTAATGAGTTCGAATTCGGCAAAGATAATGTCGCAATCACAACATATGCCAGGGTAGGCGAGCCGACAAGGCTGCCTTTACCCCCGAATGTACCTGCCTCCTGAGGAGTCACAACTAGCCAACACAATATACAGGCAAGCCCACAAGGCTGCCAACAGATAATATAACATATACACTGAACACCCCAACATAGAGTACAATGATATGGTGACCAAAACAGAGTTATAACCCTTACATAAGTACAACCCACCACCGCTCTGCACCTCTATAAGAAGAATAACGACATATGACGGGACAGGCCCCGTCGTGCCCTAAATACTGAACATAATTCTAAAAGGGATTCGGTACCGAAATGACAAAGCCCTGGATCAAAGGAGCTTTCCAACCTGCTGAGTAGGAACCTAGGCCTGATGTTCACCAAACTAAAAATATGTACCTGCGGGCATGAAACGCAGCCCCCCGAGGAAAGGGGGTCGAGACGAAATAATGTCTTGAGTATGTAAAACATGAAGTCAGAAAAGAGATCATAATTAGCCAATGTAAAGCAGAAGATCAAGATAAAAAAAAGGATTCAAATCCAACTGTGCCATAAACCATAAAAGTCAGTTGTGCCTTATAAAAATGAGAGTCAAGGCAAGAAAACATGAATGCCTGTCCATATACATATATATACCTGTAACGTAACCCGGCCCACTAGTGCGGGACTCGGTGGAATCATATCATAACCCGGCCCATGCCGACTCGGTAAATCATCTCTCATCTATGGATCCATCCTCGTAACCCGGCCCTCTAGTGAGGGTCTCGTGAACAATGCAAGGTCAGGCACGAGTCGTAACCCGACCGACTCGGTGAGGTGAAGTAGTAACACTTAGCACGCAGTAGATATCGTGAGTAACCATATGCAAGTAAAAATTATCATCTGACTCTCAATAAAATCATTGTAATAATGTCATAATAAACTCTTTGCTGAAAAATCATAGGCACTTCTCATAACAATCCTCATTAGGAATTAAATCAGATAAGAATTAAGTACGTCCACTGCACTTTCATTAAATCATGCCAAAAGAAAGAAGTAAGAGTTTCACATACCTCTTAGACGAACTAATCAACTCTATATTAGAGTACGTCTCGATTTAGAACTTCAACCTATAATAATGGTAATACGTTCGTCAATTCTATGATCGCTAGCATACTTTATATCGAATAACGACTTCTTATTTTATAAAAATTCAGCCAGCACTTCCCCTGTTTATACATGTTTCCACAACTTCCAAACGAGGCTAATAACATCAATAAACAAGCACCAATTAAGGGCACAACCAAGACAACAATAAAGGGAATTTACACACCCACTTCTCATGTAAATTTAGCCTCTTAATCCACCTTAAAAACAGCCCACAGAACAGCCCATGTTTCAACAACAACGAGGGTAGAATGTGAAGCCTTTCTATGCCTTTCCACACCCTTATTCCTTTAGGACTTACCTTAGAAATTACCACACTTAAACATGCATAATGGTGACTAAATTTTCAGAATTATAACACCACAAAACAGCCCCTAAAACAGTCCATATACATCACAACATGTCCAACAATTTCATGCAAGTTCTTGGCCACAACATGTCATAATTCCATAACTCTTATCTTAATTCCTATAATCCAATTTCGGATTTTAATACTTCCATATAACTAATTCCAACTAAATCTCCATGTTTTCTTTCAATTTCATCATGCAATTAGTGATAATAATAACAACAATCACCAACGAATCCAACAATACCAAAATCTGTCCCAAATTGGCAACTAGCTCAAAATGGTCACATGCAATGCTTAAATTCCAATTCTTCCTTAACACAAATTCATTATCTTAATTATAACAACATGCATTCCAATTATATCATAGAAAGAAGAATTTTTATACCTCAAATTCGTCCAAAACAGTCCACAATTTTCTGCCCACTGTTTTTCCGAAAATCCCCACTGTTTTTGTATTTCTTTCCCTTTTTTGTTCACTTCTTCAACTCCAATTGACATGCAAGTGTTCTACAATGTTAGGCCATCATCCCTACACGTTTTTCTTCCAAAATTTCATCCCAAAAATTCGAAATTTCTGGGCTACAATTTCGGCCAGCAGTGGCTGTTTTTGCCACTGTTTTGGTGTTGTTTTGCTTCTAATTTTTGGTGAAAAAAGTAGTCTAGGAAGAGAAGATAAAAATCTTAAATTGGGTATGGGGTTGGGGGTGATTTTCAGCCAGCAGGGGGGGTGGGTTTGGAGAAGAGAGGTGAGGTTTTTGGTTAAGTTTAAAATGAAGATGAAGATGAAGAGTGTAGGTTTATAAAAAAATTCTGATTTTTCCTTTTACACTTTGGCCCCCAAGTTCTTCAATTAATAAATCTCAAACCCACTTCTTTTAATTCCCGAGAATTTCATAAGCCTCGTATCCTCAATGTCATAATTTTATAATACAATACTATTCCATAACGGGAATATACAATTATTGCTATAAGTATCCAACGTCACCCTTATTGTGACCAACATCTTTCCGGAATCACATCCTCTTGTATACTAATTTTCGGATTAGCATATATAATATATACTCTATATCCAAGATTCGAATCTTACCTCCTTAATTACGCCCTCTAATTATAGTCTTAAAATTACGAGGTGTAACAACTAGGTCGCTTCCCAAGAAGTACATTATGTCTACAAGTAGGAGACACAACATCCTCTATTTCGGATTTCTCATGGTACTCATGCAACAAATCATACAACAAACTCTTTATCCTAGATACCTCAACATAAGCTTCATCACCAAATATTTCATTAAAATAAAACTCCACACATTCCAACTTATTTCTAGAGTCTAAAATTGCAGCAACCGACAATATTCCATTGATATTAGACCAATACTTGTCAAAATTTTCAACCATTTTTTGAGCCATATCCTTAACAACCTGCTCATTACTATTTCTCCACAAGCGCAAAGCTAATTTAATCTCACATACTTGACGAAAGAACAAGTTGGCAGTGAGATATTTTCTGTCAGAGAACAACTGAGTCACTATGTGAATTCTTTTCAATTTATCACATATAATTTCAGCCAACTCTCAATCACGTTGAGTAGGAACCACAAATTTAAACTTCGGATTTTGAGTTTTCAAGTTAGCAAAAACATTCTTATATGGTAGAGCACTTTCAAGCATTAAAAAAGTCGAGTTCCACCTTGTTTTACAATCAAGAGACAACTTTCTAGAACAATCAACTTTCGAACATCTCGCCTTATCCTCAAACTTTTGAAGTCTTTTTTGTGTTGAACCCCAAAAAACAACACAATTACGTATCCTTTCTATTCCAGATCCAATCACCTCCAAACCATCCTGGACAATCAAATTTAATATATGTGCACTACAACGCACATGCAAAAATTGACCAGAACACAAAAGACTATCCGAATCAAACTTTTCTTGTAATAGATCAACCATGGCATCATTTGTGGAACAATTATCAAGAACCACAAAAGATATTTTCTCAGCTATATTGTATACATTTAACGTATCCACCAGAACTTGAGCAAACATATTGGCAGTGTGTGGACAAGGAACGTAAACAAACCTATTTTGAAAATAATATATCAATTTGGTGGAAAACAATATGCATAAAATTAAACAAGCATATATACAGCCACTAATCAGTAAATAATAGTACCTCAAAGTTTTGTTCCTCAAAACCCATTGATCATCAATGAAATGTGATGTGACGGCCATATAACCTTTATTTTGGTGTGAAGCAGTCCACATATCGGTTGTAATAGCTACTCTTCCCACATGACAATCAAACAACTTCTTGAGATTTGCTTTCTCAATCACAAACATCTTCATAATATCACTTTTTTAAGTGTTGCGACTTATTATCTTGAAGTTAGGATTCAAGAAATTAACAAATCTCTTAAACCCAATATGCTCTACAATTGACAATAGGTACTCATGGAGAACAACCATGTGAGCCAACTCTTTTATTTCTTCTTCTTGACTAAAGACATGGTTTTCTAGACTTAAGCTTGAATCTTGTCTACGATTAACCGACAATAATTTTTGACGTATATCATCCTTAATGTGTTTTTTAGTGCATATATTATCAAGATGGTCTTTCAAATGAGAAGTCTCATTCTTACTATTGCCCAAAAATAATAACTTACAGTGCAAACATCTAGCCTTTTGTTCACCATTGATTATGGTCTTCTCGAAGTGATTCCACACTTCTGATTTAAGTCTCCTTGGCTGACGTAGAGGTGATGGTCCCATTTCTTCTTCTCCCTCTCCTTGTTGAGGTTGAGTAGTTAGACGAGAATGCATTGGGACTGAGATTTCAGGAGATACGGAGAAGGGGATAATGAGACAGACTTGGAGCCAGCACTACTATCTCCCGTGTCCATCACTGTCATACATTAACATTACAAAAAATAATTAGAAAACTTCTTCTACAGACAACACAACCTGAATGTTGGTAATTTCTACAGACAAATACAGAACAAATACAGAACAACACAACCTGAATGTTGGTAATTTCTACAGAAAAATACAGAACAAGTAAACAACACAATCTGAATGTTGGTAATTTCTACAGACAAATACAGAACAACACAACCTAAATGTTGGTAATTTCTAAAGAGAAATAACAGAAACTAATTATCAAAAGGAATAAAAGATTTATCGTAGCCTTAGCTACAGATAAATAACAGTCGTAGCGTAGCGCTATAGCCTTAACTACAAAGAAATAACAGCCGTATGAATGTGCTGAAAATGCACAAAAACACCTCCAAAATGCACAAAAAGTAAAACACCTCCAAAATGCACAAAAACACCTCCAACAACCAACATGCACAAAACACCTCCAACATGCACAAAAACACCTCCAACATGCACAAAAAAATAACTTAAAATCTTGAATTTTAGTACTATTACCTCAACAATATTGGGTGAAGAGTGAACTGTGAAGACGAGCGAGGATTTTACCTTGTGTGGTGGCAATTTGCCGCATTAAATGTTCAGGAGGACTTGTCATTTCTAGTTGAAGAACTCTGAAGACTGGCTGAAGAACGGCTGATGAGAAGGCTGATTGGCTGAAGAATGGCTGATGAGAGGGCTGTGTTCTTTCAGTTCAATGGCGGCTGGCTGAGGTGAAGAGATGAGGGTTTTCTGGTGTAGGTCGTCTTTAGGACTTAGGAGTTGTGTGTTTGTGACTTTGTGTTATTGTGTATGTATAGTGAAGACTGAAGAATGAAGATAGGGTTTTCTCTTTTCTGGTATAGTGAAGAATGAAGATGGATTTAAATTGGGCTTTGATATTTTGGGCTATACAATAATTTAAGAGAGGGCGGGCCGCGGGGTGGACTGGATCACTGGACTGCTGGACTATTAAAGTATAACGGGTGGGTGGGTTGGGTGATGGGTTGGATGTATGTCCACCCGAATTCGACCCGATCCGTCACCCGATCCATCCGTCACCCGATTAAAATCCATATTTTGTCGGGTTTTCGTCCGTATAATCGGGTCGGTGGATGGATATCTATCGGGTTAGGGTGAAATTGCCAGCCCTAATCAAATATGAGAATAATGTTAAAATGTCCTTAAAGTGAGGAGGAACACGACACTCAACTTGGACTATGTGCCACCACATGAATGCTTTTCAAATGTCTCGTTTAACATTTGGAAACTCTCTTTTATGACTTTCCTTTACATTTGAATTAATCTTATGAGAGGATTACCATAAATATGGGATAACTCTAATTCTATTTATTAAGATTTAAATAAATAAAAAATTACATATTTAATATATATAGTTCTGAACTTAATTTATTATTAAATATAAGAGCATATAATTTTCAACGCTTCATTAATTATTAAACCACCGCTTGCCCGCTTTTAAAAACTCACACTCAAAAGAGAGAGATTGGGATGAGCAATTTCTATACAGATCTCACTTTCTGGAAAGAGCCAAAAAAGAAAGTGCAGGAGAGCTTCTTCCCTTTGGATTTTCACACAAACTTCTTCTTCATCTTCATAGTCTAGATAGTAGGAAACACCATGTTAGAAGGAAAAGCTCTAGACACAGACATGCCAGTGAAGATGCAGACCCAAGCCATGTCATGTGCTTCTCATGTAGGGTTTTATTGGGTTCAAAACATATAAATAAGGCACAACAAAAGTATTAAATTTTGTTCTTACTTACCCTAACAATTTCTTCTGGTATGGTTATATGACAATAAAAAACCTGTAACATATACATGAACACTTACAGGTTAATAAATCTGGAGTCTTTACTTAGGGATTACATACGACTGTCCCTTCGATTGCAAGCACTATGCTATGGTATATTCCTCTGTCAAGAAAGCCAGGAAATCCTGGCAGAGGTTTGAGAGAGTTTCGTCCTAGACTCTAAGTCTAGAATTAGTTTATAGAATTGGTGTATTAATTAACAATGGGGAGTGTTGTATTTATAGTGGAAATTAGGACAAAAATCTGATTAGGGTTGGGCTCTAAGCCTGGCCCAAAAATTGAGGTGCAGTGGGCCAGTCTGACTGGGCCCACTGCCGGTTCGACGCCGCGGTGCCTTACGTAAAATTCTGTTTCCCTTTTTCATTTAATATATATATATCCAGCACATTAAATCCAAAATCTAATTTTGATTTAAATAAATAATTTCCATCTAATAGAAATTATCCCATAGTTATTATCAATTTAAATATCTCGATCCCAAATTGAATATTTAATACTTTCTCAATACACCCTTAGATCGAAGAGACAATCGACATAGTGTGGCCCTATAGGCCTTCATATATCGACACTAATACAGTTAAGGTCCATACAGAACCTAGACTGCGTCGTACGACGAACTCAATATATGAAGTACGTTTACATGAATCCAGCAAACATAACCTTTATGTGAGATGATAAATTCCTTTCATTCGCGACACACTCGATCAAGCTTAGAATTTGCCATGTGTCTATCCAAATGGCTTGATCACTTTATCTCATCTATATTAGTCGACAACTAGATCATATTCTAAATATGTCTCTTGCATTGGCCAATGACTTGGTCGACCTAATATCATTGAGAAGTTGAGTGTTCTCTCGAATATCCAATCGAGGAATGAATCATATTCTTGGCTCAATTATCACCTTAATTTACATCATAATGTACCCAACACAAGTCGTGTCTTATCCTATAAGGTGTTTAAGCGTAGGACATGGTCAAAGTACATTACTCTGTAAACAAAGTGCGTATTGACCTCAAGTCAAAAGATCTGTATATCCCACACGCTGATAATACTCTAGACATGTCTAACAAATAGTTTATCAGCAGGGTATACCAATACTTTCTAAAAGTATCTATGTGTCCATCACTAGTAATCATTACTAGTAGCAGGTGAGACATACTACATTCTCTAAGAATGTGATGCAGACCACATGTCGACTTATAACATATCATCGATATCCCATTCTCGATGATCATTAGTCGAGGCTAATTTAGAGTTACGCTTTATCATCAATATCTCACTCTATTAATGACAACGTAAGCTCAAGGGATGCACATTAATGAATAATTACAAACAATCAAATAATAATTCAATAATCGCAAATGCAATAAATATTAGTCTTATTAATAATACGAATGTGTTCAAGTACATTTGTCTCTAATAATTATTGTCTTTAGGACATACATACTTTCATCTCAAGCTCTTGATGTTTATGATGTTTTAGATTGCAAAGCAGCTGCTCACGTCAAGAAGGTAAACTAAAATCACTTTCACTTTCTTGATTTTACCGCTGTTTGTGGGGTTGAAAATTTTTCAATCTTTTTTCATACAAATTTACCAATTTATGCATGAATTTGACAAGAAATGTAACACCTGTACTTCGGACGATTATTTGAGCAGCTAAACGTATGTAACAGATCCGAGCCTTGGAGGATTTATGTCATACACGTATACAAATGAAAAGTTTAGTATATAAAAGGATGCGGTCCCGAAATAATTTAGGATTTAAAAGTGTGACGAGAATAATATGTGATGTGTGCATAAAAAGGCTATGGACTAGTGCTCTACCACATGATTATGAGCATATGAAGTATGTTAAAAATAATAAATTTTTTATATGTAAACAGTTTGAGACGAGGAATTAATTAATGTGAGATATAAGGATTTAATTATGGGATTATTAAAGTGGGAGTAAGATCTTAACTGTTAATTAAGGGATAAGTTGGGTAGATATTGGTATTTCCACGTGGGGACATTAAAATGAATAAGTATATGACTCATTCAATGCATGCCTATCTACTTTTGGGCCCCACAATTTATTATGGGATGACAACATATTTTACATCTAGCAGAAAAAAAAACAGGTGACCATCAAGTAGGCAAAACGTGATTCTATATGAAGCAACTTAAGATTCATTTTGCATACATGAAGTTTATATGTAGAACTTTAAGCTTCATTTTTCTATGTAGAACTTTAAGCTTCATTTTTCTTACACGAATTTTATATGGAGCAACATGTTTTTCCAGTAATATAAAGAAGGAAAGTTAGTTTTTTTCAAGGATTTAAAGGAGCAAGAGTTGTTCTTGGTAATTCAAGTAAAATTAACGCAGGTTGCACGAGCTTGTTTTGTAGTAGCATAAATTTCATATCAAAAAAAAAACAGACAAACAAATTAAAAATGGAGGGAGTAGAAAAGTAAAAAAATGAATTGTAGCTTGACACAAGTAAACCTCAAAAGGCTACTTTCTAATGAAAAATGATGGGGATATGAAACAATTGAAGCCATCTTAAGGGTTTGTTACCATAAGATGAAATCATATGATTTGAAGTTAAAATTTTGTTTGGACATGTAATTTGAGATTTTTGAAGTTGTATTTTTTCTTATAGACATAAAAATCCCACAAGTTGTGAAATCTATCAAAACTTTCCCAATTGTTGTAAAATATTACCAAAATAAATATGCTAGTAGAAGACATTTTAAAAAAATACAACATCAATTGAACAAACTTTAGTTCAATAAAAAAGAAAATTTAACTAGAATAGTAATGTAACTAAAAGGGCAGCCCGGTGCGCTAAGCTCCCACTATGTGTGGCGTCCGAGAAGGGCCGGACCACAAGGGCGTATTGTACGCAGCCTTACCTCACATTTCTGCAAAAAATTGTTTTCACGTTTTGCACCCATGACATCCTGGTCACATGAATAATAATGTAACTACTCATTAATATAATCTTTCCACATATTATGAACAGTCTCTTCACATTGAGTATGTATTTTCCGATCAAATGATCGAGAAGGCGAACCAACATTGTTACCTTGAGATGGTTGTTAGACAGTATCATTAGCAATTACAGATTAATATTTTATATAAATAGTTGATAAACATGATTGGTAAATATATCTACTAACTTATGTCTTTTTTTACAAAATATAAACTTATGGGTGAAGTTTTACAAAATAAAAATTTGAAATCATAATTTGGGAATCCAAATCATGCATTTTTAAATGATTTATGATTTTATCTCATAATATAAAATCATAAATAAAATTACATATTCAAACGTTAATTTCATCTCATAAGATAAAATTGCATATCTAAACACCTACTAAAATTTGGGTAACCGAACTGATGTGAAAAACCAAAAAATCGATGAAAAGCATAAATGGATTATTTCGGGCCTCATCGAGTTTATCCTGAACATCGTTATCCAGTAGGGGATGACGTAGTAAGAGAAGGATCAAACATGAGTATAATGTTAAAATGTCATTAAAGTGAGGAGGAACACGACACTAAACTTGGACTATGTGGCACCACATGAATGCTTTTCAAATGTCTCATTTAACACTTGGAAACTCTCTTTTATGACTTTCCTTTACATTTGAATTAATCTTACAAGACATTACCATATCTTATCACCATATGGGATAACTCTAATTCTATTTATTAAGATTTAAATAAATAAAAAATTACATATTTAATATATATAGTTCTGAATTTCCTTTATTATTCATTATAAGAGTATATAATTTTCAACTCACTTTATTAATTATTAAATCAATCCGCTTGCTCGCTTTTAAAAACTCACACTCAGGGAGTGAGAGAGAGAGAGATTGGGATGAGCAATTTCTATACAAATCTCACTTTCTGGAAAGAGCCAAAAAAGAAAGTGCAGGAGAGCTTCTTCCCTTTGGATTTTCACACAAACTTCTTCTTCATCTTCATAGTCTAGATAGTAGGAAACACCATGTTAGAAGGAAAAGCTCTGATTGAAGACACAAACATGCCAGTGAAGATGCAGATCCAAGTCATGTCATGTGCTTCTCAAGCTCTTGATGTTTATGATGTTTTAGACTGCAAAGCTGCTACTCACATCAAGAAGGTAAACTAAAATCACTTTTTCTTTCTTGATTTTACCACTGCTTGTGGGGTTGAAAATTTTTCAATCTTTTTTCATACAAATTTACCAATTTATGCAGGAATTTGACAAGAAATGTAACACCCGTACTTCGGACGATGGTTTGAGCAGCTAGACGTATACAATAGACTCGAGCCTTGAAGGATTTATGTCATATTCATGTACGCAAATGAAGAGTTTAGTATATAAAAGGATGCGGTTTCGAAATAATTTAGGATTTAAAAGTGTAACGATGGTGGTGGAGAATAATATGTGGTGCGTGCATAAAGAGACTATGGACTAGTGTTCTACCACATGATTATGAGTATATGAAATATATTAAAAATAATAAAAAATTTATATGTAAACAATTTGAGACGAGGAATTAATTAACGTGAGATATAAGAATTTAATTATGGGATTATTAAAGTGGGAGTAAGATCTTAACTGTTAATTAAGGGATAAATTAGGTAGATATTGGTGTTTCCACGTGGGGACATTAAACTGAATAAGTATATGACTCATTCAGTGCATGCATATCTACTTTTGGGCCCCACAATCTATTATGAGATGACAACACATTTTACACGTAGCAAAAAGAACAGGTGACCATCAAGTAGGCAAAACGTGATTCTATATGAAGCAACTTAGGATTCATTTTGCAAACATGAACTTTATATGTAGAACCTTAAGCTTCATTTTTCTTACACGAATTTTATATGGAGCAACATGTTTTTTCAGTAATGTAAAGAAGGAAAGTTAGTTTTTTTCAAGGATTTAAAGGAGCAAGAGTTGTGCTTGACAATTCAAGTAAAATTAATGCATGCTGCACGAGCTTGTTTTGTAGTAGCTATCGAGGGTCGGTACTAAAGGTATGTTAAGGCTACTCTTTTCTTCTTTTGACATGTTCTAAGTACGAAACGTCAACATAATATTGTCCCATAAATGCTTCTACTTTTAGTAGTTAAGGATGTTCATGTTATTCATTCTTATTTTTAAAGCATGTCTAAATATGCTCCTAGATCCCTATTGAGGTATATGGAAAAGATGTTAATGTTCATAATGTTAATCGGAGGTGCTACGACCATACATCACTCTGATAAACTCAGAGTGTCTTACTATCATTCATGCATTATATACATGTATAACCCTTGACCCTATAGGCGTTATATACACTACTATATGGTATGCATCATATATATGTAGGGGGTGTGAAAAGGCATACGACATTATATACGCACCACCACTTGATTAGCTGGTATATGATAATGCTTATGCCCACAAAGGCTGATATGATATGATGGGATGCCCACAGAAGTTTGATGGAGTTATATACGCACATATCTATGACAAGATATTATATATGCATGTGCACGATACTTATGCATATTATGGCCCTCAAAGGCAATTCGGTACATGTTGACTCTTTCTTGTCTCATGTTACTTTCATGTCTCTATTATGATATTCTTCATGCCTGATATACTCGGTACATCATTCGTACTGACGTCCCTTTTGTCAAGGGAAGTTGTGTTTCATGACTCGGCAAGTAAGGTCCGGGTGCTCGTCGTGGCCCTCCGATTTGGGTCGAGACAAACTTGGTATTAAAGTCAGGTTTGTCCTTGGGAGTATGCAAGTCATGCCTCATAGAGTCTTGTTTATGGGTGTGTTGTGCACCACACTTATAAATAGGAGGTTACGAGGCATTTAGGATGGTTACATTTCCTTTTTGTTCTAGATCGTGCATTATAGCTGAGTTATAAGCATTTCACTCATAATCTGTCTCGTGTTTATGATTCCAGCAATGCCTACAACAAAGAAGAAGTTCCATAGTATGAGGTCGTTGAATGCGGTTGCGGATGAGGGTTCTAGCCTAGTGCCCCCCACTAGTGAGGGCTAGAGTGAGGCCCACAATGTGACTCCTCTGTATGATTCCCCGACTCCACCACCTCCAGAGGAGCTTGGTGGGGCTGCAGTACCCCCAGTTCCTCCGCCTGATACTCCATATGAGGATCTTGATATGCGAAGTGTTGAACAGTTATTGACTCGATTGGTGGCCGCTCAAGCACAACGGCAGACTACTGGTCCTTCTGATAGAGCAGTTAGTGCGAGAGCTCAGGATTTCATCAACCTGGAACCTCCGATATTCACGGGATCAGACGTGAATGCGGACTCACATAATTTTCTAGATCAGATGCAGCGTACCTTGCGGGTAATGGATGCCACCGATACTGAGTTAGTAAAGTTTTCTCCTTATAGATTGCAGGATATCGCAGTGACTTGGTATGAGAGATGGGAGCATTCTGGGGGACCTCGTGCCCCAACATCAGGATGGAGAGAGTTTTCAAAATCTTTCTTTCAGCATTTTCTACCGGTCATGCTTCATCGGGCTAGGTAGGATAGATTTTTACCTCTTGAGCAAGGTAATATGAGTGTCAGAGAATATAGCTTGCAGTTTAATTTGTTGGCCAGATATGCTCCTATGATCATAGTTGAGATGAGCGATCGAGTAAATAGGTTTGTTAATGGCTTAGGGCCGCACTTGGTTAATGAGTGTACTACAGCTTCTCTGAATCCGAATATGGATATTGCTTGCATTCAGGCTTATGCATAAAATTTGAAGGATCGTAAGAGACAACAACGGGTAGATCGAGAACGTGATAGGGGCTAGCATAAGAGGACCCTATCCGTAGGTGAAATAGGAGAGTTCAGAGGTGGTCCTAGGACAAAGTTTTATAGGCGCCCATCCTACCCTAAAGCTAGTGCACCATCACCATTATTAGGTCGAGGGTTGATGGGTTTGCTCAATCTGGAATAGGTTAGAGTTCACGAGCATCAGTGTTCTATTATAAAGGGGATTCTAGTCCGATGAGGCTGAATTTGACTCGATGTGAGCAGTGTAGTAAGGCCCATCCGGGGTCATGCCAATAAGGATCAGATGTGGTCTATTCTTGTGGTTATCCCAGTCATATTATGCGGGAATATCCGACAAGAGGTAGAGGTGTGATGACCCAGCCGGCCGGATCTGTAGCAGCTTCATCATCTTCAGCACGCCCGTCAGAGCAAGGTCATCAAACATCAGCCAGTCGAGGCAGAGGTAGGGGTGGAACAACTAGCTTCGGTGGTAGCCAGAACCGCATTTACACATTGATAAGTCGACAGGATCAGGAGTTTTCACCTGATGTTATTACAAGTATATTATCAGTATATTCACATAATGTACATGCATTGTTAGATCCACGATTCAATCTATCATATGTCACCTATTTCATTGCTTGTAAGTTTGTGTGGAGCCTGAGTTGATAAGAGAGCCATTTACGGTATCTACACCAGTTTGTAAGTCGGTAGTTGCTAGACGGGTCTATCAAAATTGTGCAGTGTTAGTTTGTAACCATTAGACCCTAGCAGATCTGGTAGAGTTAGAAATGATTGATTTTGATATTATTATGGGCATGGATTGGCTGCCATCGTTCTATTCTAATGTTTATTTCCGAACAAAGATTGTTAGATTTCAGTTTCTAGGCGAGCCAGTCCTTGAATTGAAGGGTAATACGGCGACTCCAAAGGGTAGGTTTATTTCATACTTTAAGGCAAAAAAATGATTTCCAAAAGTTGTATATACCATCTTGTTCGGGCCAGAGATGCCAATGTTGAACCACATACTCTTCAATCAATTCTGGTGGTTAATGAGTTTCTTGATGTATTTCTAGACGAACTCCCAAGCCTTCCTTTTGCGAGGGAAATTGGGTTCGGTATAGCTGTTGCCAGACACTCAGTCGATATTTATTCCTCCTTATGGAATGACTCCAGCTGAATTGAAAGAATTAAATGAGCAATTAAAGGATCTTCTTGAGAAAGGCTTCATTAGGCCTAGCATATCCCATTGGGGTGCGCCGGTATTGTTTGTACGAAAGAAAGATGGCTCGTTCTGAATGTGTATTGTCTATCGGTAGCTGAATAAAGTCACCATTAAGAACAAGTACCCTCTTTCCAGAATTAATGACTTGTTTGATCAGTTACATGGTGCAAAATATTTCTCAAAGATCGACCTAAGGTCAGGGTACCATCAGCTAAGGGTCAAGGAGAAAGACATTCCAAAAACGGCTTTCATAACAAGATATGGGCACTTCGAGTTCTTAGTAATGTCATTCGGGCTCACAAACGTGCCAACAACATCTATAGATCTAATGAACATCGTCTTTCGCCCATTTTTGGATGTATTTATGATAGTATTTATAGATGATATTCTGGTTTATTCTCACTCAAAGGCGGAGCATTCAAGTCACTTGCGGGTAGTACTACAGATGCTCCGGGATTGTAAGTTGTATGCTAAGCTCTCCAAGTGTCAGTTTTGGTTGAATTCAGTGGCTTTCTTTGGTCATATAGTGTCAGATGAAGGTATAAGAGTTTACACTCAGAAGATAGAAGTGGTAAATAATTAGCCGAGGCCCACGACTCCATCAGAGGTTCGTAGCTTTTTAGGCTTAGCCGGCTATTATAGGAGGTTTGTAGTAGGATTTTCTACCATATCAGCACCATTGACAAGATTGACGCAAAAGGCCATAAAGTTCCAGTGGTCCAATGCCTATGAGCAGAGTTTTCAGGAGTTAAAGGATGGAATAACATCGACACCAATTCTTACTCTCCCAGAGGGTCCAAAAGGCTATGTTGTGTATTGTGATACCTCGGGAACGAGTTTAGGATGCGTGTTGATGCAACATGGTAAGGTGATTGCCTGTGCTTCAAGTAAATTGAGGAAACATGAGAAGAACTATCTGACGCACGATTTGGAGTTAGCCGATGTGGTCTATGCACTAAAAATTTGGCGGCACTACTTGTATGGTATTCATATAGACATGTTCACGGATCATAAGAGTCTGCAATATGTATTTAAGCAGAAAGAGTTGAACCTAAGACAAACAAGGTGGCTTGAATTATTAAAAGATTATGATGTGGACATCTTATACCATCCCAGTAAAGCTAATGTTGTAGCGGACGCACTTAGTCGCAAGTCTATGGTCAGCTCGTTGTCGGTGCGAGCCGAGATGAAAGGTTGATAAGAGAGGTCCATCAGTTAGCTAGGTTGGGAGTCCGATTAATGGGTCCGGAAGATGGGGGCTTTGTGATTCATAATACATCAGAGTCGTCCCTCATATCGGAAGTTAAGGAACGTTAGTGGGAAGACCTCATTTTAGGAAAAATCAGAGAGGGTATTCAACAAAAGAATACCACAACCTTTGAGATTGACGGAAATGGGGGTTCTCAGGAACCAGGGTCGTTTGTGTGTTTCAAATATAGTGGGATTACGAGGCAAGATTATGACGGAGGTCCATTGCTCACAATATTCCATTCACACTGGATCTACTAAGATTTATCATGATCTCCAAGGTATGTATTGGTGGAACAACATGAAGAAGAACATTGCGGAGTTTGTAGCTCGGTGTCCTAATTGTCAGCAAGTAAAAGTAGAGCACCAAAGGAGTGGTGGTTTGACTCAGAACATTGAGATCCCGATGTGAAAATGAGAGATAATTAATATAGATTTCATTATAGATTTACCTCACTCTTGTCATAAGCTTGATTCTATTTGGATGATTGTTGATAGACTGACCAAATCAGCTCATTTTTTGGCGGTCAAAACTACCTACACAGCCGAGGACTATGTTAAGTTGTACGTTAATGAGATTGTTCGCCTTCATGGTGTGCCTAATTCTATTATATCTGATCGAGGTGCGCAGTTCACAACTAATTTATGGAGATTATTTCAAAAAGGTTTAGGCACTCAAGTTAATCTTAGCACAGCTTTCCACCGTCAGATAGACGGGCAGGCCGAACGTATGATTCAAACGCTCGAAGACATGCTACGAGCTTGTGTATTAGACTTCAAGGGCAGTTGGGATGATCATCTACCCCTTATTGAGTTTGCGTAAAATAGCAATTATCATGCTAGTATCAAAATGGCTCCATATGAAACTTTGTATGGACGGAAATGTAGATCTCCTATCGGATGGTTCGAAGTAGGAGAATTAGAATTATTTGGACTGACCTAGTGCACCAAGCCATAGAGAAGGTGAATCTTATCCACGAACGGTTGTTAACCGCTCAGAGTCATCAGAAGTCGTATTCAGATGTGCGGCGATGGAACTTAGAGTTCCAAGTAGATGATTGGGTCTTCTTGAAGATTTCTCCTATGAAGGGTGTAATGAGATTTGGGAAAAGGGAAAGCTCAGCCCAAGGTACATTGGGCCATATCACATAATTCGATGAATAGGCCAAATGGCTTATGAATTGGACCTGTCTCCTGAGTTAGAGTTTGTTCATCTGGTCTTCCATGTTTCTATGTTCAGAGCGTGTATTGGAAATCCTTTCCAGATTGTGCCAATTGCCGATGTGAAAGTTACAGAGGACTTATCATATGAAGAGGTTCATATTTATATCCTAGATCGACAAGTTCGCAAGTTGAGGACTAAAAACGTAGCTTCCGTGAAGGTTATATGGCGAAATTTGAATGTAGAAGAGATGACATGGGAGGTGGAAGAGAAGATGAAGTATAAGTATCCTCAATTATTTCAGACTAAAGCCGATATTTCGAGTGAAGCATAACCTGACCAAGAGCTGACGTATGGATACATGAGGTGAGTTCCCACTTTAGATAGTTATGTTTGATGTTTAATGGCCACATGAAGCCCGGTGATATGTATATGTTGGTGTATGTCCGTATGAGGAAAGTTTGGATATCTTCTACTCGCTGACAGGTTCAGATAATCCCATGTATATGGGAAATTTGGTCAAAACACAAATTCAGAAAACCTTGAAGATTAATGGGTCCCTTATGTATACTTCACATTCGATGACGAATATTCCTAAGGGGGAGATGATGTAACACCCCGTACTTTAGCTTTAGGATACATCTGGGTAAACACACATGAGTTTAGTGAGATTGAGGTCATTCATGAAGTTATAGAAGATTCATATCAATGTTGAAGAGGTTACGTGGGGATTAGAGGTTAAGCGAATTAGAGAAATAAGTTTCGTCAAAGTTCAGAATATGGAACAAGTTATAAAGATCGTATAGAATTTTGGTCCTAGGATCAAGAGCTCAGTGTATAAATGGGCGAAGTCCCAAAATAATTTAGGATTTAACAAGTGTGACGACGGGGATTAATAATAATATTTTGTATATCCCAAAAGAGGTTATGAACTAGTGTTATATCACATGATTATGATAATGAGTATATAAAGTATCTGAAAAGTGATTAGTATTTTAGTGTATTGAGAACAAGAAATTGATCATGTGGGAAATTGACTAATTGTTGGATTTTTATGGGAGACTAATAAATTAATGGGTCAATGGTGGATAATTATTAGTAGTGACTAGTTCATGTGTGGCATGGACAAATGGACATACAAATAAATGGAAACATAAAGTAGTTGTGGTATCATGTGACAACTGAGGTGGCATTATGTAAAATGAAGTGGCATCATATTAAGTCTAGAGATGACATGTGTAAAGGGGAGCATTATCTCATTTCTTGATATTTAATGGAATGGAACTATATTGTCATGACCCAAACCGGAGGGCCGCGACGGGCACCCGGACCCTACCCGCCGGGCGCCATAGATACACTCCATCCTTAAACATAACACGGACTGAGCCGTGATAGATAATATAAAGTTTCAACCCAAAAGCCCCAGCTTATCCATTTATATACCAAGGTCGGCAAGGCCTTACATGACACTAACCACAGGACACCTGTCTACAATCCTCTAAAGAGTAAAACATACCATGACCTGACCGCAACTCTGAAACGAATAGAGTGCTCCAAATACCGGCTGAACTAGCAACCTACTAGTGTGAACCGTCACTCCCTCAATATGAACTTGCGGGCATAAAATGCAGCATCCCCCGACAAAAGGGACGTCAGTACGACTGATGTACTAAGTATGATAGGCATAAGAAATAACATAGTAGAGATATATCATAATCTGAAACAGAAACAGCTGAACATCAGTAAATGCCTCTGAGGTCCCTAATACACATGCCTAAATGTTATGCATAATGCAGTATACATATACATCAGCCTCTTCGGGCATCTTTCTTATCATAACAGCCTATGTGGGCACTATACCATATAATGACTAATGAATGTATGCATAATGCAAATGCGATATACTAATGGCCACACAAGAATCCTCTCATAACCGCCTCTATGGGCATCAGATTATATCTCCACACAAGGGCATCACATCATCACATCATATTGGCCTCTTCGGGCTCTTTCGTGATAGTTTGTATCAGCTGCAGGTGGTATGCGTATATAACGCATTTTTCCCTTTTCCCCAATTCCCATACATATATATATAATATTTACCATATAGTAATGTGCATAACACAAGTGGTCCAGGATAACATATGAATGCAATGCAAATGAAATGCATGAATAACAATAAAACATTCGGAGTGACACAATATCCTTTACACCTTTGGTTAACATTGGGAACATCAACATCTTTTTCGATGTGCCTTATTAAGGTCTTAGAAACATGCTTAAACAAGCTTTTAACATAAGAGTCAATAACATGATCATTCTTAACTACTAAGAGTAGAGTAATTTGTGTAGCAACATGATGGTTATGTTTCGCACATAGAAATATGCCAAAAGAATGAAAGAGCCTTGCATACCTTGTTGTCGAAATTATCTAAGTTCTGCGAGTCCTTGTAAGCTCTATGAATGATTATCTACATCACACGGATGATGTAAATCATAATCGAATCAATTTATCAGAAACATATTCTTAGAGACATTCTAGCGAACACCTTGAACGCGTAGCACCTATATTCCTTCTATATCGAAACCTATGCATGTAGCAAAACACCCAGCCCTCTTAATCCATTCTTTTTACTGCTACAATTTCCAAAACAGTATAACAATTTTACATGCCACCTCCAATTTCATACAAACAGTCCCGATAACACCCCATTAACCTAGTATTTTCGATAATCGTTTTAGAACTAGTAGCAAGAATCAAGTTCAGAACTTGTATAAACTTTAGGAACAAGAAAGATTACCTCTATTAGACGCAGCGATGAGAATCGTCGGAAAACCTTTTGCTCGAAACAGCTTTCGACAAGCCGAAACCGCAGAAACAGGACCCCCCCCCCCAAAATCGACTCCCAGAACCTTTTCAGAAACTCCGGGTCTCTTGCTTAACTTCGGAGTGTGCAGGCTTGTCTAAGGACTCAATTTTGTTGGAATCAAGGTCCAAAACGCCATGATTTTTCCCCTTTTTGGTTATATGAAACTTACAAAAATTCCCCAATTTCGATCGAGAATTCCAAGAACCCACCAACTGGGATTTCCTCTTTCTGCCAGAGGTGTGACCATTAATTCTTCATGGAAGGATTCCTTCAGGAAGGTAAAGGATTGAAGGGGGCTTGAAGAACTGATGGCTTGAAATATAGAGAAGAGAGAATCGATCGATCACTTTGGGCTTCGTCACCCCACAGTGATTTATAAGAGTACACGTATAAATCCCCCATTATAAATTGTCTCCCCAATTGTAATTAATTAACCCATAATTAATTAATTATACAAACAATTAAATTTCCGATCTCAAATCACTTAAATCCTGGCGACTTATAAAATCCTCTTATACCTAAGGTCATAATTCCTGTAATATGACACTAGTCTATCACCTCTTCGGGGATACACAATTATTATTAATACTCCCCGTCATCGCACATATTAAATTCAAAAAAAATATTTCGGGATCACGTCCTTTTACATACCAATTTTCTTATCAGCTTATGCGAGTACAACAAAAACTTTCCGGTGCCCGGGTCTATTTGCCTACGTTTATGTGTTCAACCGTTATCTGAAGGTACGGGGTGTTACCTATATGCTGCCAAAACGTAATCCTCAATCAATATATTCAGAAAATATTTTTCTTCTTTTTCACAAAATTTAGAGCCAAGTTAGAAAAACCTTCTCATTGAATTTTATGTATAGCCCAAAGTATACGTGCAGTAACGTTTTTATTCTATCTTAAGCGAATCAGAGATTTCTTCGTAATGAAGAGAAGTGACGGGAAGCTCTAAAGAAGGCATAGTTCATATAAGGTAAGAATTCTCCTCTCCTAGATATATTTAAGTTCGTCTCGGTCATAGCTAAATTGTGAGATGAGAAATACGGGATTAATAGCGGGAAATCGTATTTAGATGTTGTTATATAGACTACTTGGTTATTTTCTAAGTTGTGTGGTGGATGGAATTTGGTGGATTTAGTATGGTTCCGGTTATTTTGAACTGGAGGGAAGTAGAATAAATAGGGGAGATGTTGTCCGATTCATTATATTACAAGCTTGCCACACGATATACATAATATACTAGTGTTTCCTTAGCTTAACGAGAGTATTACTGTTATTATAGGTTGAGGTGCTAGACGAGCTGCGTTAGTTAGATTGTCAAGAAGACCGATAAAGGTATGTTAAGGCTACTCTTCCTTCTTTTGGTATGATCGGAATGAAACGAACGTAAACGAATAATATCCATAACGGCTTCACTCTTAGATATGTTAGTGGCTGATGTTCTTGACTTCTATATAATGATAGTGATCTTATCTTATGGCTTGCTAATTCTTCAAAGTAAGTTATGTTGATGATGTTAGTTCCATAATGTTAATCGGAGGATAAACGACCTTACGTCACTCCGATAGACTCAGAGTGTCTTAGTATCATTTATGCATTATATACGTGTATACACCATGACCTCACATGCGGTATATACGCTATGCTATATGATATGTATATGGGGTATGAGAAAGGTTATGGTGATATATATGCACCACCACCTGATCAGTTGGTATATGATTATGATTATGCTCACAGAGGCCGATATGATATGATAGGATACCCACAGAGGCTTTATGACGTTATATACTCATACATATGTATGACCCGGCGTTATATACGCACATGTATGATACTTATGCATATTATGACCCTCATAGGCATTTAGTACATGTTGATTCTCTCATCTCATGTTATTTTCATGCCCTACATACTCGGTACATTATTCGTACTGACGTCCCTTTTGTTGGGAGATCCTGCATTTCATACCCGCATGTTTAGATAGACAGGGCGACGGACCGCATCAGTAGGTTTCCTATTCAGCTCATATTGAACCACTCTACTTGTTCCAGAGTTGCAATCTAGTCTTGGTACGATTTTTTTAATATGCATATGGGTATGGTGGGGCCCTGTCCCGACCTTTTGATGTCACGTACTCCGGTAGAGGCTTGTAGACAGTTATGATGCAGTCAGGTGTTATGTGGCCTCCTCAGCCTATGTTTTTGTTGTATAGTTATCTATGGTAGACTTGTCAGCTCATACGGTCATGTCCAACATCTATGTATTTACATATATGCCTTGTCGGTCTTGCACCTTTTCAGCTTATTATTTTATTTACGGTTATGTGGTGAATGTATGTCTAATGGTACTCGGCAAGTAAGGTCCGGGTGCCCGTCGTGGCCCTCCGGTTTGGGTCGTGACACTAGCCATATAAGTCGCATCTCGAAGAGTAGTAGCATATTTAGCTAAGCTATCCGCTACTTGATTAGCTTCTCTAAAACAGTATTTGAATTCAACTTCTGCTGGAGATAAAATCTGAAGGGATTCTTCTATGATAGCTCTTAATTTGTAATTCTCGGTGCTCCTTTATTTCAGCATGTTCACCACTATAAGGGAGTTTAATTCCAGCACAAAATTAGTGTATCCGTGACTAACACACCAAGCTTCTCCAACCTTTGCTGCATAGGCTTCAGCAAGGTTATTACTACTGAACTTGGTAGGAATAGCAAAAGCCATTATCCTCTCCCCCTTATAGTCTCTAATAATTCCACCAATTCCTGCTTTCCCACTAGATCGTATGAAGCTTCCATCTGAATTGACTTAACCTTGCCTTGATCCGGTAATGCCACAATACAGATACAGTAGTGGATCTTGGGGTAAGTTTCAGTCTCTCCCCCAGGTCACAGCTAGGGAAAACCAGGTTAGTAGCTGTTCTAAGGATCCAAAACCTTGATGTTTCATATACTATACTATATGCCATCTTCTCCCTTTCTCCATATTTACAAGAGCAAATACCTTCCCAAATATTCATGATGCTGAGGCTTCTCATCCCATGAAAATTGAAATGGGAGACATAGACTTCAACAATGCTGAGTAAGCATTTCAATTTCCAAAATCCAGACATAACAGGTGATAAATATAAATAAACCAATAAAAGTCCAGAATTGGCATTATTCATTTAGACTCGACTATAAATCAACACATCTATCAATAAAGAATTACCAGAAAGCAAGGTCCCAAATAAGGGAAAGCACATTGCCAATGTATATGGTAGCTGCCCTAAAAGAATTGTCAATGGTCAAGTTCCAAGAGCCAAATACGTTACTTGACAAACAATTTCCCAAGCAGCTTTGATATATCTGTACACAGCAAAAAAAATTAAGCTATCGTAAATATATTTTTGGGGCTCTTTCCCTATGTTGAGTTCTATAGACTTTTGTTTACCCGGTCCAGTTAGGATTGAATAATGAACCTTTATGGATCATTTTTCTGAGTCTACTATGAGTTTACCAAGGTTCATATTAAAATATTATTCCTTTTATGACAAAAGAAATGGGAAGATGATTCATCATGGGCTTTATGTTAGTTGCAGAGACTGTAACCGTGTAGAGTAATCATAATTCATAACCATGTTCAGTTTTCGATGAAGGATAAGATTATAATTGTTCAAACATTGAGAGATATGAAGTATTCACAACCCTCTATTCCAGCAAGTTCATTTTACCTTCTTTGGCAAAATGTTTGTAGCTCTCTATCAGTGTTATTGCTTTGTCATTTAAAGAGATGAAATGATGCGAAGCTATGGATTATGAAGCCCTGCGCTCTAGAGAAATTTGGGCTTCAAATGATGGTGCACAAAGTGATTCCAGTTAGAATTGTTGGTTTTATGAATATCAATTTTGAGGAGTTAGGATTAATAGCTGCATCTTCCTATATTGGATGTTGAAATTAGTTATTTTCATTTTTCGCTTTTCGCTTCTAACCCGTGACCTTGTCGTGTTTAGCTTTTAAAGCCACTGCGTCTCTATTCTAGATGAATTCACCTTCGCCCTTTCTCCCGTTACTAGAGAGGATCACTCAACTTTTTGTGTCATTTCATTTCGTCGATTTTTTTTTGTCATTAGATCAATTGAATAAGCCTCAATCCCAAACAAGTATAAGAGGTCGATTATATAAATTCAGTATCCATTTCGCTATATTCAGGCTCTTAACATTTAGACAATTCATCATAAGTAAACTACTTCTTTCATCATATGAATCAAATTAGGAATTTTCACACTACATAACCACCCACTAAAATAATAGCCGACAAATGTATATTTTTGTATATTAATATATATAAACATACAATATACATATTTTATACCTAACTAGTGTGTATTTTGTATATATGGGTAGCGATTGTAATTATTTTTGGAGAGAGACCAAATGTGTAACTATCCCATCAAATATGCCTCAATCTCAAATTAGTTGGCTAAGATATGAATTCTCAATATCTGTTTCACTTTATTCAAGCCCTTAGTATTAGCTAATTCATCATGGTTCACTTTGCCAATTCTTTTTTTTCCAAGGGCTTGCAATTACTTATGTTTTGCAAAACTCAGATATGCAGAATTTTTTTCCTGTTACCATTATCGAAAGATTTTCTCATGTTGATTTCTCTCCAAACATTGAAAACCTAAACTAAATTAAGAAAGAAACTTATGAAAGGAATGTTAAAAAAGGAAAAATTACACTCTCAGGGAAAAATATTTACACCGTGTAGTCCATATGTTGAGTTTGTTACCCGGTTTAGCCCATATTTGTGTATAATCACCTTATATACGCTATTATCCATTTTTTACATAAGGTTGATACATTATGTACCATGCTAGAATGTTGTATAATATTGCACATCAGGTGTCTTAGTAACTTTAATCCCTCTCTCTTTACACTTCTCCAAATCAATCTATGAGTTCTGAGTCAGCACCAAAAAATGTGTTACCTACAATAGCTCGGACTGAGTTGCTGTTGTGAGTTAAGAACTCGGACTTGGAAGGAGGTTCCCAGAATTTGAAGAGGTTGAAACGGTTGTTGAGTTGTTCTTCTAGGTAGGATGACATATAGCATGTCATTAATACTCCTATTTTCTCCATAGCGTGCTTTTTGGGAGTAAAATGTTAAATTTAGGGTGATTTGGTTTGTAATCAAGTTTTAATGGATTATGATATGAGGATTAAATATTACCCGAATTGTTTAGTAGATATATTTTTATTGTATAATATACTTTAATTTATTGGATTAAAATTGGAATTAATTAATTTTGGCTTTGTTAAAATTAAAATTTTGGGGAAAGGGGTGCGAAGAAAGGTAAATGTGTCATTTTGTTGATCATGTGATTAGTAATATCAGGATCGTTATCCTCATAGAGATTAGAGTGTGGTATAAAAATCATGCTAACAATTGTGGTATAAACAATTGCGGAAATGTTCTACCAGAATCAAAGTTCAATCAAAGGCAAGATAAAATAATCGCATGTTTTATTCGAGGCTATTATCATGCATCTTTATAATCAAATGACTTTAAAACTTTATGGGACCGTTTCTTTAAAACTTTATGGGGACATTTGGTCTATTATACAACAACTAAGAAGAAGAACAAGCAACAACAGGAGAACAACAACAGTGCTTTTCTATGAAGTTCCCTTTTCAAGCTAAAGTTTAAATACTTCAAAAGAAACGGGGTGCTCAAAACGGATATCTGGTGTAATTTCTACCAATATACTATACTGTAAAGAATGAATCTTGGACCTAATACAATTCCAAAAGCTAGCTTGTAGGGTGAGGATTGTCCAAGTCCATATAAGGAGTCCATGTTTCCATTTCATTTCCGATGTGGGACTCTTAACACTCCCCTGCACGCCTAGACCTCGTTAACTGGAGCGTGGACAATATAATTTGGGGGTCCAACATTGGTGAACAAAGAAATAGACATGGCTCTGATACCATGTACAATATTGTAATTCTCCTTGGTTGGAGGCTTTTCATTAATGCAATATATAAAGGTGTTTAAAATTACAAAACCTAATTGGAGAAGGATCTCTAAACCTAATTGGAGAAGGATCTCTACTTTACATAATTACACTAGAATAATAATTATAGAATATATGGAGAATATTAATATATTCTCTATCACACCCCCTCAGTCCGAGCGGGAGGAGGCCGGATGCTGAGACTGGATCTGAAGTGAAGAAACAGCTGCCGAGGAAGTCCCTTGGTGAATATATGTGTGTACTGATGGGAAGAGGGAACATGTAACACCCGAACATGGCCCATCGTAACCTTCTCAAGAACAAAATGAATATTCATCTCAATATATTTGGTTCGTTGATGCTGAACCGGGTTATGAGAATAGCAGATATATTATCACAGTAGACAAGAGATGCCTTACGTAAGGGACAATGAAGCTCAAGAATGAGGTTTCTCAGCCAACAAAGTTTGGCAACAACGTTCGCAACACCTCTATATTCTGCTTCTGCACTTAAACAGGAAAGCGTGGTTGGCCGTTTTGCACACTATGAGATGAAGTTATCACCCAAAAATACACAATAGTCGGAAGTAGTTCGACGTGTGTCTGGACAGCTGCCCCAATCTGAGTATTTGGATCTGTAACTTTCTACTTGAGCTTCACTGCCCGATTCAAAAGGCACCACTAGTTTACTGCGATAATATTAGTGCGATATATCTTTCCGACAATCCCGTCCAACATCAGCGCACTAAACACATTGAGATGGGCATTCATTTCGTTCGCGAAAAAGTGGCTCGTGGTCAAGTTCGTGTCCTTCATACTCCTTCCAGCTATCAAATTGTCGACGTCTTCACCAAAGGACTTCCGCACATACTATTTGACGATTTTCGCGTCAGTCTCAGTATTCGTGAACCTCCCGCCTCGACTGCAGGGGTGTAATAGAATATTTCCTGCATATTCTTTCATTAATTGTATAGCTCTTATTTTATGTAGAATTGTATTCCTATTGTAATTAGGTCTCCTATTTTATGTAGAATTATATTTCCTATTGTACTTAGATTGATTAGTTACCTAGTTTAGATATTCTTGTACTACTATATATATTGTACATTATTAATGAATAAAATCAATCAACATATTCCATCAAACTTGACTAAGAATCACTTAGATTTTGGAAAGAAAAAAAGAGATGTCATTATTCTAGAATCTACATGGATACTCAGGAGACAATGCACTCTTGCATAAAGGGAACCAAAATTTACATCAACATATAGCCTCCAGACACCCATGACAAGCAAATTTTAGTTACTCCACATTACTAAATTAAACCACTGGAGTTAACAGTGGTTTGTTCTGAAAGTAAGCTTCTAAGTTGCCAATGACAATGTCGGCCATCTCCTTGCGTGTTTCCTCTGTGCCACTTGCTACATGAGGCAACAAGACCACATTCTCAAGGCCAAACAGCTTGTCAGGTACTTCGGGTTCGTTCTCAAACACATCAAGGCCAGCGCCCCCTAATCGACCATCCAGAAGAGCAGATACCATCTCTTTTTCATCAACATGAGGACCCCTTCCAATATTGATAAGAATCCCCTTTGCACCTAATGCATCAATGACGTCGCGGTTGACAATGTAACGAGTCTCGGGAGTTAGTGCACACGCCACGACCAGGATATCACAGTTGGTAGCCAACTCAACTACAGTTGGATAGTACTTGTAATTTGTATTTGGCTTTTCTGATCGCGCGTAGTAACTGATTGGACAGCCAAAAGCTTCTGCTCTCTTTGCAATTGCTAAGCCAATCCTGCCTAATCCTATGATACCAACTGTTTTTCCACTAAACTGTAAAATAAAGAGCGATGAATCAGGTTATGTTAGTGTACATCACTCTGCTTGGATGCTTATGCAAATTAGTCAAATCACAGAAAAATACTCCTACAAGTTTTATAGCTTGGAGTAACAGAGAAAAACTCAGTAGTCCAAAAAATTATGTTGCATTTGTTCATTTGATTGTTATATTATGATAGAATATTGTCGCAGACAAAGGTTCCATCAGATTTTACGACATCCAGAAACAGCTAATTTTGACTCCAATTCCAACATAACAACTTACAACTGAAAGAAGGCCACAGCGCACATTTAACAGATTGATACAATGTCTCGCCAATGGAACATTTAGCTGCTTAAATTTCATTATGCTATAGAGCCTCAATAGCTGAGTTATACTACACTTAATGATATGGGCAAAAAGTACAAAAGGGAAACTATATATGCTATATTGTGTTCTAGAACAAATATGAGTAGTTCAAGATTCACGAGGCACATGTACTACATTGGATAACTTAGCGATATAAATATTTTCGCCAAGAGATAATGAAATATATAGGTGTATCACCAAAGGATCAAAGACTAGAAAGTTGAAATAAATGATAAGCAAAAAGTACTCCTACCAAGAAAACTGTAAAACTAATTCCAAAGATACTACAACAAAACATGACAATGCATCTTCTATTTGCTTGGACATCCTTTATTTTATTCTCAAGAATACAGTGCCACTACAAGATCTATGCCCGACGATCACTATTGGTTACTTCATTAACCTTTATTAACGTCAAAGAGATCATCGCTTTGTCTATGTTTTCAAGTAGTCCATTTGGTATGGATTCAATGTAATCTCTCACACGGATGCAGGGGTCCTGCTTTTGCTCTTTCTTTTTGGTCCGGGCCAGGCACTCTATTTGTCTTTTGGTCTTGATCTGAGAACTCGTCTAACTACGTACTGAAAAAGCTCAAGGGACCTTTCTTTCTGAGTAGGCTACCGGTCTTACTTCTCTTGGTGAGGTCTAAAGATCTAAGGGGAAGACCTTTTCTTACCCTTCAACTCCCGGTAGTTTCTTCATTTTTCTATCGAAGCAACTTTCATTCTCATACTGAAAAAGATATCTTAACATATTTAGAGCTTGTAACCTTACTTGATGCCCAGTCTGTTGCATTTACATTAACAGGAGTACTAAGATAACCTCCTCAAAAGAAGAAAAAAAAAACAGAACGAAACAAAGAAATTGATATATATGAGCCAGCAATCATAAATTACTATCCTGTAACTAAGCCAAAGTAGCCAAATAATACATTTTTAATTTTTCTTCTTTAAAAACTTAAATGTCCAATTCTTTTCATTTCAACAAGTTAAGAGCCCTCAAGAATGTTGATCCTTTATGCCTGAGTTTAAGGAGACCATGTAAGAAAGACAAGCCAATGAGATGCTCCATTTGTTTCAATTTAATTAAATATAATCTTTCCATTTTGAACAATCTAAATTATTTGATATCATTCTACTAATAATATTATTAAACTTATAATTTTAGCAATTTTCAAGAATTCAAACCATTTTACTATCCAAATTTTAAATTTTGACGAACATCATTTTTGTCAAAATAAGTTATCATCCGTTGTTTAAACATCTTCTTCCACCCATCAATTGTATTAACGAATAAATCAAACTAAATGTATTCAATATCGTAATATAAAATGGAATAAAAGGAATACAAACCTTAGAAGTCAAGTCGTAGTCACCAGCCTTCCACAACCCCTTCCTAACATAGCGATCACACTCGCAAATCCTCCTAAGCACAGCCAGCATTAATCCAATAGCAAGATCAGCAACATCATCAGTCAACACATCAGGTGTATTAGTCACTCTAATACCTTTCTCTTTACACTTGTTCAAATCAATCTTATCTAAACCAACACTAAAACTGGCCACAATTTCTAGCTCAGGCAGCGCCTCGATAAGTTCTGCATCAGCACCAGCAGTAGCGTTGCCCACCACAGCGCGTATTGAATGCGCGTAGTCGTTGATGAATTGTTTCTTGTCGGAGAAATTCCAGTAACATAAGAGGGTGAATCGTTTTTCGAGTTGTTGTTCTAAGTATGTTGACATTGGACATACCATTAGTACTCCTATACTTTCCATTTTCTTGTTAGTGTCAGATTCGGAACACTGCTAACTAGTACTTAGTACTAGATTCTTTTAATCACTGGTTGATTGGTTTATAGTTTTCCAGTTATTATTTGAGTGAGTTCTGTTAGAATAATTTCGTGGTTCTCATTAGTTCTGTTATTTCCTGTACCACGTGTACAAGGACCCAGCCTTCTATCTAAAAATTATACTCCCGATAAAAAAGAGTGTCAATTTACTCATTTAAACACTATTAAAAAAATATTAATTTCTAGATAAAAATAAATAATTTGATTAAAATATTTTTAATTAAATAGATCATCTAACACTTAATAAGGATAAATCTGAAAAAGTATTATTAATTTTTTCTTAATTTGATAAGTGGACACTCTTTTTTACTCAAAAAATAAAAGTTAATTGAACACTCTTTTTTATCTAAATGAGGTACTAATATGCAAATAGAATAAAATATATTTTTTGATTATATATAAACAGTTCAACCTCCTTGACATAAAAAAATATTTGTGTAGCAATAAAGAAGGTTTAAAAATTATTTAAGGTCAAATTCCGAATTTATATATTTTGAAACCATTAAAAAATTGAATCCATTAAAAAAATTTACATATTTTTATTTTTAATAGCTAAATAAAATTTAAACATCAAATGTCAGTATACATACATAACAACACATCACTAATAGCATATATGAAATTTTCGGACAAACGCTTCATTATAGAGAGTTTTGAGTGCAATACTTCCTTGGTCCCAATTTGTATGTCATACTTTCATTTTTAGTCAATCACAAAAAAAAATGATATTTTGTTATATTTAGTAACAATTCAACCTTAAATTTATCTTTATACCCTTAATAAAATAATTTTTAGTCACACAAATTTTTATGAGTTATTTTAGATCACAAATTTCAAAAAAAAAATTAATTTTTTTTTATGTCAAATCAAAGATTTTTATATAAAATAGAATGGATGGAGTACATTATATTTAGGTCATATTCAGTGAAATTTTATTATCAGGATAGGTCTGTACCAACTACCTACTATGGCTTTCAACCCGTTACTTTGCAATCAATGATGTTTGTTTTTATGTTTGGTTACCAAATACACCAAATCCGATCACTTAAGAACTTTCGGTTTTATTTGGAGTCCGGAAATTAAATGACCTAAAAAGTGAGTCATTGAATCAAAATACTTCGATAAAAAAAATATTACATAAATACCTTTTGTGCAAGAATTTTTTGTTGCACAATAAGATTTAATCGTAATGGCTCGGTTAAGTCCTATTGCGCAGAAATTTTCTGCGCAAAAGGGGTTTGATAAATCGACCCAACAGTTTTTCCCCCACCATCGGTCCCACTTAATATTTTAAGGAATCCACCATTAACAGCCAAAAACAAGAGCTCCCACCACCTAAAATTATCGTTTTCGCGTTAAATTTCAACATCAAAATAAATATTCTCGGTATATTCAAGTCAAGTAACAAATTTCAAAACTTGAATTTCAGAATAAAGCGCCGTAGAACTTTTATTTCAAAACGCAAAAACAACCTTTAATCTAGGTATTTTACTATAAATTTTCTAATTATATTTTTAAATATATTATAATTCTAAGCATGATTAATGTTTCATAGTCTCGAATTTCAAAAAAAGTGTTTTCGCAATTTATTTTTTTTTGCTCAAACGGACTGTCCGTGCAATGCCCAACCCCTTTTTTCAATTCTTTTAAATTTTTTTATTGTTAATTATTTGATTAGAAAAATCTATTAATCTCCTAATTGTTAATTATTTGATTACAAAAAATATACTAATATCCTAATAATATTTTTATTTGTTAATTATCTACTTGTTAATTTATTTATTTGTAAAATTATTTAATCCATGTTAATTATTAATGTGCTAATTAGTTATCTAATTTTATGTGTTAATTTTTAATTAATTATAATTAGTTACTTAATAGTTCGTCATTTCTTTAATCCTTAGTTTAGGATTGAACATCATTAGTTTAGCATTAAAAACATCATTAATATAATGTTTAGTTAATTGTAGTTAGTAAAATAATTAATTATTAATTAGAAATAGTTAATCCTTAGTTTAGGATTAAACATCATTAGTTTAGGATTAAAAACATCATTAATATTAGTTAGTTAACTATAGTTAGTGTAATAATTAATTATCAATTATTAATTAGAAATAGTTAATCCTTAGTTTAGGATTGAACATCATTAGTTTAGGATTTAAAATATTATTAATATTATATTAGTTAGTTAATTGTAGTTAGTATAATAATTAATTAATAATTTTTAATTAGAAATAGTTAATCCTTAGTTTAGGATTGAACATCATTAGTTTAGGATTAAAAATATCATTAATACTATATTAGTTAGTTAATTGTAGTTAGTATAATAATTAATTAATAATAATTAATCAGAAATAATTAATCCTTAATTGGATTGAACAACATAATTATTCTAATTCACAAATTTAGATAGTTAATATAATTTTCCGATAAAGGATTAGTTAGTTAGTTAGTATAATTTTTCGATAAAGGATTACATAATTAATATTACATGTTAATGAATAATTAAACATTGTTAATACAGATACGACACCTCCATGGATCCCAACCTTCATCTGGGACCCATCGATAGATCAATAATTAGTCTACAGAATAATCACAGGTCCAAGCTATTATGGATTGGCGATATACATATGAGTATGTTGTTCCATCCCCGTAGGGTGGAACATGCGTGAGATCTCTCAAGAGCCCGTTGACACACATGTTTGATTTTTTTACCAAAAGATAATGTAGTATATCTAAATTAAAATTAATACTAATTGTTTATGTATTATTTCAGGTTCATCCTTCTACGCATGTGATCCCGTCTCCTGACTGTACTGATGAGATTCTAACCGTACAAAGCGCACGTAATATCAAGAAGAAACACATTATAGTCAAGGGCGTAAGGAAGGAAATACGGGATGATCATGGCTTAGAGCACTCTATTATTAAGAAGAGCAAGGGAATGGAGATGATGGTAAGGGGTGGTAGGGGTGGTTGGGGGTGGTGGGGATCGTATGAGACTTAGGCCTAACGTTACTCTAAAGCCTATCACGCGTGGGACCCATTAGAGATTGTGTATATGTAATTAAGTTGTACAATTTAAGTTAATATTATATTTTTTGCGTATTATTTGCTAAATGATAATTAGTTATATTAGTCTTTATTATCGTTTACTACTAACTCATGCGACGTCCTAAATTAATTATGAAAAAATCTCGATATATTCGAAATAAAGTAATTGTCACGACCCAAACCGGAGGGCCGCGACGGGCAACCGGACCCCACCCGTCGGGTACCTCCAGTCGTACAACCAACACCTAATCATAATTAAATACGGACTAAGCCGAAACACATACATACATACTCATACCAAGGCCGACAAGGCCACACATGATAACTAACCACAGGACACCTGTCTACAAGCCTCTAAAGAATACATGACATCACAAGGATGGGACAAGACCCCGCCATACCCATATGCGGATGCAAAAATACTATACCACGACCAACTGCAACTCTGAAACAAATAGAGTGCTCCAATATCAGTTGAGCCAGTAACCTACTAACGTGAACCGTCACCCTCTTTAATTGAACTTGCGGGCATGAAACGCGGCGTTCCCCGACAAAAGGGACGTTAGTACGACTGATGTACTGAGTATGTCAGGCATGAACAATAGTATATCAGGGATATAACAACAACTAAAACCAAAACAACTGACCAACAGTAAATGCCTCTGAGGGCCCTAACACATATGCCTAAATTGCATGCACAATGCGGTGTACATATACATCGCCATTGGGCATCTTTCTTATCATAACAGCCTCTGTGGGCATAATATGTCTAAATGTCATGCATAATGCGGTAAATACATATATACTGGCCACACAAGGGCATCTTCCTCCCCACAATATATATATATATATATATATATATATATATGTGTATATATATATATATATCTTCCTCCCCACAATATATATTTATATGTATGTATATATATATATATATATATATATATATATATATATATATTGGCCCTTAATCAGGCATCTTCCTTCATTAAGCCACACATGCTTTATCATTATCATATCCCAGCTGATCAGGTGGTCTGCGTTTTCTGTTTCTTGTCCCCAATATACGGTCTTGGATAAAACATGAATGCAATGCAAATGAAATGCATGAATAACAATAGCACATCCTGGGTGACACAATATCCTTGTACCTTCGGCTAACACTGTAAATATCAACACATTTTCCGTATGCCTCAATAAGGACTTAGAAACATATTTAGACATGCTTTTAACATAGGAATCAATAACACGAATATTCTTAACTTCTAAGAGTAGAACAATTTATGGAACAATATCACAATTATATTTTATTACATGAAACATACAAAAAAAAGAAATAATTTGTCTTAACATACATTTAATTTAACCTTTTCACGACTACGAAAATTTAAGAAGAAACACAAGACTGTTTCATGGGTTAATGCATGTGTTTGGTGTTTAAAGGAGTTCCCAAAGTAAAAAGAATGAATTCTCCAAAGTACAAAAATGGTTGCTCTTATGTTCTGTTACGTTTTAAGAATGGAGAGGTCTAAAATTGAAAATGAAATTTTCATCTCTCAAAAGAGGTTATGAACTAGTGTTATATTGCACGATTATGACATTGAGTCTATAAAAGTTTTATAAATCATTAAAATTTAAGTAAATTGAGATTAAGAAATTAATTATGTGTGTAATTAATTAATTAAGTGGACAAGGAATATGTGTATTGAGTTACACGTGGTTACCACTTATGTTAGGTATAATTAGCAGCAACACACATACATATTATTGTTCTAAATCATGGCAGAAAGCTAAAGACTAGTACATGATTATTGAAAGGAGATTATTTTAAAGGGTGAATAGTCATTTTGTTTTGACAAAGAAAAAGGTGTTGAAGTAAGAGATATTGTACGAGGGCCACACGTGTAAAGCTTATAAGAATGCTGCAACTTCATTCTTTTAATTCATTACCTTTCATTTCTAGTCTTAAGTCTTACCTTTCCATTCTTATTCCAAAAGGTAGAATCTCCCGCCCCAGGAGCCCCCACACTCCGGTTCGACAGGTCTGTGAATGAGGTAAATCATGGTGATTCAATTGATTTCAAAGGTTAGACCAGTATCACGCTGCGCACAAGGGGCCCTCCTTTATTTCAAGAAGAAACCCCCACACTGCCGCTGACGGGATTCGATCATTGGTCTCTTATTCCAAATATCCCCCTTGAAACCAATTGAGCTGCCCAAGCGGACTAGACCTTTCCATTCTTAAAACGTAACAGAACATAAGAGCAACCATTTTTGTACTTTGGAGAATTAATTCTTTTTACTTTGGGAACTCCTTTAAAGTTTAAACACCAAACACATGCAGCAACCCATGAAACAGTGTTGTGTTCCTTCTCAAATTTTCGTAGTCGTGCAAAGGTTAAATTAAAATTATGTTGGGACAAATTATTTTTTTCTATTGACATGTTTCATATAACGAAATATAATGATATTGTTTCATAAATTATTTTACTTTTTGAAGTTAAGAATATTCGTGTTATTGATTTCTATGTTAAAAACATATCTAAATATATTTTTAAATTTTTATTGAGGCATACGAAAAAAATATTAATATTTATCGTGTTAGCCGAAGATACAAGAATATTATGAAATTTACTGAATGCTTGGTTACGTGTGACAGTGGACAAGCTTGTTAAGACTAGAAATGAAAGGTAATGAGTCCGCTTGGGCAACTCAATTGGTTTCAAGGGGGATATTTGGAGCAAAGACCAAGGATCGAATCCCGTCAGCGGCAGTGTGGGGTTTCTTCTTGAAATAAAGGAGGGCCCCTTGTGCGCAGCGTGGTAGTGGTCTAACCTTTGAAATCAATTGAGTCACCATGATTTACCTCCTTCACAGACCTGTCAGATCGGGGTGTGGGGGCTTCTGGGGTGGGAGATTCCACCTCCTGGAGCAAAAAAATGAAAGGTAATGAATTAAAAGAATGAAGTTGCAGCATCCTTATAGGCTTTACACGTGTGGCCCTCGTACAATATCTCTTACTTCAAACCTTTTTCTTTGTCAAAACAAAATGACTATTCACCCTTTAAAATAATCTCCTTTCAATAATCATGTACTAGTCTTTAGCTTTCTGCCATGATTTAGAACAATAATATGTATGTGTGTTGCTGCTAATTATACCTAACATAAGTGGTAACCACGTGTAACTCAATACACATATCTCTTGTCCACTTAATTAATTAATTACATACATAATTAATTTTTTAATTTCAATTTGCTTAAATTTTAATAATTTATAAAACATTCATACATTTAATGTCATAATCGTGCAATATAGCACTAGTCCATAACCTTTTTTGGGACATGCAACTATTATTTTCAATTCTCGTCGTCACACTTGTTACGTCCAAAATTATTTCGGGGTTTAATCCTTTTATATACTAATCTCTTTATTAGCATACGTAAACATAACATAAATTTTTACAACGCTCGGGTCTATTTACATACGTCTATCGATTTTACATACGCTTAGCGATTCAAACCGTGAACCGAAAGTACGGGATGTTACAGTAATGCCTTGATTTAACAATAAAACACTTAAATTAAAACACTAAAAAATAAAATAATTAAACCTAATGATAACTAATTTCCAAACAAAACTTACTTCTGCCAGTTTACAACCCCTAAAACGACGTTTCGAACGTTTAGGTATCCTTGATTTATTGAGCCTACACTAATGTTCACATAAAAAAATAACAAGTTCTATGTAAAAAATTGACATTCCGGGGTCTTAAAACGTGACTAATCTTTGGTCAAAGTATGAAAAAAATGTGAATTTCAAACCTTTAAAATTATACAAAGTGGCGGAAAAATTGAAATACACCTTTTGCCCAGGAAGTTACATTTTTTTTTGGATATTTTGGTTCAATGCCTTAGTTTTTTTATCATTTAAGTTTCTAACTCATTTTATTTGGAGTCAAAACGGTACAACACTACACGAATGACAACAATTTTAACGAGACTTAAAATTGTCCATGCAAATAGTCAAAAATGCCCTATTCGAAATAGATAAATTTTGTCCTCGACGTTCTGTTTTTTTTTTTTGCTAAACAATGCCCTCCCGCTAAGCCAAATAGCTCAAAAAACCCTTTCTACTAAGGGTTGTTCCAAAACAAGACCAGGTCGAGGCTTCCTTTGTCAGTGTCTCGCCAAACTTTTTTTATGAAGACCGACTCGGTCTCGTTTGGCCTCAAATCATTCCCCTTGACCGCTGGTATAAGCTGTTATATGCTCAAGCGGATCCATTATTTCATCATACTTGGGAATATTAGGCATCTTACACATTTTCGGGATCCATTCTGGAGCGGGTGTTTATAGGCTAACTGGATATACCTTTTAAAATTTTGACCATTAAGGACCGGTGGTGCCTCGAGATCTCATCCATACGAGCATAAAATTCCTTCACATTCTGCTCCATTTTTATGTTGATGTCCTTCATTAACTCAGCCCTGAAAGGATCGACCAGAGTATTTTCATTCCCATATCCATCTCTGGAACCTCTGTCTCGACCATCTTTCGACCGCATCTCTGTCCCTGAGGTGACATTCCCAATCCTCGGGGTTGTAGGTGCTCTTGGGGGTGCTTTAGTTCTTTCATTGGGATTGTTTAAAGCCCCCAACAATGCTCGCTAAATCTCAGACATGACTTGATATTGTCTCCGAAGATGATTTATAATTATCATCTGCAGTGCTCTCAGGATCTGCACCGTTTTCTCCACATGCTGGTCGGTGGGGGTTGGTTCTCTGGTTGTTAGCTGGGCGTGGCCATTTCCCTTAATAATGGTTTCCCCCTTCATCGTGCTGAGTCTCACCAGTTGTGTGCTCCTTCGTAAATAGTTGGGGTTCCACTGGAGCACCATTCAAATTGTCAATGTTAACCTGGTCATTGTTTTCGTTGTTCTCCATACCCGACACAGGTTCTCCTGAGCGAGAAACTTAAACAAGTTAGTGCAAAAAGAATGGGTCACAATCACACACAATTGACCAAGCCTCACGGTGGGCTCCAAACTATTTAACTGTAAAATAGTACAGTTGAATTTGTATATGTGGTTATGAACACGTGGATCAATATGACTATATTAACAAATAATGCGCAAGAAAAATAGTATAAATTTAAGGAAAAGTAAATGAAACTCAAAGCAGAGTAGCTTGAGCCACAATGACGCTGCGAGCTAGAGTCTCTGGACAAGGTTACTGACACAACTCGAGAACTTAGTTAAGAACAATAAAACTCAATGAAATCATTAAGTATATGTCTACTCGTGAAATTTCGAGTGTCTTACAATAAAATGAGAACCTCTACTTTATTAATACTTAAAATAAAGTGCAATAAAAATGGGAGGAAGACCCTAGATCTTCTGTAAATGTTGTCCATTGAGATTGCTTGTACTTGACTAGTGGACTGGCATCAGCCTCCGGGTCCTTTGTGACCTTTGTCTCTGAGGCAACGAACCACGCTTAACCCTTGATCGGCCACGCGTGCTTGCCCAGAACTTCTCTCTTGCTGATCTACACTTGATCTGTCACCTACTGCTACATGTCAATGGTCAATACGACCACCTGGCGTTTCCGAATTTTACGCAATACCTAAATACACTTAATAAATTAAAAATGAACTCTGTTGCGTCCCTTAATTTGATCATATTCTATCCCAATCTTTTTGTGAGCATGGCATTACTTTATGTAAGTACCGATTTTACACTTTCACATTAATGCACATAAATTATTTCATCATATAAATATGCGGTCATGTGTTTAATATTAAAATAATAAACATGTCTGGAAAATAGTTTCTAAAACATTTTCCTACTTGAATTAGGATTCACATCAAAGTACCACTTCAAGTCACATTAAGCACAAAATGCGACAAGCCCAATTAACTCCGCCACACTTAAGCATTAGCAAAACTATAGCTATGCGTAAAACGAAACCCTCAAACTATAGTTATTTATGAAAATTTCTCTATAATCAACAATATTATAATATTAATTTTATTTGTTAATCATCAAAACACTCTAGACTCAACCGAGAGTAATAACAGTGGGATGACAACTATCTGGTAGGGAGAACAAGAATGGTGGAAAATAAGACCATATCCTTCAAGAGTTCTATTTTTTCCGTTTCATTTTTTTTCTCAATTTTGTTTGGTAGAGATATATCAACGATGAAGTTTGTCACAAGAAAATGAGAAACACGTAATAGACGGAAAACATAATGCCTGTTAGCTGCAACTTGCAAGGACTAAATTGTCACACCTAATTAGTTAGAAGTGTGGTTGATTGATTGATTGATTGATTGATTAAAAATGATAAAGCTTTTAATCATAACAATAATAATAATAATATAAAAAAACAGCTGCTACTATAAGGGAAAGTAATAGTTATAGTTACCTGAGTTATTGTGTCTTTTTCTGATTTTAATCAAAGTATTATATGACAAGCTCATTTACTAGTCAGGGTTATTTAAATGACTCCTATATATGTATGTTGCTATATTTAGGAGTATACCGTTATATAGTATGGTTTTATAAAATAACATATTTATTGTTAATTAAACTTTTGAGTAAATAATATGAAAGAATAAACGATAAGTTTTCATGAATAATTAACATGACAATTGTAGAATAAGTCTATCAACACAAATCCGTGAAAATTCAATGAAAGTGCAAAATTGTATTAATAAGAGAAAAATTCTTTCATTGAATGGTGATTTTCAAAACTTTTAGTTATCAACATAAGAATAAGTATCAGCATTCTTTACCAAATCATCAACGGCTTAATATCAATTTCAACACTTTTATTAAAATATGTAGTAATATATTTATAATATATCAATTTCAATACTTTTATTAAAACATGTAACTAATCTATTTATAATATCATTTCAGTTTTTAAAATTTATTAGTTATGTACAATCAATAAAGAGAAACGAACTCTAAATTTGATGACATCATTGAGTATTTGAAAGTTATACCTTGTTTGTGACCAACAACTTTATCAATAGTGTGGCTATAGCATTTACTTGATTTTTAAGATAAATGGAGAAATTTGGGTGAGTTTCGTATGGGAAATTTTTTTTATATCTTATTCATCACCACGAAACTCACCCTAAACTATATATGAAATTTCGATATCACACTTAAATTCTTAAAGCGGTCTATTATATTTTCTAACAATCTTAAAAGTGAATTTAATATCACCATATGAGTTGATGTGACATCAAAAAAATATAATTAAATAATAGGAGAGCGAAGTCAAAATTAAAATTAAAATAATTCTTAAATTTTAATAAAAAAATAATTCTTTATAACTCCTTCATTTCGCCACCACCCCACTCCACCCCACCCCCTCTAAACCCTTCTTCTTCTACATTTTTCATCATAGACATTATTATCTTTTTAATTGCAAATCGGTTTTGACTAACATATCACTAACAAACAAGAATTTCAAATTCAAATCCGCAACTCTCAAACAATTTGAAAACCCAGTTGTGAAGAGATGTATAAAATAAATGAAATTGAAATATTCGAAGTGCTGATTTTGGGATGAAATTTTATTCGAGTTGTCGTTGTTCTAGGATCCATTTCATGTAGGAAGTATTGTTTCCATGGTTGAGGTTTGAATAGAAGCGGGTCCAAGATTTAAACTCTATAGGTTCAATCTTAAGATTTTTAGTATTAAATTCATTATATTTTTAAAGTTATGAGTTCATATATGCTATTTATTACAATTTTAGTAATTTTTTACACATAAATTTATGTTTCGCATCGAAAATTAGGGGTTTAATTGAACCCCATCGTACAAGGATACATACGCCTCTTGGTTTGAAAACTTGAACTAATTTCCATTGATGTAGCTTGTCGGAGCTCGAAATTGTGGGAGCGAATTCTCAAAAGTTGTCGTCCATTGTTAATCAAAATATAGTGAAAACGTGAATATCCATTAAATGGAAGCTCGAAAACTTAACGAATCAGCTGAGAAAATCCAATGGAAACCATTAAAGAAGCTTCAAAGCTTGGTACAAAAGAGATGAGTTACGCAAATGAGATTTGTTTCGAGCGGAATTGTTGCAATAGATTGTCTACTTTGGGGTTAAGAGGCCCAAGATCCATTATTTACATGGTATCAGAGCCTAACTCAACCCCAAAAGCTAGCTTGCAGGGTGATGATTGTTCAAATTCATATAAAGAGTCAATGTTCCCGTTCCATATCCGATGTGGGACTCTTAACAGCTACATTTTGTGAAGTTTGTATATCGTTTTTAGGCATATTTTTGCATAAAAACGTGAAAGAGATGAACACAACTTTGAATTAAAGCTTCAATGGCGGGTTAAAGTCGGGACTTTCGGTGAAATGGTGGTGGTGAAATTGGTGGAGATGGTGGTACCGGTGAGATGGGATGGTGGTGATGAATAAGATATAATTATTGAAGGATTTTAATGGTTAATTAGTGTAAATATAATTAATAAAAGAAAATCAAATGAATAAAGAAAAGGAAAAGAATATAAAATTAGAAAATTTTCAATGTGGCGCAAGAGTGTGTAACACTCTCCCCTTGTGCAACTGGTTATATATGTATCAGGGTGGTATTAAATTCACTTTTAAGATTATCATGGATGTAATAGGTCGTCTTAATAGTTTAAGTGTGATATCGAAATCTCGAGTATAGTTCAGAGTGCAATCTATATCTTTTCCCTACTTAAAAATGAGAATATTCTAATTTTCTGAAATATGAGTCAATAACAATATCTAATATATCATAAGTACTTAGCAGTGTCACATACAATGAAAATATTACTTATTAAAGTGTTGAGAGTACTTAATCATCTTTTGAAAGGTGCATGGTGTAAGATTGGAATAAACTCTCTTAGGGATTTCTTTCATTAATCACAATATATATATATATATATATATATATAGTTGTACAGAGGTTGATTCCTGATACAGTAATATCCTAAGTTACCTTAAATATACAACTATCATAATTATAAAATATACTGTGAATATTCGGAGAATATTCGCTAATACTCCCCCTCAGTCGGAGCGGGAGGAGGCCGGACGCTAAGGCTGGATCTGAAGTCGATGAATAATTGTCTCGGTAGCCCTTTTGTGAAAATATCTGCATACTGATAGGAGGAAGGCACATGTAACACTTTGACCTGACCAAGAGCTACCTTCTCACGCACAAAGTAGATATCCATCTCAATATGTTTGGTCCGCTGATTTTGGACCGGATTGTGAGATAGATATATGGCAGATATGTTATCACAGTAGACTATAGACGTCTTGCGCAGTGGACACTGGAGCTCCAACAGAAGATTTCGGAGGCAATAGATCTAAGTAACTGCATTAGCAACGCCGCGATACTCTGCTTCAGCACTCGAACGGGATAATGTGGCTTGCCTCTTGGCGGACTAGGAAATAAGATTATCCCATAGAAATACACAATAACCTGAAGCGGAGTGACGCGTGTTCGGGCACCTTGCCCAATCAGCATCCGTATAAGATAACAACTTGTTCGGCGCAAAGGGGTAGAGATGCAATCCATAGTCAAGTGTGCCCTTAACGTATATGATAATACGCTTAAGGGCAGCAAAGCGGGGCTCTCTCGGAGCATGCGTAAACAGACACATCTGCTGAACAACATATGCAATATCAGACCTAGTGAATGTAAGATACTGAAGAGCACATGCAAGACTCCGATATAGAGTAGGATCAGAAACTGGATCACCATTAGTAGCACTAAGCTTGGATTTGGAATCGACTGGAGTTGGCATAACCTTGGAATTTGCCATCTTTGCCCTGTACAATATCTCTTCTGTATATTTACGCTCACTCGGAAACATTGTATTTGCAGATCTGGTTACTGATATACCCAAGAAGTAGCTGAGTGTACCCAAATCAGTCATAGCAAATTCAGTTTTGAGTAGAGTAATGATTTCATTTTTCAATCCGTCAGATAAGGCAGTGAGAAAAATGTCATCCACATACAATAGAAAATAAGCAGTGCTACTACCGCGATGAAACATGAAAAGAGAGTTATCACACCTGCTACATATAAAACCAATCTACAAAATATACCTGCCAAAATGGTCATACCAAGCTCGGGGTGCCTGTTTCAAGCCATATAGTGACTTTCTGAGGCGACATACATACTGAGGGGCTGCAGGATGGACAAAACCAGGTGGCTGATGCATGTACAGAGCTTCTTTCAAATCTCCATGAAGAAATGCATTCTTGACATCAAGCTGATGAATCGGCCAGTGCTTGCCCATAGCAATACTGAGAACAATACGAATAGTAATCGGTTTGACAACTAGACTGAAAGTCTTACCACAATCAATTCCCTCCTGCTGATTAGTGTCATTGGCCACAAGTCTCGCCTTATACCTCTCCAAGTTACCACTGTCTTTGAATTTATGACGAAATAGCCACATGCATCGGATCACATTCACCCCATACGGTCTATGAACTAAATTCCAAGTGTGCTGGTTTGTTAAAGAAGAAAATTCCTCACGCATGGCCGCATTCCAATTAGGGTCCAGTTTGGATAATTAGGGGTTTTTGGGAATTGGGGATATAATGTGAGTGGATAAGTTAAAGTGAACCTTGGGTTTGAAAATCCCGTGTCGGGCACGAGTTTTCATACGGTGGGTGGGTAAATGGGCTGTGTCGGTACGCCGGGCGCTGGTGGGTGTTCTAGATATCTGGTTCTGGGTGTTGGCATTTCGGTTGGGTGTCGTCGATCATCGGTGACTGGGTCCAGGTGGGTGAGCTGATGGGGTCTGGTGTTGGTGTCAAGGTCTGGAGGTGGTTCGGTGACAGTAGTGGGTTGCCGGTGTCTGGTGTTGAGGTTGGGTTACCGATTTGGAAGGGATAGTTGTTTATCGGTGGGCTGAGACTTATCCGATGGTGGTATGTTGGTTGTTCTGGAACGGAGGTCAGAGGTGCTGGCCTGGGAGTGGGAGATGCAGTGATGTGTGATGACGATTGGGGCGGCGATGTGGTGTCGGAGATCGGAGATGAAACAATTCGTGATGGAGCAGGGTGGTCACGGTAGTGGAGGGATCGGAAGATCGGTGAAATGGCTGACTCATCGAGAAATGTGTAGTCCATATTTTGAAATTTTCGGAGGTTTGAGAATGGGAAGCATGTCTCGTCAAACATAACGTGAAGGGACACAATAATGTTACGAGTAGACAAGTCATAGCACATATAGCCCCTATTATTAGACGAAAAGCCAACAAAGACACACGGGGTGGTTCATGGAGCCAATTTATGAGAGGCAGTGGATGCAAAATTGGGGTAGCACAGGCAACCGAAAATTCTAAGATGGTCATAGGACGGGGTCCTTCGGTAGAGAATTTCGGTGGGGGTTTTATTATGAAGAGTGCTAGTAGGTAAAATATTGATTATATATCCAACCATTTTAACAACATAGACCCAGAAGGAAGAGGGGAATGAGGCATGGAATAGAATAGTCTAAACCATATTATTGATGGTACGAATGATTCGTTCAGCTTTACCATTTTGAGGTGATGTGTGGGGACATGAGAAACGAAAAACCATGCCATGAGTGATGCAAAAATTGTGAAACGTTGAATTATTGAATTCACGACCGTTATCACATTGAAAGGATTTTATTGATTTTTCAAATTGAATTTTTATGTAGTTATGAAACTCAAGAAACTTGACAAAAACTTCAGACTTGAATTTTAGTGGGTAAATCCAGATGAAATGTGAGAAGTCATCCAATAAGACAAGGTAAAATTTATGACCAAGGGAGCTAACAACAGGAGAAGTCCATAAATCAGCATGCACAATATCAAACGGTGAAAAAGTAACACTTAAAGATGACATAGATGGAAGACGACTATGTTTGCCAAGCGAACAAGAAAGACAGTTTTGGGCAAGATTCCCATTATTACGTCTAATAAGCTTATTATTTCTAAGGAAAGTAAAAACACGTGCTCCTGGATGACCAAGTCGATCGTGCCAAGTTGATAGAGAGATTGCAGCAAGGGAGGTATGAGATTGCATGTTGACAGCGGAAGATGGAGTGAACGTGTAGAGGTCTCCCACACTATTGCAGCTCGTCATAATTTTCCCTGTATAGAGATCCTTCACAGAGAAACCAAAAGGGTCAAATTCCACAGACACATAATTATTACGGGTGAATTTTCTAACCAATATTAATTTTTAATAATGTTAGGAGCATACAAGACATAGTTTAGAGAGAAAGGCGGATGGAGAGGTTGTGTGTGGGTATTACCGAAACCTTCAATTGGAATGCGATGACCATTACCGACGGTAATGAATTGGGGATGCTTTAATTTAAGCAATTGAGATAGATTACCTGAAGACCGAGTGAGATGAGATGTGACTCCAGTATCCATGTACCAATTTTTGTCGGTTGTTGAAGATTTAAAGCATTTAATGCCTGGCCCAAATCGGTTGGGCCATATTGTGGCTAGTGGACAATTGCTGGGCTGAAACAAGGTGAGCCTGTTGGGCCTGTCGAGGTGCTGGACCCAAGCCCAAGAGACCAGGCGCCCAAGATTGTTGTAATTGGGCTCCTGATGTTGGATATAGACAAGCTGGGGAGGCCCAAGTTCCTGCATTGGGCCAACCTGACGGACCAGGCCACTGGAATGGTTGGACAAGCGTTGGGCTCGCCTATTGGGCCCTGTTGCCCCTTCCACGTTCTTTGCCTTGGTTGTCATTTCCCTGGCCTCTGCCTCTTCGTCCTCCGCCGCGACTGTCCCGCTGTTGTTGGTGGTCCGGCAGCGGTGGTTGAGTGGTGGTGGCTGCAGGTGGTGCCATGCTCTCAACCGCTAAGGCTTTTTTATTATGCTCATCCTGTTTTGCACGACGGGTCTCCTCCAAAAGTAATTGTGAACGTGCCTTGTTGAAGCTTGGTAGTGGGTCGGCCTGTTGAATCATGGTTGCTAGCGTATCATATTCGCCTTTTGGTAGGCCAGCAACGAGTTGGAGGACCATCTTTGTTTCTGGAATGGGTGTTCCGAAGTGGGAAAGTTGGTCGGCAATGAGTTTCAGTTGTTTGCAGTATTCAGACATGTTGGTAAAATTCTCAAGACACGTATTGTTGAATTGCTCCTCCAAATACACGGCTCGACTATTTTTATTGTCCTGAAATATTTCTTTCAAACGAACCCAGAGGTCACGTGCCGATGCACCCGTTTTCATGATAGTACACAACAAATCTTTAGAGATAGTGTCGTATATCCACTGTTTGACGATGGCGTCAAGGCGACGCCACGTCGAGTCTGCAACATCGGATGCGCGGGGAATAGAATCATCGATGTGGTCTAGCACGTTATATGCGCATGCATGAATGTAGAAAAGTTCAACCCACATTGAATATTGACAATCTTCTTGATAAAAAATTATAGGTATAAAATTCTTGATGTTATGGACGGCGAATGCCGGATGAAAAGAAGATGCAGAGGAGGGAGGGTGGTTGTCGAAAACACTGGTGGAGGAACCGGTAGTGTTAGGGGAGGTTGGAAGAGACATGGTGGTCACAAATTGAAAGAGAAGAAAAAATGGTGCCGACGGCCGAGTTATGTGGTGGGGGCGGCGACGACTTGGTGGAAGAGAAAGAATAGGGTTTTGCTTCTGATACCATATAAGATTGGAATAAACTCTCTTAGGGATTCCTTTCATTAATATATATATATATATATATATATATATATAATTGTACATAGGTTGATTCCTGATACAATAAGAATCCTAAGTTATCTTAAATATACAACTATCATAATTACAAAATATACTGTGAATATTCGAAATATTCACAGATACATGGATCACGAGGAGTTACACCCTATAGGTTGTCCTACTTTAGTGGTCTAACGAAAATAGTTAGATCATTGCTTCTAACCCACAACAAAAATATGAAACTGACTTCATAGAAAATAGATCAAATACTCTTATTTCTTTATAATTATTTTGAAAGGTGCATAGATCAATAAAATTAGATCCCTTTTATGCCATTTCAAAAATATGAAAGTCATGGCTTAAAAACAAATAGATCAATACTCTTATTCTGAGTTCTTAGCATTTTGCACCCATGTGTACACAAAAGCATCTTATTCTATTATTGTTTATGATTTACGTCCTAATTTCTTTGTTTCCTTGCAAAATAAATAAAACTCTCTTTTTGATTATCTATGAGGGCAAGATAGGAAATATAATGCTTAATTCTAAGAGAAGAATATTTGTATATGTACTTCACCACATGTTACAATTAGCGAAAAGCACACTGTAACTCATGAGAGAGTAGGAAGAAAGAGGAATGAGCACACTGTAACTCATGAGAGAGTAGGTGGAAGAGGAATTTTCCCTCGTTGTGGAATTTTACATCTTATGGACTTTTCTCTCCCTATCTTGCCCTCATGAATAACTAAAAACAAGAGTGTTTTAGTTATTTTTCAAAGAAACAAAGAGATTAGGGTGTAAATCATAAAAAATAATAGGATACGGTGCAATCACAAAAGAGAGTACACATTAGGGGTGCAAAATATTAAGAACTCACCTTATTCTATATTGTTATTGTTAAATATACATAAGATATACACGGTATACACGTGTATATCCTATGTATATATGGTTTCGGTTATGTATATAGTCTCGGCCAGCTGTATATTTCCTGTATATAGCTCACGGAATTTAGGTAATATTTTACATTAATTAGTATTGTACACTTACCATAATTATAGGAGTCTTGTACTACTAGAATAGAGTTTTGAGATTAGAATAGGAATAGGTTTTCTATTATGAAAACTTGTAAATTGTATATCTACTCTTTCATTAATGAGAATAATTAAGGGATTATTTCTTTCATGGTATCAGAAGTCTAGGTATTAAAATCCTCTCTACAAATTCTCCAAATTGCCGTCGACCTCCCTTGAATATCCGAGCCCCTTGTTCTCGGATTTCGTGCCGACGATACCTCCTCATTCCCAAAATTTTCTTCCCAATCCCTACATCACGTCTTGCGTTGCTATTATGGCTAAGAACACGTTTCACCCTGCCCTAACTGTTTCTAACATCAAGAATCACATCCATATCATTCTTGAAATAGAAAACGTCCAATACGCGACGTGGGCCGAACTGTTCCAAGTTCATGCACGCTCGCATCAAGTCCTCCATCATGTTATCCTCTCGGCTCCTATGGATACAGAGGTGCCCAAACCCGAGGATGATCCTAAGTTATGGATGACTCTTGATGCTACTGTTCTTCAGTGGATTTATTCCACTATTTCTATCGACCTATTGCAAACGATTATTGAACCAGACGCTACGGCGATGGCGGCATGGAATAGACTACGTGATATATTCCATGATAATCAGAATTCTCGTGCTGTTACACTTGAGCAGGAATTCTCCCACGTCAATATGGAAGATTTCCCCAACGTTTCAGCATATTGCAAAAGGTTGAAAGAAATGGCGGACCAACTTCGCAATGTTGGTGCGCTAGTTACCAGCGACCGTCTTGTCCTTCAGATGGTTGCAGGCCTATCTGAGGCCTAAAGTGGTGTTGGCACGCTTCTTCGTCAGAGCAGCCCTCTTCCGTAATTTTATCAGGCTCGTTCTATGCTTACGCTCGAAGAAGCCGTCTTGGCCAAAAAGGCGACTATCGGTGCTAGTCCCGTAGTCATGATGACGTCCTCCACAAATTCTCCAGTTTTTTTTTATAATTCGAGCTAAAACCGTACACACGGTGGCGGCAAAAATAGTAGGAAAAATAATGCCAAAAATTGTGGGGGCAAACGCGGTGGTTCTGACGGTGGTAATTGTGGCAGTGGGTTCCGCCCCAATAGCATTAGGCCACAACCCAACTGGTCCCAGCCTTGGGCCCCCTGTACGTGGGCCTGGTCCAGTGGGCAGTGGCCCAACAGCCCCTACGGCCCAGCAATTTCATCACCTAACCACTGGGCTGCCAAGCAATAGTTTTCTCGGCCCAATTCCTTCTGGCCCAGTGAATTTCGCCCCAGTTCTAGGCCGGGGTAGCAAGCCGGTGTACTTGGGTCCCGGCCTCCTCAAGCTCATCATGCAGCAGACCCCACCCCGACCAATAATAAGGCTGCAATGCACACTCTTGTATTAAATCCGTCAGACGGGAATTGGTACATGAACACCGATGCAACCTCTCACATGATGTCCGATCAAGGTACTCTCTTGTCTTATTCCAATTTGAGCAAGTCGTGGCATAATTATTGGTAATGGTAATTCAATTTCGATTTGTGGTTATGGTCATAAAATTTTGTCTGCCCCCCCCCATCCACTTCTTATCTTAAAAAATACCCTTCATGTCCCTAAATTGATTAAAAATTTGGTGTCTGTCCGTAAATTCACCACTGATAATTCCATTTCTATTGAGTTTGATCCGTTTAGTTTTTCTGTGAAGGATTTCAAGACGAGGAGTCCTCTCATGAGGTGTGATAGTAGGGGAGATCTTTATCCTATCACGCCATATTCTGGTCTCTCGAGTCAAGCCTTGCCATCAGCTTTTGCAGCCCTTGCTCCTTCCTTGTGGCATACTCGTCTAGGTCATCCGGGGTCATCTATTTTGTCTTCATTAGATAAAAATAATTTTATTTCTTGTAAGGGTACGCGTAGTACTCCGAATTATCAATCTTGTTCTTTAGGAAAAAATGTTAGATTGTCGTTTGTAGACTCTAATTCTCATACTTTAATGCCATTTGATATTATTCATAGTGATTTATGGACATCTCTCGTTCTCAGTTCTTTGGTCATCGTTATTATGTTTTATTTCTGGATGATTATTCTAATTTTTTGTGGAATTTTCCGTTAGCGAAAATTTTTTAAGTTTTTTCCACTTTCTTAAAATTTAGAACATTCATTAGAACCCAATTCGAACGGAAAATTAAAAATATTCAGTGTGATCATGGAAAAGAATATGATAATGGGGTGTTTCAGGAGTTTTGTGCTAATAATGGGATCGATTTTCATTTTTCTTGTCCTCATGCGTCTTCATAAAATGGGAAAGCGGAACGCAAAATTCATATCATTAATAACATTGTTCGCACGTTATTAATTCATGCTTTCGTACCTCCTTCTTTTTGGCATCATGCTCTACAAATGACTACATATCTTCTTAACATTCTTCCCACCAAAGGTTTGACATATTCGTCACCTCTTCAAATCTTATATAATAAGGCTCCTTCGTATTCACATCTTAGGGTCTTTGGGTGCTTGTGTTATCCCCTATTTTTGTCCACCACCATTAACAAACTTCAGGTCCGGTCTACCCCTTGTGTATTTCTGGGTTATCCGTCAAATCATCGTAGTTACAAATGTTATGATTTATCATCTAATAAAATCATCATTAGTCGCCATGTAATTTTTTATGAATCCCAATTTTCGTTTGATAAGGTAAGTAATCTCGTGTCTAGTTTGTATAAATTTTTGGATGATGGTATATCCTCGTATATTATTCACCATTTTTTGGATGTGTCCCGCACCTCAAATTCGCTAGCGAGCCCACTGCCCGCGGGCCCCACTATTTCGTCGCCAGATACTGTTCCAACCACTGTGTCCAGTCCAGTAACTAGGCCAGTGACGGTAATTGGGCCAATTACCCAGCCCATTACCGCCACTGTTCAAGTCACGGATTCCTCCAGTTTCCGCGTTGGGGTGGGTCTGCTGGCCAATCCGTCACGTATCCCGATATTTCCCAAAGTTCGCCAAATTCTACCCAGAGTCATAGACCTGTCACTCGTAGTCAACGAGGCATTTTTAAACCAAAAAAAACATTTTAATTTAAATTATAATATTCTTAAATCACCCCTACCCCGTAATCATGTGTCTGCTTTAAATGACCCGAATTGGAAAATTGTCATGACTGACGATTATAATGCTCTTATTGATAATAAGACGTGGGAGTTGGTGTCCTGTCCATCGAGTGTTAATATTATTTGGTCTATGTGGATTTTTGCTCATAAAGACAACTCTGATGGTTCTTTTGCGAGGCATAAGGCTCGACTTATAGGTGATGGTAAGACTCAGCAGGTTGGTGTGGATTGTGGTGAGACATTTAGTCCGGTGGTCAAGCCGGCTACCATTCACATTGTGCTCAGCTTGGCTCTCTCGAAAGCATGGCCCATTCATCAGTGTGAAGAATGCTTTCTTACATGGTGATCTCAATGAGACAGTCTATATGCATTAGCCCTTGGGGTTTAGGGATCCCATATATCCTCATCATGTCTGTTTATTGAAGAAGTCATTGGATGGGCTTAAGCAGTCCCCACGAGCTTGGTATAATAGGTTAGCAGATTATGTTTCGACTCTTGGGTTCTCTCACAGCAGGTCTGATAATTCCCTATTCATATATCGTCGTGGCTCTTCCTTAACTTATATACTATTATATGTGGATGATATTATCTTGACTGCCTCTTCTGATGCATTACGCCAGTCTATCATGACAATGCTCAGTTATGAGTTTGCTATGAAAGACTTGGGACCCTTGAGTTACTTTTTGGGGATTGTTGTCACTCGTCATGCATGTGGGTTGTTCTTATCCCAATGGAAGTATGCAACTAGGATCATTGAGCGAGCTGCTATGTCCTCATGCAAGTCTACTTCCAATCCGGTTGATACTAAACCCAAGTTGGGTGTTGCGGATGGCTCACCTTATGAGGATCCGACCCGCTATTGTAGTCTTGCAGGAGCTCTTCAGTGTCTTACTTTCACGAGACCAGATATTACGTATGTCGTACAACAGGTGTGCTTGTTTACGCATGATCCCAGGGTTGAACATATGAATGCGCTCAAACGCATTATTCGGTACATTCAGGGGACACTTGACTATGATTTACATTTATATCCTTCGTCGACGTCTACACTTGTCTCGTATACAAATGCTGATTAGGGTGGTTGTCTAGACACCAGACGGTCTACGTCTGGCTATTGTATGTCTCTTGATAATAACTTGGTCTCATGGTCTGCGAAGCGTCAGTCGACTTTATCACGCTCTAGTGCAGGGGCCAGTATCGAGGGGTGGCCAATGTGGTCTCTGAATATTACGAAATCTTCTTTTAGAGCTTCATTGTCCTATTCAGAAAGTTACCTTGGTTTATTGTGATAATATGAGTGACATCTACCTTTCTGGTAATCCTATTCAACACCAGCGCACCAAGCATATAGAGATATATATTCATTTTGTTCACGAAAAGGTAGCTCGTGGACAAGTACGTGTATGACATGTCCCTTCCAGGTATCAAATTGCAAACATCTTTACAAAAGGTCTTCCCTCGGTCCTTTTTGAAGATTTTAGGGACAGTCTCAGCGTACGAAGATCGCCCGCTATGACTGCGGGTGTGTGTTAAATATACATAAGATATACACGGTATACACGTGTATATCCTATGTATATATGGTTTCAGTTATGTATATAGTCTCGGCCAGCTGTATATTTCCTGTATATAGCTCACGGAATTTAGGTAATGTTTTACATTAATTAGTACTGTACACTTACCATAATTATAAAAGTCTTGTACTACTAGAATAAGGTTTTGAGATTAGAATAGGAATATGTTTTCTATTATGGAAAATTGTAAATTGTATATATACTCTTTCATTAATGAGAATAATCAAGAGATTATTTTTTTCAGTTATCTAATAATGGAAAACTATAATAATAATTAGAGGAAATCGCTCATTCAAAAACACACATAAACGAAGTAGTCGATGCAAGTTTTTTATCCAAGAATTGTGTTGATAAAACTATTGCAGTGTTAATGACAGAAAGGGACAAAGCTTTACCTTTTACTTTGAAGCAGTAACATTATCTTTGTGAAGGGGAAAGTCCAGAAGGCGAAACCCCTGCACCTGTACCAGAGGCCCCTTGGCCAGGTGGGATGTAAATCGAGGGATATGCGCGAGTGGCAGCCCTGCAAGGGAGATGACCAACGGGATACGAACCCAGCAACAACCCTTGCAATATTTCAGCAAAGACTGTCACCACACGGATTCGAACCCGCGACGTCGGAGTGGTTGTACTGCAATCAGCTTGCCATTTACCAACTTGCATGTGCCCCGGGGGCGAAGCAGTAGCATTATCTGTTGGCTTAAAGTTCTTCATCAAAATACTTTTTTGATCATTTATTAAATAATTTAACAAATTAAAACACACTTAAACCAAGACATCACTCTAACAAACATAGAAAAGTGATGATGGCTGGACTTCCCTAAGAGGAGGTGTCAACGAATTGACATCAATTTGGCAGATTATTTCCACCGATTGGACTCGGGCAGAGAATTGGAGTTTGTACAAAAGCAACGTCCTTAATAACTTAAAGTTGTGACTGTTAATGAAAGTGTGAAGCGTTGCTTCTCTTGCGTTAGTTTTTTTTAAATTTATTTTATATTAAATTAAATTACATTAAATAAGGTATTTAGGACAATAAAAAGGATATTTAGGTAATTTAACTTTTAAGTTTAGGAGTTCCCATTTTTAATATAACTAGTTTCTCAGTACATGTATTGCACGTGGATGCCAAGTGATGTAATATACGATTTGTAAAATGATATCAATATTATTAAAATAAAATTTTGAGTAAATATACGCAAAAAATAAAATACAAATTTCATTGAATGATCAAAATGGATTGTCATATAGTGACTTATTTGTCCAGATCAAGATGATTGGACATCGTTTGAAATTACCAAGATGAACAAACAAAGTTCCGTTCCATACATTTGATTTATTTATTACAAACATGTAATGAATTTTCACCTAATACTTTTTTATATACACTATTCTTTGCATAGTCCTATATACAACTATCATGAATATTGCCAATTGAATAATTCATTTTTGAATCATTAATCAGCATCCTACTATTTTCATAAAAATGGATATGGTTATCTACATATTGCTCGAGCCGTATGATCACATACCATTTACGTAATTACTAAAAATACAACTGCCTAAAGAATATAGAAAATCATTTCATTTGTTTTTACATGCTTTAACTCTTATAATTTCAAAGTTGCAATACATACCATGGTCCATGGAACGATATTCTGGTGTTAAAATAGTATAAATCCCTTGATTCAAACACTTTACTTTTGCTAGCAATTTTTTTTCATAACCTTAAAAAAGACTTTATTAGTAATTAATAACCATTCATTGTATAGCCATATTACACAGACGCCATGTGAAATGCGACCCTTTGATCAATAACCTGCCTTAAAAACTTTATTTTCCAGTAAATATTCAAAAGCTTTCTTATTGTATGGGCATTTCAGTAATTATTTGTTTCATTATGTTTTTGTCTTGCTAATTTTTCAGTTACAAGTGATTAATGGCGGAGCCAGAAATCTGGCTAAGAATGTTCAAAATTATAAAGTAAATAATTTTTTTAATGAATGGGTGCACCAAACAATTTAAATCGAACTACATAATATTTAGCTTTGCCATTTTGCATTGTAATTTGTCATCAAATCATAATCCATCAGTAAATTTGAAATGTATTTCGTTTTTTCGCTGAAAATTTTCGTTGAGCAAAGAAAATCACTCAAGAAAGTCCAATAAAGAAAATCACCAGACATAAATAAAACAAAAAAATTGGAAGGTAACAAAAGAGAATTAAAGAAAAAAAGAAACACAGAAGAAAGAATCAGGAACGGGTGGAAACGATGAGATTTTGAACAACTTTTTGAAGTAAATGAAAAAGCAAATGAAACGGACTTTTGTTAAAGAAAATTACTAAAATTATCAGCGCTTCGCGTGAGGGAAAACACATTACTCTTTGTCCCAATTTATGTGATTTGCTTTTTGTGATTCAAACTTCATGATTTTTTACCAACATTTTAAGATGTATCTTTTCACCAAATTGATATGAGAAAAGTTGTGGCTTATAACAATTTCATGTAGTTTTCAAATATATAAATTTTAATCTTAAAATATTGAATCAATCTAATCCAATTTAGCTTCAATCTTTAATCAAATTGATTCTCGAAAAGTGAAAAGTATGACATAAATTGGGACAGAGAGAGTAATGAATTTAGAATTAATTTTTAATAAATGTAGTTGGAATATTTTTAGGTATATACAACAACAACAACACATCCAGTAAAATTCCACAATGTGGGATCTGGGGAGGGTAGAGTGTACGCAGACCTTACCTCTACCTTGGTAAGTAGAGCGGCTGTTTCCGAGAGACCCTCGGCTCAAGACAGAGCATAAGCACAAGCAAAGCAAAGCAAAGCAAGAGAAAATGTCATACCCGGTCAGAAAAAATTTAAAGTAGTATGAAAATGCTGGTATCAAAAGTGAATAAGCCATGATAGCGCATTCCGAAAAAGTAAGCAGTAATTAGCACATGTAAATAAGTTAAACAAAGTACACTAAAGGAGACATAGCATCAGAAATCAAACTACAGGGGACTATAACCCAATACTGCACCTATTAGTATGATAGGCTAAGCGGGCCTACAATAATAACACTACAACTACCAATTTGCAAGCGTAAGTAGGACTACGCTCGACTACCTACTACCCTTCTACCCTAATCCGTGTCCTCCACAACCCCTATCTAAGGTCATGTCCTCAGTAAATTGCACATGTGTCATATCCCGTCTAATCACCTCTCCTCAATACTTCTTCAGCCTACCTCTACCCCTCCCGAACCCGTCCATAGCCAACCTCCGCACTGGAGAATTTGTGTCTCTCCTCTGCACATGGCCAAACTATCTCAACCTCGCTTCCCGCATCTTATCCTCCACCGAGGCCACTCCCACTCTGTCGCGGATATCATCATTTATAATCATATCCCTCCTTGTATGCCCGCACGTCCATCTCATCATCCTCATCTCCGCAAATTTCATATTTTGGATGTGCGAAGTCTTGACAGGCCAACACTCCGCCCCATACAACATAGTCGGTTTAACCACCGCCCAATACTTTCAGGTATATACATATAAAAATTAATAGTAATGTATATTGATGAAATAACTAATATATCCATCTTTATTATATAATTAGAGTCTGCATTTAACTAAATCACAAATATAAACTTACCTTTGTTATTATCTTAAGACTAATATTTTATAAAAATACTTGAATCCTATTTGACGTATGTGTTTTAAATTCAAAATATGAACGAAAATGCCATTAGTGCAGACTCGAACCGACAAACTGAAACTGAAATGATCACCCTTTTCCACTGAGTACGCCATTTGGATGTTCCAAGAGTGTTCAATATGTTATATATTCCATAAAATATAATATTTGACTGATAAATCCGATATAATTTTTCGGCGAAGACTACTCTTGGTCTAGGGTAGCTCCGCCCCTGCAAGTTACCACTGACCACCTATAAAGAGAATAAAAGAGACAAAATCCTTCAAAATAAAGATAAAAATTATGATGAAGACATATTTCAATCAATCGTTGCCTATCAAAGTACTCTTAAATTGCATTATTTCCTATATTTCATCTTGGAGAAGCTGGCATTAAATAAAAAATATAAGCAGTATACTTAAGTAGTATTTGATCATATAACCCCTTTATCTGTATAGGGAATTACAATAATTCTAAGGTTTAACAAGCTCTCCTTTCTGTAAAGGGGAATAACAATAATCACATTAATTGTCTATTTTATGAGGAAAGATATAATATAGTGTAATTATAAATTCATTAAAGACAGATAAAACACCTCGTGTAGAGAAAGTACCATTCGGGGAATTTATTTCTAAATTAGAGAGGAGGGAAAAAAACTATGGCAACTCTTCTGAAACAACCTATTGCGCTAGAAGAAGGGTTGCTTCAAAATAGAGTGTCAAGCGTTGTGGCAACTGGCAACTCTTGACAAAGCAAGAAAGTTACGTCTGTTTGTAGTTTTTTTAATTAACAAATAGTAGAATATTTGGGTAAATAAGGTATTTTAATTGAATAGGATAGTTAGTTAAATTACAATTAACTTTTGGCTTAAGGACTTCCCACTTTTAAGGTAGTATAGATAGATAGATTTATAGAAATCGTTATGTCACTAAAAAAAACACAATGTAGGATATCTTCTTTTGGAAAGAAATAAGATCTTTTGAACATCTTTGATCTATTTATGTGAAGGGATGTTTGGCTTTTATTTAAAGCAAAAAAATAATATTGAACCATCAATTGCCTCAGCAATCTTCCGAAAAGTTAGTGCCAAATTTCCAATCCAAATATAAGCACATATAACATCTATAGCAAGAGGGAAAATTTCTACAAAAAGTCGTCAAATTAATTAGCAAAGTGACCTGTTTGCTAAAACATTCACCGCACGTTCTCTCAAGTCTCAACCATTCACCAAAAAAACTTGCCAAACTAACACCAAAATCTCCTCCATTCTCTACTTTCTCCATCAAAAAACAAAACTTTGCATGTTGCATGGTCTCGAGATTCATCGTGTAAGATATTAGAAGCTTGAATCGGTAAAGATGGTTCGAGCAGCGCTTGAGGAAGCGAAAGAAATATGCACTCGGCTGTTACATTTCAAAGGGAAGTCTGAAGATTTAGGACAGGAAACAGGAAGTATGATTATTGAGAACAACAATAATAGCAGTGATTCATCAATATTGGATTCAGGGGATGAAAGGGTCACGTCGAGTAGTGAAGCTTCAATGCCTTTACATGATCAGCCTGTTGAATCTCAAAGGATTGGGTGTGTGCTTAGTCGTAGCGAGTCTATTGATTTGTCATGTTTAGCGAATGATTCATCTGTTATCTCTAGCCCTCGCCAGAAACAGACCCAACCTTCAGGCAAGCCATCTTCTAATTATGTCCCTATTGTTACAAGCATATGATTCATGGGCTGATAAAGAAATAGAGCGAACCATGTACCTGTGTCTTACCCATTCAAGGAATGAAAGAACTGTTCAAATGTGGGAAAATCTAATGATTACGCCTCAATTTCAAACTAGTTTGGGCGGCTATATGAATCCTCAACAAATGTTCTGCCCCATATTTGGACCGTTGTGCAGCACGTTTCAATGTTATGAAGAGTTATCATAAATTGACAAGTTTGGGCGGCTATATGAATCCTCAACAAATGTTCTGCCCCATATTTGGACCGCTGTGCAGCACGTTTCAATGTTATGACGAATTATCATAAATTGACTAGTTTTAGCTAATAGCTGTCAACCCAATTTGACCTTCCTCCTTTATTTGGGAGTTGTCCAAAATTTGATAGGTTCTTTTTGTTTATTGATCCTCTACTGAACTCAAACAGGAAGAACATTATATTCACTTTTCAAATGGTAATATTATTTTCCAATGTTATATATACCCTTTGACCATATTGTTGAGACACAGCTTTTTTGGCACCAATATAGATATGGAGCTGATGAAGGAAAAGTTTGCAAAGTTGCTGCTTGGCGAGGATATGTCTGGTGGAGGAAAGGGTGTGTCTTCTGCGCTGGCCTTGTCGAATGCAATCACAAATCTAGCAGGTAGGGGCTGCATATACTATCTCCGTTCTACTTTATATGACATTCCTTCTATTTTGGATATTACAAAATATTTCACATTATTTCATCTGTGTTGTTGTTTATGTTTCCTTGTTCTGGAGCGATTATATGAAAGGTTTTTCTCAGACAATACTTAGTATTGCCTATCTTTGTTTCTTTTCTCAAAATGCAGCTTCTTCCTTTGGGGAACAGAAGAGATTAGAGCCTATGCCAGCAGATAGAAAAGCCAAATGGAGAAGAGAAATCGATTGGCTGTTATCTGTAACAGATCACATTGTTGAATTTGTTCCTTCTAAACAATTATCAAAAGATGGAACATCATGCATGGAGGTAACTCTCTCCTAGAAACCTCTCATCGCATATTTCATATATCTAGCTAACAATTAACAAGAGCACATGAAAGTTATTTGTCAGGTTATGGTGACAAAGCAGAGAACAGATCTTCAAATGAACATTCCAGCATTACGCAAGCTAGATGCTATGCTTCTCGTAAGAGAAAATGTTCATTTAAAGTTGACGTAAATAATCTAATATATAGTCATTGATGTTTATGCTTGGATTGATGACTTACAGGATTGCTTAGATAGCTTTAAAGACCAAAATGAATTCTCCTATGTATCAAAGGACGATGAATCACAGGAAGGGAGGAACGATGATAAATGGTGGATACCCACTCCAAAAGTTGCCCCTAATGGCTTGTCTGATGTTACAAGGAAATGGCTGCAATTTCAGAAGGATTCAGTAAATCAAGTTCTTAAAGCAGCCATGGCCATAAATGCTCAAATCCTGTTAGAAATGGAAATCCCTGAAAGTTATATAGATGCCCTACCCAAGGTACAAGAACAAATTTTTTTTACACCCCCCCCCTCCCGCCCCCCACAATATTGGAGGATCTATAGTGTTTTCACACTTCCCCTTCAGCGTGACTCAAACCCTGGAACTACCGGTCATGGGTGGGTACAAGAAAAAATGGAAATCTTCAACATAGAAGTTTTATATAAATGTACCGTCATACTATTAAGTGTTTTCATTGAAGTTCTTTTCATGATCTAATATTTCCTCTTTTTCATGTGTAGAATGGGAGAGCAAGTCTTGGAGATGCGATCTATAGGAGCATCACTGATGAATGCTTTGATCCTGACTACTTCCTCACAACTCTTGACTTGACTTCAGAACATAAAATTTTAGACCTCAAGAACAAACTTGAGGCTTCTGTAATTATCTGGAGACGAAAGATGACCGCTAAAGATGGGAAGTCAGCATGGGGTTCAGCCGTTAGTGTAGAGAAGAGAGAAATCTTTGAAGACAGAGCTGAGACTATCTTGCTTATTCTTAAGCAGCGCTTCCCTGGAATTCCTCAGTCATCTCTAGACATTAGCAAAATCCAATACAACGAGGTTAGAAGCACCCTCTATTTATCTTCAAATTTCTAATGATATTCTAGAGAATCTAGACTTGTTCCTTGTTTCTGTATATGATGTCCAATTGGATGTTTTTTGTGGTTACCAGAATATACATCTGGTATTCATTGTTTCTAAACTTATATAACATGTTTGGCCAAGCTTTCAGAATTAACTTATTTTGAAAAATATTTTTTAAAAAAGTGTTTTTGGAGAATAACAGTTTGGTTAATCAAATTTGAAAAACACTTTTTCCAATATTAGAGCAGTACTTTTTGCTTGGCCAATGTTTCAAAAGTGCTCTGAAAAGCAACTTCTCTAACTACTCAAAATCACTTATTTCCCGTAAAAGCTTGTCCAAACACCTCAATTTTCTAAAATAAGCATTTTTTACTTTCCAAAAGCTTGGCAAACAGGCTACTAGTTTCATCTTTTCCTAATGTTCTAATGGCTTAAAACATAATGTTGCAATGCTAAAAAGGATCTAATTCTTGGGGTTTTAGTAAGTTATAACCTATATTGTTTCTCCATTTTACAGGATGTGGGGCAAGCTATTTTAGAGAGCTATTCAAGAATAATAGAGAGCAGGGCACACACAGTCATGTCACGGATTGAAGATGTGCTCCAAGCAGATGCTACGGCCCAAAATCCTTCCAGTGCTGAAGTAAAGAGGCCTCCTTTATTAAGAGATTCACTACGCGTATCACCATCAGGAAGGTTCCCAAATGCTAAGGAAGAAATTGAAAAGCTTAACGCTGTAGACAATCCAACTTCAATGACACTATTGGATTTCATGGGCTGGACAGTGGAACAAGGAGAAAACGACACAAAGAAAGATTTGAAGGAGGACATAGACATTGATGCAAAGAAACCACCTAATATAGTCACAAACAAGAAACTGTCTTACTTAGACAACTTAGTTGGTTCTAGAAGTCCAACGGCACGCCACTAAATGATGTCACTGCAGAAACACTGATCAACTCATCAGAGGAATTCATCAAAGTGACAAATCAGCGTCAAATGTACATACTGAGATGAATCACACTTAGTCATTCCTATTGTAAATAGGGAATATAGTTAGTAGGCCTGCTGGTGTGGCACTTTTTGAAATGAATTACTCTGCAGAAGATGTCACGTCGTTGACAAATAACCATGGAAATTATGGATTTTTTATAGTCCATTCTTACCTTGGATAGCCTCTGCTAAAAGAGTTTTGTATTCTAGATCTTGGAGTTTATACGGCGTATAGTATAATCATTTGGTTTTAAGGCAATTCCCTTGCAATTTATAAGTAATATTTCCTTTTAATTTTCTCCTATGGATAGAAGCAGTGACCAAATGTGAAGTCAGTGGCTTGACATGGTGATCAAAATTTAAAGCAAGGAGCTTCCTGTTTTAGTGAAGTTAGAAATGTAAAATATTTATCTTTCAATAATGGGGTAATTATACCACTAATACAACCTACAATTATTCTAATAATATGATTTGATGAGGCTACAATCATGCCATCTAATCTCCCTAAGATAATGCTAATCTACCTATCATATACAAATGATTATACAATCAATTACAATAATCATTAATTACAATATTAATTAATAATTATTCTATCACTCCCCCGCAATCGAAACAGGAGGAAGGCGTATGTTGAGACTGTCCCGAAAATCTTTAAATAATATCAGCGGAAGACCTTTAGTAAAAATATCTGCAATCTGATAGCACGACGGGACATGCAAGACACACACTTGTCCGCGAGCGACCTTTTCACGAACAAAGTGGATATCTAGCTCAATATGTTTAGTGCGTTGATGGTTCACCGGATTTCCTGAAAGGTAGACGGCACTAACATTATCACAGTACACCAATGTCGCCTTTGGAACCGGACAGTGGAGTTCTAGAAGAAGATTCTGAAGCCAACAAGATTCAGATACAACATTTGCAACCCCTCGGTATTCTGCTTCGGCACTGGATCTGGACAACGTTGCTTGCCGTTTGGAGGACCAAGATACCAAGTTATCTCCAAGAAATATACCATAACCAGAAGTGGAGCGTCTGGTGTCCGGACATCCTCTCCAGACGACATCCGTGTAGGAGACAAGGGTGGATGTCGATGATGGATATAAATGCAAGTCATACTCTAGAGTACCCTGAATATAACGCACAATGCATTTGAGAGCATGCATATGATCATCTATCGGATTATGCATGAATAGGCACACATGTTGCACTGCATAAGAAATATCTGGCCTTGTGAACGTAAGATATTGTAGGGCCCCTGCCAGGCTACGGTAAAGTGTCGGGTCGACAAATGGCTTGCCGGAGGAGGCAATCAATTTGGGTTTAGTATCAACCGGAGTTATTGAGGGTTTACAGGAGGACATGTCAGCACGTTCAACAATCTCTGTTGCGTACTTCTTTTGGGATAAAAATAAACCACTTGCATGACGTGTCACAACTATCCCTAAAAAGTAGTGTAGTGGCCCTAGATCCTTCATAGCAAATTCAGAGCTAAGCAGTGACATGATAGACTTGCGAAGAGCATCGGATGAGGCAGTTAATATAATATCATCCACATATAAAAGAAGATAAACAATATTATTACCCTATCGGTAGATAAACAGAGAATGATCAGAACGGATGTTAGAGAACCCAATATGTGAAACAAAATAGCAAACCTCTTGTACCAGGCCCGTGGGCCTGTTTTAGCTCATATAAAGATTTCTTTAGCAGGCACACATGATTTGGATAAGTGGAGTCCCTGTATCCCAAAGGTTGGTACATGTATACTGTTCATTTAGTTGTCCATAGAGAAAAGCATTTTTGACATCTAACTGATGAAGTGGTCATGCCTTTGAGAGAGCCAAACTAAGGACTGTTCTGATAGTTGTCGGTTTAACCATCGGGTTGAACGTCTCACCGCAATCCACACCAACATGTTGTGTCTTCTCATTACCTACAAGATGGGCTTTATGCCGCTCAAAAGTACCATCAGATCTATAACATCCCGTACTTTTGGGTCACGATTTGAATCGCTAGGCGTGTGTAAATAGACCCGAGCGTTGGGAAAATTTATGTTATATTTACGTATGCTAATAAAGAGCTTAGCATATAAAGGAATGCGATACTGAAATAATTTTGGACGTAAGAAGTGTGACGACGGAGATTAATAATAATAGTTGTATATCCCCAAAAAGGTTATGAACTAGTGTCATATTACAAAATTATGACATTGAGTATATGAATGTCTTATAAGTTATTAAGATTTAAGTGAATTGGGATCAAGAAATTAATTATGGGTGTGTTGGTGAGTTACACGTGCAAGGTTGGAAAAGAACACTTAAGTGACTAAGTTATAGGCATTATATGTGGCATTAGTTCGTGGACTCCACCGCAAAAAAAATTGGCTAAATGGAAGACAAAATTATGAGATTCATTTAATGGTATTGAATGACTAGTGGACCCTATCTTTAAAAGGGAATGAATTCTATTTAATTCTTTTTTTTTTTGATAATCCAGGTCTCCAGGCTTGCGCCTGACTACGTCTTGGAGGTAATAGCACGGGTCCTTTAACACTATTACCAGGTAAATCGCGGGATGTGCTCCGGTGACCAGTTTTCTAGGAGCGTACAACTGATCAATGAGACAAGGTCAAATTCCCCAACATGCAGAGTTTCTTCGTGCTTGCGGGGAATCGAACCTGTTGTCCCATGCCAGGCGCCTTATAAGCGCCAGTGCTTTGCCACTGGACTATGCCCCGGAGGACAAAACTAAGGTAGGGTAAACTTTTTAAAGTGACTGATCCCACCGCATTACGGCCCCATACCCCAGAAAACCCCACCTCCGGCCTGGCCCTACGGATTAGTATACACCGCTTGGCCCTACGCGTATGGAGGGATTTTTTTGGGGGAACACAGTTCCACTCTCACTGATAAGAGGACTCGAACACGGAACCTCAGACAGCAATACCCTAATGTATTGGCCACTGGGCCAAACACTTTGGATTTCATTCTTAGGATTAAAGGAAATGAAGGCTAAAACAAAACACTTCACTTTGATTTGGAAAAAGGAAACGTACGAAGCAGTAATGTATTAGGAAATTAGGAATTGTAACATCCTAAACAAAGAGCAGCAACCTTTAATTCTATGTTATTCTCTGGAAATTCGTAGTAGCCACGTTGATTTATACGTTAGCAAAACGAAGGTATGTTAAGGCAAATTATTTCTTTTTTTTGGCATGTTTCATGTAACGAAATATAACCGTGATATTGTTCCATAAATTGCTCTACTCTTAGAAGTTAAGAATATTCATATTATTGATTCCTATGTTGAAAGCATGTCTAAATATGTTCCTAAGTCCTTATTGAGGCATACAAAAAAGATGTTGATATTCACAGTGTTAGCCGAATGTATAAGGATATTATATCACTCATGATGTTTTATTTCCATTCATGCATTTTCATTCGCATTATATTCATATATTACCCTGGATCCACTTGTGCTATGTACACTACTATATGGTAAATATGATATGATATGTAGGGGATATGGGGAAAGGGAAAGGCGTTATATACGCACACCACCTACAGTTGGTACAGACTATCACGAAATAGCCCGAAGAGGTCAATAATGATGCCCTTGTGTGGCCAATACGATATAACCTGATGCCCACAGAGGCGGTTATGGACAGGAAGATGCCCTTGTGTGACCAATATTTATATGTATATCGCATTTGCATTGTGCATAACATTTAGGCATATGTATTAGGGCCCTCAGAGGTATTTACTGCTGGTCAACTGTTTCTGTTTCAGTTGTTGTTATATCCATGTTATACTATTGTTTATGCCTGACATACTCAGTACATCAGTCGTACTGAAATTCCTTTTGTTGGGGGACGCTGTGTTTCATGCCCGCAGGTTCACGTAGGCAAGGCGACGATCCACGTTAGTAGTTGCTGACTCAGCGAATTTTGGAGCACTCCCTTTATTTCGGAGTGTCGGTCTATCTTGGTATGGTAATTTTTGCTTGTATATATGGGTATGGCGGGGCCTTGTCCCGACCTTTGATGTCATATACTCTTTTAGAGACTTGTAGACATGTGTCCTGTGTGTAGTAATCTTGTATGGCATTGTCGGCCTTAGTATATATATAAGTTGGGTTTTCTGGTTAAGATTTTTTTATAATCTTTTTCAGCTTAGTCCGTATTTAATTATAATTAGGTGTTGACAGTACGATTGATGGTACCCGGCGGGTGGGATCCGGGTGCCCATCACGGTCCTCCGATTTGGGTCGTGACAAAATCTTTCTTTGTGACTGAAAATCCACATAGACCGAATTATATTAGCATTAGGGGGACGAGGTACCAACTCCCACGTTCTATTTTTAATAAGAGCATTAAATTCATCATTCATAGTCATTTTTCAATTCGGGTCATTTAGAGTAGTCACAGGATTACGATGCAATGGTGATTTTGAAACTCGGGTCTGTAGGATATATTTGATGTTGGGTTTGACAATGCCGTGTTGACTACGGGTGACTGGTCGCTGGGCCGGACTTGGGATCGGGCCAACGGGGGGATCATAATTTCCTGGTAGTGGGCATGGGGCAGTGTATTGGGCCGTGACTCGCACTGCCAATTGATGGGCCGTGACCCAAGCCATTGCCAAGCAGTGGGCTTTGAAATAATGGGCCAGACCTGCCGGCAGAAACTGGGCTCAGGGATGAAGAAACTGGCCCAGTTTGCTGGGTAGTGTTGTTGCGTGATTGGGCCACTGTTTCTTGGCTCTGATACCATGTAAGAATATTTTCCTCAATATTCATCTTCCAATAATGTGGTAATTATACCACTAATACAACCTACAATTATGCTAATGATATGATTTGATGAGGCTACAATCATGCCATCTAATCTCCCTAAGATAATGTTAATCTACCTATCATATACAAATGATTATACAATCAATTACAATAATTATTAATTAAAATATTAATTAATAATTATTTTATCAAGAAATTCAAAAGCCGTATAGGCTGAGCCAGGGTATGAAGCTTATGGATTCAGTATTTTAGTTCTTCGAAGTTACTAGGTTCTAAATTAATAATGGGAAAAGGGTCAAAATATGTTTCTACTTTGGGAAAAGGGCTAAAAATACCTTCCGTTATGAATTTTGGTAAAAAATATCCTCTACTTTGAGAAAGGGCTAAAAATACCCCTCTTAACGGAAATTTTCAAATCACCTAAAATAATCCGATTTCATTTTTTATTCCCGCTTTGAAATATTGAAAAATGATTTTTTTTAAAAAATTAAATCTGGAAAAGTGTTTTTTATTCACAAATCTGGGAAAAACATTGTCCACATTTGTTTTGAAAAAAACAGTATTTCCTGATTTAGGATTTTTTTTTCTAGATTTTTGCATAAAAACATTTTTTCAGATTTAATTTTAAAATTTTGGTTTTAGAAAAATTATTTTTTCATATTTTGGAGCGGGTTTAAAAAATAAAATCGAGTTATTTTGGTTGATTTGGGAATTTTCGTTAAGAGGGGTATTTTTAGCCCTTTCCCAAAGTTGAGGGTTATTTTTAACCCAAATTCATAACGAATGATATTTTTAGCCCTTTTTCTCAAGGAAGATGAATATTTTTTAGCCTTTTCCCATTAAAGTCGTACATATTTAATGGATATTTAAAGACAAATAAAGGGTTTGGACTAAAGCTATTGCATTCGTCCGAACTCGTAATCAAGCTCTAGCTCCGCCAAAAGGCCTTTTCAAAGTCAAAGTAGGTTGTTGACTTTCTAAATAAAGCTTAATTAAAAACATTAAATATGTATTGACACCTACGTGAACCGATAGAAGTAAGATCTTAACAAGATAAATCGAATGTCATATGACGCCAAGTTAGAAAGCAATACTCTAACTTTGCAACAAGATAAACTGAATGCCATAAGATTTAACTTCTTGTAACAAATGTCTTGGGCGCTTCAAGAATACTTACAAGCTTGGGGACAGATACATCAATTACAAAATGAACGTTGAGAAAGTTTGATTGAAAGAAATTAGATCTTTCCACGTGGCCCAAGCTTGGGTGGAAGTTGCGGCCCTTTCTTGATTGGTAGTATATCCCCTGATGCTGTTGAACTGAAGTATGCAAGAGTTGAGCCACCTCCCAATATCAGGAATTTAAGCAACAGTCCTCTCTTGGTGAAAGGAGCAGCAAAGGTCTCAAAGAACTTGCTCTATCCAAGACAACACAATACAAGAGAAAGTTACCACAATAGCTCAACCAATTTCTCATTACTAAAGAAACACGAATTAGAGACAGACAAATTCCGTTGTTAAACAACTAAATCCATCGCTAAATAGGTTATTTAGCGAGTAATTATCATAAAGTTTTGTTAGCTACGAGCAATTTCGCAACGGATTAGCGACGAAGTTCGTAGCTAATTCCAAATTTTTAGTGTATCTGAGCTTACACAAACTCGATCATTCCTTGCAACTATGGCAAGCAAACTCTTAATGTTTGTCAGAACACACACCTAGCTTAAGCAGTGGTGGATGCAAAGTAGTTGGTGCGTTCGACCCTAATAACTGTGTGTGTATGAAAATTCTATAAAATATATATGTAGAATAAGTATGCTGCCAGAAAAAAGTAGCAGGTGCAATGATACACTATACCCACTGACTTAAAATTGTTGGTTACAAAGGATGCAGGAAACGGAAATTACAAGTAACTGCTAATGTAAGAATTGAAATTATAATTCAACAAGAAAACTGAAAATTACAAAGATGTTGAACAAGAAAACTGGAAACTGTTTTGTGTATGCTGAGTCGAGTGTGACACTCTGTCTTTAAGACAATATTGCCCCGTATGTATCCTTTATACGTCCTAGACAATTGTCTCCCAAGATAAAACAACAAATGAACACTTGAGCAAAGGAAACTCAAATGCTTCCGTGAAGAATTTTGAGTAATGAAATGATGCTTGGAAGTTGTAGGAAGAACTGCTTCTGCTTGTGTATTTTCGTGTAGTGTAAAGTGTGCTCAATAATGGTGCAAAGGGTTTTTTATATAGGTGAGGGAGAGGCTGTTTAACTGCCTCTATAAGTGCCATTACTGGCCAAGTAATGACCATTATGGAGGTAGTTATACCACCAAAATAAATGGTGATAAGAGGAACGGATTTGGCCATTATAGGAGGAGTAATTCAGCCAAAATAAATGGTTAAATTGAGTGCTGTGGCGTTTCTGTTCTGCCCAATTCTGACTTTCTGGAAACTTCAGGGACCAAACTGTACATCTTGAAACTTCAGGGACTGAATTGTACATATGAAAGAATTCTCCAAACTGTACATATGAAACTTCTGGGATCAAACTGTACATCTGGCAAAGTTCTCTAGCCCAAAAAGATAATATCAGAAGACCCACAGCCCGTAGCCCGTGACCCATGACGAGACGGGAGGGCGGCGGCGGCGCGCATGTGGGCTTTCCTCGAACCGAAGCACATCTAGGTCCTCCCTCCTTTAAACACATGGGATACCCCTTGGGGTCCGAAACCCCAAACCAATTTTGAGTCTTATAAGCACAACAATTCTTTCTTCCTCTACCGATGAGGGAGAATTGATCCCAACCACACTTTTTCCATGCTTCAAACACCTCACTTCGTGAACCAATATCTCTTTCATTTCTCAATGAAATTTTACGATTCTTGGCCCTACGGTTATCTACGTACTTAGTAGATCATGCACGTATGAAGAACCAGATTCTCCAACATGCGTAATACTAGTGTTTAAGCCGTTAAAGTTGGTCGGTCGCAACTCCCGCCAAAGGCTAATTTCCAACAATCTCCTCTTGAAAGAGATTTTGGCGCACTCACATGGTGTCTTTTCATTTCCAGCAATATTTCAGCGGACCGATGTTGCATAAGGAGAGGTAGCTTCAGCTTTGAACCTTCCATAGTTAAGTACCATCGGACTTACTTACTGCGCGGTGAACGTGATGTCTTGAACCGTCAGTGTTTAGTGTAAGCCAAGTCAATAGAACTAACACAACAAATTCCCTTACTCTCTTCTTCGTAATGTTTTGTCCGTTTTTGGCTATGGACAACTTCTTGGATTCTTAAGTGCGTTCATTTGAGGCGGCCTGTCCTCGCACTTAAATAGGTGGTCTCCTATAAGGTATCCTGCTATACCCTACTTCACAAGTGTTAGGAACCATTAAAAGTTTCCCAAAACCTAACCTCAACTGTTGAGGATCATTACAGGTTTTGAAAACTTAACCTTTACCCATACTGCAGATAGCACTTTATGTCTATCACGGGAACGGCTTTGGATTTGGTGTTTCTTTTCAGAAATCACTATCTGAAGTGCTCATGCTTCCACTGAAGCGATCAACTGAACCTTTACAACTTAGTTTTTCCATTGAACCAAATTATTGGGATCTCCAATTAGTAAGGTTGGGTTACCACTATATTAGTCCTTATATTTTGGGTTTTAAGCCCATTCCCCTAGACAGGCAAGCCATCTGTTCCTTGGGTAAGCCCTTTGTCAATGGGTCTGCTATATTATCCTTTGACTTAATGTAATCAATGGATATTATACCCGTGGTGATCAGTTGCCTAACGGTCTTATGCCTCCGTCGAATATGACGAGACTTGCCGTTGTACATAGCACTCTGTGCCCTTCCTAGAGCCGACTGATTGTCGCATTGGATCATTACCGAAGGTACGGGTTTGTTCCAACACGGAACATCCTCTAAGAAGTCATGAAGCCACTCAGTTTCTTCTCCTTCTTTGTTTAAAGCGATAAACTCTGATTCCATTGTGGATCGGGCGATGCAAGTTTGCTTAGAGGATTTTCAAGACACAACCCCACCACCAATTGTAAATACATACCCACTGGTGGACTTGGTGTTCTCTATATCAGATATCCAGTTTGCATCACTGTACCCCTCTAGTACAGTTGGATATCTCAAATAGTGTAACCCAAAAGTTAACGTGTATTTCAGGTATTGTAATACCCGATTCAACGCCTTCCAGTGATTATCACTCGGATTACGGGTGAACCTAGCCAACTTATTTACTGCATAAGCAATATCAGGTCGGGTGCAGTTTGTTATATACATCAAACTACCGATCACCTGTGCATATCGCTCCTGGTATACAGGTGCACCAAGATTTTTATCAAGCTTTTGATTTGTATCCATTGGTTACTTTATCGGTGAACTGTCTAACATCTCGAACTTTCTCAAAACATCTTCGATGTAGTGAGACTGAGATAAGACCAGTCCGTCAGACGTCTTAGAGATTTTAATCCCTAGGATGACATCTGCGATACCCATATCCTTCATGTCGAAGCATTGTTTCAACATGTTCTTAGTCTCTAGGATTACCCTAGGAATGCTTCATGTGATCAATATGTCGTCTACATACAGGCATATCATAACAACTGAGTCAGAGTTACCTTTCGTGTAAACACATTTATCACACTCATTAATGGCGAACCCCTTCGATAGTAAAGTACTATCAAATTTTTCGTGACATTGCTTCGGGGCTTGTTTCAGCCCGTACAGAGATTTGACAAACCGACAGACTTTCTTCTCTTGCCCTTGAACCACATACCTCTCGAGTTGGTCCATATAAATTTCTTCTTCCAAATCACCATTTAGGAAGGCTGTCTTAACATCCATTTGATGTATCTCAAGGTCACGCAAAGATGCGATCGCAATGAATACCCGTATGGATGTCATCCGGGATACCGGGGAGTATGTGTCAAAGTAGTCAAAGCCTTCTGTCTGCCGATAGCCCTTGACTACCAACCTGGCCTTGTACTTGTCTATAGACTCATCTGCTTTGTATTTCCGTTTGAGTATCTATTTACAACCCAACGGTTTATTTCCCGGAGGAAGATCAACCAACTCTCAAGTATGGTTATGCAGAATGGAGCCTATTTCACTCTCAATAGCTTCTTTCCAGAGCGGTGCTTCTGGAGTTGACAATGCCTTAGCAATTGTCCTTGGTTCATCATTAACCATATAAGCTACAAAGTCAGGACCGAAGGATTTATCCTTCCTGGCCCTTTTACTTCGCCTTAGATCGATCTCTAGAGTCTCCAAGTTCTGAGAATCTGGAACACAAGATTCCAGATATTCAGCCACCTCGAGATTTGCTAGATCTGAACCATCTAGATCCGGGCAGTCAAGGACTCCCAGTTCTTGAGAGCTTTGTATATAACTTCGTTTTCGAGAGGTTATGTCTTTTTCCTTTCTAGGAAAGGTACCTTCAAAGAATAAAACATTCATTGATTCCATAATGGTACCCTGGTGGATATCTGGAATATCTGACTTATGCACTAAGAAGCGATAAGCACTACTGTTATTTGCATATCCGATGAATATGCAATCTACAGTCTTAGGCCCAATCTTGACCTGCTTTGGCTTGGGTACTTCAACCTTTGCCAAACAACCCCACACCTTAAAATATTTGTAGGTGAGTTTCTTTCCCTTCCATGATTCATATGGAGTTTTGTCCTTACCCTTATGTGGGACTATGTTAAGAATCGTATTAGCGGTAAGGACGGCTTCTCCCCACATGTTTTGGGGAAGACCGAAATTGATAAGCAAGGCATTCATCATTTCCTTCAATGTTCGGTTCTTACGTTCCGCCACACCGTTCGACTGAGGTGAGTATGGAGCCGTCGTTTGATGAACAATGCCTTCTTGGGCACATTATTCCTCAAAAGGCGCTACATATTCTCCCTCTCTATCGCTACGAATGGATTTAATCCGTAGGCTTAGTTGGTTCTCAACTTCTGCTTTGTAACGTCGGAACGCTTCAAAAGCTTCATCCTTACTTTTTAACAAGTAAAGGTAACAATACCTTGTGCTATCGTCAATGAAAGTCACAAAGTACTTGTTCCCTCCTCTAGTTTGTGCGAACTTCAAATCACATATATCTGTATGAATAGTATTCCTTTCGACGGATCGAAAAGGAAGCTTGGTGAGTTTTGCCTCTACGCACACCTCATACTTATGTTGAGGGTTTACGTCGACAGACGGCAACAACTCCATCTTTACTAGCCTTTGAATAGACTTGTAGTTAACGTGTCCTAATCTATGATGTCATAAATTAGAAGACTCAAGCAAATAAGAAGAAGGTTCAACTTTATTACTTGGACGCAATACAGACATGGCATTCACTTTGAAGAGGCCTTCACAGACGAAGCCTCTCCCCACAAATGTGCCATTCTTAGTGAGTACAAACTTATTGGATTCAAATACTAGCCTAAAATCAGCATTAACCAATAAAGGTCCAGAAATTAAATTTCTTCTAATCTCTTGGACGTGCATCACTTCTTTCAGAGTGAGCTCCTTACCGGAAGTCATCTTCAGGACCACCTTTCCAACCCCCAACACATCCGAGGAAGCGTTGTTGCCCATGAACAGCTTCTTGTCGGTGACCGATATGTACGTGGAGAAGGCATCTTTGTTGGAAGAGATGTGTCTAGTTGCACCTGTGTCCATCCACCACTGCATCAGATTCTCAACCAAGTTGGCTTCTAGAACCACTGCCGAGAAATCCTCAATCATGTCATCCAGGAGCGTGTCCTTGACGACGTTAACTTGCGCATTGCCTTTCAACTTGGCTTTCTGTTGTTGCTCAGTCTTGAGCTTGTGGCATTCTTTGATCCTATGACCAGTTTTCCCACAGTGATGACAGTTACCTCTGAACGTCTCTGCTGCGCGGGCCTTGCCGTCTTTCTGGAACTTTCGCTTCTTGCTTGGGTTCCCTTTGGCCTCAGCCAGATTTGCCTTTGCCTTTGCAGGTTGTCTGCCCCTAGGTAAGGCATTCTTGTTATCTTTCTGGATTTGGAGTTTGATAACAAGCTCTTCAAAGGTCATCTCCTTTGTCTTGAGTTTTAAGTAACTCATAAACTCATTCCATGAAGGAGGTAACTTTTCAATCAGCGATGCCACAAAAAACTGCTCGTTTAGTTTCAATCCTTCCAAATCCAGGTGATGTATCATCATTTGGAATTCCTGGACTTGGGACATCACTGTCTTGCTCTCCACCATTTGGAATTTTAGAAATTTCCCAATGATGAACTTCTTAGTACCCGCATCTTGTGCGTTGTACTTCTTTTGCAGTTTTTCCCACAGCTCTTTGGCAGTGCCAACGGTGTAATAGACCGTGTAGAGAAGTGCGCTAGCGATTCAGTATGTAATTATTGCACATGAAATCGCTATGATTCCATGCGTCACGAACCATCTTCATGCCATTAATGACATGGATAACAAGGCCCCCTTCACCCGTTTCATTAGGCGAAGAGTCCATTTCATCTCCAGCTTGTGGAAGATCTTCCGTTAAGAACCGGGCCTTGCCCATAACTGTTAAGTAGAACAGTATCTTTTGCTGCCATCTCTTAAATTCTGATCCCATGAATTTTTCAGGGCGATCATGATGTGAGCTAGAAGGTGGAAGCGGCGATGAGTCGGAAAAGCGGCGGTGTTCACGCCTTGAACGATGGGGGTTGCGGCGATGAAAGCGGCGGGGTTCTTTGCCTTGGCGATGCGGCGATGGCGGGGAAAGGCGATGGCGGGAAAGAGAGCAACGTTGCCTTGATTGGCAGCAGCAGCATCGGTCATATTTTCAGCCATGTTGCAGCAGTTACAGTAAGCAAATATTGTCTTAACTTGTTGGTTACAAAGGATGCAGGAAACAGAAATTACAAGTAACTGCTAATGTAAGAATTGAAATTACAATTCAACAAGAAAACTGAAAATTACAAAGATGTTGAACAAGAAAACTGGAAACTATTTTGTGTATGCTGAGTCTAGTGTGGCACTCTGTCTTTAAGACAATATTGCCCCGTATGTATCCTTTATACGTCCTGGACAATTGTCTCCCAAGATAAAACAACAAATGAACACTTGCGCAAAGGAAACTCAAATGCTTCCGTGAAAAATTTTGAGTAATGAAATGATGCTTGGAAGTTGTAGGAAGAACTACTTCTGCTTGTGTATTTTCGTGTAGTGTAAAGTGTGCTCAACAATGGTGCAAGGGGTTGTTTATATAGGTGAGGGAGGGGCTATTTAACTGCCTCCATAAGTGTCATTACTGGCCAAGTAATGGCCATTGTGGAGGTAGTTATACCACCAAAATAAATGGTGATAAGAGGAACGGATTTGGCCATTATAGGAGGAGTAATTCAGCCAAAATAAATGGCTGAATTGAGTGTTGTGGCGTTTCTGTTCTCTTCTGCCCAATTCTGACTTTCTGGAAACTTCAGGGACCAAACTGTACATATGAAAGAATTCTGGTCCAAACTGTACATATGAAACTTCTGGGATCAAACTGTACATATGGCAAAGTTCTCTGGCCTAAAAAGATAATATCAGAAGACCCACAACCCGTGAACCCGGAACCGGACCGGACCGGACGGGCGGGCGGCGCGCGTGTGGGCTTTCCTCGAACCAAAGCACATGTAGGTCCTCCATCCTTTAAACACATGGGATACCCCTTGGGGTCCCAAACCCCAAACCAATTTTGAGTCTTATAAACACAACAATTCTTTCTTCCTCTACCGATGAGGGAGAATTGATCCCAACCACACTTTTCCATGCTTCAAACACCTCACTTCGTGAACCAATATCTCTTTCATTTCTCAATGAAATTTGACGATTCTTAGCCCTACGGTTATCTACGTACTTAGTAGATCATGCACGTGTGAAGAACCAGTTCTCCAACATGCGTAACACTAGTGTTTAAGCTGTTAAAGTTGGTCGGTCGCAACTCCCGCCAAAGGCTAATTTCCAACAAAAATTTGGATCTGCCTATGAGCTAAAGTTACTAGAAAACAGTTCAATTCCATTTTCTATCCAGAAGACACTAACGTCTGCATAGGATGAGAAATTAAGTTTCGTCACTTATAGCTATTATGCTCATTCCCGAGAATTTGTCTAGAAATTTCAGGTTGTGTTCATAATCCTCAAGAAAGCTATATTGGTTTATATAAGCTTGGTTGTTAACCTTCCTAATTCCATAACAGGGAGTGGGACCAGTTTATTTTATACTCAATACATTCTCAAGTCCTCCTAAATACATACCAAAATCCTAGTTAGCCAATGGAAGAAATAATCTCTTAATTATTTTCATTTATTGAAAGACTATTTATACAAGTTACATATTTTCATAATAGGAGAATCTTATTCCTAAAATCTTATTCTACTTAGATACTAACTATACATTTATGGTAACACAATTATTATGGTAAGTGTACAATACTAATTACATTACAACATTACCTAAACTAGGTAACTAAATATATATCCATTTACACGGTATAAAGGGAAGGAAAACCGAGATACTAATACACACATTTACATATTGTGTATATTTAACACACCCCCGCAGTCATAGTGGGCGGTCTTCGAACGCTAAAAATGTCTCTAAAATCATCAAAAAGGACCGAGGGAAGATCCTTTGTAAAGATGTCTGCAATCTGATATCGTGACGGGACATGACAGACGCGTACCTGACCACGAGCAACCTTTTCACGGACAAAGTGAATGTCCATCTCGATATGCTTAGTGTGTTGGTGCTGAACTGAATTACCAGAAAGGTAGATGACACTAATATTATCGCAATAAACCAAGGTTACCTTATGAATGGGACAATGAAGCTCCAAAAGCAAATTACGTAACCAACATGATTCCGAGACCACATTTGCTACCCCTCGATATTCAGCCTCGGCACTTGAGCGGGATAGAGTCGACTGACGCTTCGCAGACCAGGAGACCAAGTTGTTGCCAAGAAACATACAATAGCCAGACGTAGACCGTCTGGTGTCTGAACAGCCAACCCAATCAGCATCCGTATACGAGACAAGTGTGGACGTCGAGGAAGGATATAAATGCAAACCATAGTCAAGTGTACCATGAATATACCGAATGATGCATTTGAGGGCATTCATGTGCTTCATTCTGGGATCATGCATGAACAAATACACATGCTGGACAACATATGTAATATCCGGTCTCGTAAAGGTAAGTTACTGAAGGGCTCCTACAAGATTGCGATAGCGGGTCGGATCCTCGTAGGGCACGCCGGCCGCAGCACTAAGCTTGGGCTTAGTATCAACTGGAGTGGAAGTGAACTTACAGGATGACATCCCAGCCCTCTCGATGATCTCAGCTGCATACTTTCGTTGAGACAAGAACAACCCATCGGAATGACGAGTGACAGCAATTCCCAAAAAGTAACTCAAGAGCTCCAAGTCTTTCATAGCAAACTCAGAGCTGAGCATGATCATGATAGACTGGCGTAAGGCATCGGAAGAGGCAGTCAAAATGATATCATCCACATATAACAGAATATAGGCCAAGGACGAACCACGACGATAGATGAACAAAGATTTATCCGACCTGCTGTGAATGAACCTAATAGTCGAAACATAGTCTGCAAACCTCGTATACCAGGCCCGTGGAGACTGCTTCCCATATAAGGACTTCTTCAACAAACAGACATGATGCGGATGTTTAGGATCCCTGAATCCCAAAGGCTGATGCATATAGACTATTTCCTTGAGATCCCCATGGAGGAAAACATTCTTTACATCTAACTGATGAATAGGCCATACCTTCGAAAGAGCTAAGCTGAGCACAGTGCGAATGGTAGCCGGCTTGACCACCGGACTAAATGTCTCACCACAATCCACACCAACCTGCTGAGTCTTACCATCACCCACAAGCCGTCCCTTATGTCGGGAAAATGACCCATCTGAATTTTTCTTATGAACAAAAATCCACATAGACCTAATAATATTAATACCAGATGGACGGGGCACAAACTCCCACATCTTATTATCAATAAGAACATTATATTCATCGGTCATATCAATTTTCCAATTCGGGTCATTTAATGCAAACACATGATTTCGGGGTAAGGGTGATTTAAGAATATTAGAATGTAAATTAAAATGTCTTTTTGGTGTAAAAATCCCCCGTTGACTACGGGTGACTGGTCCATGACTCGGGGCAGAGGCGGGTGGATTTTGGGAATTTTGAACTCGGAGACGGGTGGCGTGAGCGATGGGCTTCTTGGCCCGCATCTAGAATCGAATTGGGAATCGGGCCAATCTTGGACCCGTAAGCAGTCGTGGGCGGGCGAGCGGCGAATGGATGGCCCGATTCTTTGGACCCAGAATTGAAGACGACACAATATGGGGAGTACCAGCGAGCAGTGGGCCCGCTGGATAATTTTGGGTGCGGGATACGTCTGAAAAATGGTGAATAATATACAGGGATATACTATCATCCAAAAAATTATACGAACTAGGCACGGGAGTATTAACTAAAGCAAATAGAAATTGAGTTTCATAAAAAATTACATGGCGATTAATGATGATTTTATTGGATGATAAATCAAAGCATTTGTACCACGATGATTAGACGGAAAATCCAAAAATACACACGGAGTAGACCGGGCCTGAAGTTTGTTAATTGTGGTGGAGGGGAATAACGGATAACACAATCACCCAAAGACCCGAAGTTGAGAATAAGGAGTTTTATTATATAAAATTTGAAGAGGGGAAGAATATGTCAGACCTTTGGAAGGAATAATGTTAAGGAGATATGTAGTCATTTGAAGAGCATGATGCAAAAAATATGTGGGTATGGACGCATGAATTAATAGAGTTCGGGCAATGTTATTTATGGAACGAATTTTGTGTTCGGCTTTCCCATTTTGTGAAGACGTATGAGGACAAGATAAACAAAAATTGATCCCATTATTAGCACATAATTCTCGAAACACCCCATTGTCATATTCTTTGCCATTATCACACTGAATATTTTTTATTTCTCGTTCGAATTGGGTTCTAATGAATGCTCTAAATTTCAAGAAGATGGAAAAAACTTGAGATTTTTTCGCTATTGGAAATGTCCATAAAAACTTAGAGTAATCATCCAAAAAAATAACATAATATCGATGACCCAAAGAACTAAGAACAAGAGATGTCCATAAGTCGCTATGAATAATATCAAATGTCATTAGAGTATGAGATTTTGAATCTACAAATGGCAACTTAACAATTTTCCCTAGAGAACAAGACTGACAATTTGGAGTACTACTCGTACCCTTACATGAAATAAAACTATTTTTATCTAATGACGACAAAATAGATGATCCCGGATGACCAAGACAGGCATGCCACAAGGATGGAGAAATGGCTGCAAAGGCGGATGGCAGGGCTGGACTCGATGGACCGGAACTGGGTGTGATAGGATAAAGATCTCCCCTACTATCTCACTTCATGAGAGGACCCCGTCTTGAAATACTTCATAGAGAAACCAAATGGATCAAATTCAATAGAAACGGAATTGTCAGTAGTGAATTTACGGACAGAGACTAAGTTTTTAATCAATTTGGGGGCGTGTAGGGTGTTTTTCAAGATAAGAGGTGGATGAGGGGGAGACAATGTTTTATGACCATAACCACAAATTGGAACATAATTACCATTACCAACAATTATGTCACGAGGGTTGCTCAAATTGGAATAAGACGAGAGAGTACCTGAATTGGATGTTATGTGGGTAGTAGCACCGGTGTCCATATACCCATTCGGGTCCGACTGAGTCAAACCAAGTGTGTACATCGCGGCCTCAATATCGGTCTGAGTGGGGCCTGTCGCGTGGTGAGTTTGCGGAGGCCGGGGCCCAAGAATTCCTGCGGGCTATCCTGGGCCGTAACTGCTGCAATTGGAACTACTGGGCCAGTGGGAAGTGGGCCGTCGAGGCTGCTGGGAAGCCCACTAGCCAGATGCTGGAAATTGTTGCGGAGTTGGGCCGTATGGTCACTGTCCACTAGTCTAAGCCCATGGCCCAGAGGCCCAAGGCTGAGACCAGTGGGTCGGTGGCCCACTGTAACTGAGATGGGGTCTACCGCCACTATTTTGGCCATCGCGACTACTGTCGGAATCGCCGCGTTTGCCCCCGTGATTTTGTCCATTATTTTTTCGGCCATTCTTCCCGCCCCCGTGAGATCGGTTGTGGTTCGAATTGTCACCAAAATTTTGAGGATTAGTGGAGGAGGTCATCATGACCACGGGACTCGCATTAGTAGCCGCAAACCGGCTTCTTCCAAGGTAAGCATGGATCGGGCTTGATAGAACCTTGGAAGAGGATTACTTTGACGAAGGAGAGTTCCAACGCCACTATAGGCCTCGGATAAGCCAGCAACTATTTGTAAAACAAGACGATCTTCACTAACTGGCGCACCAACGTTGCCGAGTTGGTCCGCCAATTTCTTCAACCTTTTGCAATATGCTGAAACGTTCGGAAAATTTTCCATGTTGACGTGGGAAAAATCATGTTCAAGGGTAACAACTCTTGAATTTTGATTATCCTGGAATATGTCATGCAGCCTATCCTATGCAGCCATCGTCGTAGCATCTGGCTAAATAATCATCTGCAATAGGTCGGTGGAGATAGTAGAATAAATTCACTGAAGGACGGTGGCATCAAGTGTTGTCCATAACTTAGGATCATCCTCGCATGTAGACACCTCCGTATCATTAGGAGTCGCGGGGATTATGTGATGGATGACTTGATGCGAACGAGCGTGAATTTTGAACAACTCGGCCCACGTCGCGTATTGGACATTTTCTATTTCAAGAATTAGAGGGATATGATTTTTGATGTTAGAAACAACAAGGGCAGGGTGAAACGTATTCTTTGACGTAGACATAACGAAAGAACAATAGGTGATAGAGGGATTTGAAAGAGAGATTTGGAGAGCGGAAAAGATGGCAAACCCGAGGAGGAGGGTTCGGTCTTGGCCGGAAAAAAAAACAAGAATTTTTCCCACACTTGTCTCGTATACGGATGCTGATTGGGGTGGTTGTCCAGACACCAGACGGTCTACGTCTGGCTATTGTATATTTCTTAGCAACAACTTGGTCTCCTGGTCTGCGAAGCGTCAGTCGACTCTATCCCGCTCAAGTGCTGAGGCTGAATATTGAGGGGTAGCTAATGTGGTCTCAGAATCATGTTGAAATTTTTGTTTGACCTAGACTTCTGATACCATGAAAGAAATAATCCCTTAATTATTTTCATTGATTGAAAGACTATTTATACAAGTTACATATTTCCGTAATAGGAGAATCCTATTCCTAAAACCTTATTCTACTTGGATACTAACTATACATTTATGGTAATACAATTATTATGGTAAGTGTATAATACTAATTACATTACAACATTACCTAAACTATGTAACTAAATATATATCCATTTACACGGTATAAAGGGGAGGAAAACCGAGAGACTAATATACACAATATACACATGTATATTATGTGTATATTGTGTATATTTACCAAGCAACCATTCCATAAGTTGCCCATCAACTTAATGAACCTAAGAAAAGTTAAGACTCAATTTATAATACAAATAAATGAGAAAAGTTACTAATGCCTATAATATTGAACTGATGTGAATCTCCTGCCTATTTGAATAATGTAGAGGAAAAATCATTCATATTATGTCAATTGCATCTGGTAAAAATATTTCAACAAAAAATAATCAAAAAGACAATTGATAATTTGAAGACAAATCCTTCTCTCTTAAATTTTCCAACTGCAAACTATCATGTAAGTATTTTTTCAACTTTTAGTTACTCCGATCTCTTGTCCAATGAAAAGCGTAATCTTAGAAACTCCTCAAAAGGTCATGTAAATGTCAAATAGAGTATGAAACATTGCGTACACCATACTAACAAATGGAAAAAAGCTCTTTTTGGGTACAGAGTAAAATATGAAGTATTGCTACAAGAAAGAATCTGTTTAAAGGGGAAAAAGATCAAATACCTGAAGGGGGTTGTATGGTGAGGGTGCATCTGAACCATACAAGTCCCACTGGCCAGTTGTGTTGCCCAAGTCCTCTAAATCAAAATATACACTCTTGTCACCATACTTTGCAACCACAGAACCAGCCCTAGGAAAAACATATAATCAGTCCGATCGAGTTTTAACTTCTATACATTGACCTTCCACAACTGGTTAAATTAGGCTAGCTCATAAAACCTTAGTATTGGCATATATCATGAGTTTAACTTCACTACATAGTATAAAAGATTTACACCATCTGATCATCTAAAAGATAAATACCAGCAAGTATCATAATGAGTGGGATTAGCAACCTGATAAATCTTTAGTATATGAATTTAACTTATATATATTATCAGCAGTGCAGTGGCTAAGTCAGTAATTTCGTTGAGGATGTTCAAGACTGTTCAAGATTTATCTATCCATAACAGTCATTCTCTAAAATAACATTTCACTATAACAACCATTATTTCTTTGGAAAAATCGATCATTCATATTATATATGTTATATTATAATATGTTCTTTATAGCAACATCTGACCTATATGGAGTATAATTTTTCGGCGAATGCGAAGGGTGTTCACCTAATCCGCGTTTGACATATGTAGCATGCATTTAAGTGAAAAAACAATAATTAGTACGTTTAACCTGCTATCAGCTGAATAGTATACCTGGATTTAGTAGACTTGACATTAAGGCGAGATGATTTAATTTGTAGCTTAGTTCCAACAATGGAGGTTCCAGCTAGGCCCTTGATGTTAGTTGTGGGCTGCACAGCAGCAAGAGTTGCCAAAGATGCCATGCTTTAATTCACCTCAAACTAACAAAATTAATTTCAGGTAGTAGTAATATTGGTTGGCAATGGATCCTACAAAAGGATGCATTTTTGGGTTTTTGATATTTTTTTTTCATGGTTCCAAAAAGACACGTGGCACAATGGGTATCTTTCTAAAGATATGGAGTTTTTCTTTGTGTGGTGCCACATATGTTGAGGCTGGATAAGCCTATCCCTTTGAAGATTGTGTAATTTGTCACTTCTTTTGTGATACAAAGGGTCCAAGGGGCCAATGTAATATGAAAAAGGTTGGTGTTTGTTTTAATTTAGTTAATTAGTTCGGACGTTCCAATTTATGCGAATTTTTTTTTTAGTTTCAAAAAGAACTATATCTTTTATTTAGTATTTAGAAAATTAATTTTAAAATGATTTATAGTCACACATTTTTTCATGATTTGTTTTAATATCACAGGTTTCAAAAAAAATATTTTCTTTCTTAAATTTCATGCTAAGTCAAACACCATCACATAAATTAAAACGAAAGGAGTATATCTTTTCTAAAATTACTCTATTATTATTTTCAACGTTATGTAAAATTGACAATTATATTATACTTAATACATGATCTTTTTCACGTGAAACTAAATTTTTTGACGTTACTTTTGTTATACTAGTTTACAAGTACCTTTTCTAAATCTTGAATAATTCTGATCAAATATCATTCTAAAAATAGATTAAATTGGCCAGTGATGTTAATGAATCACATTCAAAGGGGATCCAATTGACTGATTTGTTTGCATTTTTATGTGAACGAAATTGATATTGGAGGGAGCTCATAATTCATACTGTTTGGAGTTGGTAGAAATCTCAAGGTGGCTGGTGCTCCTAGCATCCAAGCCAGCTAACACCTAGATTAAAAGCTGTTGATCCTATCATATTTTAAGGTATGGTACGTTATGCAATGCAAGAGTCATATCAAATGATCATTCATTAGGACGAGGTTGGTTAGGTCTATATAAGCTGGCAGGTAAATGAGGTGCTTAATTCTATGTTGTGTTGTCAATCTCTTGAAATCTGGGAATAAATCTTGAGTACTCCTCTTCCGTTAAGAATGTCAAAAGGTTGTGACATGCCCGAAAAAACTAAATTTCGCGTTGTTTTTCTTTTTGATGCTCTTGCTTTTTTCATTAGCAATAATTACTCCCTCCTTTCCATTTTAATTGTCTTTTTGCTCTTTGTATTGGTTTATTAAGAAAATAATAGTAATAAATATAAGTTATAGTTTACTAAGTTATTTAACAAACACATAAACTAATTTTCCTTTTAAAGGGGTATAGTTGGAAACAATTGTCAAATTTAGTCTTGAATTTATAAAGTGATAATTACTTTGAGATTAAGTTTTTGAGCTAAAATGACAGTTAAAATGATGACGGGGGTATTAATCTATATATCTATATTTCTAAATTATTCTAAAAGCATGAATATAAATGTTGGTTGACCAAAATATCCTTTAAATATTGAACGACTTTTATACAACAACATACCCAGTGAAATTCAACAACGTGGGGTCTGGGAGGGTAGAGTGTACGCAGACCTTACCTCTAACTTGTTAGGTAGAGCGGTTGTTTTCGAGAGACCCTCGGCTCAAGACAGAGCACAAGCAAAGCAACAAAAGCAAAAGCAAAAGCTAAATTTTTTTTAAGCAGTATGAAAATGCTGGTATCAAAGGCAAATAATCCATGATAGCGCATTTCGAAAAAGTAAGCAGTAATTAGCGCATGTAAATAAGCTAAACAAAATACACTAAAGGACACATAGCAGCAAAAATCAAATTATAGGAGACTATAAAGCAATAATGCGTTTATTAGTAATATAGGCTAAGCAGGCCTACAATAATAACACTATAACTACCAGTTTGCAAGCGTAAGTAGGACTACGCTCGACTACCTACTACCATTCTACCCTAATTTGTGTCCTCCACAACCCCCTATCTAAGGTCATGTCCTCAGTAAGTTGCATCTGCGCCATATCACGTTTAATCACCTCTCCCCAATACTTTTTCGGTCTACCTCTACCCCTCTTGAACCTGTCCATAATCAACATCTCACACCTCTGCACTGGGGCATTTGTGTCTCTCATCTGCACATGCTCAAACCATCTCAATCTCACTTCCCGCATCTTATCCTCCACCGAGGTCACTCCCAGTCTGTCCCGGATATTATCATTTCAAATCCTATCCCTCCTTGTATGCCCGCACATCTCAGCATCATCATATCAGCAACTTTCATCTTTTGGATGTGCGAAGTCTTGACAGGCCAACACTCCGCCCCATAAAACATAGTTGGTCCAACCACCACCCTATAGAACTTGCCTTTAAGTTTTGGTGGAACCTTTTTGTCGCATAAGACTCTAGATGTGAGCCTCTATTTCATCCACCCTGACCCAATATGGTGTGTGACATCGTCATCAATCTTTCCATCCCCTTGGATAATAGACCTGAGGTACTTGAAACTTCCTTTCTTTGGAATGACTTGAGTACCAAGCCTCACCTCTACGTCTGGTTCAAGGGCGCTCCCGTTACTGAACTTGCACTCCAAGTATTCTGTCTTGGTCTTACTCAGCCTGAACCTTTTAGATTCCAGAGTCTGTCTCCAAACCTTCAACTTAGCATTCACTCCGCTGCGAGTCTCATCAATCAGGACTATGTTGTCTGCGAATAACATACATAATGGCACCTCCCCTTGAATTTGTCGCGTCCGTCCATTTATCACTAAGGCAAATAAGAATGGGCTAAGAGCTGATCCCTGGTGCAGCCCCATCATCACTGAAAAGTGCTCCGAGTCTCCTCTCACTGTTTGTACCCTGGTCTTGGCTCCATCATACATATCCTTGATCACCATAGTGTACGCCACATGTACACCTCCAAACATCAATAATTAAATACTCTATTAACGGCAATGTCTAAAAACGTAAAAGTAATTCATTATTATAGTCCAAGTCAAGATGACTTTCTTCAAGTTCAGTTAGTAAAGGAACATATTACATATACATTCATTATCTGACCAGAAATCGAGTTCTCTATTTGTTATGTCACCTACTATTTGATTGGGAGACGAAATCAAGTCTGATATCGTGTAATTAGCTCTTTAAATACAAGGAGTACAAAGATTTGAGATTTGTTAAATCCATGTAATTCTTTCCTTGGCAGAGAATATCAATAATATTTCATGTAATTTACAAAAAGGTGTTAGGCATAATATTTTGAGTTAATATTATTACTCTTATGTGTAAATACCAATTTATGTGCGGATCTTTTCATCATCTAATAACCCTGAAGAGGGTAGGAATATATATGGTATATTAATAAAGTCTTATCTAAGTTTATCAAATAATATATCAATTAGATAATATGAAACAACAGGTATTATTAGAAAATAATTTCTTAGATTACTTTAAAACACAAGTTACAGGTAGCAATACATTTAGCCTACAAACACCTTGTAATAAATGGATAGTATTAAAATGAATATTACCAATACATACATTAAGATTATGTACTATAAAAACTGATAGGAACAATAACCTACAACTATTAAAAGAAAAATATCTTAATATACTAAAAATGAACTTTGGAGAAAATCCAATTCAACTATGGAAAAAAGAAAAAATATATGCAGAAATTAAGTTAATAAATCTCAATGATATAGTTAGATCCAAACCTATTAGATATAGTCCAATAGATCAAAAAGAATTTGAAACCCAAATAAAATAATTATTAGAATTAAAAATGATACAAGAAAGTAAAAGCCCACATAGTAGCCCAGCATTTTTAGTAAGAAAACATAGTGAACAAAAAAGAGGAAAAGCTAGAATGCTAATTGATTATAGAAAACTAAATAAAAAGATAATATTTGATGGATATTTTTTATCATATAAAAGAAACCTTATTAACATATTAGGAAATAAAAAATGATTTAGTAAGTTTGATTGCAAAAGTAGATTTTGGCAAATAAAACTAACAAAGGAATCAAAAAGTTTAACAGTCTTTAGTGCCCCTCAAGGACACTATAAATGGAATATACTACCATTTGGATTAAAGAATGCACCACAAATATTTCAAAGAAGAATGGATCAAGTGTTCAGAAAATTAACAGAATTTTGTATAGTATGTTGACGACATATTAATATTTAGTGATAATCTATACAATCATATAAAACATTTAGAAGAATTTATAAAAAATGTAAGACAACACGAAATATTATTTATCTGAAAAGAAATCTGAAATCCTTAAAAATAATATCGAATATTTAGAATATATTATAGATAATGAAAGATTACAACTACAAAAACACATAATAACGAAGATAAATAATTTCAAAGAAAAACTAGAAAGTAAAAAAGAAGTACAACAATTCTTAGAAATAATAAATTATGCTTCAGATCATATAAAAGATTTACCACTCTTAAGAAAACCATTACAAGAATTAACAAGAAAAAACATAACATTTGAATGGAAAGAAGAACATACTAAAGCTATAAAAGAAATCAAGGAAAAAGTAAAAGCATTACCAAAACATAGAATACCAACGGAAAGATCAACTAGAACTTTTTACTGATGCTAGTGATATAGGATGGGGAGCAGTCCTCACAGCATATGATAAAGATGATATCGATAAAGAGAAACCACTAATTTGTGGATATGGAGGTGGAACATAGAAACCAAATGAGAGCAATACAATTTGGAATAAAAAGATTTCATTACCATTTATTACCAGTAAAATTTGTTGTTAGAACTGACAACACACAAGTAAAAGCTTTTATTACAAACAAGGTAGATCCTTTATCAGAATTGAATAAAAGGAGGAAATGGAAATCATTATTTTGTTGTTATGATTTTATTGTTAAGAATATATATGGAACTAAAAATGTTTTAGATGATTTTATTAGCAGATATAACAATGTCGATCAGTAGTGATAACCTTGAAGAATATATTACCAATGCCATGTATTCTATTATACAAACCAATGAAACCTTAATATTCAGATTACAAGAAAATACCCAGCTTATAAACTAACTCAGAGAAGCCATACAAGATTTAAAAAATCCTGAGAATCTTACAAAATGAAACCCAGTCCAGATCACGTATAACTGAAAAGCCAAACAACCCTACTAAAATTTTAGCATCTTTTGTATCAAAACTTGCAACTATGTCATCCTCAATACCATCATCTTCACCAACAATATCAATGGCTGACAAACTGAAATATACACCAGAATATATCAGCGCTTATGAGAAAATTAATAAATTTTATGATTATAAGACTAACCCTCATATTTTACGCAGTGCTAAACTGAGTAAGTATCCCAGATTCTTGTGCAATGAACATGCTAACTCGGACATAGTATCAAAATTATTCATTTACGATTTTATTGATAAACTAATAGTGGATAAGAATATGTACAACATTGCCAAATTACCAAGTATTATTGCCAAATCTACAACACTCATGATGAAATTATTTGGAAAAGGAGTTTATGGAATACAGGTATTTGATGCATCAACCGACTTAACAGGAAAACCCATTATGATATGCCAGATATTCAAAACTGAAAGAAATAGTAATATCAGCGGAGATGATGAGAATTTGAACATGAAAATACCATGCACCTTGGAGAAATTCCAAGAGTGGCTCAGTACAAAAAGAACATTTGGATTATTAACATTGAAAAATATGATAGAAGACATGCTGCTATCCAGAAAGGCATCCATTATTGGAAGCTCTAAAAGAGGAGAAGTGGAAGAAATTATTATCATGTACTATGACAATGACATCCAATCACAAGATAATATGGAACTAACAGGTTTACATGACAAGATCATAAATTTAAAGCACAAACATGCAAAGGAGACTATTGATCAATACCAGAGGTCAATTGGACAAACAAAAAGGCCTATACTAGCTACTAAAAATACTACTACCACCAGTACAATAAAAAAAGGAAGTTCTGATCCTTTTGCATAAGGATGTAAAAAATTAATAAACTGATAGGGATCATGTAGTTTTTACTACTTGAAGTCCAATTTACTACTCTGGCAGGGAGCATGTAGTTTTACTACTTGCAGCCTAATTTACTACTCTGGCAGGGACCATGTAATTTTATTACTTGGAGCTCAATGTATTACCATGTATTACTACGTATTACCATGTATTACAAATCATATCACCCAAAGACAAAAGACATTGTCAAGAAAGTGACAAGGAAGACATTATCAAGAAATCAAGAAAATGATAAGGAATACGTTAGCAAGAAATCTGATGGAGATATCAAAAAATACCAAGAAGATATTATCAAGAAGAATACCTGGAAAGCATTTAGCAAAAGCAACCAAGCAAAGGACAAAAGGAGAAAGAGACAACTTTGAAAAAGATTACAACAAGACAAAGAAAACTTTGGAAAAATCCGCAATCATAGTAGACAAAGAACTTTAACACTTTAGACTTTTGTAAAAGTGGTTAATGTTTACTTTATGACTTTTGAAAAAGTATTTTTGTCATTTTATAATCATGTATCAGCCGGGGTTATCTATATAAAGAGCCTTTTGTAAAACATTCGGATCATCCAAAAAATTCCAATACAAAACTTCGATTGAAAAACTCTCTATGTCTAGCTAAATCAATTATAATATTATACTACCAGAGATAAATCTCATGGAAAGATTATTATTAGAACCATATTAGTCCATAAACCTACATCTTTATAGGAATCTCAGAAAGAGTCTGTTGAGAAACTCCCAAGCACCTAGGCCATTTATCCCGTGATTTCAGTGAAGAAAAGGGAGCTGAGAGCCAGGGTGGGTCGAGATCTCCGGTTATCTGAATTTCTACTAAGAGGTACGGTTTTTAGACTATATGTTATTATTGGAAATTTACTAAATGTGGAATTAAGTATATCCCATTAATTTATGACTCGAACAATTGGGGCCCCGCACGTCTGAAACGTCGTTTTCACACACGTGCGCACATAGTGCCAAGTATCGCAAATTTTATTAGTGAAAAAGATATTAGTACATATGTAATATGTTTAATACATAGAATTATGGACGGTTATTGGTCAAATGATAAAGTATTCCACGTTGGTAAACAAAGGAAGAAGTGTAAGATGAAACGAGTCAGAAATCACCGCGGAGCTGTGAAGGGCCGCGGTACCACACCGTCGGAGCCGCGACGTCGCTAATTGGTTGGCCAGTCACTGGAGCCGCGGCACCGCGGTGCTTCGGAGGTAGAATGCTGCGACGTGAAGTTGGAAAGATCTGACCTTTGGACTGGTTTTGGAGCATTGATTCTCTATTACTTGGCACATGAATTCAGCCATTATTTAGCTGAATGTAACCCATCAATCAAGTGCCATTACATGGCTATTGAAGGCCATTAGTTGGCTAGTTGAGGGGTATTCTCCTTACACTATAAATTGAGGCGTTTGGCTCAATTGAAGACTACACTCAACACTTAGAAAATACTCTAGATTTTTTGAATTCATCTTCTTCCTCTCTACCAAAGTTACTATACTCAAAGTTCTTCAAGAGTAACACTTGAGTTTCCTTCGCTAATTTGTTAAGTTGTTGTTGTATCTTTGGAGACTATTGCCCAACACCGTAAAAGGAGATATACGGGGCAATCTTATCTTAAAGACAGTGTCATCACTCGACTCAGCAAATCACACAAGAAGTTTGTTAAGTTCTTGATTTCCAATTTATTGTAATATTTAGTTTATCCTTTCTTACTATTGTAATAGTTACTTGCTTCCCATTCCCTGCAACAATTGTATCCCAACAATTTTAAGACAAGATTATGTTGTAAGTACCTAGAAAGATGACTGGAAGAGATCAAACTGCTTCTGATTCTGCTATTGTTGTTACTCAAAGAAATCCCTCTGCCTTCCCCACTACTCAAGGCACCCCTAATGCCTTTACGGTTGCTCAAGGCTCATCCAACGCCTTTACTGCCACTCAAGGGAACGTTGTCGTTCATCCACCCGTTGGATTTCACCATGAACGCCCTGAAAAGTTCATGAGCTCAAACTTCAAGAGATGGCAACAGAAGATGCTATTCTATCTGACTGTTATGGGAATGACACGTTTCCTAACAGAAGATCCTCTACAAGCTGGAGATGAAATGAACCCTTCGCCTTCTGAAACGACTGAAGGGGGGCCTATGTATCCATGTCATTAATGGCATGAAAATGGTTCTTGATGCATGGAGTCATAGTGATTTCATGTGTAAGAATTACATATTGAACTGCTTGTCAGACCCTCTCTACATGGTGTATTGCACCGTAGGCACTGCCAAAGAGTTGTGGGAGAAGCTACAAAAGTAGTACAACGCACAAGATGCAGGTACTAAGAAATTCATCATTGGGAAATTTCTGAAATTTCAAATGGTGGATAGTAAAACAGTGATGTCCTAAGTCCAGGAATTCCAAATGATTCAACATCACCTGAATTTGGAAGGAATGAAACCAAATGAGCAGTTTTTGGTAGCATCACTGATTGAAAAGTTACCTCCTTCGTGGAATGAGTTTATGAGTTACTTAAAACTCAAGATGAAGGAGATGACCTTTAAAGAACATATTATCAAACTCCAAATTCAGGAAGATAATAAGAAGGCCTTGCCTAGGGGTAAACAACCCGATGAGGCAAAGGCAAATCTGGCTGAGGACAAAGGGAACCCAAGCAAGAAGCGCAAGTTTCAGAAAGACTGCAAGACCAAACAACGGAGAAGTTCAAAGGAAACTGTCACCACTATGGGAAACCTGGTCTCTTGATCAAGGACTGCCGCAAGCTCAAGACTGAGCAACAAGAGAAGGCCAAGGCTTAGGGCAAGGCACAAATTAACGTCATCAAAGACCAGTTTCTGGATGACATGATTGAGGAGTTCTCAGGGGTGGTGCTAGAACCAAACCTTGTTGATAATCCCATGCAATGGTGGATGGACACAGGTGCTACAAAACACATCTGTTCCAATAGAGATGCCTTCTCCACTTATACACCGGTTACAAACAAAAAGTTGTTCATGGGCAACAACGCTTCCTTTGACGTGTTGAGGGTAGGAAAGGTAGTCTTGAAGATGACTTCTGGAAATGAGCTCACTTTGAAGGAAGTGATGCATGTTCCTGAGATTAGAAGAAATTTAATTTCAGGTAATTTATTGGTTAATGCTGGTTTTAGGCTAGTGTTTGAGTCCAAAAAATTTGTAGTCACTAAGAATGGAACGTTTGTGGGAAGAGGATTCGTCTGTGAAGGCCTCTTCAAAGTTAACGCCATGTCTGTATTACGTACAAGCAATAATATTGAAGTTTCTTCTTACTTGCTTGAGTCCTCTAATTTATGGCATCATAGATTAGGACATGACAACTACAAGTCCATCCAAAGGTTGGTAAAGTTGGAGTTGTTTCCATCTATCGATGTAAACCCTCAACATACGTGTGAGGTGTGCGTAGAGGCAAAACTCACAAAGCTTCCTTTTCAATCCGCCGAAAGGAATATTGCTCCTCTAGAACTTATTCACACAGATATATATGATTTGAAGTTTGCACAAACTAGAGGGGGGAACAAGTACTTGGTGACATTCATTGATGATAGCACAAAGTATTGTTACCTTTACTTGTTGAAAAGTAAGGATGAAGCCTTTGAAGCGTTCCGACGTTACAAAGCCGAAGTAGAGAACCAACTAAGCATGCAAATTAAATCCATTCGTAGCGATAGAGGGGGAGAATATATAGCGCCATTTGAGGAATATTGTGCCCAATCAGGCATTGTTCATCAAACGACGGCTCCATACTCACCTCAATCGAACGGTGTGGCAGAACGTATGAACCGTACATTGAAGGAAATGATGAATGCCTTGCTCATCAATTTCGGTCTTCCCCAAAATATGTGGGGAGAAGCTGTCCTTACCGCTAATACGATTCTTAACAGAGTCCCACATAAGGGTAAGGACAAAACTCCATATGAATCATGGAAAGAAAAGAAACCCACCTATAAATATTTAAAGGTGTGGGGTTGTCTGGCAAAGGTCGAAATACCCAAGCCAAAACAGGTCAAGATTGGGTTAAGACTGTAGATTGTATATTCATCGGATATGCAAATAACAGTAGTGCTTATCGCTTCTTAGTGCATAAGTCAGATATTCCAGATATCCACGAGGGTATAATAATGGAATCAATGAATGCCCAATTCTTTGAAGATACCTTTCCGAGAAAGGAAAAAGACATAACCTCTCGCAAATGAAGTTATGAACAAAGCTCTCAGGAACCTGGAGTCGTTGACGGCCCGGATCTAGATGGTTCAGATCTAGTGGATCTCGAAGTGGCTGAATATCCGAAATCTAGTGTACCAGATTCTCAGAACTTGGAGACTCCAGAGATGGAACTAAGATGAAGTAAAAGGGCCAGGAAGGATAAATCCTTCGATCCTGACTTTGTAGCTTATATGGTTGATGATGAACCAAGGACAATTGCTGAAGCATTGTCAACTCCAGAGGCATCGCTCTGGAAATAAGCTATTGAGAGTGAAATAGGCTACATTCTGCATAACCATACTTGGGAGTTGGTTGATCTTCCTCAGAGAAATAAACCGTTGGGTTGTAAGTGGATACTCAAACGGAAGTATAAAGCAGATGGGTCTATAGATATGTACAAGGTCAGGTTGGTAGTCAAGGGCTATCGGCAAAAGGAAGGCCTTGACTACTTTGACACGTACTCCCCGGTGTCTAGGATGACGTCTATATGAGTATTCATTGCGATCGCAGCGTTGCGTGACCTTGAGATGCATCAAATGGATGTCAAGACAGCCTTCCTAAATGGTGATTGGAAGAAGAAATCTATATGAAACAACTCGAGGGGTATATGGGTCCAAGGCAAAAAGAAGAAAGTCTGTCGGCTTGTCAAATCTCTGTACGGGCTGAAACAAGCCCTGAAGAAATGTCACGCAAAATTTGATAGTTCTCTACTATCAAAGGGTTTCGCCATTAATGAGTGTAACAAATGTGTCTACATGAAAGGTAACTCTGACTCATTTTCTATGATATGCTTGTATGTAGACGACATGTTGATCACAAGGAGCAGTCATAGCATAATTCTAGAGACTAAGAACATGTTGAAACAATGCTTTGACATGAAGGATATGGGTATCACAGATGTCATCTTAGGGATAAAAATCTCTAAAACGTCTGACGGACTGGTCTTATCTCAGTCTCACTACATCGAGGATGTTTTGCGAAAGTTTGAGATGTTTGACTGTTCGCCTATAAAGTCACCAATGGATAGAAATCAAAAGCTTGATAAAAATCGTTGATCACCCATATGCCAGGAGCAATATGCACAGGTGATTGATAGTTTGATGTACATAACAAACTGCACCCGATCTGATATTGCTTATGCAGTCAACAAGTTGGCTAGGTTTACCCGTAATCTGAGTAATAATCACTGGAAGGCGTTGAATCGGGTACTTCAATACCTGAAATACACGCTAACTTTCGGGTTACATTATTCGAGATATCCATCTGTACTAGAGGGGTACAGTGATGCAAACTGGATATCTGATATAGAGAACACCAAGTCCACCAGTGGGTATGTATTTACAATTGGTGGTGGGGTTGTTTCTTGGAAATCCTCTAAGCAAACTTGCATCGCCCGATCCATAATAGAATCGGAGTTCATCGCTTTAGACAAAGCAGGAGAAGAAGCTGAGTGACTTCATGACTTCTTAGATGATGTTCCATGTTGGAACAAACCCGTACCTTCGGTAATTATCCATTGCGACAGCCAGTCGGCTCTAGGAAGGGCACAAAATTCTATGTACAACGGCAAGTCTCGTCATATTCGACGAAGATGTAAGACCGTTAGGCAGCTGATCACCACGGGTATAATATCCATTGATTAAATAAAATCAAATGATAACATAGCACACCCACTAACAAAAGGCTTACCTAAGGATCAAATGTTCTGCCTGTCTAGGGGAATGGGCTTAAAACCCAAAGTATAAGGACTAATACGGTGGTAACCCAGCCTTACTTACTGGAGATCCCAGAAATTAGGTTCAATGGGAAAACTAAGCTGTAAAGGTTCAGTTGATCGCTTCAGTGGACGCATGAGCACTTCAGATAATGATTTCTATAAAGAAACACCAAATTCAAAGTCTTTCCCGCGATAGACTATAAGTGTTATCTGTAGTGTGGGTGAATGTTAAGTTTCCAAAACCTTTAATGATCCTCACCGGTTGAGGTTAGGTTTGGGAAAATTTTTAATGGTTCCTAACACTTGTAAAGTGTGGTATAGCAGGATACCTTGTAGGAGATCACCTATTTAAGTGCGAGTCAATTGAACACACTTAAGAATCCAAGAAGTGTCCACGGCCACAACGGACAAAACATTACGAAGAATGAGTAGAGGAAGTTGTTGTGTTGGTACCGTTGACTTGGCTTACACTAAACAGTGACGGTTCAAGACATCACGTTCACCACGCAGTAAGTAAGTCCGATGATATTCAATTATAGAAGGTTCAAAGCGTATGCTACCTATTCATATGCAACATCGGTCCACTAAAAGATTGCTGGAAAAGGCACCAAGTGTATGCGCCAAAATCTCTTTCAAGAGGGGATTGTTGGAAATTTACTAAATGTGGAATTAAGTATATCCCATTAATTTATGACTCGAACTATTGGGGCCCCGAATGTCGGAAACGTCATTTCCACACACGTGCACACATAGTGTCAAGTATCGCAAATTTCTTTAGTGAAAGAGATATTGGTACATATGTAATACGTTTGAGACATAGAATTATGGACGGTTATTGGACAAATGACAAAATATTCCACATTGGTAAACGAAGGAAGAAGTGTAAGATGAAACGAGTCGGAAATCACCGCGGAGCCATGAAGGGCCGCAGTTGGTTGGCTAGTCACTGGAGCCGCGACGCTAATTCACAGAGCCGCGACGCTTCGGAGGCAGAATGCTGCGACGGAAAGTTGGAAAGATCTGACCTTTGGGCTGGTTTTGGAGCATTGATTCTCCATTACTTGGCACATTAATTCAGCCATTATTTGGCTGAATGTAACCCCTCAATCAAGTGTCATTACATGACTATTGAAGTCCATTAGTTTTCTAGTTGAGGGGTCTTCTCCTTACACTATAAGTTGAGGCCTTTGGCTCAATTGAATACTGCACTCAACACTTAGAAAATACTCCAGATTTTCTAAATTCATCTTCTTGCTCTCTAGCAAAGTTACTATATTCAAAGTTCTTCAAAAGTAACACTTGAGTTTCCTTTGCTCATTTGTTAAGTTGTTGTTGTATCTTGAGAGGCTATTGCTCAACACCGTAAAAGGAGATATACGGGGTAATCTTGTCTTAAAGACAGAGTGTCATCACTCGACTCAGCAAATCAAACAAGCAGTTTGTTAAGTTCTTGATTTCCAATTTATTGTAATATTTAGTTTATCCTTTCTTACTATTGTAGTAGTTACTTACTTCACGTTCGCTGCAACAATTGTATCCCAACAGTTTTTAATTATGATTTTGATAAGTGTTGAACTCTACATTTATGATGTTCATATTGATTAAAGATTATAGATTTTTATATAAAAAATAAATTTTGAGTTAACACTACCTGTTTTCTTACTACATGCTTATTATTTAATAAACTTAGATATAGAATTTTGCTTATAATATTAAGTTCGAAATCAATATTTGTAAATCCCACAGCTAGCCGGCAAATATACCTAATTTGAAATTGTCCTCTATATAAAAACTTTCATATCTTTTAGAATTGTTAAACTAGATTATTGTGGAGTTAATTAACTGCAAATGGAATAGAACACAGTACCGACATTGCTTTTAGCTAGGGTTGTCCAGTGGGTTGGGTCGGCATGGCTACCCGCCCCGCCCCGCCCCGATCCCCCATAAAAAAATTATTGGTGTCGGGGTTCGAACTCAGGACGAGGCCTGGGATCGTCCAGACCCGCCCTGCCCCGTCCCGCCCCGCCAGCCCCCTCCTCCTTTGCAAAAATAGTTGTTGCAACAACGACCAAATTTTGATTTTGGCCGTTGTGCAACGGCTATAACGGTCATTTTTGCCCCCTCCCCCCCCCCCCACCCCATAAATCCCTACCCCGTAATATTTATTTTTAACCCTTAAGTTAATATATTTACACTTTTACCCTATTTCTCAACTATAAATACCTCATTTTCCTCTTCATTTTTCTCACAAATCTTCCTACAATCTCTCTAATCTCTCTACAATTCTACATTGGCTACTAAATATTATATTTTTTTTGTTCATTTATATCAAAGTTAAAAAATTAGGAGTGAAGTTGGAAACTAGCTTGAGGATCATCCATCGAGCAAAGTTTCAATTTTAATCTCAATTACACGTCGGCGTTTGGTAGCTTCGTTCCTTATTTAAATTATTATTGTTACTTAATTTTAATTATCGCACTTAATTTTATTTACTTTAATTATTTATTTGCATAATTATAATGGAACATTTTGGATGTATGACTAAGGGTAAGGGTAAGGGTGCTTCTTCTAGTAGGGGTAATAAGGGTAAGAGTACTTCTTCTATTAATTCTATTCCTAGTCCCGATGATTTCATTGATTTCACTCATATAGATGAAACTACATTTTTTTTAATGATATACCATTAGATGATGAGGTAGATGAACCAGACTTTAATTTAGATGATAATCTAGATGACACACCCACTAGTGCACCTCAACCTCAGGCTCAGACTGAGTCTCAGCCTCAAACTGAAACTAGAATGCCTCCTATTCCCCCTAGTATGAATCGAGGCCCCACACAATGAAAATTAAAATCAGCTGCATGAGATTTTTTTTATAGGAAGTAAGAGAATCAACTAGCTAGATGTAAAATTTGTAAAAATATTTATAAATTTAAAACCAGAAAAGGTCAAGGTGAGACGGAAGGTTTATTGAGACATGTACAAGGTGAGCACACAACTAGGTGGAATCATTATCAGGCTAAAAATAGGGTGTGTCAATGCCATCTGAGTTGGGACAAGGTTCACATAGTGTCCCCGACCAAGTACATGGTCAAATTAACCCAACAACGGGGGAAATTTTTTATCCTAAATATGATAAAAAAAAAAGATAGGGAAAATATGACAAAATCAGTTGTGGTGGAGGGTTTGCCTTTTTCATTTCCTTCCTCTCCTGATTTTATTCATTACATTCGAGAAACATATAATCATGCTTTTAATGGTTTTCCTAGATCAACTGTTAGAAGGGATGTTTTAAAATTTGCAAGTGAATATCAATAATATTTACGTTATGCATTATATCATTTTAATGGCAAAGTGGCTACCACTTCTGACATAGGCCGTAGTACTAACGGTAATGATTATTTAACGGTAACATGTCATTGGATAGATCAAAATTGGTCTATGAAAAAATACATTTTAGCATATGATATATTGATGATAGGCACACTAGAAGTTTTATTGCACGAAATATTAATGAAATTTGTGATTGTTATGGAATAATTGATAAAATTATGACTATTACATTAGATAATGCTACCTTTGATGATTATGCTATAAGACTTTTAAAAGTTTGATTAACTGCATATTTTCTTAATCATTTTCATATAAGATGTGCGTGCCATATTTATAACTTAGTTGTAAATGATGGCCTAAAACTTTTTGAAAGCGTTCTTGATAAAATATAATTTTCTATAAATTTTATTTTTAAAGGTAATAAAATACAAAGACGCAAAGAGTATAAAAAAACTTGTCATGATTATGGATTACCTTATAAAAAAAATTACAGAAGAAGTTTCGACTAGGTGAAATTCTCTGTATGAGCAACTACTTGTTGCTTACAATTATAGACAACCTATAACTTTATTATTTAACGTCTATAATAAAAATTCAAGGGAATTGCTTGTAGATAATGATTGGGAAAAATTGTTAGAACTTAATGGATTTCTAGAGAAGTTTTTTCAAGCTACTAAATAATTTTCCGGTATTTATTATCCTACTATTTCAAATATGTTATTTTATATAGCTCTAATATTTTTGTTACTTAATGAATATATGAAAACCCATCTTACACTCCATCTATAAAAAATATTTATAAAATTAAAAAAAATACTTTTTTCTTATTCCCACTATTTATATTATTGGTATTGTAGTAAATCTGACCATTAAAGTAAACGATTGTAAAACACTTGTAGAAACGATTTATGATTGTATAGAAGTACTTCCAACAGACACAACTGAAGAACCAACTCACAAACCAACTAAAGAAGAAGTTACGTCTAGCATACACACTGAATGCAAACAAGTATATATGTATTACCAACAACAAAATACAAATAATCAACCGGCTTATGTACCATCTTCTACTACTTCGCTGCAACCTTATAAAAAATATATGGTTTCTGCTGCTAATATTCAAGGCTTTAGAAATAAAATGTTTAGTGGTTCAAATTCTTCACAAGTTAGCGAATTTGATGTTTATGTTTTGCAGGGTGTTGTACCGTAAGAATTAATTGTCAATGATGAAGGACATGAAGACTTGCTGAAATACTGGAGGCAGAATGAGAATACATTTTTGACACTAGCAAAGATGACCCAAGATGTGTTGAACATTCAAACGTCATCAATAGCGTCTGAAAGTACTTTTTCTGCTGGAAGATTTCAAATAGGAGAGCACCGACATTCATTGACGGGAGACACATTGGAGATTGCAGTTCTATTCAGAGATTGGATTCGAGCAGAGCATAGAAGGTGTGGTCATCCGGAGATTAACGAAGAAGAAGATTACAACTACAATGAAATCTTGTCCGAGGGAACAAGAAGCGACGTCGAACAATTTGACCAATAAATTCCAATTCCAACCGAAGATCCTCAAGACATTGTGAGGAAATTAGAAAAAGTATGGTTAACTATGTAATTTTTTTAATTGCAAGTTTACTATGTGATTTGCAACTTTTGGACAAAACCACAAAGTTGCAATTTTGAAATTATGTTACAAAAAAATTATATTTCTATTAAATAATATAAGAGGCACAAAAACAGCCTTGAGATATTTTTATTACACTATCTTGTTCAATTATTGAAGTGTTTATATATATTATTTTTTAAATTAAGTGGCAAAAAAAACCCCCAACCCGACCCCTCTTCCAGTGGGATGTGGGACGGGACGGGACCCCTTCCCATCCTACCTATCCCGGTCCGCCGGAGCCCGCTTTCCGACCCTCCCCCATCCCGCCGGGACCTGCCCCGACCCGCTCTGCCCCGTTGGACAGCCCTACTTTTAGCAGTATGTTTCCTCTCTGCTTTTTAACTTCGATTCTTTAATTATTTTTTTCTTTGAGCTACTAAATGTTATGATGTTTCTCTTTATTCTTTATTTGTTATTTTTTATTTTTGAAGACGGACTTATCCTTCGATCTTGATGAATTATGAACTATAGAAGGTTAGTTGGTATTTGAGTTTGTCGCGTTGTGAGTGCATGAGGTGGAGGGCTAGCCTTCTCATCTCCTTTTCTTAGTTGTACAAATTTGGTATCGTGTAGATCATTATCTTTATGTGACTATTATCATGTTGCGCCATTTATTTTGTCTCTTAATTTTCTCCAATCTTATTTTTTCTGCTTTGACTACGTTCCTCTTGAGCAGATGGTCTATCGGAAACAACCTCTCTATCATGCAAATGTAGAGATAAGGTCTGTGTACATCTTACCCTCCTTAGATCTCACTTATGGGATTACATTGGGTATGTTGTTGTTTCGTTTTATCCTTGTAATGGGGAGGGGTGAAGGTGGGTAATTGACAAGATCAAAATGAAAAAGTTTTAGAAAATAGAATTATAGCATGTTTGGTCAAGCTTCTAAGATTTGCTTATTTTAAAAAGTACTTTTTTAAAAAGTGTTTTTCAAAAAAATACTTTTGACAAGAAATAGTTTGTATTTGACCAATTAATTTAAAAAGCACTTTTGAGAAGCAATTAGTGTTTGGTCAAGCGTTTAAAAAGTATTTTTAAGTATATTTTTCTCAAAAATGCTTTTAAAAAGTGTTTCTGGGCAAAAACATTTTTTTTAGCTTCCGAAAAATTGTTTGTGCTACTCCTAAAAAAATACTTATTTTCTTCCAAAAACTTGGCCAAACACCTCAGTTTTTTTCTTCAAATAAGCACTTCTTGAAAAACATAAGTACTTTTGGATAAAATAATCCTGACCAAACAGGCTATTAGAGTCTATGTTTAATTGATGAGAGCCACTTTTTTTCATTAAAGAATTTTTCATAGAAAATAGTAGATATATCAAACATCTTCTCATATGTACGAATTTAGATCGGTTCAGTCATACTATTACAAATTTCTACAAGTTTTTTGAGATGAAAATGAATTTATAAAATAAGGTCACAATTAAGTGAATTATCTAATTTTAATTAACCTCTAGATAGTCGTTGTCACGTATCGGCTTTATGGTCATTTAATCTTAAATTGGATTATCTTAGTCATAATATATTTTCTATACGGAAAAAAAAATAAAAGATAAATACGGAGAATATCAATTTCAAATAAGTATTAAATAGGTACAATCCTATACTATAATAATATGTTTGAAACTCACAAAATAAATATATATAATTACATATAATATTCTTTATTGTGATTCAGATTGACTAGTGCAACTGTACGTTTATAGAGAGTGTTTATATTAAAAGCACGGAGTATCTTAGAAATATTGATTGAACTTTTTGCCCTTCATTAAAAGACCTTACAATAGATAAAATTGTCATTTTACTATTTTCCTCAAATTAATATACATAAACACTAATAATATATATTTTATATCAAAATAAAAACTAATTTAAATTTTAGTTATTAATGTTTTCCATATTGGAATTATGTAAGAAATCCTAAAACTTAGGATTTCAATCAATTAGAATTATATTTTGTAGAAATTCTTTCCTTGAATTAGATAGCACAATTAATTGAATACCTCACATGTTAATATAAATGTAAATATTGAAAACGTGTTTTTAACATAAATTTGTATAGAATTCTAATACTATTCGTTAGTGTCCTACCAATTGTTGAATTTCAAAGTTATATACCAATTTTGTATTGCTAAAAATACTTTGCAATACCACTTCCTGTAACTATATGAAGGATTGATTTGGCAAGATATTTATTTTATATTAAATAAATTGTATCGTTCTTCTTCAATTCTAATTGTGTTTGTTTTACTTTGCAGACACATGACATGAAGACAAAGTAAGTAGAATCAATAAATCAGTTTATTATTTTTCTTTTTGAATTAGTTGTTGGTGATTCAAGCATTAAGTCTTATATATTTTTTTTCGAGTTATATTGTCTCTCTTCGCTTTTGATTGTTTAGGTTAGTATCCCTGTTCAGTTTCTTAGCATTACCAATCGTTTATAGATTTTGCACTTTTATGGTTCTTTTTCCTTTCGTAGTGAATATTGAATGTACAATTTACAAATATACATATTAATTTATCAAAATTATATAAATTCTATCCAATTTAAAGGAGGTGAATTCTCATCATGCCTTTATGTTCTTATTTTTAATTTTTGTTAATAATTTAAAAAATTGTTAGCTACACTTATTTAGTGACAAATTAACGATGAAGTTCGAAGACCTTCAAAATGTCGATTGAACTTTTTGCCAATCATTAGAACACCTTATCATAGACAAAATTATCATTATTATTCTCTAATATTTAGTGATAAACATTTAATTATAATAATCCCAAAATTAAGGACTTCTTCCCATTTAGGTTTTGGAGTCCTTTACCCCCTGAGTCCTGACTACACGATTTTGTTTTAACCACTTTCAATTTCTTATAGAAGTAGGAGTCCGTTCCTCCGATATTAGGACTCTTTGTTTTACTCTGATAAATTTGTGACTTGTGATTCTTTATGAACCCTAAGAAAAATCATTAATATGTTCAAAAATTGAAGGAAAAAAAAATTTCCAACAATTCGAATTGGGGTTAGGATACATCTCATCTCACGGTAAATTTGAGTTCTTTCCAAATTATTATTTTGAACATCATAGAATCTTTAGGAAAAATTGTTGGAAATTTGCCTTTGGTGGGGGTTGCGTCCACCCATATTTAATGACTTAAACACTAGGGTTCTGCATGTTGGAGACTTTGTCTCTTCACACGTGCATAATCTACTAAGTGAGTAGATGACCGTAGGGCCAAGGATCATCAAATTTCGTTAAGAAATGAAAGAGATACAGGTCCATGAAGTAAGGTGTTTGAGGCATGAAAATATGGTGTGGGACAAATATACCACTTCGGTGGAAAAAGAAAGAATTGTTCTTTTTATAAGCCTCAAAAATGGATAAGGGTTTAAGACCCACCAAAAGGGGTAACCCATGTGTTTGAAGGAGGGAGGACCTAGGTGTGCTTGGGTTCGAGGCTAGCCCCACACACGCGCCGCCCGCCCCGTCCAGTCTCGGGTCTCGGGTCGTGGTCTTCTTCTGATATTATCTTTTGGACCTAAGACTGTAGATTGCATATCCACTGGATCTGCAAATAACAGTAGTGTTTATCGTCTCTTGGAGCAAAGAATGCTGAATTCTTTGAAGATAACTTTTCTTGAGAGGAAAAAGAAATAATAGCTCAAGGTTAACAAGAACCCGCGAGTGCCTGATTATCCGAAACCAGTATTCCAGATCTACAGGACTCAGAAGTTGTTGACTATCCGGAACTTAATGTTGCAGATCTACAGAACTCAGGGATTCTAGATGTTGAATCGAGATGAAGCAAAGATGGGACAAAGACTTGTTCCAGGCCTTCTAATAGATTCCATCAGATAGAATCATACTTGTGTAATAGTTGACCTTCCTCCGGAAAAAGAATATTTGGGTTGTAAAAGTGGATACTCAAATTGAGTACAAAGTATATGGATCTACTGTCGAGTATAAGGCCTCAACTACTTGGACATGTGCTCCCCTGTGAATAACTTAACATTCAGGGCCATTGTAGTCTTGCGTGACATGGATGTTGAGACAGTTTTTCTAACCGGAGAGTTGGAAGGGGAGGATCAGAGTTGATTTGTTGGACTGTTGGGCTTCTTCCTGAACTTTCTTTTTGGTCTCTGAAATGTTTACATTTTGGTCTTGGAAGTTTCAGGTGAAACAGAAATAATGAATCTGACAACAGAAACATTGACTCTGAAATTAGAAAGCCAATAATTGGAAAACCAACAGTCTGAAAGTGGAAGTCATATTGAAACAAAAGTCTCGATATGAAAGATATGGGTATCACAGATGACATCTTAAGAATTGGAATTTCTAAGACATCTAACGGACTGGTCTAATTCCAAACTTATTTGTGAGGTAGTTGACAGTCTCGTTGAAGCCACCAATGGATATGAATCATAGAATTGATTAGAATCATTGTGCATCCATATACCAGGAGCGATATGCGCAGGTCACATGTAGTTCAATGTATTTTACAACTACAACTGACCTGATATCGGCTTACAAAGTAGATCAGTTGAACTAAGGTTCACTCGTGATTCTGGAAATGATCGATAGAAGGCGTTAAATCGGATATGACGATGTCTGAAATATTCGCTTATCTACAGTTTATGGTATTCTGGATATCCAGATGTTCTGGGAGAACACAGTGATGCAAACTGGATATCGGACATGAAGAACACCAAAGCCACAAGTGAATGTGTATGGTGTGTCTTGGAAAATCCTCTAAGCAAACTTGTATCGGTCGATTCATGATGGAATCAGAGTTTATCGCTTTAAACAAAGTATGAGAAGAAGTTGAGTAACTTCACGACTCCTTAGAGGGTGTCCCTTATTGGGAGAAACCCGTGCCTTCGGCAGTTATACATTGTGGCTAGCCGGTCGGCTTCAGGAAGGTCACGGATGAAGGCGTCTGGACATATCTGTCGGAGACATAAGACCGAATGGCAGTTGATCATCACGGGTGTCACTTTCTTGATTACTAGTCAAAGGTTATAGCGGACCCTTTAACAAAGGGACTACCCGAAGATCAAGAATTCTGCCTATCTAGGGGAACAGGCTTAAAACCCAAAGAATTTAGTTCAATGGGAAAACTAAGCTGCAAAAGGTTCAGTTGAGCGCTTCGGTGGAGCAAGAGCACTTCGAATGATCATTTCTGTAAGAAAACATGAATCCAAAGTTGTTCCTGCGATAGACATTAAGGTGCTACCTGCATGGTGGGTAAATGTTAAGCTTCCAAACCTTTAACGATCCTCAAATGGTTGAGGTTAAGGTTAGGAAAACTTTTAATGATTTCTAACACTCGTAAAGTGGGGTATAACAAGATACCTTGTAGGAGATCACCTATTTAAGTGCGAGAACAGACCGCCTCAAATGAACGTACTTAAGAATCCAAGTGTGTCCACGACCACAACTGAATGAACAATAAGAAGAAACGAATAAAGAGGAGGTATTATGTTGGTACCGTTGTCTTGGCTTATATTAAACACTGACGGTTCAAGACATCACGTTCACCGCACAGTATGTAAGTCTGATTGTATTCAACTAGGGAAGGTTCAAAGCGGAAACTACCTATCTTGATGCAATATCTTTTCACTGAAAGATTGCTGAAAGTAGACACCTTGTGTGTGCATCAAAATCTCTTTCAAGATGGGATTGTTGGAAATTTGCCTTTGGTGGGCGGGGGGGATTGCGTCCACCCATATTTAATGACTTAAACACTAGGGTTCCGCATGTTGGAGGCTTTGTCTCTTCACACGTGCATAATCTACTAAGTGAGAGTAGATGACTGTAGGGAAAGGATCGTCAAATTTCGTTAAGAAATGAAAGAGATATTGGTCAACGAAGTAAGGTGTTTGAGGCATGGAAATATGGTGTGGGACAAATCTACCACATCGGTGGAAAAATGAAGAATTGTTCTTTTTATAAGCCTAAAAATGGATAAGGGTTTGGGACCCCAAGAGGTAACCCATGTGTTTGAAAGAGGGAAGACCTAGGTGTGCTTGGGTTCGAGGCTAGCCCCACATGCGCGCTGCCACCGCCCGCCAGTCCGGTCCGGTCTCAGGTCTTTTGGACCCTAGTATTTACAGTTTGGTCCCTGGAATTTTAGGAATGCTGCCAGCAACCAGAAAACCAACAATTTTCTGGCATTAACATCTGAAACGTTTTGCACTTACTACAAAACGTTTCTGGCCATGACTACACCTCTTAAAGGACCTCTTAACACCTCTCCTCCTCCTAAACACTATATATTGAGACCTTACTCTTATTTGAGGGCAGCAGAAAGAAAGAGACAGAAACAGTAGAGAGAAAGAAAAGAACAGAAACTCTTCATTTTCCTCTAAATTTTTCATTCTTCAGCAAGTCGTTTCATGTTTGTTTTCTTCGTCAGAATCAACTTATTTGCTTTGTAGTGTTGATTAGTTGATGTTTTATCTTGGGAGACTATTGCCCGCTAACGTAAAAGCATATATACGGGGCAATCTTGTCTTAAAGACAGAGAGTCATTTCTCGATTCAGCCACAGTTGTAACAATCCAGATTTAGTGTTTCTTGATTTCAGGTTATCAAGATTCATGACTCAACAAGCTTGCGGCAATTATAATCTTGACTGTTTGTTTATCCTTTCGAACACTTGTAATATTTATTTACTTCCCGTACTGCTTTGATTCCAACAATTATATCCAACCAAAAATTTACTTTTAATTTTTTGCCTAATTTATTTGTGTACGCCAAAAATCATTAGAAAAAGTTGATATTTTCAAATTTTTTATGTTAAGAATGAATTCAATAATTTTCGTACAACTAGATTAACAACATACTTTTTAACAACTATGAGTAATTTTTAAATATATTTTATTTATATTACTATTTTCATCAAGTTACATTCATTTATTCCGATTATGTGGTAAAGGGATGTGAGAATAAATTTACAAATTACTAAATATAAAGAAAAATAATTTTTATAATATTTCATCTAACACTTCCATATGAGTCCTTCTAAAATAAAGACGGTAATATACATAAACTCTAATAATATATTTTTCTTTATAAAATAAAATCTGCAATAAATACCTGCCATTATTTTTGGCAAAATAAGATTTGCCTTACTTTTGGCAAAAAATAATAATAAGAACTTTCTTTTTGTTTGGCAAAAGAAAAAACTGTCTAAAATTAAAATTGTACCAATTTAGTTATTGAGTAGTAAGTAAATTGTGTTTTAAATTAGGAGTCTTTTTATTTGCAGTATTAAACTTTAACCGATTCATTCTCTTTTTAGGTCTGGGATCGTTTTTTAATAACATAGGACAATTCATGTTAGGAAAATTTCGTTACACTGTGAACTCCTTTTTAACTTTGGAGAGTTTTTTTTCTTTAAAAAAACTAAGCAATTAATTCCTTATAAATATTGTAGGTAAAATTTGCATTATTAATTTAAATATAATTAGATTTATATTTATTAGAAGAGAGTAATAAGGTGAAACAAGCGGCATAAATAAACATTTCTAACGTGAAGGGTCATAAATATTTTATTACTTTTTATATTAATTTTAAAAATAGAGTTATTATTAAATACTATTTTCAAATTTTGGTGGCAAATAAAATTCTATTAGGGTTAGAAAAGTGCATATGTACATCTACAAAAGAATTTCAGCAATGAGCAGGGGAAAAAACCCATGTTGGACAGCCTTTTCTTTTGAGATTGAGCTCTTTCTCAATTATACTATTTTTTTATAATTTACATATTGCACATGATTGATTGATGTGATTAATAATCTGGTTATTTTCTTTATTTTTTTCATAGATTTATTCATGCCATAAATTTGTTGTTCCGTCTTGCTAATTTCTTCTACCTTACAGCCTAGCGCGAAGATAAAGAAAATATTAGAATTTTCTGATTTTAATCATCAGATATTGCGAGAAAATCCTAGGCAAAATTATTAACTATAGGAATCAAACATGCGAGTTTATAGATGACATTTCTATGTAATTACAAAGCCTCAAGAAAATAGATGACGTTACTTGGAGTTCCGGTTAAACCATAAGGCATTAAGGTTGAGGATGTTCATGGTTCGATTTGGTTCAACTTTATCTATAAGAAAATAAAACTAATTAAATAAGTTTTTTAAAATATATGAATCAAATCAAATTAATTAAGTCAAATTTTCACGAGTTTTTCGATAATGTCAATTACTACTTTATGACAATTTACCCTTCTTATGCGCGCGCACGCGCACACACACATATATTGACGTGATACACACATGCAACACACTTACGCTAAACCTAGTTATGAAAAAAATGGTTAGACGTCTTTCGCTGAAAACGAAGTTTTCTAAAATATGTAAACCTTGCAAGAGAATCTATAAGTTGAAAGAATAGTTTTTGCTTACTCTAGACTGTTCTTTTACTTTTCACCTAATGCAGGACGCAAAATTTCATCCTTTTAAATACTTCTAATCGCTTCTATTGAGGATATAGATTCCTGTAAGTTCCTGAAACCTAATTGAACTTTAATTGTTAAAATATCAATTTAAACTTATTCACATTTTATTTAATTTGGTTCATGAATTATTAGATTAAATGTATTAAGAGATATCTAGATTGGTGAATTTTTTTAAATTTGTATAGTGAGTTCATGTACTTTGGGTGTAGACGTCTATCATGTATGTACTTTGTGATAGAGATCCGATCCAAGTATAATTAGGATTCAATTGTAATTATGTAAAGTAGAGATCCTTCTCCAATTAGGTTTTGTATTTGTAAACACACACATATATATATTACATTAGTGAGAAGCCTCCAACCAAGGAGAATTATACTATTCTATATGGTATCAAGAGCCAAACTCTAAACACCCTTCTTACATCTTGTTCGCCCCCCCCCCCCCCGCCCTCCTCATTGCTCTTCGGCGGCAGCCTCCCCCTTTTTTTTACCCTAAATTATTTTTCCTCTCCTGCACATGGCTACTCATGAGTCACACGAGGGTTCCTCCTTCTCCAACCCTAACGTCACACATCCTCCTCCCTCCTCCTCTCCTAACTCCTTTCATCCGGCTTTTGCAATAACAAATATCAAGAACTTTATCCCTTTGATTCTTGATCAAGAGGATGGTCAATACTCGTCATGGGTTAAACTATTTCGCATTCATGCATGTGCATACAACGTGCTTGATCATATTGATACCACCCACCCCCGTCCACCAAACTTCGATGACCCGACGTGGAAAAGGTTCGACGCAATCGCCAAACAATGGATATATGACACCATATCGAAAAACCTACTTCATACTATTATGAAGATAGGTGTGTCGGCTCATGAACTATAGACGAGGCTAGCGGAAATCTTTCAGGACTATAAACATACACGTGTCGTGTATCTGGAAGAGTAATTCAACAACACTCGTCTTGAGAATTTCGCCAGCATGTCAGACTATGGTAAACAACTTAAACTAGTGGTCGATCAATTGTCTAATGTTGGAAACCCAATTTCCGAAACAAAGATGGTGTTGCAACTCATCAGTGGTTTACCGAAAGGTTAATACGATACGCTGGCCATGATGATCCAACAAGCCGATTCCTTTCCTAGCTTCAACAAGGCCCCGTCTCAATTACTATTAGAGAAACTAGACGAGCCAAACACGACGGGCATAATCAACAATCTTTGGTTGTCAACGCGCCGCCGACCACCACTACGCCTACCGGACCACCACCACACACGGACAATCAATCCCACCATGGTGGCCGAGGCGACGACAGGGGGCGTGGCCACGACAATAGATGTGGCGGTAAAGGAAAGGGATGTGGAGGACGACCTAATTCCACCGGCCCAACACAGCAGGCCCCATATCCAGCACCATGGGCTGGCCCACTGCCTTGGGCTAATTACAGAGGAAACTGGGCCACCCCATACTGCCCGTACCCAATGTAAAAGGGCCAGCACGCGAGCCAGAAATCATCCAGCAGGCCCATCTCGCACCGGCCCAATAGCAGCAGCCGAGTTCCGACTTTATCACGCCTACCAAATTAACCCAGGCTTACAACACTATGAATATTCAGCAGCCCGACGATTCCTGGTACATGGACACGGGCGCCACATCCCACCTCACTCACACTTCTGATAATCTTCCTCGACTATTTAATTTGTAAAAGCCTCAATACATTTTGCTCGGAAATGGCAATCACATTCCAATTCAAGGTTATGGCACTACTCATACACCTAACTCTCATCCTCTCTTTTCCCTAAACAAAAGTCCTATAGGCTCATAACATCATAAAAAATCTAATGTCCGTTAGAAAATTTGCTAGTGACAATTCGGTATCTATTGAGTTTGACCCTTTTGGTTTTTCTGTGAAAGACCTACATACAGGGACACCTCTTAGGAGATGCAATAGTGTGGGGGACCTCTATCATTTCTCATCCAATTCCGCTGCACGTGTCACTCCACATACCTCTCTAGCTGCAATCTCTCCATCAACCTAACACAGTAGACTTGGGAACCCGAGAGCACCAGTTTTTAGTTTTCTTAGAAATAGAAATTTCATTCGATGTAATAATGGGAAATTGACCCAAAATTGTCAGTCTTGTACTTTAGGGAAACATGTTCGACTTCCATTTAAATCCTCTTTAAGTATTACTTTTTCTCCTTTTGATATTATTCATGTGGATTTATGGACATCCCTCATTACTAGCAATATGGATCACAAATGCTATTTGATATTTTTGGATGATTTCTCTCACTTTCTTTGGGCTTTTCCCCTAAAATATAAGTTCCAAGTTTACTCAATTTTCCTAGAATTTCAAGCTTATGTTAAGACCTAATTTGAAATGACCATTAAAATATTTCAATATGATAATGGTCGTGAGTTTAACAATTCCTCCTTTCATAAGTTTTGTACAACCAATGGCATGGTGTTTCGATTCTCGTGCCCCATACCGCACCTCAAATGGTAAAACCGAAAGAATCCTCCGCACTATTAACAATATGATTCGTACAATGCTCTTTCATGCATCTATTCCCCCCACCTTTTGGGTCTATGAACTTCACATGGTCGCCTATCTCCTTAATATATTAGCTACCCGAACAATTCAAAATAAAAACCCCACTGCAATTTTATTCTGTCGGATTCCTTCTTATGATCACCTTTGAATTTTTGGGTGTTTATGCTACCCTAATCTCGCCTCCATGGCACCTCACAAATTGGCACCTAGGACCACTCCGTGCATCTTCTTAGGTTTTTCGTCGAATCACAGGGGGTACTTATGCTATGATTTGTCCACAAATAAAGTATTTGTCTCTCGTCATGTCACGTTTGAGGAGAACATCTTTCCCTTTGCCTCTGTCCAAAAATTCCAAGTCACCGACTATAGATTCCTTGATGATTCGAACACCTCCTCTATCATTTGAAATGCACTCCATCCCATCACGCCCCAGCCCCAACCCCAGCCCCAGCCCCAGCCCCAACCAACTGGCAACCCACCCCATCAGTCCCATCTCCAGCCCCACCTAGTAGCCCCGTGACGGAAAATATCACAACAGAAAATCCCATCACGAAAAATCCAGTGACCCCACTGCCCCGAACCCAGCCCCCAGTTCCCGAGACTACCGTCAACCAACCCAGTCCACTTTTCTCACTACCCATGACCCCACTGCTCTAAACCCAGTCCCAACTACCGTCACCAACCCACTGCATGGAAACCCGTGTTCAGAACGGGATTCTCAAATCGAAAGTCCACTTTAACCTATCACTCAAACCATCTCACCCATACCTAAAAACCCAAAACTAGCCAAGCTTGACCCGAATTAAAATGCGGCCATGCATGAGGAATTTAATGTGCTCACAACACAACGTACTTAGGATCTTGTCCAGAGGCCAGATGGGGTAAATGTGATTTGTTGCATGTGGTTATATCGTCACAAATTCAGAGATAATGGTGAACTCGAATGCCATAAGGCGAGACTTATGGCTAATGGTATCGGCCAATATGAGGGAGTTGATTATGGTGAGACATTCAGCCCGGTGGTTAAACCAGCTACTATTTGCACTGTTTTGAGCATAGCTATGGGAAAGAACTGGTTGATTCATCAACTTGATGTGAAAATGTGTTCTTACATGGATATTTAAAAGAAATTGTATATATGCATCAATCGTCTGGCTTTGTGCATCCAGCGGTTCCTTAGTATGTATGTCGTCTCCAAAAATTACTATATGATTTGAAACATGCCCCATGGGCTTGGTATGAGTGTTTTTCCACTTACATCATGTAGATAGTGTTCGTGTGCAGCAAAAGTGATAACTCACTTTTTATTTTTCATCGAGGTAATGACACTGCATACCTTTTACTCCATGTGGATGATATTGTTTCTGACTGCTTCATCTGATGTGCTGAAATACGAGATCATTACCTTGCTCAAATTCGAATTTGCTATGACAGACTTGGGTAAGTTGAGTTATTTTTTGGGAATTTCAGTGACCAGATCATACAATGCAATATTCATGTGTCAGCGTAAGTATGCCGAAAAATTGTTTATAGGGCTAAAAATGCAAACTGCAAGATTATGCCCACTCCCGTCGACTCGAAGTCAAAACTTAGTACTGATGACGGGGATCTGGTGCTTGATCCTTCTCTATTTAGGAGTCTTACTGGTGCACTTCAGTAACTTACTTTCACTAGGCCCGATATTTCATATGTCGTTCAGCAAGTGTGTTTGTTCATGCATGCTCCCAGGGAGCCACACTTTACCGCTCCTAAACGTATCATTCGGTACGTTAAGGGTACATTTGACTACGATTTACATCCTTATACATATGCACTGACCAGGATACTATCGTATACGGACGCTAATTGGGGCGGCTGTCCATACACACGTCGATCTACTTCTGGATACTATGTATTCTTGGGTGATAATCTTGTCTCGTGGTCTGCCAAACGGCAGGCCACGCTTTCCCATTCGAGTACAGAAGCAGAATATAGAGGCATTGCGAACGTTGTTGCCGAGATCTGTAGGCTCGGAAATCTTCTTCTAGAGCTTCATTGTCCCCTACGTAAGGTATCTCTTGTCTACTGTGATAACATATATGTTGTTTACTTATCTCATAACCCGGTTCAGCATTAGCGGACCAAACATATTGAGATAGATATTCATTTTGTTCGTGAGAAAGTTGCCATGGGTCATGTTCGGGTGTTACATGTTCCTTCTTCATATCAGTACGCAGATATATTTACTAAGGGACTTCCTCGGCAACTGTTCCTTGACTTCAGATCCAGTCTGAGCGTTCGGCCTCCTCCCGCTACGACTAAGGAGGTGTGATAGAGATCTGATCCAAGTATAGTTAGGATCCAAGTGTAATTAGGATTCAAGTATAATTATGTAAAGTAGAAATACTTCTCCAATTAGGTTTTGTATTTGTAAACACCTATATATATTACATTAATGATAAGCATTCAACCAAGGAGAATTACACTATTCTACACTTTAAAAAGGAGAAGTCTAGACTTAAATGAGAATGTATGTACGTATTAGCTAGACACATGGTGTATTTTACTTATAAATACCGATGTATGCTAGCCATTTTATTTAATCTAAGTTGAATAGAAAAAAAATTCATTCGGTTCTCTTTTAATGAGCTTTTGAGTGTTGTCTTCCTCACTCAATTTTTTTAATATTTGGTATCAGACCCGGTGTGTTTAAGAGATAACTAAATATAGAAAAATATGACTAATACTAATCGAACTCCATTTCAAGTTACGATGCTCACGAAAGAAATTTATGAAATTGATGCATTCGAATGAAGGCCCTACTTGGTGCCTATGATGTTTGGTAGTTAGTGGAGAGCGAAGTTGATGAAGAGGAAGATGTCGCTGCCACAAAGAAGAAATACCAAAAGGCTCTACCACCTCCAAGCAAGCATGGGTATCTTTCAAACTTCCTTTAAAAGTTTGGATAAAGTGAAAAAGGTTCGGCTACAAACCTTATGAGGTGTTTGAATCACTGCAAGTGAAGGAATCTGAATTAGTTTTTGTTGAAAAATATAAATAATAAACAGCGGATTGGAGGCTTGAAACATGTATGAAACGCTTGTCTAAAAACGATTTTTACTCCCTCTCCTCTGTGAGATTACTGTGGAATTTATGCAAATAATTTTAGTGGATATGACAAGCCTATAAATTTCTGCATTAAGCAAATAGTGAAGAAATCCTATTGGAAAGCAAAAACTATGGAACTTGATCTTTAAATGGAGAATAAAGAGCATTTGAAGAGAGAAGAAGAGAAGAAAAAGTTTGCAGAAGAAATATAAGTGTTCTGCAAAGTAACGTTCAAATGAGTTTTATAGATAAAACATTTAATAACCAACACACCCTTTTAATAAAAGACACATCCTTTCATCTAACTTTTAAATTTAAAATAATAATAGTTATTATTATATTTAAACAAAATCTCAACAATCCTCCACTTGTTTAAATATAAATTAAGACACAAAAATCAAGTTATGTTCACACGTAGAGTAATGTATCTTTCGATCTGAACATTACCTTAGTACAATGTTACAAGATGAAATCGAGATCTCATGTAGCATAATACCTTTGAACACGTTATTCCTTGTGGTAACATCAGTGACATTATACACATAAACATTTCATTTCTGTTTTTCACTCAAACATGCTTAGCAATTTTATGGTCATGTGTTATTCAAAATTCATGAACATTTATGAAAGTAACTCCACTTCTCAATCGAAGCGGCACCACTTCTATGTTCGTATAGGTGAAGTTTTTTCGGTGTCTTTGTCACGTTTGAGACACTTATTTCTTGAACTGAACCTCATTAAGAATGTAAGAACTCAACGCTCTATTATGTGACAACCAGTACTATTATATCTCTTAATTTAGTACTGAAACATTCACGTATCAATAACTTGTTATTACCCTTTGAACCAATAACTGTTGATTTAATAGTGTTGGGTAGTGTTGTCATTATTGATGGATTTAATTAAGGAATTTTAACCCAATTAAACTCCAAGTTATTTATACCAACTCTCTTGTAAGAGGTTTAGTAAATGAATCAGCCAAATTACTTTTAGACTTCACGAATGTGAGAGAGATAATTCCATCTTTAATTAATTTTCTCACATAATCATGTCGAAGACTTAAGTGTCTTGACTTTCCATTTTATATATTGTTATATGCTCGAGCTAGAGTAGCTTGACTATCGCAGTAAATTGAAATTGAACTCACACCTTTCGAGATCAACTGAATTTCTAAAAGAAAGTCCCTCAGTCGCTCGACTTCTTTTCCTGCTTCCGCTAATGCAACAAATTCTGATTTCATGGTTGAATGTGTTATGCAAGTTTGTTTCTTAGATTTTTAAGAAATTGCACCTCCTCCCAAGGTAAACACCCAATCAGTAGTGGATTTGTTGTCTCCCAAACTCGATATCCAACTTGCGTCAGTATATCCTTCTAAAATGACAGGAAACTTAGAGTATTGAATACACAAATCTTTAGTTTTCTTAAGAAAACATAGAACTTGCTTAATGGCTTTTCAATGATCAATACTCGGATTGCTAGTAAATCTACATAATTTACTAACTGCAAATGCTATGTCTGGTCTTGTGCACTATGTAGCATACATAAGACTTTCAATAGCGCTTGCATACTCAAGTTGAGCCACAACTCTTCCTTCATTCTTAATTAACTTGATGTTTAGATCAAATGGGGGTATTAACCTTTTTTATATTTAAGTGACTAAATTTATTTAGCACTTTCTCTATGTAGTGAGATTGACTCAATACATATCCCCCACTATTTATTTTAATCTTGATACCCAATATGGTATCAACTTGTCCAAGATCCTTCATCTCAAATGAGGAAGAAAGAAACATCTTTGTTTCTATAATTTCATTCATATCATTTCTTGCAATTAACATATCATCAACATATAAATAAACTAAGCTAAAATAATTATTAGACACTTTAGTATAAATACATTTATCAGCTATATTATGTCTAAAGTCAAAAGATAAAATTGTTATATCAAATTTTTAGTGTCATTGTTTAGGAATCTGTTTTAATCTATACAAGGACTTGACAAGCTTACAAACTTTATGTTCATTTATCGCAGAACTAACCCTTCAGGTTGTTCCGTATAGACTACCTCATTGAGATCACCATTTTAGAATGTCGTTTTGACATCCATTTGATGGACATGTAAATCGTAAATAGATGCTAAAGTAAATATAATTTTAATTGAAGTTATTCTGGCTACGGATGCATATGTATCAAAATAATCAATTTCTTCTTTTTGTCGAAATCCCTTAGCAACTAACCTAGCTTTGTATGTATGTAAAGTCCCACCAGTATGGTACTTTCTTTGAAATACTCACTTACAACCGATAGGTTTAGAAGTTGGAGGCAAATCAACAAGTTTTCAAGTATGGTTTGACATTATTGAATCCATTTCATCTTTAATAGCATCTTTCCAAAAGATTGCATCTGTAGAAGCCATAACTCCTTTATAAGTTTTTGGATCATCTTCCACTTGAAGAATAATTGGGATTGTTCTCACAAATGTATCTCTATTACCTTTAACAAGATTAAAATAAATACATTGGAGTCAATCTCATCTAATCCAAGTATTTTAGCCTTTCGAGCTCTAGTGTTTCTCCTTTATTCACGAAGTTGATTATCAACCTCTTGTGAACTAGATTGATCAACAATCCTTTGAGATGTTTCTTCTAGTGTTATATTAGTTGATGAAAATTGAAATCTTTTACCTGATATTAAAAGATATTAAAAAAATTCACATTTCTAGATTCAATAATTACATTCAACTCTAAATTAAGAAGTCGATAAGCTTTGTTATTTGAAGCATAACCTACAAAAGCACACTTGATTCCTCTAGGACCCAACTTGGTCAGATTTGGATAATTATTCTTGTAATATGTAAGACACCCCCACAATTTAAAATATCCTATGTTAGACTTTCTTCCCGTCCATAATTCATATGGAGTAATATGATTTTTCTTCGTAGGAATCCTATTAAATATATGACATGTAGCAAGAAATACTTCTCCCCATAAATTAAATGGCAATTTAGCATGTAGCAACAAAGTATTAATCATTTCTAAATAAGTTCTATTTCTTCTTTATGCTTAAACCGTTCTGTTGAGGAGTGCGAGGAGCAGAACATTCATGAATAATACAATTTTCTTCACAAAAAGCATCAAATTCTATAAGAAAATATTATCCTCCTCTATCACCTCTTAACAACAACAATAACAACATACCCAGTGAAATCTCACAATGTGGGATCTGGGAAGGGTAGAGTGTACACAGACCTTACCTCTACATTGGTAGGTAGAACAGTTGTTTCCGAGAGACCCTCGGCTCAAACCAAAGAACAAGCCCAAGCAAAGTGAGACACACAAAGTGTGTAAGTCATGACAGCGCATTCTGAAAAAGAAAGAAGCAGAAAGAAGCAAAAAGAAGCAATAGCTAATGCAAGTAAATAAAACAAATAAAATACAAATTGCAACATAAATTAAACGACAAGGGACTATAAGGCAATATGATAGGCTAAGCGAGCCTATAATAATACTACAACAACCAGTTTGTAAGCGTAGGTAGGACTACGCTGGCCTACCTACTATCCTTCTACCTAATACGTGTCCTCCATAACCCCCTATCTAAGGTCATGTCCTCAGTGAGTTGAACCTGCGCCATATCCTGTCTAATCACCTCTCCCCAATACTTCTTCGGCCTACCTCTACCCCTCATGTACCCGTCCATAGCCAACCTTTCACACCTCCGCACTGGGGCATTTATGTCACTCATATGCACGTGTTAGAACTATCTCAACCTAGCTTCTCGCATCTTATCCTCCACCGAGGCCACTCCCACTATGTCTTTGATATCATTATTTCTTATTATATCCCTCCTTGTATGCCCACACATCCATCCTAACATCCTCATCTCCACAACTTTCATCTTTTGGGTGTGCGAAGTCTTGACCGACCAACACTTCGCCCCATACAACATAGTCGATCTAACCACCATCCTATAGAACTTGCCTTTAAGTTTTGATGGAACTTTTTTATCGCACAATACTCCAGATGCGAGCCTCCATTTCATCCACCCTGACCCAATATGATGTGTGACATCGTTATCAATCTCTCAATTTCCTTGGATAATAGACCTGAGGTACTTGAAACTTCCTTTCTTTGGAATGACCTGGGTACCAAGCCTCACATCCACGCCTGTCTCAAGGTCGCTGCCATCACTGAACTTGCACTCCAAGTATTTTGTCTTGGTCCTACTCAGCCTGAACTCTCTAGACTCCAGAGTCTGTCTCCAAACCTCCAGCTTAGCGTTCACTCCGCTGCGGGTCTCATCAATCAGGACTATGTCATCTGCGAATAACATACACCATGATACCTCCCCTTGAATTTGTCACGTCAGTCCATCCATCACCAAGGCAGATAGAAATGGTTTAAGAGTTGATCCCTGATGCAGCCCCATCATCACTGGAAAGTACTCCAAGTCTCCTCCTACTGTTTGTACCCTGTTCTTGGCTTCATCATACATATCCTTGATTACCCTAGTATATGCCACATGTACACCTCTAACCTCCAAACATCTCCATAAAACCTTCCTAAGGACTTTATCTTATGCCTTCTCGAGGTCGATGAAAATCATACGTAAGTCTATCTTCATCTCCCTATACCGCTCCACTAACCTCCTAATAAGATGGATGACTTCTTTAGTCGACCGCCCCGGCATTAATCCAAACTGGTTCTCAGAGATAGGCACTCCCCTTCTCAGCCTCATCTCCATGGCTCTTTCTCAAACTTTCATAGTGTGGCTTAACAGCTTGATACCCCTATAGTTGTTGCAACACTGAATATCACATTTGTTCTTATACAAAGGAATCATTGTACTCCACCTCCATTCTTCGGGCATCCTCGTCGTCTTAAAAATGATGTTAAACAACTTCGTCAGTGACTCCAAACCTGCCCTGCTAGTGCTTTTTCAAAATTCAACTGGGATCTCTTTCGGCCCGGTCGCTCATCCCCTGCGCATCCTGCGCATAGCACCCTGAACCTCCTCAACCTTAATGTTTTCACAATACCCAAAATGTTGGTACCTACCAGAGTGCTTCAGATCTCCCATCACATTAATACTTTAATTCTTTTTCCTAATTGATTTTCACTTCGGCCTTATAATTCTTAAAAGTATTAAAGGCATCATATTTGTGTTCAACAAATATACATAAGTAAATCTAGAACTATCATCAATAAAAATTATGAAATATCGATTTTCTCCTCTTATTAACATGCCATTTAACTCGTATATATCATAATGAACTAAATCTAACAAATTAGTATTTCTTTTAACACTTTTAAAAGATTTCTTAGTCAATTTAAATTTAACACATGATTTACATTTTAAAAATTCAGTCAAGTCATATGAAATCAATCCACTTTTCACCATTCTTTTCATAATACTTAGATCAATGTGTGTTAATCTATAATGTCATAAAGAAATTGAATTCAACATATAAGCAGAAGCATCATTCTTATTATTAATAATAAAATCATTTATTACAGACAACTTGTTCATTCCATCAATAGAATAGTATTTTCCAACAAAGACACCATTTTGGGATAAAATTATTTTTTCCAATTCAAATATAAATTTAATACCAGGTTTTTTTCAAAAGTACCCCACTAACAAAATTTCGATTCATATCAGGAACATGTAAGACATTGGTTAGAGTAATCATCTTGCCTGAAGTAAATGCAAGTTCAACATTTCCCTTGCCAAAAACTTTGGACCTTCCTTCTTTTCCCATTTGAATCTCTTGCTCATCAGTAACTTCTCTATAAGTCTTGAAAAGGGACTTGTCATAGCAAACATGAATAGTGGCACATGTATCATACCACCAATCAGAAATTTTATCATTTATGGCGTAGATCTCGCTCACAATAGCAACGATCTCTTCATTTTCTTTTGTTGAATTCACTTATGATTTCTAATTCTTTCTAAATATGCAATCTCTAGCATAATGGCCAGATTTTCTACACACAAAGCAACCTCCATTTTTGGACTTCTTGAATTTGTTTTGATCTTTTTTAGGACCAAGAGAAATTCCTTTGCTTTGCTTTGCTTTGCTTTTCTTTTCTTTGTTAGATTTGTCTGAGGGCTTATTTAAAGCATTGGCCTTATTATTGCAATTATAAGAAGTTTCATTCGTATCTCTCTCCCTCGATTCCTCTTCAATTCGAAGGTGCTTTAGAATTTCTTCCAAAGAAAATTCTTTAGAATCATCGAGAATTTTCTTCCTATATCCTTTCAAGATGGTGACAATTTTGTTATATTTGCTCCAACTTGAAAAGATGCAGGAAGTTCAATTCCCGCAACCCTCAACTAGTTTACTATAACCTGCAGTTCATGTACTTGTGCCAAAATAGGCTTATCATCATTAAACTTAAACTCAAAATACTTAGAAACAAGGAACTTTTTGGTACCTTCCTCCTGGGCTTTGTATTTGAATTCCAAAGCATTTTAAATTTTTTTTGTCGAAGGTTCAACGGCATAGAGATCATAAAGTTGATCAGAAAGTGTATTGAGAATGTGACTTCTACACATGATTTCATCTTCCTCCCTCTTTTCTTTGTGTCTTGAGTTCTTCATCCTCTGGTGGAGGAATTGGAGTCATACTTGAATCAAGTACATAAAAATCCTTCGAAGCAGTCAACATAAATTTCAATTTATCTCTCCATCTTCTGAAATTTTCGCCATCAAAATGATCGAGACGGACAAAATCTTGAATCATAATCTTGATAGTATTGAAATCGATAAGAAATATAAATATCAAAACCAACAATTTTCTAAAACCCGTAAACTTCAAACGAAAATAATTTTAGAAACTGAGTTTTGATTGGATGACCATATTCCAACAATGGAATTGAAGGAACACCAAGTTGGCAGAAGAAAAAATAAAAATGCCCAGCGAAAGTAAAATAGGAACCAAACTGCTGAAGGAAGAACAAAATACACCCAGCATTACGAAAAAAAAAAAATATTGAGGAATCAATTTATGATCTTAACGCAGCTGACCAAAGAACCCAGCGAACCAAACTTGAAAAAGTACTGGAAAAGGAAATTTCCCAGAGAACCAAGATAAAATAAATTTCCTATCTGCCCACAAACACTACCCAAACAAAACAGAAAAATTGTCCAGTAAAGTGTCTACTGCCCCCAAACCAAAAATCAAATGTCATTTTTGGATTGTTGGAAAATATTACTAATAAACACCAGATTGGAGGCTTGAAACACGTACAAAACGTTTTTCTAAAAATGATATTTGTTCCCTCTCCTCTGCGAGATTACTATGGAATTTATGCAAATAGTTTTAGTGGATATGACAAGCCTATGAATTTCTGCACTAAACAAATAGTGAAGAAATCCTATTGGAAATCAAGAACTATGGAACTTGATCTTTGAATGGAGAAGAAAGAGTATCTGAAGAGAGAAGAAGAGAAGAAAAAATTTGCAGAAGAAAGAAAAGTGTTCTGCAAATAACGTTCAAGTGAGTTTTATAGATAAAACATTTAATAACCAACACACCTTTTTAATAAAAGACACATCCTCTCATTTAAATTTTGTATCTAAAATAATAATAATTATATTTAAATAAAATTATATTTCAAGAGTCTTGGCGGTTGTCAATCAAATGAAGAGATATGGTGAAGAATTGAATGATGGCAGGGTCGTTGTAAAAATACTATGATTCCTACTTCCTAGATTCAAAGTTTAATCATATTGTTATTGTCATTGAAGAGTCCAAGGACTTGGACACCATGACTAGAGAAGAACTCACAGATTTTCTGCAAGCAGATGAAGAAAAATTGAAGAACCAGAAACAATAGTCGGTTGAACAAACATTGGAGGCAAATTTTTTTTGAAGGGGAAATATAAAAGACATGGATTACAACAAAGAGGTCGTGGATGGAGAAGAGGTTACGGTTGAGGTGGAAGTCAACCACTAAGTAAAAAAATAAAAGTCGAGACTCCAACCAAGAAGGAGATCTGAAAGAGGTAGATGATGGAGGCCAAATCAAGAAAGATATGATAAGCCAAATGTTAAATGTTATACTTGTCACAAATTTGGTCATTATTGTTTAGAGTGTAAGTGTTGAAAATTTACTAAATGTGGAATTAAGTATATACCATTAATTTATGACTCGAACAATTGGGGACCACACGTCGGAAACGTCGTTTCCACACACGTGCACACGTATATGAAACTTCTGGGATCAAACTGTACATCTGACAAAGTTCTCTGGCCCAAAACGATAATATCAGAAGACCCACAGCCCACGACCCGGACCGGACGGGCGGGCGGCGGCGGCGCGCGTGTGGGCTTTCCTCGAACCGAAGCACATCTAGGTCCTCCCTCCTTTAAACACATGGAATACCCCTTGGGGTCCCAAACCCCAAATCAATTTCGAGTCTTATATACACAACAATTCTTTCTTCATCTACCGATGAGGGAGAATTGATCACACACCACACTTTTTCATGCTTCAAACACCTTATTTCGTGAACCAATATCTCTTTCATTTCTCAATGAAATTTGACGATTCTTGGCCCTACGGTTATCTACGTACTTAGTAGAACATGCACGTGTGAAGAACCGGATTCTCCAACATGCGTAACACTAATGTTTAAGCCGTTAAAGTTGGTCAGTCGCAACTCCCGCCAAAGGCTAATTTCTAACAATACTCACTAAGGCGGTTATACCACAGGCGTCTGTATTGCTTTAAACCATACAATAATCTTTGCAATCTGATTGAGTGCATTTTTTGAGACTTTGAACTACATGTTTCAGACATCTTAAATCCTTCAAGAATTTTCGTGTATATTTCATTTTCAAGTGTCCATAGAAATAGGTTGTAACCACATCCATTAAATGCATCTCAAGTCTCTCATGGACAGCGAAACCAATGAGATAACATAACGTTATTGCATCCATAACGGGTGAGTACATCTCTTCATAATTGACGCGATGTCTTTGTGAAAATCCATGTGCAACAATGTGTGCCTTATATCTTTATATCTCATTTTTCTCATTTCTTTTTTGTACAAAAACCCATTTATAACCAACCGGCTTAATACCATTAGGTGTTTGGACTACAGGTCCAAAAACTTCTCGTTTGGTAAGTGAGTTTAACTCTGATTGAATTGCCTCTTGCCACTTTGGTCAATCACATCTTTTTCAGCATTCTTTAACAGATTGGGGTTCAAGATCCTCATTATCTTGCATAATTTTAGTTGCAACATTATAAGCAAAGACATAATCCACATTCATTTCTGAGCGATTCAATTTAGTCCTAACATCACTTGGATTTATTGATATTTCTTCAAGAATATCAGGATTGATCAAATCTTGCATTTCTTTATTAGATTCTTTCTTAGTGTCATCTTGACTATTTATTTTTCTTTTTCTAGGATTTCGATCCTTAGAACCCAATGATATACCACGCTTCAAGCGGGCTTTGGACTCATTTGTTATGACACTAATAGATGGTCCTACAGAGACATCAATTCGAATTGAGGCATTCTCTGCAGGGATATATGATTTGGTAATCCATTTCAAATCTGTAAATGCATCTGGCATTTGATTTGCTATTTTCTGCAAGTGAATAATCTTTTGGACCTCTTGCTCACAAATAGAAGCACATGGATCAAGATGAGACAATGATGGATTATTCCATAAAATTTTTCTTTTTATTTCATTATTCTCTTCCCCTAATTTTGGGAAATTGTCTCATCAAATCGACAATCAGCAAATCGCGCAGTGAGCAAATTTCCTGTTAATGATTCAAGGTAGCGAATAATGGAGGGTGATTCAAAGCCAACATATATTCCTAATCTTCTTTGGGGCCATGTTGGTGCGATGTGGTGGTGCTACAGGCACATATACGACGCATCCAAAAATTCTTAAATGAGATATATTAGGTTCTTGACCCAAAACTAATTGCAACAGAGAAAATTTATGATAATTTGTTGGTCTGAGACGAACAAGATTGTTGCATGCAAAATAGCATAACCCCAAACAGACGTGGGCAACCTCGTTTTCATAAGTAATGGTCTTGCTATCAACTGTAGATGTTGAATTAATGACTCTGCAAAGCCATTTTGAGTGTGAACATGATCTACATGATGTTCAACTTTTATCCCAATTGATAAACAATAATCATTAAAATGCTTGGGATGAAAATTTTGCAGCATTATCAAGGTGAATAGACTTTATTGGATTATCAGAATACTGTGCCCGTAATCAAATTATTTGTGCCAGTAATTTTGCAAACACCAGGTTGCGAGATGACATTAGGCACACATGAGACCATATAGAAGAAGCATCTATTAGGACCATAAAATATCTAAATGATCCACTAGGTACGTGAATAGGTCCACAAATATCTGCATGTATACGTTCCAAAAATTCAGGGCATTCAAACCCAACCTTTGTAAGTGATGGCCTAATAATTAACTTACCTTGATAATAAAAAGGACAAGAAAATTCATTGTTTAAAATAATCTTCAGGTTCTTTAATGGATGCCCATTTGAATTTTCTATAATCCGTCTCATCATTATAGATCCAGGGTGTCCCAGTCGATTATGTCAAAGTACAAACGTATTGGAGTCAGTAAACTTCTGATTTATGATAGAGTGTGCCTCAATTACACCAATTTTTGTCCAATATAAGCCAGAAGACAAGGCAAGGCAGAAAACCTTTCTATAACAACTTTCTGGCTAGAGACATCCTTGGTGATACCAATATATTCAAGATTTATCTCATCCATTGTTTTAATATGATATCCATTTTGACGGATATCTTTAAAACTTAATAAGTTCCTTCGGGATTTAGGAGAGAACATGACATCGTTTATAATGAGTTTTGTTTCTTTAGGCAAAATTATGACGGCTCTTCCGGAGCCTTCAATCAAGTTGGTACTACCAGAAATGGTATTAACATTTGCGTTACCCATAAGTAAATGAGAAATATATTTCTTGTCTTTGAATATCGTACGTGTGGTAGCAAAATCAATTAAACAAATGTCTTCATAATTGAATTTTAATTCAAACTTGCTTTGAAAGTTATCCATATCTTCAAATAGAACGACATACACAAAGTAAAATAAATCTTACAAGGTCAATATAATAATTTAATGTTATATATCAGTGGATACCACTAATTTCCATATTACTTTATATATAAAACTATTTGCAATTATTGATTAAATAACATTTAAATCGAAATAATATCAACCACACATAGAAAACAAGTCATTGAATGAATTAAAAAAAATATTAGACATGGCATAATTCAGGAGTAATATTTCATGACATGAGACGTGATGTAATGAGGAATAGTAGGGGTGGGCGTATATCGCTTCGGTTCGGTTTTGTATCCGAAAAATATGAACCGAATAAAAATCATTTTTTTAAAAAAAAATGAATACAACTTTTTTTAAAAAAAAACTATATGTTCGGTTTATATGCCGAACGTATCGGATTATATCGGTTTTTTCTAGTGGCCCGTGTCGGGTCGGGGAATTTTTTATTTTTTTTTAAATTGAATTTCTAAAACTGAAATTGACATTCACACCTACACTATCATGAAATTTCGACGTTGAAATCTACTGTGTATCGTGAGATGTTTACTAAAGAAAAAGGAAAAATTAGAAATCGATTTGGGGGAAAACACAAATTGATTGAGAAAACAGACGTTTTTCTAAAAATTGTCTGCACCAAACCGGTTTGACAGGCCCCGTCTCGAAAAAATACGCAAAATCAAAAAATAAATCGGGTAAAACGGACATCCGAGCGTAGAGTTATGACCATTTAAAGTTTTATCAATTTACAACTACTTTTTCTCCCTACATTTAATGTCAATGCTTCCATGATATGTTAATCAAGTTCATGCCGCATGCGACTTCCATAAAAGCTTCATAGATTAGCTTTAATGGATATGATTCAAGAGATAGTAGTAGCCTAAAATAAAATAAAATAAAAATAAAAAATATATATATTTAATTCAGTTTTTTGGTTCGGTTCGTATCCAAAATTAAAAAACCAAACCAAATCACTAAATCCTGATTCGGTTCGATTTTTCAAAAGAAAAAACTGAACCAAATTTCGGTTCGGTTTGATTTTTTCGATTCTCCGAATTTTTTGCCCACTCCTAAGAAATAGGTCATTTGCCTAGAAAGTTTTCATTATTTTAATAGGACTCTTCTCAAATTATTAACTATTGGTATTTGAAATATGCACAATTCACACTCTAGAGAATCAATTCATATTCCTTTCTTAGTCTACCAGAACATGATACCCATTAGTCAAATGTTTGCAACATATATACAACTTAACCCAAATATTATGTGGGACCCAATACCTTACTTTTAATGAAAATTATTCTCTTTTATAGTTCATACTATAAATAATGAACCAGTGATCCTTTTATTTTCTTTCCATAAAAGAGAGTATGTGAAGTACACCACTTAACGCTGATTAAAACAAATAAAACAAACAACTTAATCACCTCTAACCACAAAACCATTACCAATCAAGTGATCTATGTTTCCTTCAGGGTGCTCAAAGAAATCTGCTACATCCAAGTGTGTGATGTCAAATTGATTTTCAGAGATAAAATTCACTTCGGAATTGTTCTCTTTCTTTTTCATTGATGCTTGATAAAGCTCAACCAAGTTCTTTTCCATACGACAGGTACGTGCCTAGTGTCCACTTCCACTACATCGATATCATTTGTTTTCTGAGCCACGTGCTTCTGGCGCTTCATGCCTCTCATCCTTTTTCCCCTCTGGTGGTGATTTTTCTTTGATGAATGATTAACACCAAGAAAAGAATTTCTTATTTGACCATTATCACGATCACTATCACGACCGCGACCGCGACCATGACTACGATCGGAGCCATGACCTTTTCCATGCCTAGAGTAGTGGGCGTACACCTCATTCATTTCGGGGAGTGGTGCAACGCTAGTAGGTCGATTCTCATGATTTTTAATCAGCAAATCGTTATTTTGTTCAGCCACTAGAAGATGAGCAATCAAGTCACAATACTTTCTGAAACCTTTCTCTCGATATTGTTGCTGCAGGAGCACATTCGAGGCATGAAAGGTGGAGAACGTCTTTTCCAGCATATCAAAATCACCAATCTTTTCTCCACATAGTGTCAATATAGAAGTAATTGTGAACATCACAGAATTATACTTCATAACTGACTTGAAATATTGTAGCCTTAGATTGATCCATTCGTGTCGTGCTTTTGGGAGGAAGACCATATTCAGGTGGCCATACATTTCTTTCAAGTTTTTCCATAAAACAAGTGGATCCTTAATAGTAAGATATTCAATCTTCAGGGCCTCATCAAGGTGATGACGCATGAATATCAAAGTCTTGGCACTTTCTTTGTTTGATGCTTTATTTTTTTCTTTAATGGTGTCTCTAAGACCCATAGCATCCAGATGGATTTCAGCATCTAGCACCCATGATAGGTAGTTCTTGAATATCGAGGGCAACAAACTCAAGTTTTGTAAGGTTAGCCATAAAATAGAGAGAATAAAAATAGTACCTTAGCCTCTTGAAAATTCCTTGAGATGGTAGAGTCTCGTGCTGATAACGTGTTGTAAAATAAGAGTGAAATATACAAATACTGAACAAAAAATAGAGACAAGAAATATGAGAATTGATGTCTTTATTATTTATTTCTTCTGTGTTTATAAAAGGATGAAAAATATCCCTTTTATAGGGTATGAAACCACCGAATGTTACATATTTTTATGAGAGTATTAATAAGATAAGTTAGATAACAATTAATAACATACATGTATATCTAAATGACATCCACTCTCAATTAATGAATACAATGAATTCATAACATATATGTTCTTGTCTTAGTTTGACTTGACACAAAATTTAAAAAATAAATAAAGAATTTTGAAATATGTGATTCAAAATAAATCTTAAATATCTATGTGGTTGTAAATCATTTCATAAAGTTAAATTATTTTTAATATAAAAATGTATCAATCTTTTTAGCACAAACTAATAAAGAAAAATAAGACAATTAAATTGTTTCTTAATATAAAAATGTGTCAATCTTTTTGGGACAAACTAATAAGAAAAATAAGACAATTAAGTTATTTTTTAATATAGAGATGTATCAATCTTTGAGGACAAACTAATAAGGAAAATAAGATATGTAAAGTATGGATCTTGGGCTTAACTCGACCCCCAAAACTAGCTGTGGGTGAGAATTGTCCAAGTTCATATAAGGAGTTCATGTTTCCATTCCATATAAGGAGTTCATGTTCCCATTTCATATCCGATTTGAGATTCTTAACACTCCTCCGCATGCCCAGACCTTGTTAACTGGAGCGTGGATAATATAATTTGGGGGTCCAACATCGGTGAACAAAGAATTGGAATGGGCACGACTCTAATACCATGAAAAAAATGGACCTTGGGCTTAACTCAACCCCAAAAGCTAGCTTGTAGGTTGATGATTGTCCAAATCCATATAAGGAGTCCATGTTCCCATTTCATTTTCGATGTGGGACTCTTAACACTATCATGCACGTCCAGAGCTCGTTAACTGGAGCGTGGACAATATAATTTGAGGGTCCAACATCGACGAACAAAGAGTTGGAATGAGTCTGGCTCTGATACCATGTAAAAAATTGTTCTTGGGCCTAACTCAACCCCAAAAGCTAGCTTGTATGGTGATGATTGTCTAAGTCCATATAAGGAGTCTATGTTTCCATTTTATTTTTGATGTGGGACTCTAACACTCCCCTGCACGCCTAGACCTCGTTAACTGGAGTGTGGATAATATAATTTGGGGGCCCAACATCGGTGAACAAAGAAGTGGAATGGGTCTGACTCTGATATCATGCAAAGAATGGATCTTGGGTCTAACTCAACCCCAAAAGATTTAGTTAACAAGGTCTGGGCGTGCGGGGAGTGTTAAGAGTCTCATATCAGATATGAAATGGGAACATGGACTCCTTATATGAACTTGGACAATCCTCATCGTACAAGCTAGCTTTTGGGGTTGAATTAGGTCAAAGATTCATTCTTTACCAGATAATTTTTTGGGACAGAAAAAATATATTTTTAGGGTTTTTAATTGAAAGTGGGTTAAATTCACAATTCGGTGAGTTATCCGAGTTAAACGGATGTATTTTAATTTGGGTTAGGTCTTCCATTTTCAAGCCTTCACGTGTCCGGTCCGTCAAGTTAGGGGAAGATACGAAACTTAGGCTGCTGGTAAAGACTTATTTAACCCAATAGTATAACCGGAGACTTATTTAAACAATAATAAAAATAATAATAGAATGATATATTTGACCCTTTCCAGAAAAAATCATCCAGAATTTTGATTCAAGGAGTATTACAATTGCTAAAAAAAAGGAAAAATTACAATTAATACTGCTTTACATTTCAGCGTAATAATTACTTTGTGTGTCTTAAATTCTCAGTGTTTAGGGTACTAATTATGTTGTTTCAATAGACAATTATGTCCTCGCTAATCTTCTCCAGAATTAAAACGCCGTTAACCTTGGGCTACCCAATCTGAAACCGCCGACCAACAACCAACCATATAGATATATTAAATTTGTTCAAAAAATTCAACCACACCACATTTACTGTGTTACACCACATACAGTTGTGGCAACAAAAATCTGTTGACATTTCTTGTTTAATTGTGGAGTACCATGTTAAACTGTTTGGTCGGCCATAAATTACCATTTTTCTACATGGTACTATAAATAAAGAAAATTTCCCACCTAATAGTATGGGCATATTGAAGTTTCTCAACTACTTTCTCACTTCTAAGTCTACACCTTTCTACACTCCGTATATTCACTATCGTTTTTCGTGTCACAAAAATCATAGCTTTATTTCCTCCCAATTTCGCCTTTTATCCTCTGGTAAGTTATCTTTCTTGATCAAATATTTGTGTATATGTTGATTATCTTAATATAAGTTCTTGTAAATGTTTATGTGTTTACCCAATCAAAATGGGGTTTTTAGGGTGGTGTTTGTTTGGGAAAAAGATTAAGAACTGAGGGGTCGTTTGGTTGGATATAAGTTATCCAGTATTAGTTATTCCACCATCCCACTGGCCTAAAAATAACACTACAACCCCAGGAGATTAGTTATACCGCGATTTTATCCCAACCAAACATAGTATAAATTCATTTCAAATTTAATCCCGAGATTAATTATCCCTTATCCCGTATCCCCTCGTACCAAACGAGCCCTAGTATATCATTGGTTTGAAGAAGTTTTTTTTTTTTTAAATAAACTTTTTGCTTTAGTTGCTACAGAATTATATCACTGAATTATGAATTTTTGACAGCTAGTACTAAATGAATCAGAAATATAAGGAAAAAAAATTAGTTAGTATTCTATAAATCTTAAAAAGAATAAAAGATTGCACTGTTGATATCTGGGGATTGGTTGATCATATTTGGTTTAGGATCTGTTGGTATAAATTATGAGTGTCTTATGAATTTGTTGGCTTTTTCTTGCTCCTGTGAAATCTGTAAAGAGAGTATAAAAGGTGGACTGTGTCATAGATTTTAGAATTAATAAGGTTTTTTGTCAGAGATTTTAGAATTAATAAGTGTTTTTGTCAGAGATGCGAGAAGCTAGGTTGATATGGTTCGGACACGTGCAGAGGAGAGACATAAATGCCCCAGTGCGGAGGTGTGAAAGGTTGGCTATGGACGGGTACAAGAGGGGTAGAGGTAGGCCGATGAAGTATTGGGGAGAGTTGATTAGACGGGATATGGCGCAGGTGCAACTCACTGAGGACATGACTTTAGATAGGGGTTATGGAGGACACGTATTAGGGCAGAAGGATAGTAGGTAGTCCAGCGTAGCGTAGTCTTACCTACGCTTACAAACTGGTAGTTGTAGTATTATTATTGTAGGCTCGCTTAGCCTATCATATTGTCTTATAGTCCCTTGTCGTTTGATTTATGTTGCTATGTGTATTTGTGTGTCTTGCTTTGCTTGGGCTTGTGCTTTGTCTTGAGCCGAGGGTCTCTCGGAAACAGTTGCTCTACCTACCAAGGTAGAGGTAAGGTCTGTGTACACTTTACCCTCCCCAGACCCCACATCGTGGGATTTCACTGAGTATGTTGTTGTTGTAAGGTTTTTTGTCAACACATCAAGAATATCTCTAATTTTTACACCTTTTTCATTGTGAGCTGAGAATCTCTTAAACATCTGTCTTTCTTCCCTATAGTTTGTCAAAATTGATCTCGCTCGGACTCTCAAAAAATGTAGCCACACCCGTGTCAGATCCTTAATACACTATTTTTGGAGGATCAGAAAAACACCCATCGCCATTTTTGTCTAGTCCGAGTAACATAGGTCAATATGATGAATACGGGCCTTCTCATCTTGAGCAAACAGGGATTTTTACTTTTTCCTTTGGGGTTGGGCATCTATTTACATCTTCAGAAACAGTAGTATTTTTGGAGTAATGTACGACCCGTCCCATTTCATATAATGCTATTTGATTGGAAATGGAGCTTAAAATGTTTATTGGACGTACATATCGTAGTAGTGGTAGAAAAGTTACTTTAGAGGAAAAACATTTCTCAAAGTTTAAAACTTGAATTGTTAAATTAATTTGAGTTATTGAATGTTAGTGAAAGTTGTATAGAAAAGTATTATCAGTAAAATGGTACTAACGTTTTGGGGACGTTCCAAAAAGGAAAGATTATCAGATAATTCTAAATAAGCGAGTAGTTGTTTACTAGATTTCACATGTAGTATATCTTCGTAGACCCAGAGTCCCTTGTACGCAACTCATGGCATATATTCTTTTGTGTTTCAAAAAGTTAGAGATGGCGCTACAAACGTGACAATTTACATAATCTTAAAGTTCTCTTCCTCTGTCTTCGTTTTCTTCAGCAACAAGTAGCATAAGCTATATGGAGTTGGTCAAGGAAGTCGCCAACAAGGGACCTGAATCACAGCAGAATATTGCCATAAGAGCTGATGAAAAGAGCTACAGTTACCTGCAGTTGATATCATCTGCGAGGAGGATTTCTAATTTGTTAAGCAAGCTAGACCTTAAAACTGTGAGTTGGAAATGACAAATTATCTATGAATAATTAAAGCTGCATGAATTTGTGCTTTAAATGAAATTTTTTTTCCCAGTTGAAATGTTTAGTTGACAGTAATGATGTTTACAAAATTCGTTCAATGCGAGTCTTTTTCCCAACACACGATCTTTTTTACTCTGGATACATTGCTCTTTCAGTTTCAAAGTCAGTCTACAGAATTTACTTCTGTTATTGCTTTCTGCTTAAATACTTTCACTTTTTCAGGACAAAGACATCAAAGAAAATGAACATCACAATGGAGCAAGAGTAGGGATTGTGGCCAAACCTTCTGCTGAGTTCGTTGCTGGAATACTAGGGACCTGGCTTAGTGGAGGTTGTGCAGTCCCTCTTGCTCTGAGCTACCCCGAAACCGAACTGCTACATGTGATGAATGACTCAGTCCGTCTCTGAATCTTTGATCTTCTCCCTCATTGTTTCCTGTCAATAAAGTGTTATATTGATAGATAATAAAGATACATAAAAAATGAATGCATTTCCCTTTTTAAAATACTCAATATTAATCATATAGCTTGCATTATTTGTCACTCCCTGCTCTCTGTCCGTAGATGATTAGCTCATGTTTAATCGGTCTGAATATTCCCTGTCTGCATGATGTATAAACACTGCAATGTCCTCTTTCTGTTTTTTGTCCTCTTTTATGCTTACTTAAATCATTGTGATTTCTAGGACATCTCCATAATTTTGAGTACTGAAGACCACCAAGAGCTTATGAATACAATTGCAGCAAAAACTGGTGCTCAGTTATCTCTCATTCCTTCAATCCCCGACGTGCATTCACCAACGGAGCATGACCAGTCAAAAGACACTGTTTCTGATGGTCAACAAAATCCGCTAGAAATCAATTCCTACGGTGAGATTATGGGTAATTTGTCTGTGGTCGATACGATTATTTACTTCCTGTTTGAGATGTTTGGAGCTCATCAATAGTATTTTCCTTTGTTCTGTACATGTTACCTTTAAGGCGAGAACCCTGCTTTTATCTTGTACACCAGCGGTACAACAGGGAAACCAAAAGGAGTTGTCCACACACACAATGGAGTCTTAGCACAGGTTGATGTCAGCACTCCCATGCTTTTATTGAATCTTGATATGATTGATTCTTCGCCTTTTTGTCTTCTTCTTGAATTCATTGATCTAATTAGCAATATTCCACTTTTACCTCGTGACATTACGCTATAAATTGAGGCTCAGTGGATACATGCCTATCACAGTCCTTGGTGTGTCTGATTAAGCAAGTTTTCTTTCACTTTTTTTCTTCCTCAAGTAGGCAGCGAATGCATATGTATTCTATTGATTCTGAATGTAGAATAACGTGTGATAGTATTTGTATTTCTGAGAAATGATAAGTAACCCAAGTGACCTTGGAGTAACAGCTGGTTGTAATTGAAGAGGAATTGATATCATTTACTTCCATCAACTTGTTTATGCCTTATTTCAGGTGTCAGTAATATTGGGAGGGGCGGGGATTGTCTTCATTGAAGTTTTACTACGAAATACTCCTTTCTGTTTTCTGGAAGTTATCTCTAGTTTCACTCCTTCTGTGTTTGCTGTTTCAGGTCCAAATGTTAGCTAACGCATGGGAATACACGCCCAAGGATCAATTTCTGCACTGTCTACCACTCCATCATATCCACAGTCCCATTATTTTTGTTCCCCATCATGTTGTTTACTTTTTTTTTCCTGCTTTCGTAATGTGGTTTTGTGTGGGATAATGGGATAAGCGATCTCATTTGGACTAAAAGTTTGGTTGATCCTTAACCTGTACTATACATGTGCATGGACTTTTCAATGCATTACTGGCCCCTCTTTATGCAGGTTCCACGGTAATGACTCAAAGAAATTTCACATCTTCAAACCTTTTTTCACCCATAGCATACATGCATTCTGATTGGTTATTCATGTTACTATATCTGCTTTTGCGGTTTTGAAGGTCGACTTCGTGCCAAAATTTAGTGTGAGGGGAATTTGGCAGAGATGGCGTGAATCATATCCTACAGATGGGACTAAAATGGATAATGCCATTACGGTGTTTACTGGAGTAAGTGAGTTTTGAGTAGATTAGTGAAATATAACTGCAATGTTATGGCATGTTAGACAACTCTTAAACTTACCATGGAACAATTACTTGTGGCTTCAGTTGCATATTATGTGCTTGAAGCTGTGAGTAAGAATACATGTCTCCTATGCCTCCTGCATCCCTCAATTGGACTCACAGTGAAGCCTCTAATAATGTCAGAATATCCCTGCTAAGCTCAGGACAGATTTATTTACTTTTTAAAATTCAGTTCTCCACATTGTCATGAATTTCTTAAACTTATAATGAAACGGCAAACCGCGATTAATTAGTAGCGTCAGTTGCATCTTGTTTGCTCTAAAGTTAAGATTAATAATACATGATTTGTCAATTCGTTTGCATAATGCCTGCTAGATGGCTGAGACTAATACTACCATGTCATGGTTTCTGATTCCTGAATCCCTGCATTGGAGATACTTACAGCAGAAGCCTCTAGTTAATGTCAAATATCTAAGATGTTATTACCATGATAGTACCTGGGGTTAAGGATAGGTATAGATTTTGTGTGTACTTGGCTAGGATTTGCTAACATCCACTCCTCTTTTCTAATTGATGTTGTTTTCCTAATCTAATAGGTTCCAACTATGTATGCCCGATTGATACAAGGTTATGTAGCAATGGATCCAGAACTAAAAGCAGCTTCTGCTTCAGCAGCGAGGAACTTGCGTCTTATGGTAATAGGCTTGGTTTCTCCTCTGCTGGTGTTGTTTGAATAGACTACACAATACAAAATTAGGACCTTAAATGTAGAATGAGCTTATGACTTTTTCTTTTTTTGGTTGGTTTTATAGAGTATAGAATGCGCTGTTGTCAAAACCTAATGTATTTCTTAATTATCCCAAATGAGAAAAAACAATAATTTCTGCTTCTAGATGAGTGGCTCCTCTGCTCTTCCTCTGCCCGTCATGCAGCTGTGGGAAACTGTTACTGGACATCGCTTATTGGAACGTTATGGCATGACTGAGGTAAATGTGCTCATAGCTACTTATTTTGGTCTGTAGGGTTTTGACTGCTCACCACTTAATATCCATGTTTATGTAAATGGTTTATTGCGTCTAGTTTGTGATGGCAATCTCTAATCCCATACAAGGCAAGCGCAAAGGAGGTACTGTTGGCAAGCCATTTCCGGGTGTGCAGGTTAGTGAGTTCCTTATGTTATATTTTCCACATCTAACATGCTGCTGCAACAAAGTCCATAAATTCAGTCCAGGAATTTTATTAGATGCATTCCGTCTTTATTACAAGTTCAATCTGATTATTCCTGAATATTCTGTCACTTCCTTATTTCTGATAGGCCAAGATTCTTTTGGAAGATGAGAGTAGTAATGACAAAACTGGAGTTGGGGAGCTCTGCATTAAGAGCCCATCATTGTTCAAAGAATACTGGAAATTACCTGAGGTAATCACTACATAATTGGTAATCCTACTCCTTAAACATCTCCTGCTTTAAAACCTTTTTCCTGCATTTATGGTGTAACAGCCATTTGCTTATTAGCTTTCATGAGAAAGCTATTTTCCCTCTTGAACCTTGTCAAGCACTTAGAATCTATTACGATTTGCATTTGAGGCTAAGTGGCTCTTCAAATTGAAATAGATGACTTCCTATGCCATTTCTGGTATTGAACATCTCTTGCACCATCTGAGGATTTGCTAGGTAACCAAGCAGTCATTTACTGATGATGGATATTTCAAGACTGGAGATACTGTTACAGTTGACGAAGACGGATATTACATCATCTTGGGACGTAAGCATATTGTCTTCAAATTATTTTCTAGTTGTGCTATACCAATTGCATATGGTTTTCTTTTAAATGTTATTTGCTAGTTGTGCTATACCAATTATATGCTGCAGGTTATCTCCCCAGTAGACTTGTATGACCTGCATGAGATTGAATGTCGACTTCTCTGAAAGCAATAATCATATTCTTGTCTCATTCCCCCTTTTGAATTTGTCCGCAAACTAAATGTCAGTGTTGTCCTCGTGACTGCTTTTTCAAATGAATTTGTCCGCATACTTCGACTTGTATGTTCAAGAATCCAAACGGTAGATATAGGTCCGTGAAATATATATATTACTAGATTATAGTTGATTCTATTAATAAATATTTTTTGAAGACAACGTATTAATTTATTAGAAGTGTCACTTATTAAGTTTATTCAGATCTTGTTCTTTGACTAGTTGATTTCCATTCATAAAACAATGGGGCGATGAAAGTTCTTTTGATATTTTTTCTTTTTCAGGTACGAATGCTGATATTATGAAGGTTGGTGGATACAAATTATCAGCATTGGAAATTGAAGCAGTTCTGTTGGAGGTTGCTGCTTGTCTATCTATCTATATTAACGCCCCTGGCTTCTATTAAATATTGATTGTTCCCCTTGTGAGATAGCTGTCAGAAATAAGATTTCAACAGTTAATATTAATCCCGTCTTAATCAAATTTGCTGTTCACAGCATTCAACTATATCAGAGTGCTGTGTGTTAGGCTTGCCTGACAAAGACTATGGCGAAGTGGTATGTGCAATAGTTGTGCCTGAGGCTGAAGTCAAAAGAAAACGAGACGAGGAGTTAAAGCCTGCACTAACCTTGCAAGAACTTTCTGTTTGGGTGAAGGAGAAACTTGCCCCATACAAGGTATCACCCTTATTTGTAGTGTTAAATTCATACTTTTGAGCTTATAAAACATGTTATTTTTCCGGTTAATGAGCTTGGAAAACAAATTCCTTATCCAAGTCTTCTAGTACAGTACTCGATTGATTGAATGATTGAAGAAAAATATAATGTTGAAATTACTTGGTTTAGGGAAAAGGAGTTCATGCTCATGCTTCATGTTTGCTTGGTTGATGTTGTTTCTCTGACTTTTTCTTTATTGCGAAATGTTCTGGTATCCAAGTATGAAGTTGCTTAGAACTAATTCTTGCCATTTTATAACTGTATCCCAGATACCAACTCATCTATTTCTATGGGACTCGTTGCCTCGAAATGCTATGGGGAAGGTTAGATACTCCAAACTCCCTTCCTCTCCCCGCCTCAAGGGACATTGTTTCCCGCCGTTCTTTCACTTGCGTTTATTTATCTAATTTTGAATCCAGAAAAGGATGACTATAGAAGCATATTTGATGTATTTTCTCTTCTATATTTAAGGTAAATAAGAAAGAGCTGAAGAAAAAGCTGGTTGAAGATCCCAAAAAAGTTTAAATTGGTGAGAAAGCAAGAAGAAGATGGAATATCAGAAAGTAAAATAATGCTCTAAGGTATCAGAGGGGCTTTCTATGTTCTGTAACACAAATAAGGTGTTGAAGAATAATACACGAGACAGCGAGTGGAGTATATGCCTGAAGGGATTTTTATTTACCTTAGAGATAAGAAATTCCTATGTAGTTAGCATATTGGTATTGGATATTAGGAATTTTTAATGAGAAAGACGCTGTTATGTGCATTTAATTTATTAGAAAACCTGTTGAGTTGATACATGGATAGACTGGTGAGCTCAAAGTGAATTTACCTTGTAAAATGGAAGACCTGAATAAAATACAAAATTGATTTTCTTTAGTCAGTCTTTTCTAATGCTAAGTATATTGCAGCATATACAGGTAGACCTGTGTAACTTTTATTCTTCAAGGATTTAAGTCATATTATACACACTTAGTGTAGCTGAAATTTTATACTAGCAGTTTAATTATCATTTTTATGAGGTTATTAATTAATATTGTCTTACAGATTACTTGTAATTATCTTATATAAACACTTATTAAATATTGTCTTGATGTTAACATTTTGTAACAGATGAACTGGGTTAGTCAAGACTCGATTTTGCTTTCGTTTACTATTTTTACTATTTTTCGCCCGAAAGACCATGTAGCGCTGTTAAGTAGGGCAAAATATTTTCCAGTAAATACTTTCTTGACATAGGGTGTGTTTGGTGCGAAGGAAAATGTTTTCTTGGAAAACAAGTGAGCTTCTTACTTATTTTTTAGTGTTTAGTAAGTAAATAAAAGAAAATAGCATCCTAAGAGGTGGTGGTGTGTTGGGTTGGGGGGAGGGGGGTTGTTGGGAGGTGTAAAAATAAAAAAAAGAACTTTTAAAATTATTTTTTAAAACATAATTAAAAAATTTTAGAGGGTGGTGGGGGTTGGTCGGTGGTCGGGGTTAGGGGTGTAGAAAGTCCAAAAAATAAAATTAAAAGCTTATTTTTTAAAAAAATTGGGGGTTTGGGGTTGGGTGGTGGGGGAGTTAGGTTAAAAAATTAAAAAACATTAAAAACTTTCTTAAAAAAGAAAAAATATCGGAGGTGGGGGTGGGGGTGGGGGTGGGATGCATGGGGTTTGGTGGGGTGGTCAAGTGGTAGGGAAATAGTTGGTTGAATGTCACTTGTGAGACTTGTTTTCACTACTCTCATTAAGAAAATAATTTTCCTTATTTTTAAGAAATTGATTTTACTAAAGAAAATATTTTTCAAAAAATTTGACCAATCAAAATGAGAAAATTAAAAAATATTTTCGTTCTTACAAACACACCCAATATTTCTTGTGTGTTGCCTAAAATTGTAGGATCTTTTTCGCTCCAATTTCTTGAAGGGTGCAAATTATTTGTATTGCAGCTTTTGTCTATTTGTGCCTCTTGTCACTTTCTATTCTTTTTTTTTTTGGTAAACTCTCACTTGTTATTCAGCAATATGAATTACCCCACAATTCCGCGTCCAACTTTCCATCACTACCACATTTTATGATTTTACGTCCAACTAAGTTTTGTAAAATGAATATTCTGTAAGTATTTCACATGACAAATAGGGTACTCTGGAACTACTTTGTGTGCAAATTTCTTAACATTTTTCATAAGCTACATGATTAATCCTGCTAGGAGAATAAACTCCATATCATTAAGCATTTCTATCCAAATTAATAAATAATATTTGTTTCGTCAGAAAATTTGCACCTTTGTTTTCCTCTCCCAAGATGTGTATGATAGTGTCATTTGTCCATTTCTAACAAATGTCTACCGTCTTCAATAATGATTTTTAGAAAATAACATTGTTTATCCTTCTAATTTAATAAATTTAAGGGATAATTTCAGAGACCTCCCATCAAATATAGTATTAGAAAATTGAATGAAATTTTACTGCTCTGTTTAGCCGTCTAGTAGGAATAATACATAATTATATTAATGCTACAAAAAGGATATTTTTGGATTGTTCTTGAAAGATTACCATTAGATAAGTTTGGTTACGAAAAATTCAAAATAAAGAAAGTGAACATAATATCCGGAAGGTGAGTACTATAAGATTAAACCTAAGTGAGGTTTTTGAAATTATTCCTAAATTTAACACTGAGTAGACATTTCGTTTCTACTTCTAAATTTTGTAACCCTTTGTACTTCCTTCCTTCACACTTTTGGTCTCCATATAAAAATTCGAAAGCTAAATAAATACAGAGACCTAATAGGTTTCTACGTGGCCCGTGGAGGATTAAAGAAAGGATAGTGGTCGAATAATGAACCGAACATGCTTTCATAGCTCAGTTGGTTAGAGCACCCGTTTAGTAAGCGGGAGGTCTTGAGTTCAACTCTCAATGAAAGCACATTCATTTTTATTTTCTCGCCAAACACATTGCCTTTATTATGTTAAAATATTGCCATTTTCTTATTTGATTCACTTTCTCTTGCTCTTTCCTTTTTTTGTTTGTTTGTTTCAGATTTGTCATGACTTCTTTACTTTCAAATTTTCGAACTACTTTGATATGTTTTTCTTGAGCCGAGGGTCAACCAAAAATAACCTCTCTAACTCCACAAAGTAAGGGGTAAGGTTCGCGCACACACTATCCTCCTCAAAATCCACTTGTCGGATTACATTGGTATGTTGTTGTTCTCTTGCTCATACTGTGGAACTATGTATTAATTTCATCAATTTTTTATTCAAGTTACTTCTTCTACTACTTGATTAATTGATGATATCTTTCCCGTGATTCTCCCTGCATTGCTTTCTTATTCTTTTTTTTTTTGGCCTTGGGAAGAAAGAAAATACGAATGAAGAGATCTGATTGAAAAATGAAGAACCTAAAAGCAATTATAACATAATTACTTATAAATACTATGTATACACTAAACCACTAGCTCACAACATTTCAAGTTAAGTAGGCAGTGGGTCTAAGTGGTGTTCCAGATATATTCTCCAGTGGCATATCTTCATCTTCCTCTACCATTTTCTTACTCATATTCTCAGCACAAGGTCCATATGCCCAACTACAAACCATAAAATAAAGCAAATTAAAAGCTGTCATAATGGCAAGAAGCCAGTAATAGTTCTCATAATGACCCTTGTTGATATTGCTTGAAACCCAACTTTCTTTCCCTTCTCCTTTTGTAAGATTATCCACATTGCTCAGTATCACACTTGCCAACAGATTTGCCACTGCCATTCCTAGTCCAAACATTGCGGTTGCAATACTTGACATACTTCTTGGGAGCTCAGAATAATAGAACTCTGTCTGGCCAATTGCATTGAACGCCTCTGCTATTCCGTTTAAACAATGTTGTGGCACAAGCCACATTGCTGACATTGCCACCATTCCCTCGGGATTTTTCAAAAGGCCTTGCTCGATTGCTTTTCTTCGTCGAATATGTTCAATGATCCCGGAGAGTAACATGGCCATGCAAGAGAAAAATATCCCAATTCCCATTCTTTCTTTAGTTCCAAGACGAACTCGTTTCCCTCTTATTCTTGATGCCAGTGGAAGGATCGCGCGATCATACAGAACAAGCCAAAGTGTTAAAGCTATGACTGTAAACATCCCAAAAGAGCCCGCTGGAATTTCAACGCTTTTTGTTATGTGTCTATCCATGGATTTAGCTTGAAGTAAAGGGAACGAACTTTGGCTCAAGTTTATCGATATCATGATCCCAGTTGACCACAATGGCATGACTCTAATGAGAGATTTTAACTCCTCAACTTGCTCTACTGTGCAAAGATTCCACGGGTCGACCGCCACACCATCTTGCTTAACATCTTCAGGGGATTTTATGATGCAAGCTTTGTTTAAGAATCTAAAAAATTGGAACACACTTCAGCTGCTAAATAGATAAAAAAGGACACATATTGAATACATCCTAGCATAATTAAAGAGATCTTTTCATTTTTGGCCCGTCGGCCGAAATTAATTATGAGTCGGTAGCCAAAATATACACAAAATATACACCGATTATGTATATGTTATGTATATGTTAAGTATAATTATATATATTATATGTATATTTATACTTAATATACAATACCAAATGTAATTATAAACAAGAAAGTTTTTCACACCTCAACTTGCTCGATGGCACGAAAAATTCTGAACCATTGTTGTGATGGTAACCAGAGTTCTGAGCAGGGTATGTAAGTTTCCTATTCTTATAAGAAACCACAATTACTTGAACAAATCTGCTAAACAAGTTTTTGCCAACCTTTTCCTTGATATAAAGTGGAGAAGCAAGAAAAAACAGCAGACCAGAGAAGAACATAATTATTGCAGGAACTGCAAATCCCACTTTCCATCCCATGTGATCTTGAATATATACAATGCCAGTCATAGCAATGAGAACAGATATCATGGCTGAAGCATAGTACCAGTTAAAATAGGTCTCCAAAACACGTTTATTATCAGGATTATCGCGCTTGTCAAACTGATTTGCGCCAAATGCTAACGAACATGGTCTAACACCACCAGCACCAATCGACATTAGCATAAACGAAGAAACCAAGAGTGTGTATTGTGCCGGTGTTGCAGATTTACACGCATGAGTTGATAGGTCGCAATGGGAAGGCCTTGCTTTTGGAATCATTGCTGTTAACCACAAGAGAATCGTCCCCTGAAAAATGGGACATTAAGGTGTTCAGTAGCAACGACAGAACCAGAATTTCTAGAAGACACTAAACTAGAATTTCAAGAAGATGGGTGCATTATTGTATTTAACATAGACATTTAATTTGATTATATAAAATTTAATGGTGACGATAACTAAAAGAGGAACTATATAATTAGTTGATACTATCATCTCAGTAAAGTATCATTCAGTTTACAAAAAGCAGTTAGAAGTTTATTAGTCAAGAGCCAATAAAAAACAAGGGCTGGTGATATTGAAACTTTTTACTACTGACTTTGAGTCCTGCAAACTAGAAGTAGATCAAGAATATTAAGGTCTACAGAACTTTAAATAGTCTTTTTTGCAAAAAAAAGAAAAGAAAAGGTATACTTAGAGGCACGTTTAAGCCGTTTATAGTATTTATCATATAGTTTTAGAATATTTTAATTTTAAATATTGAGTTTATCCAATCCGATTTACCTTTTAAAATTAGTCAAATCAACTCTAAAAAAGTGAAAATGTCGCATAAACGAATATATATTTTTATCAGCATAAGATATAAGCAGTAGCAGTGTAATTCTATCTTGCACTATTTTGGTAGAGGGATCCAATCACAGCCCTCCCTTCTTCTACCTCTCTTTCCTCCACCAATTATGAGCCCGACAACATAAGAAAAAAGAAAAAAAGAAAAGACAAAAACAGTACTTTGTCCTCCAAAAAGTAATAGCACTCCACTAAAAATGATAAGAGACAGAAAAAGGGAAAATAACTTATTCATCATATGTATATTTGCACCACACGCTGGTTTATCTGTTGAAATAAGTTCTCTGTTATTTAATTTGTTAGCTTGCAGTGCTAGTTTATAGGAGTTTGTTGACAGTAGATTTCTCTCTCTTAAGTGTTGTTTTATTTCAAGAGTTTTATTTGCACTAGACTACTTAGTGTTGAAAATATAATAAAATATTAAAAGTGTGTTCTATCTAACAGTTTAAGCTTTTAGATCAGATGGTCACACACTTCAATATGGTATCAGAGCAGGCCAAAGGTCCTGAGATCGAACCTCACCGCCACACATTCTCAAAAAGAATTTTCACGTGCTTGGACCATGAAAAAAATCAGGTCAGCACGTGAGGGGGCGTGTTGAGAATATAATCAAATATTAAAAATGTGTTCTATCTAACCGCTTAAGCTTTTAGATCAGATGGTCACACATTTCAATACTTAGTAGTATATTTTATCGTTAGCCATTTAGCAAGTTTTTAGCTATCAATTATGTTGGTTCCTATTTTTCTGCATTAATCCGTTGTAACTTGCTCTATATAATGAGCAGTCAATGTAAGCTTGCAGTAACTAAACCGAGAACATAGGAGAAAGTGATAACATAAACTACCCAATAAGTGATAAGGCTATTAAATATTTACAAAGGGAAACTTAGTGATGAGTGTGACCTTTAAGCAGGAAACTAATTTATACTATACGCATTGACAGTTAAGAGAACAACAACTCAACAAGTCTACATCGTATCAAGGCTGGAAACAAGTGTACCTCGTACCAATTACAATAAAAATCATACACTAATACCACGAGAAACCAGTAGTTTTTATTTATTTAAATTATATAAACTGACAGGATAATTAATATTTACACCATCTATATAACATGTAATTATTCTGTTTTCAGAATGATCATATTAGACTTGCCATAAGAATTTACATATTATTGTGAGTCCAACTTTACTTGTAGTAAAAATGCACAAAACCTATTACTCCTATATACTAAAGTAGCAGTACATGCCGTAGTGCTTTTATAATTCATTAATGTACCTCCAAATTAAAATTCTGGACAAACATAAGAGGAACCACAAAAAAGAAAAAAACAACAACAACAATAACATACCTAATATAATTTCACAAGTAGGATCTTGAAGGATAGGATTTACGCAGACCTTAATTTTACTTTTGTAGGATAAAGAGATTATTTTCGATAAACCGTAGGTTCAAAAGAAAAGTTTTCCAAACATAATTGCAAGATAAAACAACAGATAGTAATACACATTGAAGAATACAAAAACTACGTGATTACTAAATGGAGTACTACGTACTATAAGGAAGATAGGAGAGAAGGCTAGTCCATGTGTCACATAAATAGCACAACACTCAGGCTACCTACTAATCCTCCACTCTAATCTTGTATCTCCATATTTTCTATCTAGGGTTACGTACTTAATAAGCTGAAGCTATAAAAGAAAATGAAAAAAAATAGTAGATCATAAATATTATTTTACATGATTTAATTACCAGGAAACTGAAGATGGAACCAAATCCAATGGCAAGGAAGCGACCGAGATATGAATCAGCAATGAAAGCTCCGACAATGGGCAAGAAATTGGTAGCAGATGACCAATAAAAGAGTAAATTTTGGGCAGGGGTGACTTCCATTCTGTAGTCTTTCATCAGATAAAATGTCATGTTTGGTAAAAGCCCATAACTTGCCACCTTCTCCAGTGCCTCATTTGCTGTTCACAACGTACATAAAACCCAATAATTTAATGACCCAATAATTATATAACAAGCAAAATTCAATTTATGATGACCAATTATATCTAACATACAAGACTAATTACCGAGTAAAGAGTTGAAAAGAACAAAAATCTATTATGTTCACTAACATGAGTGCGAAGATGACTAAGTATTAAACTACAAGATTACCCACAAAGAAAAATTAAAATGGCTAAAACAACAAAAATGGAAATCTACTTTTGGCTGTTCTTGCAAGTGAAATCCAAGTCTTTGATTAGCATATGAAGATACCACAGAATGGAAATGGATAGGAAGAAGTTGCACGTGTAGTAACTATGAAATAAAGCCGATCCTTTTTCCTAGGAAACGGTACTGGTTTCCTATATGCCAAGGCGTTTGACTTAACGAAATTTAAGAAAGAAAGAAAAGATTTTAAAAGTTGTAATTTGAATGAATCATAAACAGGTACTTGTTTATAAGAGTAAATAAAATTTTAAAGTTAAAATTATTTCTAAATATAGAGTCAAGAAACCGAAAGCCATGAATCTGTGCTCCATGAAAGGATCCAAAATTTACACTAAAATAGAATAGAAGAAGTACCTATAATGAATGGCATGGTTATAAGACCACCCTTGGATCTTGAAACCGCTGTTGGAGGAGACGAAGAAAGTTTATTGTGGTGATCCTCCATTTTAGTCATCTGATCTGAATTACTAGAAAGTTCAATCATCAACAAGCTATAGACTTGAGGGAAGACAAACGATAATTAAGAACTTGAAAGCTGGATATGTGGGGATGATGAGACAAGTATCATGGTGGGTGGGGTTTACCTTCACTTGATTTTTGCTAAGACAACGAATGCCTCTCTCGCTTTTTAAAAAGAGACTAATAATTCCACCACCTGCACCTCTGCACCTTGCAGACAAGCACGCAGGGAATTACGTGCAATTCTGTGTAAAACATTGCATTCTATTTTTTTTTTATATTCAGCTTCTCAGTTTACATAATATTATTCTTGAAAATAATAATCTCAATCCTTCAATATTATTATCAATAAATCACAAGATATTCCTGAATGACTAGAGTTTGAGAATATAGCAACCGATATCACTGCATTCTATTTTTTTTTCACTTTAAGTTTGTACATATATATAGACCGTAAATTATGAGGACATTCAATAAATATTTATAAATAACCCGCCCCTCTCCTATTTTAGTTTGACTTAGTACGGAGTTTAAGAAATAAATAAATATTTTTGAATTTAATGATCTTAAATTAAAAATATGTGGGTCTTTTAAATCTTTTGGTTTTAAACTTGTCTTGAAATTGGAAAACTTACTAAATATAAAAAGAGACACTCTTTTAGAACGGACCAAAAAATAAAGTAAGACACTTAAATTGAGACAGAGAGATTACTACTTAACTTTATAATTTTGAAAGCAAAATAAATTACTCTATCCGTTCCAATTTATGTGACATATTTAAAATTTCGAGAGTCAATCAATTTTTTCTTTGATCAGAATTTATTTATATGTCTTTTAAATATTTTAAGTTGTTAATTATTGAGTAGTCCTTTTTTATGTAGTTTTCAAATATATAAATTTTATTTCAAAAAACTTAAAGCTTCCACGTCTGAATTCATAGTTTAAGTTTAGAAGTTTGAATCTCAAAATTTTAACTGTGCCACATAAATTGGAACAGATGGAGTATTTATTAAAACGTATAAAGGGATTTAATAATATACTCTCTCCGTCCGAATTTATGTGACACTATTTGGCTTGACACAAAATTTAAAAAAGAATTGAATTTTGAAATGTGTGATCTAAGACAAATCTTAGATAATTGTGTGACTATAAATTATTTCATTAAGGGTAAAAGAGGAATTTTAAAGTTAAATTATTTTTAATTATAAAAATGTGATATTTTTTTTGAGATAAACTAAAAAGAAAATGATGCCACATAAATTTAGGGTTGGGCAAAAAACCCGGAGAACCAAAAAAACCGAACCGAATCAAGATTTAGTGATTCGGTTCGGTTTTTTAATTTTGGATACGAACCGAACCGAAAAAGCGAACTAAATGTAGAAATTTTTTTATTTTTTATTTTATGCTACTACTATCTCTTGAATCATAGCCATTGAAGCTAATCTATGAAGCTTTATGGAAGTCGCATGCGGCATGAACTTGATTAACATATCACGGAAGCATTGACATAAAACTAGGGAGCGAAAGTAGTTGTAAATTGGTAAAACTTTAAATGGTCATAACTCTGCGCTCGGATGTCCGTTTTATCCAAAAAAATTTATTTTGCGTATTTTTTCGAGACGGGGCTGGCCCAAGCGCAACCAATTTTTAGAAAAACGTCCGTTTCCCAATCAATTTGTGTTTTCCCCCAAATCGATTTCTAATTTTTCTTTTTCTTTAGTAAACATCTCACGATACACAATAGATTTCAACGTCGAAATCTCATGATAGTGTAGGTGTGAATGTCAATTTCAGTTTTGGAAATTCAATTTTAAAAAAAAAATCCAGACCCGATCCGGCCCGGGCCACTAGAAAAAACCGATATAATCCGATACGTTCGGCGATATAAAGTTATAAACCGAACATATCGTTTTTTTTTTAAAAAGTTGTATTCGCTTTTAAAAAAAACTATTTTTATTCGGTTCATATTTTTCGGATACAAAATCGATATAAACCGATATATGCACACCCCTACATAAATTAAAACGGAGGGAGTAATTTTTTCCCTTACACCATTAGTAAATGCTAGTTAAACTCTTTCTTTTTAGTAGTAATTAATAGCTCGAATAGTCCGCCTCCCTTTCATTTATGTGGTAAGTTTGACTCGGTAAATAGTTTTAAAAAGTGAATTTTAACACTTTTAGTTTTAAATATATGATGAAATTTTTGTGATTATAAAGACATAATATTTTTTTTTATCTTAATTGGTTTAGTGAACCATACGAGATAACGGTAATATCCTAAGGTTATTTATACGTAATTGTGATATCATTTTTATACCATATTCATTATGGTATAACAATCTTATGATTATTAATTATATGATAAAATAATAATGACAATATTTGTCCTATTCAAAGCTTTTTTCTCAGAGACCTTATTAAAATTGAAAATAAAAGTATATCCAAATATATTTCATAATATGTCTCGGATATTTTATTTTTAATCTAAAAATCAAACATCCACCAATAAAAACATATCTATGATCCCCTTGTCTCAATTTCTGTGATATTTTTTGAATTTTGAGAGTCAAACGAATTTTTTGTACTGCGATATTTTCGTATGTCTTTTAAATATTTAAATGATGTATTAGTATGACTTATAGTACTTTTTACATAGTTTTCAAATGTGTACAATTTTATTTCGATAAATTTAAAGATTTCATATATAAATATACGATCAAATTTAGAAATTTTACTCTTAAAATTCGAACTGCGCCACCTAACAAAAGAATAGATAATTATGTTATTGTTTAATTTTATATTATAATGCTAATAATACATGTTCAAAAGTCAAACTATCGGTAAGCACATATTACTGATTTTGTACTATATTATACAATGACAGATAAAAATTGGAAGAATAGTGGAGTTAGTAAGTTGTAACATCGGTGTTGTCTTGGGTTAAATGTCTGTAACCAGTAAGTATAGAATAATACTTTCTCCCTCCATTTTTACTTGTCTATTATATTAAAAATAATTATTAAATTTACTTATTCACTTTAAAAAATCAAGAGATAATTTATTATTTCATATCTATTTTACCTTTATAATTTATTATTGAGTTGACAAATTTAAACTTTTTTTAATGATTGTACAACTTTTAAAGTACATTTTATTTCGTTCAATCATTAGATTACTTGACAATAATTAAGGGTGATATAGTAAAATTATTATTTTAATTTTGACTCTTAATATGCGTGTCAAATCAAAATGTGGTAAGTAAAAATGAACCGAGGCAGTAGTAGGTAAAAGAAAAGAATAAGGTAAAAAGAGTGGTGCATGTGTAATATATATGTTACTCACTACTCCAATATATATATATATATATATATATATATATATATATATATATATATATCTAATTTTTCGGCTTACGCCAGACTGGAGATAGTAGTCTCGGTCCCTCAACACTACTATCAGTAAATCGCGGGATGTGCCTGAATGACCAGGATTTGAGAACAGAGAAATTGATATCACATACAAGGTCCTACCCCAGAAGAGAGCAAATTGCTCCCATCAAGATTCGAACCCACATTCCAAACCTCTAACTGAATTTTAAATTCTCCTCTTTTGTCATCTAGCTATACCGGGGAACCTCACTACTCCAATATTGTTCAGAGGTGACATTTGACTTGAAGAATGAGTGCTGTGCTCTCTGGGAACTTGGACCACTTTAAACTCAATTCACATTTTAACTTTTTTTTTTGGCAATTAATTTTTTTTTATTTAACTACCAAGTGAATATTTAGAAAATCAGGGGAGGTGCATCCAGACCAAGCCCCTCTCAGTTTCATCCTCTTTCCACCTACATATACTTAATAACAATCTACCAAAAAACAAACAAGATTAACTCTAAGGTCCCAAAGTGCTAATATACTGATATAACTTCCAATTTCGCCAATGGCTGGCCCGTGGTGCGGGTCGACTCGATCCCTACCCCGCCTCGGTCCCCATAAAAAAAATGGTGTCGGAATTCGAAACCGGGATGGGACCTGGGCTTGTTCCGCCACAGACTCACCCCGGCCCCGTCCCGATCCCGACCCCCTTTGTAGAAATGACCGTCGCACAACGGCCATTTTTGGCCCCCACCCCATAAACCCCTCCTACCCACTTAATATTTATTTTTAACCCCTAAGTTACTATATTTACAATTTAACCCAATTTTCAACTATAAATATCTCATTTTCTCTTCATTTTATCTCACAAATCTTCCCACAATCTCTCAACTCAATCTATCTCTCTACAAGTCTACAATTATATTGTCTACTAAATATTTCATTTTATTTGCTCATTTGTATAATTGAATCAACGTTAAAAAATTGGGACTAAAGTTGGCAACTAGCTTGAGTTTGCGATTATTATGGTATAACTGACAAAATAATTATTGTTACGTTAGATAATGCTTCTACTAATTATGTTGTGAGACTTTTAAAAAATCTATTAACTCCATCTTTTCTTAATCATTTTCATATAAAATGTGCGTGCCATATTTATAACTTAGTTGTAAAGGATGGTCTATCACTTTTTGAAGACATTCTTAATAAAATACAGTTTGCTATAAACTTTATTTTTAGAAGTAATAGAGTACAAAGAAAAAAAGAATATAAAAAAACTTGTCACGATTGTGGACTACCTTATAAAAAAATTCCTGAAGAAGTAGTGACTAGGTGGAATTCTCTATATGAACAACTACTTGTTGCTTACGATTATAGAAGACCTATAACTTTATTTTTTAACGCACGTAATCGAAATCCAACTGATATGCCTGTAGATAACGATTGAGAAATTTTTTTTAGAACTTATTGTATTTTTAGAGAAATTTTTCAAGCAACTAAAGATTTTTTTGCTATATATTATCCTACTATTTCAACTATGTTATTTTATATAGCTCTAATATTTTTGTTACTTAGTGAATATATGGAAAAACCATCTTATAAGGCACCTATTAAAAAATTATTTATCAAATTAAATTTTTTTTCCTATTCCCACTATTTATATTATTAGTGATGTATTAAATCCGATTATTAAAATAGACGGTTGTAAAGCACTTATTGAAACTATTTATGATTGTATAGCAGTACTTCCACCTCCAACTCCAACTCCAAAAAAACCAAATGAACAACCACCTAAGGAACCAACTAAAGAATAAGTTTTGTCTAGCATACACGATGAATGCAAAAAAAAAATATACGCATTACCAACAAGAAAGTGCTAGAAACCAACCGGCTTCTATACCATCTTCTTTTTCTTCTTCAATACAACCTTATAAAAGATATGTTGTTTCTTCGGCTAGTATTGAAAGCCTTAGAAATAGAATGTTTAATGCTTCCACTACTAATCAAGTTAGCGAGTTTGATGTTTTTGTTTTGCAGGGTGTTGTACCGTACCAAGCAGTTCTCAATGAATAAGGACGTGAAGACTTGCTTAAATACTGGAGGAAAAATGAGAAGACATTTCCGACACTTGCAAAGATGGCCCGAGATGTGTTGAACATTCAAGCATCATTAACAACGTCTGAAAACATTTTTTCTGCCGGAAGATTTCAAATAGGAGAGCACATACACTCATTAGCGGGAGACAGCTTGGAGATTGCAGTTTTATTCAGAGATTGGATACGAGTAGAGCGTAGAAGGTGCGGTCAATCGGAGATCAGCGAAGAAGACGATGAAAACTACAACGAAATCTTGTCTGACAGAGGTGGAAGCGACGTCGACCAATTTGAGCAACAAATTCCAATTCCAACCGAAGAACCATAAGACATTGTGAAGAAATTAGAAAAGGTGTTTATAAATATGTGATATTTTTAATTGCAATTTTACTATTTGATTTGCAACTTTCAACACCACAAAGTTGCAATTTTGAAATTGTATTACAAAAAAATTATATTTCTATTAAATAATATAAGAGACACAAAAATAGTCTTGGGATGTTTGCAATTTTACCATTTGATTTGCAACTTTCAACACCACAAAATTGTAATTTTGAAATTGTATTACAAAAAAATCATATTTCTATTAAATAATATAAGAGACACAAAAACAGTCTTGGGATATTTTTATTACACTATCTTGTTCAATTATTGAAGTGTTTATATATATTATTTTTTAAAATTAAGTGCAAAAAAAAAAAAGGAAATCCCGATCCCGAACCGACCCCGGCAAGACCGGTTCCCTTTTCTGACAGGATGAGGGACGGGATGGGACATTGGCCAGTCCCGCCAATCCTGGACCGCCGATCCCACCGAAGGACTGATCCCGACCTCCCCAGTCCCGTCGGGTTTCGTCCCGCCTGGACCCGTCCTGAACCCGCTGAAAGAAATAATCCCCTTGATTATTTTCATTAATTGAATAGGTATATATACAAGTTACAAAATAGGAGAATCTTATCCCTATTCTATTCCTAAAATCTTATTCTACCATAATTCTAACTCTACAATTATGGTAGTGTATAATCCTAATTTAGGTAACAAATACATTACAATATACTACTCCTATATTTTCCAAATATACAATATTCTTATGTCCAATTAATACCAAAACCGAGACCACCAATATGGGCAGAATCCGTGACTTGAATAAGGCAATATACACTTGTATATTGTGTGTATATTGCCTTATTTAACACACCCCCGCAGTCATAGCGGGCGGTCTTCGAACGCTGAGATTGTCCCTAAAATCTTCAAAGAGTACCGAGGGAAGACCTTTTGTAAAGATGTCTGCAACTTTATATCTTGACGAGACTTGACATACGCGTACCTGCCCCCGAGCAACCTTTTCACGAACAAAGTGAATGTCCATTTCGATATGCTTAGTGCGTTGGTGCTGAACCGGATTACCTGAGAGGTAGATGGCACTAACATTATCACAATATACTAAGGTTGCCTTCTGAATGGGGCAATGAAGCTCTAAAATCAAGTTACGTAACCAACATGATTCTGAGACCACATTAGCTACCCCTCGATATTCTGCATCTGCACTTGAGCGGGATAAAGTCGCCTGACACTTCGCAGACCAGGAGACCAAGTTGTTGCCAAGGAACATACAATATCCTGACGTAGACCGTCTGGTGTCCGGACAACCACCCCAATCCGCATCTATGTACGAGACAAGTGTGGATGTAGATGAAGGATACAAGTGCAACCCATAGTCCAGTGTCCCCTGAATATACCGAATGATGCGTTTGACTGCATTCATGTGCTCAACTCTGGGATCATGCATGAATAAACGCACCTGCTGAACCGCATACGTAATATTCGGTCTGATAAAGGTAAGATACTGGAGGGCCCCTGCAAGACTGCGATAGCCGGTCGGGTCCTCGTATGGTGAACCTGCCGCGACACTAAGCTTGGGTTTTGCATCAACTGGAGTGGAAGTGGACTTACAAGATGACATCCCAGCCCTCTCAATGATCTCAGCTGCATACTTTCTTTGGGACAAAAATAAACCACCTGAATAACGCTTGACGACAATCCCCAAAAAATAACTCAAGGGCCCTAAGTCTTTCATAGCAAACTCAGAACTAAGCATGGCCATGATAGACTGACACAAGGCATCGGAAGAGGCGATCAAAATGATATCATCCACATACAACAGAATATAGGCCAAGGACGAACCACGGCAGTAGATGAACAAGGAATTATCTGACCTGCTGTGAGTGAACCCAATAGTCGAAACAAAGTCAGCAAACCTCGTATACCAGGCCCGTGGAGACTGCTTAAGCCCATATAAGGACTTCTTCAACAAACAGACATGATGAGGACGGTTGGGATCCCTGAAACCAACGGCTGATGCATATAGACTGTTTTCTTAAGATCACCATGTAGGAAAGCATTCTTGACATCCAACTGATGAATAGGCCAAGTCTTTGAAAGAGTCAAGCTAAGCACAGTGCGAATAGTAGCCGGCTTGACCACCGGACTAAACGTCTCCCCACAATATATCCCAACCTGCTGAGTCTTACCATTCCCCACAAGCCGCGCCTTATGGCGAGCAAATGAACCATCTGAATTCTCCTTATGAGCAAAAATCTATATAGACCTGATAACATTGGGCACCAACTCCCACGTCTTATTATCAATAAGAGCATTATATTCATCAGTCATAGCAATTTTCCAATTAGGGTCATTTAATGCGGACACAGGATTTCGGGGCAAGGGGGATTTAGAGACTACGAGTGACCGATCTATGACCCGAGGAAGAATTGAGGGAATTTTCTGGGCTCGGGACGGACTGGCCAGCAGGCAGTGGGCCTGCTGGCCTAAATCGGTAAACTGGAGCGTCATCTAGACCAGTTCCAGAATTGGGCTGGACTGGCCCAATTGCTGGGACTGATGCAGTAACTGGAACATCAGATGGTACAGTGGGTCCAGCAGGTAGTGGGCCCGCTGGAGGATTTTCGGTGCGGCAGATGTCCGAAAAATGCCGAATAATATACGGGGATATTTGTTCATCCAAAAAATTATACGACCGAGGCTCGGGAGTATGAACTTTCGTAAAAGGAAATTGGGTTTCATAAAAAATAACGTAGCGATTAATTATGATTTTCTTGAAGGATAAATCAAAGCATTTATAACCACGATGATTAGACGGATAACCCAAAAATACACACGGGGTAGACCGAGCCTAAAGTTTGTTTATTGTGGTAGATGGGAATAACGGATAACACAAGCACCCAAAAATCCGAAGATGGGAATAAGAAGGGTTCTTATTATATAAGATTTGGAGGGGGGAGGAATATGTCAGACCTTTGGATGGAATTATGTTAAGGAGATATGTTTCCATTTGCAGAGCATGATGCCAAAAATACGGGGGTACGGAAGCATGAAGTAAGAGAGTGCGGACAAAGTTATTTATGGAATGAATTTTGCGTTCGGCTTTCCCATTTTGAGAAGATGTATGAGAGCATGAAAACCGAAAATTTATTCCATTATTATCACAGGACTCCCGAAATACCTTATTGTCATACTCTTTCCTATTATTACATTGAATATTTTTTATTTCTCTTTCGAATTGTGTTCTAATGAATGCTCTAAATTTTATGAAGACAGAAAACACTTGAGATTTATTGGCAATTGGAAACGTCCACAAAAGTTTAGAATAATCATCCAGAAACAGAACATAATATCGATGACCTAACGAACTTAGAACAGGAGACGTCCATAGGTCGCTATGAATAATATCAAATGGCTGTGAAGTATGAGAATTGGAGTTCACAAATGGCAACTTAACAATTTTTTCTAACGAACAAGATTGAAAAATTTGAGTACGACTCGTACCCTTACAAGAAATAAAGTTATTTTTATCTAAAACTGATAAAATAGACGATCCCGGATGTCCAAGGCGAGCATGCCACATGGAAGGAGAAATGACTGCAAAAACTGACGGCAAGGCTTAACTAATGGACTGAAACCGGGCATGATAGGATAAAGGTCCACCCTACTATCACACCTCATGAGATGACTCTCCGTCTTGAAATCCTTCACAGAGAAACCAAAAGGATCAAATTCAACAGAAACTGAATTGTCAGTGGTGAACTTTCGGACATACACTAAATTTTTAATCAATTTGGGGGCATGTAAAGTATTTTTCAAGATAAGGGGTGGATTGGGGGGAGACAACATTTTCTGACCATAACCCTGAATTGGAATAGAGTTGTCATTACCAACAATTATACCCCGAGGGGGTGCTCAAATTGGAATAAGATGAGAGAGTACCTGAATCGAAAGTCATGTGAGTAGTGGCACCGGTGTCCATATACCAATTTGGGTCCGGTTGAGTCAACCCCAACGTGTACATCGCGGCCTCGATATCGGTCTGAGTGGGGCCTGCTGCATGGTGGGCTTGCAGAGGTCGGGGCCCATGTATTCCCGGACGTGACTGAGATGGGCCGTAGCCGCTGGAATTGGCGCTGCTAGGCCATTGGCCGATGGCCGCCATCGCTGTCACCGGGCTCGACCGCCACCACCGCTACTGGAATTCGCTGGGTAGTAGGGGCTGCTGGCCCATGGCCCACTGCCCCAGCCCCACTGCCATGGGTCCCACTGCTGGGACCAGGGGCTGTGGGCCACTGTTCATTGGACGGGGCCCACTGCCTGCTTGCTGACCACCGGAACCGTCGCATTTGCCCCCGCGGTTTTTGTTGTTATTCTTGCGATTATTTTTGCCGCCACCATATGTACGGTTTTGGCCAGAATTCTCAACAAAACCCGAAGAACTTGGCGAGGACGCCATCATGAGGACATGGCTTGCTCCGGTAGCCGCCTTTTTAGCCAAATCGGCTTATTTCAAAGTAAGCATAGAGCGGGCTTGATAAAAGGAGGGAATAGGGTTGCTTTGACGAAGGAGAGTTCAAACGCCATTATAGGCCTCTGAAAGGCCGGCAACCAATTGTAGAACTAGACGATTATTGGTTACAGGTGCACCAACATTACGGAGTTGATCCGCCAACTCCTTGAGTTTCTTGCAATATGCCGATACGTTTGGAAAGTCTTCCATGAGAACTAGAGATAATTCTTGTTCGAGTGTGACAGCACTTGAATGTTGGTTATCTTGGAATATGTCAAGCAATCTATTCCAAGTATCAATAGCCGTGGTATCCGGCTCAATAATCGTCTGTAAAAGGTCAACCGAAATAGTGGAATAGATCCATTGGAGAACGGTAGCATCAAGCGTAATCCATAATTGAGGATCCACCGCAGGAAGAGGTGTCGCGGGAGGAATGATATGATGGATAACTTGATGGGAGATAGCGTGTATTTTAAACAATTCTGCCCATGTCGCATATTGGACGTTTTCCATTTCAAGTACAATATGGATATTGTTCTTGACGTTAGAAACCATAAGGGCGGGATGATAATTGTTCTTAGACATTTTGAAAGAACAAAGAAGGAGGGGAAATTTAAGAGAGGTTTTTGAGAGCGGAAGGCGAATTTTGGAAGAGAAACCCGGGGGGGGGGGTGTCTCGGCCGAAAGAGAGGACAAAGGTTGGGAGAGAAAAACTTTTGTTTAGACCTAGTCTCTTGATACCATGAAAGAAATAATCCCCTTGATTATTTTCATTAATTGAATAGGTATATATACAAGTTACAAAATAGGAGAATCCTATTCCTATTCTATTCATAAAATCTTATTCTACCATAATTCTAACTCTACAATTATGGTAGTGTATAATCCTAATTTAGGTAACAAATACATTACAATATACTACTCCTATATTTTCCAAATATACAATATTCTTATGTCCAACTAATACCAAAACCGAGACCACCAATATGGGCAGAATCCGTGACTTGAATAAGGCAATATACACCTGTATATTGTGTGTATATTACCTTATTTAACACCCGCGCCCTGTTGTACACCCTTAGTTTCGCCTGACTCTGATGCACAAATGCAGCTTCATCTGGTGTAGCATATGCTCCCTAGTAATCCACTTAGGCTGAAAAATTCTCAGGTTCCTTTCAATTCAAATGCCATAAACCACATGAATTGAATATACATGAATTGGGTTGGTTTGATTTTCTCACTTATCAAATTAAACTAATTACATCAATTATTTAAATTTATACATCAAATTAAACCAATAAAAAAATGAGATTTTCACTCTCGATTTTTCATGTTTTTTTCAATTATTATGGTATGGTCTATATAGCACAAAACATATAGTAAGTGCTCCCAATAATTCTTCAGTCCTAGTAAGATACAATAATTATAAGGTGTTTTCAAGAAAATAACACAAAATATCAGATGATGTCATCTTTTTTGCTTTTAATAAGATTTTTTTACCATCATCAAAATTATGATATATTTAAGATTAAAATTTTCAAAATATTTATACTTCACAAATATTATAACATATTTAAAGCTATAAATTTTAAATTCTTTATTTATTTCTAAATTTTTAATATTTCAAAGTATATGACATAAATTAAAATAAGGATAGTACATACATGAGAAATGATGAATTGTGATAACTGTAAAACAAGTAAAGGGATCACACAGCTTTCATCAGTAGAAGTGTGTGTCATCTTTTCTATAAGAGACTGTCAAGAAGATAGTGTCGCATAAACTAAAATGGAGGGAGTACTATTTAATAGGAGAATAATCTCTTCCAGCTTTACATAACTAATTCAATGTTCATTATGAAAAGAAAGAAGATTAGGACAAGTTGATGATATAATCCAAAGATAATAATGAATCTTTTACATATCAAAGTCGAATAAAATGGAATGAATATTAGGATCTATATATGTGTCAATTGATAGAGAGAACGTGTAGTATAAGCGTAATTAACGAGAATTAATATTTATACTGATGGAATATACTACGTATATTCCTAATATACTACGTATATTCCATGATATTATTAGAGATCTTGTATATGGGTAATTATGCTAGTAGTCTTGTATTAGGAAAATGTATATTTGATTTCCGTAATTATAGGCTAGGTTTACTATTGTATATCATGTATATAAATCATTTACATCAATGAAAATAATGAAAGGATTATTCTCTTTCATGATATCAACAGTCTAGGGCAAACTATTCCTTTTCCAAAAATATACTCCTTCCGCCGCCCGACTCGAACCCTAATTCTCGGCCGACGGCCGACCCCCCTTCAAATTTTTCTGAATCCCTAATTCTTCTCTTGTTCTTCCATCTTGTCTACCACAAAGAATACATTTCATTCTGCTTTTGCAGTCTCCAATATCAAGAACAATATCCCTATCGTTCTTGAGATGGAAAACGTCCAATACGCGACGTGAGCAGAACTATTTAAAGTTCATGCAAGGTCTAATAGAGTCCTTCATCACATTGTCAAATCGGAAAAAGGCAAGGAGAAGGTGCCTTCCACAGATGATGAAATCGAGTTGTGGACAACTCTTGATGCTACGGTACTCCAATGGATCTCTTACACCATCTCTACGGACCTCTTACAGACAATTATCGAACCCGACACCACGACAATGGAAGCTCGAAATATGTTGCGTGATATATTCCAAGATAACAAAAAATTTAGTGCCGTAACCCTTGAGCAAGAATTCTCTCACATCAATATGTAGCATTTTCCGAATGCCTCCGCCTATTGTCAAAGGCTCAAGGAGTTGTCGGATCAACTCAAGAATGTCGGCTCTCCCATCACAAACGATTGTCTCATTCTTCAAATGGTTGCAGCCTTCTCTGAGGCGTATAATGGAGTTGGAACTCTTCTTCGTCAAAGCAATCATCTCCCGCCGTTCTACCAAACACGTCTTAGAAGAAGCAGGGTTGGCTAAAAAGCCGGAGTCAATTCTGCCATGATGGTAGCCAACACCGATGACCCTCACTCTTTTTCGGAAAATTCTGGAAAAAAACGTAACAATGCTGGCAGCAAAAAGGGCCAAAATTGAAAAAATGGTGGCAAAAATCGCGGTGGCAATGGCGACGGTGGTGGCAGTGGCAGAGGATAGGGTGGCGTCAATGGCCAGTAAGGCCTTGGACTGTAGCACCACTGGCCGCAACCTTGGGCCAGTGGACCATGGTCGTGGGGTTGGGCCAGTAGGCAGTGGCCTACTCCACTTTTTTCGACTCCTCAATTTTGGGCATGGCCCAATAGCAACCAACAATAGGCTCGGCAGAACCAAACCTGGCAGCCTGCTGGCCTACTTAGGCCTCGGCTTCAGCAGGCCTTCGCTGCTGCCGGCCCAACATCAGTTTCGACCCCCATGGATATCGAGGCAGCGATGCATACACTTGGATTAAATCCTCCGGACATAAATTGGTACATCGACACCGGGGCCACCTGTCATATGACGTCTGCGCCAAGTAATCTCTTGTCTTAATTCAATTTGACCAAAAATCATCTCATAATTATTGGTGATGGTCATTCAATTCCAATTCATGGTTATGGTCAAACAAATTTACCTCCCCCGAACCCACCTTTAGCCTTGTAAAATGTCTTTCATGCTCCTAAATTAATTAAAAATTTGGTGTTTGTTCAGAAATTCACTACTTATAATTAGGTTTCTGTTGCCTTTGACCCTTTTGGATTTTCTGTGAAGGATTTTTCGACGGGGATACCTCTAATGAGATGTGATAGTCGGGGCGAGCTCTATCCCACCACCACTAAATAAGCCACACCGTCAACGTTTGCCGCTTTAGCACCTTCCTTAGGACATGCGCGTTTGGGTCATTACGGGGGTGTCTGTTCTTTCCTCTCTTAAAAACAATAATTTTATTGAGTATAATAGTAACGTAGTACTAATGTTTGTCCTTCTTGTCCGCTTGAGAAATATGCTAAATTACCATTTGTTGCCTCCAATTCTAGTACTATGTTGCCATTTGATATTATTCATAGCGATTTGTAGACATCTCCCGTTTTGAGCTCTTTGGGCCACTGTTATTATGTGTTATTTTTGAATGATTATTTTAATTTTTTATGAATATTAACGTTAACTAAAAAGTCTCAAGTTTGTTTCACATTCCTATCATTTAGAGTATTCATCCGTACCCAATTTGAACAGAAAATTAAAACATTCAATGTGATAATGGACCCAAATTTGATAATGTGCCGTTTTAAGAATTTTGTAAGGTTAATGGTATATCTTTTCGATTTTCTTGTCCACATACATCCTCACAAATGGGAAAACCGAGCGAAAAATACGCAAAATTAATAATATTGTTCGGACATTACTAGCTCATGTTTCATTACCACCTTCATTTTGGCATCATGCATTACAAATGACCACTTACCTTCTTAACATACTCCCTAGCAAATGATTAACATACCAATCTCCACTCCAAATTCTTTATCACAAAGATTAGTTGTATTCTCATCTTAAGGTGTTTAGGTGTTTATGATATCCTCTCTTTCCCTCTACTACAATAAACAAACTACAAGTCTGTTCTACCGCTTTTGTGTTTTTGGTTATCTGTCTAATCATCGTGGTTACAAATGTTATGATTTATCCTTTAATAAAATCATCATTAGTCGCCATGTCATTTTTTATGAAACTCAATTTCTATTTGCTAAGTTGCATGATTCCGTGTCTAATTCTTATAATTTTCTGGATGATGAACTCTCAGAGTAAGTGGTCCACCATTTGATCTGGCTAATTCTATAAGAGACTGTCAAGAAGATAGTGTCGCATAAACTAAAATGGAGGGAGTACTATTTAATAGGAGAATAATCTCTTCCAGCTTTACATAACTAATTCAATGTTCATTATGAAAAGAAAGAAGATTAGGATAAGTTGATGATATAATCCAAAGATAATAATGAATCTTTTAAATATCAAAGTCGAATAAAATGGAATGAATATTAGGATCTATATATGTGTCAATTGATAGAGAGAACGTGTAGTATAAGCGTAATTAGCCGAGAATTAATATTTATACATTGAAATCACTTATTTTAATTATATTACCACGGTTGAGATTGTGGAGAAGACATGACCATTACTTCACGTAGAGAAACAAGAAGAGAAACATATATTTTCACACTCAATATTATTCCGTAATCTTCTTCGTCAACTTGGAGAAATTTGAGGGATTTTCCTAATTTTGTGATACACTCAATCACATGCTACTGAGATTTTGACAAGAATAAGGAACAATTGGCTGGCTAGCACATGGTAGGACACCGCGTGTTCCTCCTTTTTAAAATGTTTGCGTTCTACTCTGCTTTCCAGATACGATTTCATCGTATGTTCTGAATAATATTACTACTTGTAATATTTTAAAATCACGTCTAATTATGTTACATTTTAAAATAAGATAGTGTTCTGAAGTAACTCTAGTTTAATTTCATGCATTTTTTCTTAAAGCGATTTATAACTTATTCATCAAACCGTGGTCTAATAAGCCTTCCTCCTTAATTATGGGTCTAATATGTAAGTCTCATAAACTAATTATTGAGTCCATTTTGGTTCCTTAACTTTGAATTCTTATATCAAATCTCTTTCCCTTTCTTTCGGTCTTCATAATTTTCATATCAACTATTCAAAATTGCAAAGCCAGCTAGACAGTCTCATATCTCTAGTCATTAAAACGGATTGCAAAGATATTATTAATATGCTAACTAACAATTCAAACTGTTATTCCATTTCGATTGATGACTGCATGGCTAAAGATAGGAATATAATCCTCCACTAAATCACATCTACAATGAATTGAAGCAGCTTATTAGTTAGCAAAGCAAAGATGCAAAGTGATTTAATGTTTTGTCATTTCTAATTTTAACAATAACCATATGGGTACGTGTAATATCTGTTAGTACTAATAATATTAGTAGTATCTTTTTTTAACAGTTCAAAATTGAGTTACAGTCTGCCAAAATCTATTACAGATAATGCTGGACAGATAAGAAAGATAATCGTAGCAATAAATGCCAGGAAAGAATTGGACAAAAACAAAATAATTACAAGCAATTATTCGTTCAATTTTAGTTGGATACATTTTGGCACATCGTTCAAAGGTCAAAAGTGAGACGCGAAATGGGAGCCCCCAAAGCCATATCAACATAAGCTTAATTATATAGACGGGCCCGCAAAGATAACCCAGGGCCAGAGATTATATGACACACTTTTCTTTTTAGTCATTTAAAAAAAATGATACATTTCTTTATTTAGTAACAATTTAATTTTAAACTTTATTTTTTATGTTTAACGAGATGATCTATAACAACACAAACATCTTTGATTTATTTTATACCACAAAATTCAAAAATCTTCATGTATTTCTTAAACTTCGTGTCCAGTTAAACTACAACACATAAATTGGGACGGAGGGAGTAATTTTTATTTAAATCCTATATATGTATTAAAAAGTTTATTATATATCTATAATATTTAACTGTGAATTCAATTATTATCGAATATTAACTTAACTTAACTTCAAATTTTGATCCGCATCTATCGAAGGCTAAGAGGAATTGATGGTGTCTTTACGAACAACAATGGGAACTGGGTGACGGGTTTAGTGAAAGGCGTATATACCTTATTGATAGAATATGCGGTGTATATTGGACTCAATATACACGGTTTTCCGTACTACATATACCTTGTATATATTTTCCATAAATACACAGTTTCCCCTCTTACCATATTTGTAGAATTCTTGCACTTGTGTAATTATGGTAGTAGTCTTGTATTAGGAAAAGGTAGATTTAATTTCCATAATTAAATATTGTATATCATGTATATATACCTTTGACATTAATGAAAATAATCAAGGGATTATTCTTTTTCATGGTATCAGCAGTCTAGGGCAAACTTTTCCTTCTCCAAATATTCTCCCTTCCGCTGCCCTACTCTACCAATCGGCCAACGGCCGACCCCCTCCCTTTCCCTTCAAATTTTTTTTTCAAAACCCTAATTCTCCTCATGTTCTTTAAATATGTCTATCTCAAAGAACACATTTCATCATGCCATTGTAGTCTCCAACATCAAGAACAACATAGCTATCATTTTTTATATGGAAAACGTCCAATACGCGATGTGGGCAGAACTATTTAAAGTTCACGCACGGTCTCATCGAGTCCTTCATCACATCATCCCCTCGGTAACAAGCAAAGAGAAGGTGCCTACCACCGATGATGAAGTAGAGTTATGGACAACTCTTGATGCTACGATACTCCAGTGGATTTATTCCACTATCTCTACGGACCTCTTGCAGACTATTATTGAACCCGACGCCACGACAATGGATACTTGGAATAAGTTGCGTGATATATTTCAGGATAACAAAAATTCTCGTGGCGTGACCCTTGAGCAGGAATTCTCACACATCAATATGGAGGATTTTATGAATATCTCAGCCTATTGTAGAAGGCTAAAGGAGTTGTCGGATCAACTCAAGAACGTTTGTGCACCTGTCACGAATGATTGTCTTGTTCTTCAGATAGTTGCAGGCCTATCTGAAGCTTATAATGGCGTTGGAACTCTTATTCGTCACAACAATCATCTCCCGCCGTTCTACCAAGCATGTTTCATGCTCACCTTAGAAGAAGCTGGGTTGGCTAAAAAGGCAAAAACCGGAGCCAATTCTGCTATGATGGCAGCCACGTCCGATGATCCTCACTCATTCTGGGATAATTCTAGCTAAAACCGTAACAACGGTGGCGGCAAAAAGGGCCACTGAACCCATGGCAGCAGGCTTGGGCCATTAGGTAGTGACCCTGGGCCATGTCGTGGGCTAATGGGAAGTGGCCAATGACACCGTGCCCAGTTCCAGCGAATTGTGCCAGGCCCAACTACACTCAGCCGAAGCAGACTAGGCCAGTGCACAATAACTGGTAGCAGGCTGGCCTGCTTGGGCCTCGGTCTCAGCAGGCCTTCGCTGCTGTAGGCCCAACATCAGTTCAGACTCCCACGGATATCGAGGCAGCGATACATACACTTAGATTAAATCCTTCGGGCGTAAATTAGTATATGGACACCGGGGTCACCTCTCATATGACGTCCACTCTAGGTAATCTCTCATCTTATTTCAATTTGAGCAAAAATCGTGGCATAATTGTTGGGAATGGTCATTCGATTCCAATTCGTGGTTATGGTCACACACATTTATTTCCCCCGAACCCATCATTCATGCTCCTCACTTGATTAAAAATTTGGTGTCTATTTGCAAATTTACAACTGATAATTGTGTTTCTGTTGACTTTGACCCTTTTGGATTTTCTGTGAAGGATTTCACGATGGGGATACCTCTAATGAGATGTAATAGTCGGGGAGAGCTTTATCCAATCACCACCACCACTACCACTACTTCCACTAATCAAGCCACACCGTCCATGTTTGCCGCTCTAGCTCCTTTCTTGTGGCATGCACGTTTGCGTCATCCGAGGGCGTCTGTTCTTTCCTCTTTTAAAAACGATAATTTTATTGAATGTAATAGTACGTGTAGTACTAATATTTGTCATTCTTGTCCGCTTGGGAAACATGTTAAATTATCGTTTGTAGCCTCAAATTCTAGTACTTTGTTGTCATTTGATATTATTCATAGTGATTTGTGGATATCTTCCGTTTTGAGCTCTTTGGGACACCGTTATTATGTGTTATTTTTGGATAATTATTCTAATTTTTTTGGGACCTTTCCGTTATCTAAAAAGTCTCAAGTTTATTCCACATTCTTAATGTTTAGAGCATTCATCTGTACCCAATTAGAACGGAAAATTAAAAACATTCAATGTGATAATGGAAGAGAATTTGATAATGGGCCGTTTCGGGAATTTTGTAACACTAATGACATATATTTTCGGTTATCTTGTCCTCATACGTCCTTATAGAATGGAAAAGCCGAAAGAAAAATTCGTACCATTAATAATATTGTTCGCACTTTATTAGCCCATGCTTCATTACCACCTTCTTTTTGGCATCATGCATTACAAATGACTACTTACCTTCTTAGCATACTCCCTAGCAAAGGATTAGCTTATCAATCTCCCCTAAAAATTCTTTATCGTAAAGATCCTTTGTATTCTCATCTTAGGGTGTTTGTGTGTTTCTGCTATCCACTTTTCCCGTATGCTATAATTAACAAACTTCAACGTTCTACCGCTTGTGTGTTTTTGGGTTATCCATCTAATCATCGTGGTTACAAATGTTTTGATTTATCCTCTTGTAAAATCATAATTAGTCGTCATGTCATTTTTTATGAAACCCAATTTCCGTTTGCTAAATTGTATAATTCCGTGTCTAGTTCTTATAATTTTTTGGATGATGGGCTCTCACCATATTTCATCCACAAGTGGGCCCAACACTCCCGTGACCCAAATCTGCCAGCAGGCCCACTTCCTGCTGGCCCAACTACTCCCTGCCCATGTCCTGTTTTTCGGCCAGTAGGCCCAATAAATTTTCCCCTGGTCCAGTTTTTCAGCCAATAGACCCACTGCCTGCTGACCCAATTATACAGTCCATCGGTCCAGCCCTTCGGCCAACAGGCCCACTGCCTGCTGGCCATTCTCGAGATGACCCGATATCATCTCAAGTCCAGTCCACTTCTATTCCGAGTCAAGGGCCCGTTACTCATAGCCAACGTGGTATTTTTAAACCGAAACGACATTTTAATCTCAATTCTAATGTCACTAAATTGCCCCTACCACGTAACTCAGTGTCTGCTTTCATGATCCGAATTGGAAAATGGTCATGGATGATGAATATAATGCTTTTATTGAAAATAAGACGTGGAATTTGGTGCCCTGTCCGCCTGGTGTCAATGTTATTCATTCTATGTGGATTTTTACTCATAAGGAAAAATCTGACTGTTGTTTTGAGAGGCATAAGGCATGTCTTGTAGGTGATGAAAAAACTCAACAGGTTGACATATATTGTGGAGAGACATTTAGTATGGTCGTCAAACCAACAACCATTCGCATTGTTCTTAGACTGGCTCTCTAAAAAGCATGGCTCATTCATCAGTTGGATGTCAAACATGCTTTCTTGTATGGTGATCTTAAGGAGACATTATACATGCATCAGCCCTTGGGTTTTAGGGACCCGATCATCCTAACCATGTCTGTTTGCTGAAGAAGTCCTTGTATGGGCTAAAACATGCCCCTCGGGCTTTATATAAAAGGTTTGTAGATAATGTGTCGACTATTGGGTTTTCTCACAGCAGGTCTGATCATTCTTTGTTCATCTATCGTCATGGTACTTCTCTGGTGTACATTCTATTATATGTGGATGATATTATATTGACTGTCTCTTCGGATAAATTGCGCAAGTATATCATGTCTCTTCTCAGTTCAGAATTTGCTATGAAAAACTTGTGGCCCTTGAGTTATTTTTGGGTATATATGTTGATGAAAAGAAGGCCGTAAACTTAAGTTTCCAGTATGAGCCGCGAGATGATTTGCTAGGAGTACCAAAGATTGCTAACCGACCTATGGTGACATGCTTAATGCGGAGTGAAGTGTGGAGTGGAGTTGAAGACAAGAGTTGAAGATCTAAGAAGAAAACATTTTTTTGGGCTTTTATGTAGGTCTTGGCCGAGACAACCTTTTAGCTTGTTTTAATTCCTAGCTTAATTACTAGATCTCCCTATAGCTTAATTACTATGTCATATAATAAGATAAGAAGACCAAGCCGAGAACCATCTAGAAGGAGAAGCTTACAACGTTCCCCAAAGAGATAATTCATGAACTAGTTAGTTCATGCACTTATCTACACGGATGACACAAAAGGGTGGCCTAGAGAACATGGAGAGTTGGGTCTTTTTCCTTCTCCCAAATAGGTCAAACCTCTCCCCCTTTCCCATTCGGCCTAGATGCATTTTTTTGTCTATCTTGTTACCTCTTCTAGAAGGTTTAGAACTATTATAAATAGGGGATGCAGTTGATTAAAGGAGGCATTGAAATTTTATGAAATATATTTGAGTTTTCTCAAACTTTTCTAAGTTATTCAACTTTTGTGTTGTTATCGTAGTTGGTCCTTTTGTGGTCCAACCCTCGATTCTTTTGTGGTCCAACCCTCGATTCTTTTGTGGTCCAGCCATTGGTCTTTTTATGGTCCAAACCCTAGGTGTAATTCTAGTTAGAACTTTTGTGATCTAACTATACCCAAGTCAAATTTCTATCTGGTTACTTTGTCACAAACACGTTAGAAGGTCATCTCGGCCTACATCACCTTACCCGCACCCGAACTTGTCTATCAATTTCGTGTCCAATCATTGTCCAAACTGCCTAATCCCCTTCACTTTATTACACTACAACACTTTCCCAACATACACCAAAAAGGCCATTAACAACTCCTCCCCAAAACACCCGAAAATCCAACCAACGACTCCACCATCCTCACAGGGTTCAACATTCGTACCTTATTGTCCCGACCAGTTTCCACCACCTTACCACCATCCAACCACCAACATAACCTACAACGTGTCTAGTTCATCATCTCCAAACGCCTTAGCCCCAAACCACGTAAGGGCACCCGTACATCTCCCATAAACCTAAACTATCCAGAAACCGTCCTATTCTACCAACCTCTATTTGATTCCCATATTTGTGTCCGTCCAGCCCCAAACCAACTCCGACCAATCTAACCATACAATTCCCTCCTTATATACATTAGTTTGGTATCAGAGTAAGGCTTTCCCGTCCCACACCTTGATGCTATGGCTAACATAAATGAAGAACTTCGGAGGATCATAAGTGACCTTATTGCGGAATAAGCAAAATTTTTATAGAGAATTTGCGGGGCATGCCGTGATTAATAATATTGAGTTCGGGGAGGAGTTTTCACAAATCAACCCAAGGCATGAAAGGGAAGAGTATCAAGATTGTGGAGATTCATTTGTTATTGAGGAACCCGAAGTAAAGGAGGTCCTAGAGGAAGATGTTGATCTTGCGGAAGAGGGTGAAAGTTTAGTACTCCGACGTGTGTTGAGTGTTCAACTTGAAGAACAAGAGGAGGCACAAAGAGAACAACCATTTTACACTTGATGCAACGTAAATGACAAGGTATGTAATATGATCATTGATGGAGGAAGTTGTACCAATACGGCCTCCGTGGAAATGGTTGACAAATTGAAGTTGCCTACCCGCAGCCATCCTAAACCATATGCTCTCCAATGGTTGAACAAATACAAAGGGATAAAGGTAATGTAACAAACTCTTGTTAGTTTTTGGGTTGGTAAGTATGAAGATGAGATATGGTGTGACATCCTATCTATGGATGCTTGTCATATTTTATTGGGTCGGCCATGACAATTTGATAGGAAAGCGCACCATGATGGAGAAAATAATGTCTATTATTTTTAAAAGGATGACAAGAAGGTCCGGTTGATACCAATGTCACCTCGTGAGGTGAGGAAAATGAAGATCCAAAATGTCAAGAACCGCAAGGAAAAGTCTGAGGCCCTCTTTCTTAATGTGGGAGATACGGTTGAAGATGCCGACTTGAAGGAACTCTTGAAGAAATTTGAAGATGTATTTCAGGATAATCTTGCACCCGGATTACCACCAATCAGAGGTATTGAACATGCTATTGATTTTATTCCAGGAAGTTCATTACCTAATTGTCTAGCCGATAGATGCAATCCGAAAGAGGCTAAGGAGTTTCTAAGACAAGTGCAATAATTATTAGACAAAGGCTTTGTCCGAGAGAGCCTTAGTCCCTGTGTGGTACCCGCCTTGTTGGTGCCAAAGAAATATGGGACTTGGCGCATGTGTATTGATAGTCGAGCGATCAATAACATCACCGTGAAATACAGGTTTCCTATGTCTAGATTGGATGATATTTTGGATGAATTGAGTGGGACCAAGTTGTTCTCCAAGTTAGATTTGAGGAGTGGCTACCATCAAATAAGGATACGAGAGGGAGATGAATAGAAAATGACTTTCAAGACCAAGTATGGTTTGTACGAATGGATTATGATGCCATTTGGATTGTGTAATGCTCGAAGCTCTTTCACGAGGCTCATGCACGAGGTACTACGACCATCTATTTGGATTGTGGAAGCTATCCGGAGTTGGCCCGAGCCTACGAATGTAAGTGAGGTAAGAAGTTTCCATGATTTGGCTTCTTTTTATCATCGTTTCATTCGAGATTTTAGTACCCTTGTTGCCCCTATCATTGAACTAATGAAAAATGGTGAGTTTAAATGGTCCCAAGGACCACAAAGAGCTTTTAAAACCTTGAAGGGAAGGTTATGTGAAGCACCGATTCTAGCTATTTTGAACTTTGAGAAACTATTTGAAGTTGAATGTGATGCTAATGGGGTTGGTGCTGGTGACATCTTGATTCAAGACAAACGACCTATTTCTTTATTTAGTGAAAAATTGGGTGGTGCACGACTAAATTATTCTACTTATGACAATGAGGTTTATGCTATTGTGAGATCCTTGGTCCAATGGGAACATTATTTGAGGCCAAAACCTTTTGTCTTATATTCAGATCATGAATCCTTTGAGTGTTTACATGGGAAAAGAAAGTTGAATCCAAGGCATGCTAAGTTGGTATTGAGGCCTTCAAAAAGTTACATGATCAAATCCGAGCACAAATTCAAAAGGCCAATACCAAGTACAAAATGGATGCAAACAAGTCAAGGACTCAACAACAATTCCAGCCCAGAGATTTGGTTTGGCTACACCTAAGGAAGGAAAGATTTCCTAACTTGAGAAAGAACAAGCTAATGCCGATGACAGATGGTCCTTTCAAGACATTGGCCAGGTTTGGGGAAATTTCCTACAAGGTAGAACTTCTGGACGAATATGGAGGTATTAGTTCAATGTTTAATGTTGGAGACTTATCACCATACTTAGATGATGAGAATTTGAGGGCAAATTCTATTAAATAAGAGGAGTATGATGATAAGAAGATCGTAAAATTAAGTTTCCAACATGAGCCGCAAGGTGATTTGCTAGGAGTGCCAAAGATTGCCAACCGTCCTATGGTGACATGCTTAATGTGGAGTGGATAAGAAGACAAGACTTGAAGATCCAAGAAGGAAACATTTTTTTCGTCTTTTATATAGGTCTTGGCCAAGATCACATTTTAGCTTATTTTAATTCCTAGCTTAATTACTAGATCTCCTTATACCTTAATTACTATGCCATGTATTAAGATAAGATGACCAATCCGAGAACCATCTAGAAGGAGAAGCTTCCAACGTTCCCCAAGGAGGTAATTCATGAACTAGCTAGTTCATGCACTTATCTACATGGATGACACAAAAGGGTGGCCTAGAGAACATGACGAGTTGGGTCTTTTCCCTTCTCCCAAATCGGCCGAACTTCTCCCCCTTTCCCATTCGGCCTAAATGCATTTTTATGTCTATCTTGTTACGTCTTCTAGAAGGTTTAGAACTAGTATAAATATGTGATGTAGTTGATTAAAGGAGGCATTGAAATTTTATGAAATATATTTGAGTTTTCTCAAACTTTGCTAAGTTATTCAACTTTTGTGTTGTTATCTTAGTTGGTCCTTTTGTGGTCCAACCCTTGGTCCTTTTGTATTCCAAACCCTAGGTGTAAGTCTAGTTAGAACTTTTGTGATCTAACTATACCCAAACCAAGGTTCTATCCGGTTACTTTGTCACAAACACATTAGAAGGTCATCTAGACCTACATCACCTTACCCGCACCCGAACTTGTCTATCAATTTTGTGTCCAAACTGCCTAATCTGTTTCACCCCATTACACTACAATACTTTCCCAACCTAAACCAAAAAGGTCGTTAACCAACTCCTCCAAAAAATACCCAAAAACCGAACCAACTACTCCACCGTCCTCACCGGGTTCAACCTTCGTACCTTGCTATCCCGACTATTTTTCGCAACCTTACCACCATCCAACCACCAGCATAACCTAAAATGTATCTAGTTCATCCTCTCCATACGCCTTAGCCCCAAATCACGTAAAGGCACCCGTACACCTCCCACAAACCTAAACTGTTTGGAAACCGTACTATTCTACCAATTTCCATTTGATTCCCATATTTGTGTCCGTCCATCCCCAAACCAACTCCGACCAACCTAACTATACAATCCCCTCCTTATATACATCAACTGTGACACGCCATGCAGATGGTCTATTTTTATCACAGAGGAAGTATGTGGCTGAGATTATTGAGAGAGCTGACATGTCATCCTGTAAGTCCTCTCCTACTCCGGTTGATACAAAACCGAAGTTGAGTGCTAATTCTAGCACACCTTACGAGGATCCCTCCCACTATTATAGTCTTGTAGGGGCTCGTCAATATCTTACATTCACGAGGCCCGATATTACTTATGTAGTGCAACATGTGTGTTTATTTATGCATAATCCGAGGGACGAGCACATGCATGCTCTTAAACGTATTGTGCGTTACATTCAGGGCACTCTTGATTATGATCTGCACTTATATCCATCATCCGTATCTACTCTCGTATCTTATACTAATGCTGATTGCAGTGGATGTCCAGAAACCAGACGTTCGACATCTGGTTATTTTATGTTTCTTGGTAATAACTTGGACTTTTTATCGGCTAAACACCATGCTACTTTATCGCGATTCAGTGCAGAGGCCGAGTATCGAGGGGTAGCCAATGTGGTGTCCGAGTCATGTTGGCTACGTAATCTCCTATTAGAGCTTCACTTTCTTATTCAGAAAGCTACATTGGTCTACTGCGATAATGTTAGTGCGATCTATCTCTCTGAAAATCTGGTCCAACATCAGCGCACTAAACATATCGAGATGGATATTCACTTTGTTCACGAAAAGGTAGCTCGTGGACAAGTACGTGTCTTGCATGTCCCTTCACAGTACCAAATTGCTGACATCTTTCCTAAGGGTCTTCCCTTGGTTTTGTTTGAAGATTTTAGGAACAGTCTTAGCGTACGACAACCGCCCGCTATGACTGCGGGGGTGTGATATAATATACCGTGTATATTGGACTCAATATACACGGTTTCCCCTACTATGTATACCGTGTATATATTTCCCATATATACACGGTTTCCCCTCTTAACATATTTGTGGAATTCTTGTACATGTGTAATTATGATAGTAATCTTGTATTAAAAAAAAGATAAATTTAATTTTCATAATTAAATATATATTATAAATATATACCTTGACATTAATAAAAATAATTAAAAAATTATTCTCTTTCACTAATTGCACGGATTGCGTATTCCAAAGATGAAAAAGCTATTCCGATTATAAATTGATACCGACTCCACAGAGGTAAATTTATAACCTACTCGAAAAAGGAAATCTAATTCTTAATTCAATTTTATGTGAGTGCAGGTTCCTGATGAGTCAGGGAGGACATTCTATGCTTAGACACATGTACAGGATATATAGCAGAAAGATGAATTAGGAATTATCTTTGTTAGAAATATTTTAGCTTGTAATAATAATGATCTACTTAACTCCAGAACCTTAACTCATTCGGTCCAATGAAACCCTGTATTTTATTCTGACTAATAAACTATTTCCCGATTTTTTTTATTAATTATGTATTTTTTATTTTAGATAAAATTGTATTCCTATTATAATTAGGTTTCTTAATTTAGATAGAATTATATTTTATATTATAATTAGATTAATTAATTATCTAGTTTAAATATTCTTGTACTACTATATATATTGTACATTATTGATGATTACAATCAAGGAACATATTCCTTTATGATATCAGTAACCTAAAAATACCTCCACTGCCGCCGATCATAGCTCTCGGCCGCCACTGCCACAGAACCCTAATGTTTTTTTTTCAGTCATTCTCTCTCCCTTTTCCTCCTAAATTTCATCTTCCATGGCTGACAAAATCGAATTTCATCTGCACTTGCAGTAAACAACATCAAAAACTTTATCCCTATCACCCTTAAGATGGAAAAGAGTCAATACTCCTCGTGGGCGGAGCTTTTTAAGATTCATTGTCGTGTTTACGAAGTTATCGACCATATCATCCCTCCTACATCGAAGTCCACAGACCTACCCTTCACTTTCACTTCTGATGATGCACTCTGGTCTCATTTAGGCGCAGCAGTCCTCCAGTGGATATACGACACGATCTCTAATGATCTGTTGCACACCACCATTGAGACCGATGTCACTGCCCGCCAAACATCGGAACGTTTGGAAAGTATTTTCCACGACAACAAAACTCAATGAGCGTTATACCTTAAAAATTAGTTCAGGGACGTTCATCAGGACGATTTTCCAAATGTGTCTGCTCAAGAACTCAAGATGCTTGCCGACCAACTCTCCAACATCGGCGCACCAGTCAATAATCAACGATTGGTCACTTATTGCAGGCTTGAACAAATTCTATGACTGTGTTGCCACCATTCTTCAGCAATGCACGCCGTTACCTCAGTTTTATGAGGCCCGTTCGAAGCATATTATTGAGAAAACCCAAAAAATCAAGCGCAACACCACTCATGCCAGCATTGCTGACACGCCATCACCACCACCATCGGGCCCTCCGCCGACAGCAGGGCCTCTAACTCTGGCAACCAGAACCGCCGGCCCAGGAACCGAAGCAGCTCGCATCCACCCGCAACAACCGCCGGAGTAGCCAATCCGGCATGGGCCTCGGCGGACGGAATTCCTGCAACAACGGCGGCGGGAAGGGGCAGTCCCCGACGGCAGGAAACATCCAACATCGACCACGGCAACAACCTCTGTCGTGGGCTGCCTACCCACCTTGGGCTGCATGGGCCCCATCGTCATGGGCCTCTTCTCTTAGCCCGTATCCGACATTGTCGTGGACTACACCTCAGAACCTACAGGCCCACCCTGGCATACTTGGCCCACGTCCCCAACATGCCTACACAACACAGCCCCCTCCCCCTCCCTTAACTTATGCACCGACTGACATTGAGGAAGCTATGAACACAATGTCACTCAACGCTCCAAACAAAAATTAGTATATAGACACATGCGCCACATCTCACATGGCGGCATCACAAGGTGATGGAATGTCTCAACAGATGGGAGTGGACTGTGTTGAAACATTCATCCCAGTCGTAAAGCCCGCAATCATCCGAACTGTCCTTAGTATTGCTCTATTGAAGTCTTGGACCATTCATCAGGTTGATGTCAAGAATGCCTTCTTAGATTGGGATCTTCATGAAACGGTATATATGCGTCAACCTATGGGTTTCAGGGATCCTATTCATCCGGATTATGCGTGTCTGTTGCAGAAATTGCTCTATGGACTGAAACGGGTAATTGAGCATGGTACCAACGGTTCGCCAATTATGTCTCCCCTATCGGTTTTTGATACAGCAGATCTGATCATTCCCTGTTCATCTACAATAAGGGTACATACATGGCTTACCTATTATTATATGTTGATGACATCATCCTCACCACATCATCTGATGCTCTCCACTGGTCCATTATGTCTCTCCTTTCCTCTGAGTTTGCTATGAAGGATCTGGGGCCCCTGAGTTATTTATTGGGCATCTCTGTCACTTAACATTCTGGCGGCCTATTTTTATGTCAGAAGAAGTACGTCGAAGAGATTCTTGACCGTGCAGACATGACATCTTGCAAACCATCCCACACGCCAGTAGACACCAATTTCAAGCTCAGCGCTGATTCCGGCCCTCTATATTCAGACCCGACTCACTATCGTAGCTTGGCTGGGGCCCTGCAGTACCTCACATTCACGAGACCTGATATATCATATGTCGTGCAACAAATTTTCCTATACATGCAAAATCCGATGAAAGCACACATGCATGCCCTCAAACATATTTTACGATACGTCCAAGGTACACTTCACTTCGGATTACATCTATACAGGTCATCGCTCACTGGTCTTACTGCTTATTCTGATGCTGACTAGGGTGGATGTCCTGATACCCGACGCTCCACGTCTGGTTACTACGTTTTCCTCGGAGATAACCTATTGTCTTGGTCTTCCAAAAGGCAACCTACAATATTCCGATCCAGTGCCGAAGCAGAGTACAGAGGTGTCGCCAACGTTGTCTCTGAGTCTTGTTGGATCCGTAACCTTCTACTTGAGCTTCACTACCCGATTCAAAAGGCAACAATGGTCTACTGCGATAATATTAGTGCGATATATCTTTCCGGCAATTCCGTCCAACATCAGCGCACTAAACACATTGAGATGGACATTCGTTTCATTCACGAAAAAATGGCTCGTGGTCAAGTTCATGTCCTTCATGTTCCTTTCAGTTATCAGATTGTCGACATCTTCACCAAATGACTTCCGCGCATACTATTTGATGATTTTCGAGTCAGTCTCAGTGTTCGTGAACCTCCCGCTTCGACTGCGGGGTTTAATAGAATATTTTTTGAATAATTTTTCATTAATTGTATATCTCTTATTTAGGTAGAATTATATTCCTATTGTAATTAGGTCTCCTATTTTAGGTAGAATTATATTTTCTATTGTAATTATGTTGATTAGTTACCTAATTTAAATATTCTTGTATTACTATATATATTGTATATTATTGATGAATACAATTAAGAAATCTATTGGTTTACTGACGTATAATATATATGATAAATCTTTAATCAAAAACAAGAAATAAATAAATAAAAGAGACAAAAAACTTTTTGTGCAAGCAGCTCAGCTGTATAATTATCATGCGCATATTAATTTCGCGACAGCATGCGGTATCAGATATTTGTTCAATAATTAATACACCATATCGTTTCAGATTTTTAAACAAATGGGAGACTTTTATTACTTAAAATATTGTTCTTTTTTCATGCATTTTGGTTGTTCTAAGCTTCCTGATAAATCAAAATTAGACAATTATTTAGTCGGTCCTAATTTTGATAACCAATGTGAACAATTACCATACCAATAAATAAATCAATTACACCCTAAGGAGCACCCCAGCCCCTTCCAAGAAGGTTTCAAAGCAAATAAAAAAACTAGTTACAAAATCCTTTGTAGCATTAAACTACTATTTTTATACTTCTTTGATGACTGAAATAAACTTATCCTCTCTCTTATTTCTATCTGTATTTGCTGTAATATTTACACTTTGATGCCTAAATATCCTCCAGTTTCTTGCCTCCCATGTGTGGTAGATGAGTGCCATTAGTTCCTTCTTCACCTTCTTCCAATGGGCAATACTGCTCCAGAGTTGTTTGGTCCATGTACAAGCTACAAAAATAAGTGTTAAAGAGTTTTCTTAGGCAACATGTTGCACTCTCTCCCAAGCAACAAGTGTCACCTTTCTCTGATTTTGATCACTTCCCCATAAATAATCTCTACTCAATTTATCCACCCCTTTCACCACACTCTTGAGGTAGTATAAAAACTGCTCCCCAGAAGTTATGTAGAGAAATCAAAACTGAATTGATGATTTGAAGTCTCCCTGCATATGAGAAATGTCTAGCAGAAGCAGCTGAGATCCTCTCTGTAATCTTTCACTATCAACTGGTGGCAATCCTGTTTGATCCATTTTTTTGGTGAAAGTGGCAATCCCAAGTATCTCACTGGGAATTCACCCAATGTGAATCCTGTAATCTCCAATAGTTTCTCCCTGGTTTCATCATCTACACCAGCTATGAAGAGATTAGATTTGTCTTGATTAGCCTCCAATCTAATGACCTCTGAGAAATGTTTTAATGCTTCCATGATCCTACTGAGTTCTCATTGCCCTTTTAAAATAACATAAGATCATCAGCAAAAGCTAAGTGTGTAAGCTTCAGGCACTTGCACATAGAGTGAAACCTAAAGTCTGGCAGAAGTGCCATTTTCCCCAAAATTCTAGACAAGTAATCCATCACCATCACAAATAGTAAGGGTGAAATTAGATCACCTTATCTAATCCCCCTCTTACAATCAAAATACCCATGCCCTTCACTATTCATATTAACTGAGAACTTAGTGGAAGACACACATAGCATTATCAGTTGAATAAAATATTTATTGGCGTCTCTTATATCTTCTATATTTCTTATACTTCCTTAGGTCAATTTTTTTTTCTTGGATATCCAGCTTACGCCAGACTATTACTGAAGATAGTAGTCTCGGATCTCAACACTACTATCAATAAATTATGAAATATGCCTAAATAACTAAGATTTAAGAACAGAACAACTGATATCAATCTTCATGGTACATCTTGTCTAGTCTTTCTATTGTAGTGCCTAAGCAAATCATGGCAAATCAACTCATTATGCACTAGAGATCTTTCTTGGACAAAAACAACCTGTGTGTCAGCTACCAAACTAGGGAGAATCTGGTTCAACCTAGTACAAATCGTTTTGGAAATGCACTTCTAGAGAACATTACAACAGGATATAGGCCTATACTGACTTGCACTGATAGGGGATAGTACTTTAGGTATCAGTGCTATAATTGTGGCATTCAGTTGTTTCAACAATTTTACATTATCAACAAACTCTAGGATAACCTCTGCAGCATCGTTCCCAATGATATCCCAAGCTGGTCTGTAGAACCCACTTCCATAACCATCTGAACCCGAGTTCTTGTTAATATTAATTCCCCAAATTCCATCTTTTACATCCTTTACACTATACTTCTTAAGTAATCCCTTGACTGTAGCATTGCTTTTATTCCCAATTTAGAACGATTCCCGTATATGTCTCCCTCGCTGGTTAGCAGCTTGTGTATTTTGAGCTTCCTGTTCCATTATAGCCTTCCACGATGGAGTTCTAGCTCTCTTGCACATGGCAGGCGCAGGTTAAGCTAACGTGCACCAAGAGAGAGAAAACCCATCAAGTGAAAGGAAAAATTGATATTATTATTAATCTCATTTTAACAAGGGTTTAGACATCCTCGAAAGGACCAAAACTTACTAGATTCGGAGGGGTGCAAGAACTACCTAACCTAATAATGAAGCCTCACATTTGGGCACCTCTGACATAAATAGAAATAACGTATATACAAAACTAGCATTTTTTCTCAAGCGTTTTGGTATGATCAAAACTAGATCAATATAATTAAGAATCAAGTTCCACAACTTGCTCTCTTCTGTTAAACTTTTAATTAAATTCTTCTCACACGTTTCTTGAGAAATTACTAGTAACTTTTATGTAAAGATTTGAGAAAAGCATTGCTTTATCAAGTAACTAAATTGACGCAAATAGGAAATAATACTAAATGTTATCCCTCTATTATTTGGATATTCTCAACTAAGAAAATAAGAAATGATTTTGTAGTCTTTTACAAATTTATTTTTAGTTTTCGTAGAATAGTGTAATTTTCTTTATTTGTAGTATTTTCATTAATGCAATATATATATAGGTAATTACAATTACAAACCTAAATATATGAGAATATTTAATTTACATAATTATATTAAATAATATAATTAAAGAATATATAGAGAATAAATATATTCTCTATCACACCACCGCAGTCGGAGCGGGAGAAAATCATACGCTCAGACTGGATCTAAAGTCAAAGAACAATAGTCAAGAAGTCCCTTAAGAACCATTAAAGAAGAAAACACTCCCACTAGGATCTTTTTCTATACAATCGACACAAATTTAAAATCTGTAATTAACCATGAAAAGAATTCTATTTATTCCACCGTAACCCTCGAGATGAACGGAAGCTTTTGAGCAAAATGTGACTCGCTAGTCGATTGGTCAGGTGACGAAAACTTCATTTATTATTTTAGTATTAGTCACCTATCACGAAATAAAATGGGATGGAATAGAAAGTACGTGAAACTCTCGAGATGAACGAAAGCTTTTGAGCAAAATGTGGCTAGTTAGTTAGTGAGAATTTATGAAATATTAAATGATGGCAGTTAGGGGCGGATTCAAAGTGAAACTTATAGATTCACGGGAGTTCAATTACTATTTTATATAAATTTGAGGTCATTATAAGAATTCATAAATTTTAAATCACCAATCTGCCTTTGTTGGCAGCACAAGTTGACATTGACATGTTTGTATGCTTATCTTCGCTTTTTTTCTCACTTCTAAATTGAACTCAACTAAGTAGGTGTTTGGTCATGCGAATATTTTGATTTTAAATCAGCGTTTGTCTTACACCTCGTGTTTTCGTATGTTGTCACTATCATAACGTGGACAATATAGGCTCAAAGATGGTAGGACCCATCTATGAGGTTTATGAAGGTTTACAGATGTATTACGTAAGTTCTGGGAGGTTTAAGACTCATCAAACGGAAATAGATTTCTACAGAAGTTCTTCAATTTGTCGCCTTTCGGAGCCTTCTGCGAATCGCGAGGCACAACCTACGACCCACAAGAAGTGCCTGCGAGACACACGACTACCACATGAACGGACATAGAGTTTTTGGACTCAGGACACATCCACTGGCATGTCTTGCGAAACGCAGGACATTCCTGCGAGTCGCAGGAAGTGCCTCGGGAATGTAGGTGGCCAAGTTCTCAGCTCCTATAAATAGGACCCTTGACGAATTTCAGCTCATTTTCTCTAATTTCTCTAACCCTTAGAAACCTAAAATACTCTCTAACAAGTCTTCCATGGTAAAAGACTAAAAGTTAAGGAAAACCAAAGGCAAACTATGTAAACCCAAAGTAAAGAATCCTGTGATCCTTGCTAGCTCGTCTTCTTTCTCGTTCTAACAATTTTAGAGAAAGCTTGGTGGTGAAGTGAGCTTGAAATTGGAGTGTTTCGTGTAATTTAAGGTAAGTATCATCTCCTACTTCACCTACCTAAGATTCTACAAGTATTTAGGATGGAATTGTTGAAGGTTTCTTAAAGAGCAAGTACTTGTAAGAGTTTGAAGGATGTCTTGTTATTTTGGACTGTTTTATATGATTTGAAAGTGTTATATGGAGTTGTGGATGGGATAGTGGTGTGTAGTAGAAGTAGTATGAAGACCTGTTGTGATGATATATGTAGAATTCAAGCTATAAATGATCTTACAAGTTATGCACACAAGTTGTTCGATGAAATATCTAAATGAACTTTCTTATAAGATATAAATCTGATATAGATACAAATCATTCATATAATATAGATAATCGTCCGTAGAACGTACGAGAGCTTGTGAAACGTAGTTAACTTCATCGACAATGTATGTAAGGCTATCCCTTTCTATTCAAAGGCATGAATCCAACGTATAACATTTTTCAAATGAGTTGTCAAAAGAATTATTATAAATCAAATGTTGGTTGTCCTTTCTTCGTATTGTTATCATATTCTATGTCATTTAGTTGTTGGTTGTACATCCAAGTTTCATAAACCTCCAAAAGGAGTATTCCAAATAGTTAATCATCGAATTGACTAAGAGTCATTCCAAACTAAAGTTAAAGAATCATATATTATAAAAGGGCCAAATGTGCCAATACTACTATTATGGTATACTATTACACTACCGAGTTATAATCGGTGGGCAATGGCCCTATGTGACATATATGCATTGATCACATACTATCGATTGGTCGACAGACATTCATACATGTAGTAATACCATTGAGCTATAATCGGTTGGGCGATGGACATTTATATATATATATATATACACACACACATGATTACCACCGAGCTATAATTAGTGGGCGATGAATAGTTATATATGTACTTGAGGATCAGTAAGAGTTTCAGAATTTCATTGTTCACCCTGAGTGGCATACAGATTATTAAGTTGCTTCTTATACCTTGTGTTACATCTTATGCTTTCATATTGTTACTCATCATTTACATACCGGTATATTTTATTCGTACTGATGTCCCTTTTGCCGGGGGGGGGGGGGCATTGTATTTCATGCTGCAGGTTCAGGTAGAGGTACATATAGACCTCCCTAGTAGGAACTTGTCGATTTCAACTGTTGATTGGTAAGCTTTGTTTCTTTCGGAGCTACCGAGTTAGATGTCGTGAGCTGAGTCATATGTATATATAGAGTTATGGGTAGGTCGGGGCCCTATCCCAACTATATGTGAGTTATACTTTTTAGAGGCTCGTAGACTTAGGTGTCTTAGTTTGTTGTTTTGTAATGGCCTTATGGGCCAGGAATTTGATCAGTGATCTGTACGACGACCTTACTGGACTTGTATATGTATGTACATAGATGTTTTAGGTTATATACCCTTCTTATTGAGATGTCCAAAAGACGTCATATATTCTCAGTTGGTGGCCTTGTCGGCCCTATTGGTGTTAGGGATGGCAGGTGGGCATAATTTATGCGGATTCCGCACAGCACCCCCACCCCAATTGGGGCGGGTATTGGTATAACTTTGGCGGGTATGGGTAGGTGGTGGATTTGCAGTTATACCCGCCTGCCCCGCCCCGAATCCAACCGCCCGCCTTAAATCCACCCGCTCGCCTTATACCTACCAACTAGAATTTAATTTGTACAACTTTATATTTATCTAAAGCCCAAATAATTTGACACACATAATTTTAGCAGCCCATAAGCCCAATAATAATGAATTTTGAGGATATCCACTTGGGTGGTGGAGCGGGTGTGGATTTAGGAATATACCCGTCAAGGCGGGTATGGATGTTGAAAATGTACCAGCCACGGGTGGCGGATATAAAATTTTCTAGCGGGTACGGGTGCGGGGGAGAGCGTACCCGCACTCGCCCCGCCCAATTGCCATCCCTAATTTGTGTGTTGGTTATACCTTTATACCTTTCACAGTGGTTATGGCCTTATTGGCCGAAGTTTCTACCAGTTCATAGGTTATGTTCCAGAGTGGTACGTCTGGGCCAGTGCGGCACCGGGTGTAGCCACACCCCTCAGTTTGGGGTGTGACAGTTTGTTTATGAAATTGCACAAAAGTTTAACTTCAACTTCATATCATGATTTTAAATCTCAAATTTTACAAAAAGACATGATTTGGAATTCCAAAATTTCATTTTTTAAAATATATAAAACTTGACCCATAAGTTTTATATTTTGTAAAGAAGATTCATAAGTTAGTAGATATATTTATCAACCAATTATATTAAATATAAAAAGATCTACAAGTTGGTAATATATTTATAAAAAAAATTACTCTACCAACCATTTACCAACTAAATTTACTTCTAAGTATACCCCGCAGCATGAGCCAACTGCACTTTTGGATGTGAGGAAGAAGCTGGTATGTCTCCTTACATTATATTTTAAAGTTTCTCAAATTATATATTTTATTTGATTAATTAGTCAAATAATTTTACTACAGGAGCTCGATAGGAGGCTGATATTAACTCAAGACGAGGCGTTCAAGATCACCCACACAAAGAAGAAGAAGAAGAAGAAGAAGAATGCTGATGGTACTGAAGAATGGGTTGAGCCACGAGATAAGAGATCCTTCGTAAGTCACTAATTAATAATAATAATAATAACTACTTTCTTTTTAAAATTTATCTACTAACATTGTATCTTTTAAATTCAGACAGACTTTCACCAACATTTGGATAAGTTTTGTGCCACCCAGCACGCCAATAACTGCAGAGCAAATAGAGCAAAAGTGGCTAGGGAGTGTTGGTGGCCCAAATAGGTATGCGACAACTTATGGCATGGCGAATCGAGCCTTTCATCGCTTCCCGTCGGCCCTTCAAGGCTTAGGTAGTTCAAGTGATGTTGCGGCTATGGATCCTAATGAGGTCGCTGTTGACACCCAATTTTATCCCATCTTTTATGATTTTATTCGTATTTTTTAATATTTTGACACTTTTAAAATAATTTTAAAATATAGGCATATATGTGTGTATCCTCTTATTATTATTATTATTCGCATTTTTTATATCATTTGCATTTTTTATCATAATCATAAGTTTTATCCGAAAATTCTATGTTCGCAAAATTGCATCGCGTTCCCATTTTTTTATTAAGCATTAAACATTTCGCAAATATTATACTTTTATTATTATCACGTCGTTATGTTATTTTAAATAATTCACATCTTTTACAAAACAAAAATAATATTTTTTATATTAAATCCCTTTCATATTTTTAAATCCATAACCCATTTTTCATTTTCCCAACCCAATACAAATTCTACCCAAACAAAATTCACAAGCCCAGGCTATGGATCCTAATGAGGTCGCTGTTGACACCCAATTTTATCCCATCTTTTATGATTTTATTCGTAATTTTTAATATTTTGACACTTTTAAAATAATTTTAAAATATAGGCATATATGTGTGTATCCTCTTATTATTATTATTATTCGCATTTTTTATATCATTTGCATTTTTTATCATAATCATAAGTTTTATCCGAAAATTCTATGTTCGCAAAATTGCATCGCGTTCCCATTTTTTTATTAAGCATTAAACATTTCGCAAATATTATACTTTTATTATTATCACGTCGTTATGTTATTTTAAATAATTCACATCTTTTACAAAACAAAAATAATATTTTTTATATTAAACCCCTTTCATATTTTTAAATCCATAACCCATTTTTCATTTTCCCAACCCAATACAAATTCTACCCAAACAAAATTCACAAGCCCAAACTCCCCAATTAACTTCCCTTTTACCCAAACCCACAAAACAAAAAAAAAACCACCAGGCCCAATCGGCCGACCCACAAGCCCAACCGCCACCCCTTAAAACCCCATTCCCACAACCCAAAACCGCGAGCCCAACTCCTCAATCCAGACCCACTCGACCAACCCGTCGCCCCAGGCCCAACCGGCCGACCGTCGGCCCAAACCCATTTCCTTTATACCCAAAATCAAACACCTCTAACCCAAAACAAAAAACCCAAACCCTATCCCCCAAACCCGATCGCACTCGACCCCACACCTGACCCCATCGCCGCGGTCACCTCACCCGACACCACCACCAAACCCCTCTCTGTCACGACACCGACACATCCCATACCCATACCCACAAAATCCGCGACCCATACCCCTCAAATCCGCAATTTTCTTTACCTTTAATTCAAATTTCAAACTCGTTCTTGGGGGGGAAATCCACCTATAAATATCCCATGTTGTTCTTCATTTTGGGGGGGGGGGATTTTTCGGGATTGAAACAGATTTTTTGAAGGATTTTTCGGAAGATTATTCCATATATACATAAAATATTTGCTGTGTTCTTGATTTTAAAACTTTCGCTTTCTTTGTTGTTCAAGATACAAGTCCGAAATAGGCCCAAGATTCGAAAGAAAGGAGGTGAGTTTCGTTCTTGAACTTGGATTTTAAATGCCTCTATTCGGTTTCTGAAAAACCGAGTCCGAAAATCTGTTTTGCATTTCTTGTTGTTCTTCACTGTTTTCGGATCGGGTCGACCCGGTCCGGGTCGACCCGATTTGGGTATTATTTCCAGAATTCTTGCATTTTCATATTTATGTATGTTGGTTATCTGAATTTGGTGTTAAAATCTGATTCGGGTTTGGACCACTGATTTGGGTCGGGTCGACCCGGTTTGGGTAATATTTTCAGAATTCTTGCATTTCATTTTCTTGTTATTGGTTATCTAAATTTGGTGTTAAAATCTGATTCGGATTTGGACCACTGATTCAGGTCGACCCGGTTTGGGTATTATTTTCAGAATTCTTGCATTTTCATATATATGTATGTTGGTTATCTGAATTTGGTGTTAAAATCTGATTCGGGTTTGGACCACTGATTCGGTCGGAACATCAACGGTCGGGTCGACCCGATTTGGGTAATATTTTCAGAATTCTTGCATTTCATTTTCTTGTTATTGGTTATCTGAATTTGGTGTTAAAATCTGATTCGGGTTTGGACCACTGATCGGGTCAACATCGACCGGTCGGTCGACCCGGTTTGGCCAATATTTTCAGAATTCTTGCATTTTCATATTTATGTATGTTGGTTATCTGGAATTGATGGAATTATTTGATGTCGGGTTGAATCTCCAATTCGGTCGTCAGATTCTTGACCGGTCGAATCGACGGTTTGAATTCCCAAATTTCTTGCATTTCATGTCTTGTATATTGGTTATCCTGAAAAAATGAAAAATCGATTCGGTCGGTCATCGACGGATCAGGTCGACCAGTTTGGCATATTTCAGTTATGGCATTTTTTCATATCATTCTTTGGTTATCTAAAAGTCTGAATTTACGATTTCATTCGTCATTGTTCATGATCCGGTCGGATTTTTCCATAATTACTTCTTAATCCTGCTTTGGTTCCAACATTTCGTAATTTGGGTCGGATACTTTAATTGCTCACCGCTCGTTTCTTTTCTTGTTTTATTATTTTATTAATATTGCATTAAGGCCGATGAAATTAACTTCGCCGCGCTTTTCTTTCGCTTCGTTTCTCTGTTTTTAGCATCGCTTTTAAGTATCCGGCAACGGATATCTCACTGCTTTTACCATTTTCTTGTTTTGAATAAATATCGCATCTTTTAGTCTGCTTTCTATTTCGATTCCTTTGCTCGGTTTCAAATTATTTTCACTGCTTTTCTTGTTTTAAACTAAACACCGTCATTTTCGAAACTTTTTCTCTCTGCCTCTGTTTTCTCGCTTTGCCCTCATTTCTTGTTTCATTTTAATTTTACTAATTTGAACACGATACTACACTGGCCGATGAAAAATATCCGTCGATTTTCAGGCCTCCACAGTCGTAAAGACGGAAATATAACTTCTGGGCAATGATGAAGACTTAAACCTTTTATTTCATCCGAGATCAACATGTTTAGTAGGCGAGGTGACTAAAATAACCAACAAGTTATATATTCGCAGCCACGACGTGATTATAGTGATCTTTTCTATTTCACCCGAGAGACCAACACGTTTAGTAGGCGAGGCAATAAAAAATAAACCATGTTAGTCATATGTTTGCAGCCACGACGTGATTGGAATGTTCTTTTCAAAATTTAAGTCTGAGCCCTCCGCGATCAAAACATTCACTGTTTTGAATACGGATATGAAGTTATTTGTATTTAACTGTTTCTAACCGTTTGTTCTTGACAGCTTGCAGGGATTAAAGTAAATAACGGCGAATTATTCCTCGGAGTTTATTTATTTTATTTCTTTCTTTAATTCAGCTTTTATCCCGCTTTGTATTGTAATATTATTTATCGCACTTATGTAACTATTGAAATGCTTAGAATAGGCAAACTTAGGATTAATTCATAGGGTAGTTTAAGATTTGAAACCCGTCGCTAGCTTATTTATTTGTAGGCTCGGTTGAATTCAAACTTAGAAATCCTTCGCTAGTTTATTTATTTTAGGCTCGTCACGCGTATTCAAGATTTTCAAAACAACTTTTGTCATCTTTTATTTGCTTTATTAATCATACCGAATAAGTTTATCTTTTGTCAATTTACAATTCATTGATTCTCAAAATTTTACTTCTTTGGCATTATAAATAAATTGTTTTACTATCAATTGACAAATACATGTTTTTTCCAACTCTACATGTATTTCTCTTTAAATACCATACAAAGGCATATTTTTTCTCTACATGTATCTTTCTTTTAAATGTATCATTTACTAATTATTTGCAAACATCTCTTAACTTCATGCTTCAAAACATGCATTTTTCTAGCAATAATTAACCTGAGTTTGACCGGATAACCGCAAGTTAACGGATCTTAAAGGATGCCTAACCCCTTCCCTTTAGGATAATAAAGAACCCTTACCTAGAATCTCGCTAGTTTCGCAGACCTTAAAAACGGAGTTTACATTGCAGCACTTAGTTTAATATTTAGGTGTCCTAATTCACCGTAAAAGATAATTAGGTGGCGACTCCTCAACCCTTTTTACCCAGGAATCACCGGACACGTCCGCGCTCCGCTTTGACCCGAGCAGGTCGAAAAACGGGCGCGACAGCATGACGACTCCGCTGGGGACTTTTCAGGTTTTTAACCATAGCAAATTCAGGTTAATTATAATTGTGCTTTACTTTCACTCTTTGTTTGATGTAATGCTTTGAGTTGTTGCCTTTGTGAAATTTTTTGCATGCATAACTGCTTTAATTTCCATATTTTTACTGCTTATCTTAAATTGGCATTTCGCTCATATTTCTTCCACTCTGGAAAATTGATACTATCACACACTACACGCAAGGTGTGTTTTGCGCACCTGCAAATTTCTTTCAATCTACCAAATTTTAGGAGAGTTGGCGTATGCGCGGAGTGACCGGACCATCCGGTGGCCGCGTAGCCTTCTCACTCGAGTAGTCCGCTCGGGAACCTTGTGTCTAGTTAGCCAAATCTTAGAAAATTTAAGATAGAGCTATACCACCCTTTATTTTAAGTCATGCATGCATACACCTTAGGTGGGTCGATCCTTGGTATCGACTCCACAATTAAGAAATCCGCCAAAGATGTCTACGGGTCTCACAACCCAACGACTAATCATCATATTATGTGTAGCGTGATAAGGATAGACTAATCCAAGACTAATCATGACCTGCTGAAATTGGAAAATGTACATTCATTTTGTCTCATTTCCGACAAAGCATTGCAGTTTAGCAGCTTGGATCAAATCTGTCGTAATCCCGCATATCTGGCGTTTAGGCCCACCTCCGGCATAATGGAGGCCCCATGCATATTAGGACGCGCATTTAATTGTCATGCAATCATTTTGTTGTTTTCTCCTGCTTTTTCACTCTGTGCATATTATTTGAAGCAATAATTACTCGCCCTATACTAACTTGGTTTTCTTCATTTTTAGAAGGTTTATTTTGCCTAGATTATTTTCCCCAAAGGTTGATTTGCGTTGACTAAAACTGGCGGAACATCCCTACTTCACGAGGTCAAAGACACGATCATTCAACGAAATGACTGATTCAGATGCATCCGAACAGACTGACCTGGAACTTACCACTCTTTCCAGAGATGAACCAGAGGCTTCGGAAAATAGAAATGCTACCACCTAAGAAAAATACATCGCCCAACTGTTACAACAGATGGCAGCCATGCAGACTGAGATAGAGCGGCTCCAAAATCTCACCAACCTGTCCATTAGCGCCAATACCCCACTCCCTGAACAAGGGACGAATGCAACTGCACCACAAATTTTCTCATCTCCTGAACCGCCATTTCCCCAAAACCTCCCCGATAATTCGCCACTATGCAAAACCAATCCACAACACACTAACCCGCAAGCAAGTCCACAACAAAGCCCGCTACAAAATGATCCGACCTCATTCACAACTCCACATACCCAAATTACTACACTCATCCAAAACACCCCTTCCACGCAAAATCACCCAGCAGACCAACACATATTGATGTCACACATCGCCGATCACGACAAGCGTTATGTGCCGCCAATATATGTAATGGAAGCCCAACCTTTACTACCGCAACACCAAACATGACTCTTCGTGAAATTGGCGGTGTGAAGAAATGGACAAAGCGGGTGAGGATCAGAACCGATGAAAGTGTGGCGAGAGAGATTTACAGCCTAAAAGAGGCATTCAAGAATATACAAACTAGCAAGGGACACGAAGGACTCGAGTACGAAGATTTGTGCATGCATCCCGACATTGAATTGCCTGTCGGATATAAAATGCCAAAATTTGACTTGTTTGAGGGGAAAGGAAATCCTCACACTCATTTAAGATCATACTGTGACAAACTGATTGGGGTAGGTAAAGACCAGGCCATCATAATGAAGTTGTTCGTAAGGAGTTTAACAGGAGAAGCACTCGACTGGTACACAAGCCAAAACCCGCAAAAATGGCGTAATGGGGGCACGATGGCACAAGATTTCGTGGACAGATTTAAATTCAACACTGACATAGTCTTGGATAGATTTTATCTGATGAAGTTGGAAAAGAAGTCCACAGAGACCTTCAGAGAATACGCCATGAAGTGGAGGGCAGAAGCACCGAAAGTTCAACCCCCGATAGAAGAAAGTGAGATGACCACTCTCTTTGTACAATCTTTGAAAGATGCAACATACTATGAGAGAATGATAAGCGTCATAGGACGAAGTTTCTCTGAAGTTATAAGGATGGGAGATTTCATAGAAGAGGGAATCAGAACAGGATGAATTACAAACTTTGTAGCATTGCAAGCAACAAGTGAGACAATCCAGTCGGACTCATTTGAGGGAGCAGTAAAGAGGAAGAGAGATGGAGTGTCCTCTGTGGTGACAGTTCAGAAACATAGGCCGAATCAAATGTCAACCTACCAAATGCCATCACCCCAGCCTCCCTACTACAATCAAAATAACCAAAGTCCTCATCCTTCCTATTATTACCCATACACCCAAAGCCCTCAACCTTACTATCAATACCCACCTGGTCCCTACCCTGTCTACCATACCCATCCAATATATAGCCTGCCTCGAGCGCCTGTCTATCCGAATCCCCCACAATATCAGCCTGCATACTTGCCTCATCCACAAGTCCATACACCAAATGGACCCAGACCCCGCGCAAAAGACGAAAGAAAGCCAGCCAAAACCTATACACCTTTAGCCGAACCTCGAGCCCAATTATATGAAAGACTGAAAACCGCAGGAATACTCCAGCCCATCCCAGGAAATGTCCCCAATCCTGTTCCAAAATGGCACGATGAGACTAAGCATTGTGCGTACCACTCGGGGATTCCTGGGCACGACACTGAGAATTGCTATGCCCTCAGAAACAAAATTGAGACATTGATCAAAGAAGGAGTTATCCAACTGAAAGGACCTTCCTTTAATGTAAATAATAACCCTTTGCCAAATCATGACGATGCCAACGTAAATATGATTACTGTTGATGAAGACCACAATTTGGAAGGGACTATTGTGCCAGTCCAAAGAAAGGAAAAGGTTGAATCATCGACCTTTATTACCCCTATGATTACAGTCCAAGTGAAGGCACCGTTCGGAGTAGAAGCACTTCCTCAAAAGTCGCGGGTCATGGCATCATCTTTTCTTGGAAAAGTCTTATCAACCAATCTCCGAAGGAAGGAAGATGCTTCTTTACCAAAGCCTGTTCCGCCTCTGAGTCAGTCATTCGTCAAAGCATGCGCCACTCAGGAATCAAAGGAGGACAATGCAGCCAACCTCGTGAAGGGATTCAAAAGATTTTTCATTGCTGAAAAAGAAGCAAAAAGCAATATGATTCTCGGTGATTATGCTAGAGACTCAACCAGTTGGGATGCAGAGCAAGGAGATGTTTTGGGAAAATTGGACATGTGCCCTGACCTTGTTTCTCTCAGAAACTAGTTAACTGCATTAATATTTAATGAAACAATGCGATTCAGATTGAGGCCTGAATCACATATATGCATTTAATGTGTTTTGCCTCTACCTTTTGAAAGCTTAAAATGACAAATCTGCACTGCTTTTGCTATTATAAAATATGTTTTGTTCAATAATTCTCTTTTCTTTTTTCATCATGCAAACTAATTTGTCGGCAGTATGTGACATATGATGAAACAAGCAAACGAAGTCTCAAACAACAAGCAAGGTTTCGAAGAATATAAGGAAGACTCACAACCGGAAGAATCGGGACATTTTTTGGAATAAGTCAAAGCCAGATTTGAATGAAACATCAAGATGGTTGATAGTTACAAGCATTGGCACGAACGTTTGCCATTTGTACTCTTGGGCTACCATACTACGATCAGGACTTCTACTGGGGCAATGCTATATCTTTTGCAGTCAAGTGGATACATAATCATATACTAAGAGACTGATTGATGAAAAGCAGATGGACACAGTTGTCCGGGGCAACCTTATCAGAATAGAATGGCCAAAAACCATCAATGCAGATGCAGTGAAGAGATACCATATCTAAGATTAGTTATTCTCTATGTAATACTTTTTTCTATGTTGTAAAAGTTGCGCTCCCTCGGCGGGATACGCATAGAACCCACTTAGGGTTCCGTTTCTTTAGATCACAAATTTCCCCAAGTTTCTTTTTACTTGTAACCTGAACTACGTTATGACCTGATTCCCTCGGCGGGATACGTAGGCGGCCACTTCGGCTTCGGTCCCATCTTTAGAAAAACCCTTACAAATCTGTTTCGCTTGTAATGAACTGCGTCATGACCTGATTCCCTCATGGGGATACGTAGGCGGCCTAAATCGGCTTCGGTCCCACCATTAGGAAATAGTTTCCCCTTTATATCACATATGACAAAATGCACCCATCTGATCACCCTGATAGGACAAGCAAACAATCTACACAAGACTCGTTTGTCCGTTCAAAAGATCGTCATTCTCACATATCGAAAACTGGGGCATTTTTAAGGGATCACTGCCGGAGGACGCCGATAAACATGGAAAAGCATCGGCAAACTAAGTCTTCAGCCTAAGAGGATTTTGGATAAGACGTTTGCTTTGTTTCACCGCATGTCGCTGCTCGACAGACATTTACATATATGCATACTTTCTTATAAGCAATTTATTTTCAACAAATACTTTCATTAGAGTTTGACAAGATTTTTATTACTAATATGCATATTTTCTTATACACAATTTATTTTCACCAAATATTTTCATTAGAGTTTGACAAGATTTTTTACTAATATGCATACTTTCTTATAAGCAAATCATTTTCAACAAATATTTTCATTAGCAGTTCGACAAGAACTTTTTAATGATAAGCATACTTTCTTATAAACAAATTATTTTCAACAAATGTTTTCATTAACGGTTGGCCAAGCCTGGGAACCAGACAGGGGCTACAGGTCCGAATCAGCAGGACATGCAACTATCAAGAGCCAAAGCTACCAAGTCAACGCGAATCAACCGCCCCTCCCCAAACTCACAAATTTTCTTTGAGTACAGGTTCTTCAGGTTGAAAAAGCAGGGAAGCCACATCAGTTATGATCAATTCCCCAAAGAATTTCGGCACTACAACTCACTACAAGGATTACGTTCTTGTTCTGCATTTATACGAAGACATCATCTTGACCTACAGGGTCCCGACTATTATGTCTGCACAAAGATGTTATTTCGAATCACAAAGAACGACAACAAGGCAAACCCGACGGCAAAGACGTCGCATCACATTTTCGCCCGTGCGAGGACGACATTTCAATTCACATGAGTTTGGGTCGGCAGAAGATTCAGCACAACGTGGAACCCTATTACAGTAAACTGACGGCAAGGACGTCACTTACATCTCTTACAACAGGACAACATTTCAAAAACGTCATCGACGTTATGGCAGCACGACAATCATTTTTTACAGCTTTACAACGACGTCAACAACATTACAATGACGTCTTCAACGTAGCAACTATCTTTTACCGCATCTCAACGACGTCAACAACATTACAATGACGTCTTCAGCGCAGCAGCTATCTTTTACGGCAACACAACAACTATCTTTTACAGCATCTCAACGACGTCAACAACATTACAATGACATCTTCAAAACAACAGCTATCTTTTACGGCAATGCAGCAACTATCTTTTACTGCATCTCAACGGCGTCAACAACATTACAATGACGTCTTCAGCGCGGCAGCTAACTTTTACGACAACGCATCAACTATCTTTTACGGCAATGCAGCAACTATCTTCTACAGCATCTCGACGACGTCAACAGCATTACAATGACGTCTTCAAACGCAGCAACTATCTTTTACGGCAACGCAGCAACTATCTTTTACCGCATCTCAATGACGTCAACAACATTACAATGACGTCTTCAGCACAGCAACTATCTTTTACAACAACACAACAAATATCTTTTACAGCATTACAACGACGTCAACAACATTACAATGCCGTCTTCAACGCAGCAGCTATCTTTTACAGCATTACAACAACGTCATTGACGTTCTTCGCAAAGACATCAACTATCTTCAACAAAGATTACAACGACGCCTCAAAGACAACAAATTATCTGCAATAGCAAACATCATTACAACAACGTCATCGACGTTACTGCAGCACAACAAATATCTTTTACAACATTACAACGACGTCAACAGCATTGCAATAACGGCTTCAACACAATGACTATCTTTACAAAGATTACAACAACGCTATTGGCGTTCTTCGCAAAGACATCAACTATCTTCAACAGCATTACAACAACGTCCACGACGTTACGGCAACACGACAGCTATCTTTTACAACAACACAACAAATATCTTTTACAGCATTACAACGACGTCAACAACATTACAATGCCGTCTTCAATGCAACAGCTATCTTTTATAATATTACAACAACGTCATTGACGTTACTGCAACACATCAACTATCTTCAACCGCATTACAACGACGCCTTCAGCACAACAGCTATCTGCAACAACAAACATCATTACAACAACGTCATCGACGTTACTGCAGCACAACAAATATCTTTTACAGCATTACAACGACGTCAACAACATTACAATGACGTTTTCAACGCATCAGCTATCTTTTACAGCATTACAACAACGTCATTGACGTTACTGCAGCACATCAACTACCTTCAACAGCATTACAACAACGTCCATGACTTTACGGCAGCACGACAACTATTTTTTACGACAACGACAACATCAACAACGTCTATACAACGACGACATCAGCAAAGTCTATACAACAGCGATGTCAACAATATTACAACGACGTCTTCAACACAACACGTCGATCCAACGACGTCATTTCAGGCGCCCACCTTATAATAAGGGTATTTTAATTTCAGTCAGGCGCCCACCTTATAATGAGAGTATTTTAATTTCAGTCAGGCACCCACCTCCTAATGCGGGTATTTCTAAGTTATTTTCTCTATAATTTTTCTCAGCAGTTATACACTAATTATATCTTAAGCTTTAGTTTGCAGGAGTTTTTAATTTGCAGGAATTTCATCACAGCGTGGAACTATCTCTTACGGCGAACCGAGGCAAATTGGTCAACGACCTACTTTGAACGTCGATCCGCTTTTTCCATTAGTTTCTCGCATCTGCGACCAGTGTCATCCTAAGTCGACACTGGGGCATTGTTTCTTGAATGTGCACTATCTTTTTGCAACTTCTATACCCCTCGGGATTCTATTTCTTACCATGCAGTCCCGATGATCAGGACAAAATTGGCTACTCGGTCAACTTCTTTGGCCGAAAACTCTTTCATCGTCTCCGTCCAAAGAGGGGCATCTGTTGACACCCAATTTTGTCCCATCTTTTATGATTTTATTCGTAATTTTTAATATTTTGACACTTTTAAAATAATTTTAAAATATAGGCATATATGTGTGTATCCTCTTATTATTATTATTATTCGCATTTTTTATATCATTTGCATTTTTTATCATAATCATAAGTTTTATCCGAAAATTCTATGTTCGCAAAATTACATCGCGTTCCCATTTTTTTATTAAGCATTAAACATTTCGCAAATATTATACTTTTATTATTATCACGTCGTTATGTTATTTTAAATAATTCACATCTTTTACAAAACAAAAATAATATTTTTTATATTAAACCCCTTTCATATTTTTAAATCCATAACCCATTTTTCATTTTTCCAACCCAATACAAATTCTACCCAAACAAAATTCACAAGCCCAAACTCCCCAATTAAATTCCCTTTTACCCAAACCCACAAAACAAAAAAAACCACCAGGCCCAATCACCACCCACAAGCCCACCCGGCCACCCCTTAAAACCCCATTCCCACAACCCAAAACCGCGAGCCCAACTCCCTCACTCCGCAGCCCACTCGACCAACCCGTCGCCCCAGGCCCAACCGGCCGACTCGTCGGCCCAAACCCATTTCCTTTATACCCAAAATCAAACACCCTTAACCCAAAACAAAAAAAAAATCCAAACCCAATCCCCCCAAACCCGATCGCACCCGACCCCACACCGGCGACCCCACGTCGCCGGTCACCTCACCCGACACCACCACCAAACCCCTCTGCCCCTGACACCGACACATCCCATACCCATACCCACAAAATCCGCGACCCATACCCCTCAAATCCGCGATTTTCTTTACCTTTAATTCAAATTTCAAACTCGTTCTTGGGGGGGAAATCCACCTATAAATATCCCATGTTGTTCTTCATTTTGGGGGGGGGATTTTTCGGGATTGAAACAGATTTTTTGAAGGATTTTTCGGAAGATTATTCCATATATACATAAAATATTTGTTGTATTCTTGATTTTAAAACATTCGCTTTCTTTGTTGTTCAAGATACAAGTCCGAAATAGGCCCAAGATTCGAAAGAAAGGAGGTGAGTTTCGTTCTTGAACTTGGGTTTTAAATGCCTCTATTCGGTTTCTGAAAAACCGAGTCCGAAAATCTGTTTTGCATTTCTTGTTGTTCTTCACTGTTTTCGGATCGGGTCGACCCGGTTTGGGTTTTATTTTCAGAATTCTTGCATTTTCATATTTATGTATGTTGGTTATCTGAATTTGGTGTTAAAATTTGATTCGGGTTTGGACCACTGATTTGGGTCGGGTCACTGACCCGGGTCGGGTCGACCCGGTTTGGATAATATTTTCAAAATTCTTGCATTTCATTTTCTTGTTATTGGTTATCTGAATTTGGTGTTAAAGTCTGATTCGGGTTTGGACCACTGATTCGGGTCGACCCGATTTGGGTATTATTTTCAGAATTCTTGCATTTTCATATTTATGTATGTTGGTTATCTGAATTTGGTGTTAAAATCTGATTCGGGTTTGGACCACTAATTCGGGTCGGGTCACTGACCCGGGTCGGGTCGACCCGGTTTGTGTAATATTTTTAGAATTCTTGCATTTCATTTTCTTGTTATTGGTTATCTGAATTTGGTGTTAAAATCTGATTCGGGTTTGGACCACTGATCGGGTCGGGTCACTGACCCAGGTCGGTCGACCCGGTTTGGGCAATATTTTCAGAATTCTTGCATTTTCATATTTATGTATGTTGGTTATCTCGAATTGATGGAATTATTTGATGTCGGGTTGAATCTCCAATTCGGGTCGGGTTACTGACCCGGGTCGGGTAGACCCGGTTTGAATTCCCAAATTTCTTGCATTTCATGTCTTGTCTATTGGTTATCTGAAAAAATAAAAAAAATCTGATTCGGGTTGGCATCTGATTCGGTTCGGTCATCGACCGGATCAGGTCGACCGATTTGGCGTATTTCAGATTATGGCATTTTTTCATATCATTCTTTGGTTATCTAAAAAGTCCGAATTTACGATTTCATTCGGTCACTGTTCATGATCCGGTCAGATTTTCCATAATTACTTCTTAATCCTGTTTGGTTCCAACATTTTGTAATTTGGGTCGGATACTTTAATTGCTCAACGCTTGTTTCTTTTATCGCTTTATTGTTTTATTAATATTGCATTAAGGCCGATGAAATTAACTTCGAAGCCGCGCTTTTCTTTCGTTTCGTTTCTCTATTTTTTTAGCACTGTTTTAAGTATCCGGGCAACGGATATCTCACTGTTTTACCGTTTTTACTGTTTTGAATAAATATCTCGTCTTTTCGGGTACTGCTTTCTATTTCAGTTCACTGCTCGGTTCCAAATTATTTTTACTGTTTTTTACTGTTTTAAACTAAACACCGCGTCATTTTCAAAAACTTTTTTTTTCTCTCTGCCTCTGTTTTCCTGCTTGCTGCCTACTGTTTACTGTTTCATTTTAATTTTACTGATTTGAACACGATACTACACTGACCGATGAAAAATATCCGTCGATTTTGAGGCCTCCACAGTCGTAAAGACGGAAATATAACTTCTGGGCAATGATGAAGACTTAAACCTTTTATTTCATCCGAGATCAACATGTTTAGTAGGCGAGGTGACTAAAATAACCAACAAGTTATATATTCGCAGCCACGACGTGATTATAGTGATCTTTTCTATTTCACCCGAGAGACCAACACGTTTAGTAGGCGAGGCAATCAAAAATAAACCATGTTAGTCATATGTTTGCAGCCACGACGTGATTGGAATGTTCTTTTCAAAATTTAAGTCTGAGCCCTCCGCGATCAAAACATTCACTGTTTTGAATACGGATATGAAGTTATTTGTATTTAACTATTTCTAACCGTTTGTTCTTGACAGCTTGCAAGGATTAAAGTAAATAACGGCGAATTATTCCTCGGAGTTTATTTATTTTATTTCTTTCTTTAATTCAGCTTTTATCCCGCTTTGTATTGTAATATTATTTATCGCACTTATGTAACTATTGAAATGCTTAGAATAGGCAAACTTAGGATTAATTCATAGGGTAGTTTAAGATTTGAAACCCGTCGCTAGCTTATTTATTTGTAGGCTCGGTTGAATTCAAACTTAGAAATCCTTCGCTAGTTTATTTATTTTAGGCTCGTCACGCGTATTCAAGATTTTCAAAATAACTTTTGTCATCTTTTATTTGCTTTATTAATCATACCGAATAAGTTTATCTTTTGTCAATTTACAATTCATTGATTCTCAAAATTTTACTTCTTTGGCATTATAAATAAATTGTTTTACTATCAATTGACAAATACATGTTTTTTCCAACTCTACATGTATTTCTCTTTAAATACCATACAAATGCATATTTTTTCTCTACATGTATCTTTCTTTTAAATGTATCATTTACTAATTATTTGCAAACATCTTTTAACTTCATGCTTCAAAACATGCATTTTTCTAGCAATAATTAACCTGAGTTTGACCGGATAACCGCAAGTTAACGGATCTTAAAGGATGCCTAACCCCTTCCCTTTAGGATAATAAAGAACCCTTACCTAGAATCTCGCTAGTTTCGCAGACCTTAAAAACGGAGTTTACATTGCAGCACTTAGTTTAATATTTAGGTGTCCTAATTCACCGTAAAAGATAATTAGGTGGCGACTCCTCAACCCTTTTTACCCAGGAATCACCGGACACGTCCGCGCTCCGCTTTGACCCGAGCAGGTCGAAAAATGGGCGCGACAGTCGCAACCCCGAGGGAGCATGTTACCCAACTAACAAGCGCATTACAAGCTACATAGGCTAGGGAGAGTAGGAGGGACGTCGAGATGTTGGGTATGAAGGTCCAATAGACAAATTACTAAAATTGAGAGGGTTTACGATTCCCCGGTGTCCTGGGGATGCTCGTAGGTCACAGTCCAGACCTACCCATGCTAGACCCTTGTTGATGAGTTTGGTGAGGAGGATGCATAACACGTCTCTAACACATAACGACGCCCATGATTAGTCTAGTTCGTAATATAACTTTTTTTCTTTTGTTGAATTTATAAGAATTGTATAAGTTAATGTTGTTAGATGACGTTTCAAGTTGTAGACTAGCTTATGGGTTTTGTTAGTGTTTAAATGAAGTTTTCATTCAAATTGTAACTAGTTTTGAGTATAATTAGTGAAGGGTGTCAAATTCTACGGAAAGTAAAAACAAGAGATGACATAAATCGAATGCCAATTCTGTTTCCGAATATCAACAATTATGTCGTCCGACACCAGTAACAACACTTTAGCAAAACAGAAAACCTTGAAGAGTAAATGCAGCGGAAATTTAAAGAACACAAAGGTTTTAAATTTTCCTAAATTATATATATTATATAACTTATGATGGACAATGATCAAATGTATTGTATATATATTATACACAAATTCCTTTTTTTTTTTACAGATTTACAAGATAGAACGGAAATGAATTAAAAGATGAAGTCGCAGATGACTTCTGCCTGAAAAATTTAACTAAGTAGACATAGACAACCTCTTATTACAATCACTCCATACAAAACTAATGTAGAATCTAAACAAAAATTGTGATGTTGGACAGAATGTTGTCAACACACTCAGGCAACAATGGTGATCCAGATTTCTAAGATGAAATCCCAAGAGCTCTCTTGGTAATTTTACTTTCTGGTTCTGGATATCAATTATCTGTAGTAGCCTCTCTATTAATAGTAGAGAGTCTTCCTTGAAAAGATCATCGATCAGTTATGGAGGTTGAGGGAAATGTGGACTGCTGATGGGATTGGTTGGAGAAGATCAGAGAGTAATAATCTTAACAACTTTGGCTTGATCCTCACGACAAGTAATAACTTTTGACTTAGTCCTCACTCATTTTTTACCAGCTTCTTTTTTACCTTGCCAAATCATTTTTACCTCATAGTAATATTTACACAAATATCACTGCATCGCGTGAAGTAAGGCTGAAAATGTTGGTCTGAATATTGTGCAACATTTGTCCCAACATACTTACTCATTCATATCAATACTTGAGGAGATATATTGGGTCAAATGTCACAACATCAAATACAACATTAACAATCTCCCCTTTTTTTGCCTTTCTTCAAAAACATATTCAAAATGTAAAGTTGACTTAGGATGTTGCCACAAATGTTGTCCGATATCTGTGATAAATAATTTCAAGGTTATGCTCCCCCTTAACATGTGATGGCATATAAGCAAACATGTGTATACCGATTCATAGGATTAGAAAACAAATATGAGCACACATATCACATATCATCCAATATATACAAACCACAAATAGAAATTTTCATTGTCAACAATTATCAATAACAATCCCCTAAAGATCCTCATACAACATCGACAACAGCAACAACTCCCCTTCTTGCTATCAATACAGAAGCAGCAACTTTCTACTCTTGCATAACAACTTCAACTTCCTCTGCACAACAACCTTTAGCTTCCTCCCCCTGCATCAACATCATCATTATCTCCCCCTTTTGTGAAGAAAGTAGCATCATGAAATGATTTTCTAGCTTGTATTAGGGCATTTATTGCAGTATCAACTTCAGAAATCTGTTGGTTGATTTTTCCAATTTGATCCACAAGTCATTCTGTAGATAATGTAGACTGTCCTGGACCAGTGTTGCCCAGAATGTTGGTGACATTTCTGGCAACATTTTTACTATCAGCTTCCTTCTTCCAGGGCAAGTCGATGACTCTGTCCTTGCTTTTCAAAATTGCTTTATTTACAGTGTAAAGCTCAGGATCCTTCCCTAAAGTGTCGTCTCTCTTAGGCTCAAAGCCTTGGGTGGTTAATACTTTGTAGATCAGAGAGGGAAAAATAATGATTGAAGTTGATTCTTTCTCAACCAAGTTGGCAATTTGATGAAATATCATTTTTCTCAAATCAACTTTCAAACCTTTCCCAATTTTATACAATGGGGTGGCTGGACATCTAGGGATCCACTTCTTCATCATACCTCCAGTGAGATATTCAAGCACTTCATCCCTATTATCTATGACCTGTTATGCTTCTCTAACATTATCTCCAGCATCTAGTCACATACATTAATTTATAATAGAAGACGTAAACAGATAGACCTTGCTGTAGAGATATACCTTCCCAAATTTCTTCGAGGAGGTCTTCTCTATAACAGGGCTCAGATTAGCAAAAAATAACCTTACTATATTATCAACATACAGTCCCTTTTCAGTGACAGATCCTAGGAGCTGTCTGTCCTTTAAGAATTCTACTAGTCCATATTTAGTACTAAAGACAATATCAATTGTTTTCTCAGGCCTGATTACTCAATTCTTGTAACAGTCCCACATATCATAGTTAGTTTTAGAATAGAATTTATTTGAGTAAGCAGATACCTCAAAGTCTGAATCGGTGGATTCGGTACTGCTGGAGGATGTTGTTGTATGTGTCTCTGCAGATGTTAGCTGAATTGTAGCTTGAGATGTTGTGGCATCAGTGGAAACATTTGGAGCAGTACTCAACTTTGCAGGTCCGGGAACTCCCTTTGGAAAGAATTGTTTTAAATGAGTGTCGTTTGGGATTTCCCCCTTTTGAGGCACATTTGGCTGCACTGAAACAAATGGTTCTTTTTCACTCTCCCCTGTTGAAAGCACATAGTCTGTATCTTCACTTGCATTGCTCAAGTAAGAGGGTATAGATGTTTCATAACTAGACCTTTTGTTACTCGGTCCTTCTTGGACTGTTTTCTCAAAAACTCTACTCGATCGACGAGTAGGGAAGGTAGATGATCTTGACCTTTTACCCAAAGATTAAAAATCAACAGTTTCATCAATATCTATAGGGTTATTATCATCTCCAGGATAGTTAATAACTAAAGGTTCATCAAAACCTTTAAACATTATTGTTGTACATGGGTTTTCTGGGAGATTGGAGGAAGAGGATGGTTGTTCTATTTGCTGGAGATCATTGTGCTCGGAAGCCTCCGTATTCATTGGAGGGCTTGTGCTCATTGGAGTGTTGGAGTGGATGTTGGATGACATTTTTTCTGACATTGGTCATGTTTCCATTGGTGAAAATTTGTGAGAGGGTTTTGAGGAATTAGGGTTTCTGATTGAGATGTGAGTTTGATTTGGTGAGTCCATCGGGTAGGTAGGGAGTTATATGCCCGATGAAGTTTTAATTTATTTTTGGGAGAATCAGAAATGATAAAAAAATAGCAAATGAGAGGAATATTTATATATATGGTAAACATTTTCTTAGCAACAAGAATCCCTTAGTTTTAGGTGTTTCAATTTTACACAATAACTTACACCTAAAATATTGGGATAAAAGAAAATAAACATCACAGTAGGAATACAATTTAATCTTATCATTTTAAATTTTGAAATTCCTATAAACAAGACATATAATAGAAAGTAAGATCTGATATTTCAAAGATTAGATAAGAACAACATCTCAACACTTATCACATTCTGAAAATATCAACAGCAATGTTGGCAACATTTTGGACAACACAAGTATTTTGATCCCACGCAAACTTTTCATTTTGGCAACAAATCAAGACACATTTTATACGTAATTTATGAGTTTGACCACTGGACCAATGTAACATTTTCTCATCATGTCCTTGATCTAATCATATAACACATACAAAAGAATTTTTCGTGTAAAAAATATGAATACTTATTTAGTATTCTCAAAATTCTTTTGAAGCACTCGATACTCTATAGAATAGGAACGATATCTTTTCAAGAGCTTTGCCCATTTTTCACAGTGCCAAATATTTGTAAAGGCTTTGCCTTATTTTGATACTCCTTTTTTATGATATATATCATCATACAGAACGGTATTACGTTAAAAACACATTCTTATTGGAGGATCATACATGTGTGACAAAAAGTTATGCACCATACAACAATAATAATCAGTCAGTGATATAAAAGAGGTAAATGTTACCTGAAACGTTAGACAACATTTCAGCTGACACTCACCAAAAAATACCTTTTTATAGATTACACAGACCAAGAGATCTCTTCAAGCTACAAAATCTCTCATGGTCCAGAGCTTTTGTAAAAATATCAGCTAGTTGATGAAGAGTGTCAACTTGTTCAATCTGAACTAGCTATTTTTCGACTAAATCTCTTAAAAAGTGATGTATAATATCAATATGTTTTGTACGTGAGTGCTGAACTACATTTTTAGAAATATTTATAGCACTCAAATTATCACAGTACAAAATCAAAATATTGCTAGTAAATTCATAGTCGTCTAACATGTGTCGTAGCCATGAAACGTATTATTAGATATGTAAAACAAAGAAGGATACCTATCATAGATCGATATAATGTTGGGTCGACATTTTCACCAACATTATCCTTGCATACCTTCTGCAATGAACCCATTGACGTTTTCATCTGTTTAGTGTTCTCCAAACCAAATCTTTTAACTAGATTCTTCTCACTCTGTGAGATGAAAATTCTATCTTCACTTTGCTTTATCTGCAAGCCTAAGAAAAAAGTTAATTCCCCAATCATGCTCATTTCAAATGTCGATGACATAGTTTCAACAAATGAATTTAGGTACGACTGGAAAGTCGATCCAAAGACTATGCCATCCATGTAGATTTGAGCAAATATAATATCTACACCGTGTCATTTAATAAATAAAGTACGATCAGCTTCGCCACGGTTAAAACCAAATTCAAGAAGAAAGTTAGTTAAACGACCATACCATGTACGAGAGGCTTGTTTCAACCCATACAAAGCCTTTTTAAGCTTGTACACATAGTGTGGATGGTAAGGATCTTCAAATCCTTTTGGTTGTTCAACATATACCTCCTTGTCTAGATAACCATTTAAGAAGACATATTTTACATCCATTTGGTGTAAACTAATTTTCAGACAACAAGAAATAGCAAGTAAAAGTCTAACCAACTCTATTCTAGCTACATGTGCGAATGTTTCATCAAAATCAATTCCTTCAACCTGAGTATAACCTTGTGCAACTAGGCGTGCTTTGTTTGTAACAACTGTTCCCGATTCATCTTATTTATTTTTAAATATCCACTTAGTTCCAGTTATATTTGTATTATTTGAACGTGAAACTAAGTCCATACTTCATTTTGAGAAAATTGTTCAAGCTCTTCTTGCATTGCTTGTATCTAGAAATTATCTTTAAGTGCTTCTACAACATTCTTTGGTTTTAATATTGATATAAAACAAGAAATACTAACCTCTTGGTATATGGTTTATATACACACATACCTTACCATTTCTCTATAGTTGAGTGGTTCTTTGCCTCTTGTTCTAATTCCTTAAAAAACTCCCCCTATCATTTGGCTCGTTGGATGATTCTTCCTAATCCTTGATGAGAGGTCCATACGAACTTGGTCTAACAATTCAGCACTTGACTCCTCATTTGTGGCCTCTGTGGTCTCTATTGATATTCAGATGTTGCTCCAGGTGTCGCAACATTTGTGGCAACATCCGATTCTTCTACAATCTGTGGACTTTCCACTGTATCTATAATGTTATTTTCAATAGTTTTTTCCTGAGACATTAGAAAGATCATCAAAGATAACATTTACAGACTCTTGTACAGTTCTGGATCTCAGATTGTATACTCGATAAGCATAACTATTTTGTGAATAGCCAACAAAATTTTTTTTATCACTCTTAGAGTCAAATTTTGCTAAATGATCACTGTCATTTAAAATATAACAAATACACCCAAAAATATGAAAGTAACGCAAGTTTGGTTTGTTTCCATTTATAATCTCATAGGGTGTCATCTTTGTTTCTGGTCTTAAATAGACTATATTAGCGATGTGATTAGCAGTATTCAAGGCTTCTGCCCACAAACGTTTTGACAAACGTTTAGAACTAAGCATCACTCTAGCCATTTCTTGCAATGTCCTATTCTTTCGTTCTGCAACCCCATTATGTTGAGGAGTTCTGGGGGCAGAAATCTCATGGAAAATTTCCTTTTTCTCACAAAAATTCATGAATGAACTATTTTCAAATTCTTTTTCATGGTCGGATCTAATCCGAAAAATAGGAGAATAGAATAAATTTCTAATTCTCGAGTGCAAGATTTTAAACATGTCAAACGTTTGTGATTTTTCTTTCAAAAAATATATCCAAGAATATCTAGAAAAATCATCTACTATCACAAAGGAATACCTCATGCCTCCTAGACTGTCTTCTTCAATTGGACCGATTAAATCCATATGTAGTAATTGAAAATAATGAGACGTACCTGAATATTGTCTGTTGTGTTGGACAACATTATGAGAGACATGGGTTTGCTTACCTTTCAAACAATCTTCACAGACAATTTTACTTTTATGGCTAAGTTTAGGTATGCCTCTAACCGATTCATATGAGACCAATTTTTCTAAATTGCGGTAGTTGATATGCCTCAACTTTTGATGCCATAGTGCTGTGTCATCGACCTTAGCATTATTGCATGTTTCTTGTCTTATAACAGGATAGCAATTGTCACATGTTCTTGTACCTGTCATGACACATATATTGGTTTGCTTTATTTGTAACTTTACAGGCATTCTTATTAAATTTTACCTCAAGATCGTCATCACACAGTTGACTTATACTAATCAAATTAGCCATTAAGCCCTCAACGTGTAAGACATTTCTTAAGGTTGGAAATTCAGGAACATCGAAATCCCTTTTCCAATTATTTTGCTTTTACTGCCACCTCCATAAGTCATGTTTCTTCCATTGAATGACTCATAGTTCTTTAGAAAACCTTTTGTACCTGTCATATGGCGAGAACATCCACTATCAAAGTACCAAGAACCTGAAATGTTAGTTCTTAGTGAAGTTATAGCAACATTACATGTTACATCTTTTTTAGGAACCCAAACTCTCTTAAAATATTTTTTACCTTTTGGCTCAGAAATGTTGCTTCGATTGTTATCCGGAATGTTGGACAACATTTTAGGCAACATTTTTCTGACAGAATCTTGAAGTTTGAAACAATATGATTTTAAGTGTCCAGGAGAGTTACAGTGATGACACACAAACTTCATATTCTTTGACATATATGAGAACATATTATTCATCCTTTTTTCATTTACAAATCATATTTTCTCATTTTTATCAAAGAGATTAGAGCATATGGGTTTAAGAGAGTTTCCGTACCCAATTCCTACATGTGAAGGATTACTAAAGTTGAGTATCTCATTCAATTTCGAAGTCCCCGTGTTGAGCTTATGGAAGGTTGCTTCGGCTAAATCTAATTTTGCACGGATCTTACAAAATTCAATAGCCTTTTTGGTAAGTGCAACCTCAAGTCGGGTTATCGTGCCTTTTAATTCTAAATTCTCATGAGTCTAAGATTTTACCTTTTTATCAAGTTGCTTGAATTCTATGATTAAGGCTTTATAAATACTTTGTAATTCATTAATTATATCATCTTTGCATTCAACTTGATCCATACAGTCAGCCTCACTCACAGAAATAGAACCACTAAAGCAATTAACATTAGAATAGTTAAAGAATTCATACCTTTCGGATGTCGCTGATGATGTTGATGTCGTTGCTGATGTTGGAGCAAATGTCATGACATCTGAGATAACATTGTATACGACATATTCATTATCCGATAGAGACTATTCGAAAATAGTAGCTAGCATTACTTGTGTTTCAATTTCACGATCTCCTTGCTCTTCTCCTTCATCATCACTAAGAGAATCCCATAGGTTCTTACCAAATTTTCTAAGAGTGTTTGCACATTCGTTAGCATAGTGACCCTAACCCGAGCATACATGACACTACATGAACTCAAGTTGTTTGAGATCAAATTTGGTACGATCTGGGTTGGTTCTTCTTAGTTGATTTCTTTTTTGTACATTTGGAAAGACTCTAGTGGACTTTTGATTGAAGACTTGGTTTTGGTGCTCTTTAGATTTAGATTGATTTCTCTCATTGTTGAACTTCCTCACCATCGAATTGTATTTTCGAGTGAGTAAGAAAACATTTGTACCATCACTAATTTCTTCAAAATTCTCATCCTCTTCTTCGATTTGACTCTCCGAGGATTGAACTTGAAGTGACACATTCTTTCTTTTATACAATTCTTTTTTATTCTCAATGTTCATCTCATAAGTTTTGAGAATGCTCATCAAGGTATGAAGGTCCATTGTGGGAAGATTGTGAGCTTCTTCAATAGCACAAATCTTTAAATTGAACTTTTCAGGAAGAGAACGGAGAACTTTTTCAACAAGTTGAGTGTTGGTTAATGGTTTACCAAGAACTTGACATTCATTTGAGATGTCAATCAACTTTTTAAAATAATATTTAATATCATCCGCTTCTTCCATCCTTAAACGTTCATATTTACTCATGAGCATGTGTAACTTTGTTCGACGAACACTTGAGCTACCTTCACAATGAGTTTGTAAAGTATCACATGCATCCTTAGCCGTTGGGCAATTTTGAATGAGTTTGAACATATATATATCAACCCATCCAAAAATTGCATTTAAGGCTTTTTCGTTAAAGCTAGCATTATTGGTTTCTTCTGTAGTCTATTCGGATTCAGGTTTAACGAAAATGTCACATTCCTCATCCGGTGGCAACATTGGAACAACATACCCATTGGTTATAGATCTGCATGTCCTAACATCAATTGATTTGATATGAGAACGTATGCGGATCTTCCAATAGACATAATTTGATCAATCTAAAATAGGAAGCCTATCAATAGTTGGATTTGCCGGATCCATAGCTTATGACAACATGACCAAACACTTATTATATTAAGTGTCGACTCTGATACCACTTGAAGGGTGTCAAATGCTATGGAAAGTAAAAACAAGAGATGAAATAAATCGAATGTCAATTCTGTTTCCGAATGTCGACAATTATGTCATCCGACACCAGTAACAATACTTTAGCAAAACAGAAAACCTTGAAGAGTAAATGCAGCGGAAATTTAAAGAACACAAAGGTTTTAAATTTTCATAAGTTATATATATTATATAACTTATGAATGGACAATGACCAAATGTATTGTATTTATATATTATATACAAAAATACAAATTTCTTTCTTTACTGATTTACAAGATAAAATGAAAAGGAATTAAAAGTTGAAGTAGCAGATGACTTCTGCCTAAAAAATCTAACTAAGTAGAAATAGACAACCTCTCATTACAATCGCTCCATACAAAACTAATCTAGAATCTAAACAACAATTGTAATGTTGGATAGAATGTTGTCAACACATTCAAGCAACACTAGTGATCCAGATTTCTGAGATGAAAATCCCAAGAGCTCTCTTGGTATTTTTACTTTCTGGTTCTGGATATCGATTCTCTGTAGTAGCCTCTCTATTTATAGTAGAGAGTCTTCCTTGAAAAGCTCATCGATCAGTTATGGAGGTTGAGGGAAAGGTCGACTGCTAGTGGGATTGGTTGGAGAAGATCATGGAGTAATAATCTCAACAGCTTTGGTTTGATCCTCACGACAAGCAACAACTTTTGACTTAGTCCTCACTCGTTTTTACCAGCTCCTTTTTTACCTTGCCAAGTCGTTTTTACCTCATAGTAATATTTACACAAATATTACTGGATCGCGTGAAGTAAGGCAAAATATGTTCAGAAAATATTGGTTCGAATGTTGTGCAACATTTGTCCCAACATAGTTACTCATTCATATCAATACTTGAGGAGATATGTTGAGTCGAATGTCACACACCAAATCCAACATTAACAATTAGATGTGTTGTTGGTTGTAGAATGTAGAATGTAGTGTTTGTTATGTTTTGTTTGATTGTTGGCAGCTATTTGAGCTGGTTGTTGATATTTAGATATTGTGTTTTGTTTGGCAGGTGGGCTACTTTAGAAGAAACAAATTTATGGGGGAAAAATTCCAGAAGTTGCTAAGTTTCGACCTCATGAGGTCGAAATTATGCTCAAAAAACAAAACTTCAACCTCATCACGAGGTCGAAAAATAGCAAGATGGTTTAATGATTTCGACCAAGCTCTTTTCGACCTGCGCTTTAGGGTAGAAAATCCCTGTTTTTTTTTGTAGTGCTAGTTGGATAAGAAAGACCGATTTGCAACGTGAGCCATATCATAATCCTAATTCCTACCTATCTTCTTTCTAGCTAAATTGAATGACTGTATTGAAAATACGTAATGTTTTTGTATTCATGAAGATATGCATACGTTCCTCAATTATGAACCATTGATACGAAGCTTAATTAATATATGAGCATATGTGAATTTTACATTGTTTATTCAATGTATATCTGAAGTAATTTTGGTCCTTATTACTCTTTGAACTTGACAGTTTGATAGTTTTGATTCTCTGGATTCTGACATGAGAAAAAGTGTTATACTCTTTTCAGGCGTGTGAAAGTCAAAAAATCGAAAAAGAAATTTTCAACTGCAGGATTTTTCGATTGTTAGTTGTCACATATATAATTATAAGTAATGGTTTATTTTATCCAATAGTATATTTCTTCTTACTTCTTTCTGATATTAAATAAGTACATATTTTACCCCCTTTGTGTATTTATTTTTGTTTCCTTTTTGATGCAATGAATATTTATTCCAATTGTACACTTTTTTCTTTCTCAGACCAAATTTGTTAATAACTTGGTTGAACTCAGTTATTTTTAGACAAATTAAAAGTTTTAGCCAAACTAATGAAGTTATAATAGTGTATTTCTTTTTTAGATGGATTAATTATTTATTCTAATTGTGTATTTTTTGTGCTAAATATGTGGATAGAAATTTGGCTGAAAGCTGAAACACAACAAAATAAAACACTTTAGCAAAAATAATGAAATTCTAACTCTTTAATTCCTTTTTAGATGCATTGGCTATTTATTTAATTGTGTATTATTTCTCTGGATATGTTGTTGTTGTAGTATTATTTCTTTTTTGACCTCATCAAATCAAGAGTAACTTCTATTAGGCAAGTGGAAAACCACTAATTCAATGGGGCAATAAAGGAGCAGGTCTGGCCACAAACACATGAATATAAATCATCACATACACTAATTGATTGAGGAAAATCACTTCATTTTTTGATTTTTCACTTGATGTTTGATATTCATATTGTTATATATGATTAATTTGAATTTGTACTTCGTAAGACTCATTTAAGAAGAAACACTTTCTAACATTTTTTTTCATATTTAAAACTCGAATCTAAGAAGTCTAGTTAAGAGTGGAGAAATTCTATCGAGTCAATCACAATCATGGTTAGTCGAGGAAAGCATTTCGTTATTATAGGATTGTACTCAATTGTATGTTAACCTTTATTGTTGCAGAATTAAATTTGGGGTACAATTTGATTGCATTTATATCGCCTGTAGGACCAATTCACCCTATATAATTTTCTAGCTAGTATGGCAAACAGTGAATGTGAAGACTCACGCAACACCTAACTTCATCATGATATTGCCTCTTGCTGCCCCTTATAGACTGACCCCCTCCCACAGTGTACATGCAGACTTTTATCAAACTATATTCTGTACTTATTTTTGCATTTAATGGTTTGCTATTTTTAGATTTCATGGAGCCAATTAATCTAATTAAGTAAGTTTCTTACTTGGTTAAAGGAGAGAACCGATAATCTACTCGTGAAGCAAGGGCGGGAAGGAAATCAGGTGAATTGCTATTATTTTGATGATTTATTCTTTAATTATAAAACTCTTCTAAAAGAGTTGCCATTTTTTTTTGTCATTTATTAATGTAAGATTGTATTAATCTCCCTTGAAGAGTTTTTCTCATTAATACAAATATATATAGTGTATACAATGTTAAATTCTACTAGAATAAGGATCCTATATTTATCATAATTGTACACAACTATTAATTACAAATTATATGGTGAATATATTGTAATATTCACTAATACACCCCCTCAGTCGGAGCGCGAGGAGGCCGGACGATGAGACTGTATCTGAAGTCTAGGAATAGTTGTCTAGGAAGTCCTTTGGTGAAGATATCCGCATACTGATACGAAGAAGGCACATGCAATACCTTAACATGACCTATAGCAACCTTCTCACGAACAAAATGTATATCCATATCAATGTGCTTGGTTCGATGATGCTGAACCGGGTTATGAGATAAGTATATTGCGAATATATTATCATAGTACACCATAAACGCCTTATGCAAGGGACATTGAAGCTCCAAAAGAAGGTTTCGGAGCCAACAGATCTCAACAACAACATTTGCAACGCCTCTATACTCTTCTTCTGCACTCGATCGGGATAGGGTGGTTTGCCTCTTGGCAGACCATGAAATGAGATTATCTCCTAAGAACACATAGTAGCCGAAAGTGGAGCGTCGCGTGTCCGGATAGCCTGCCCAATCGACGTCCGTATATGATAACAACCTGGTCGGTGCAGAGGGGTTGAGATGCAATCCATAATCAAGTGTACCCCTAACGTAACGAATGATACGTTTAAGAGCTGTAAAATGAGGCTCCCTGGGGGGCATGCATAAACAAACACACCTGCTGAACATCATAAGCAATATTAGGCCTGGTAAAAGTAAGATATTGAAGTGTACCTGCAAGGCTCCTATAAAAAGTGGGATCGGACACTGGATCACCGTCAACAACACCGAGCTTCGATTTTGAGTCAACCGGAGTAGGCATGATCTTACAGTTCACCGTTTTAGCCTTGTACACAATTTCTTCAGCATACTTACGCTAACACATGAACATAGTATCTGTAGATCTAGTCACTGATATCCCCAAGAAATAGCTCAACTTTCCCAAGTCTGTCATAACTAATTCAGATTTCAGCATAGAAATGATCTCATTTTTCAACACATCAGACGAGGCAGTGAGAACAATATCATCCACATATAATAATAAGTATGCAATGTTACTATCACGATAAAATATAAAGAGAGAATGATCACACCTGCTGCATACAAACCCAATCTGCATAATGTAATTAGCAAAACATTCATACCACGCTCTGGGAGCCTGTTTTAAACCATGTAGTGACTTACGAAGACGACAGACATACTGAGGGGCCTTCGGATGGACAAAGCCTGGTGGCTGGTGCATGTAAACAGTTTCTTTCAAGTCACCATGTAAGAATGCATTCTTCACATCTAACTGATGAATCGACCAATGCTTACACATATCTATGCTAAGAACCATGCAAATGGTAGCCTGTTTAACCACCAGACTAAATGTCTCACAACAATCAATACCCTCCTGCTGATTAGTACTATTAGCCACAAGTTGCGTCTTATATCGCTCAAGGTCACTATTGTCTTCGAATTTGTGATGAAATAGTCACATGCATCGAATCACATTCACCCCATCCGGTCTAGGAATTAAATCCCAAGTGTGTTTTTTTGTTAAAGCATTAAATTCCTCATGCATGACCGCATTCCAATTCGGATCAAGTTTGGCTAATTTTGGGTTTTTGAAAATTGGGGATATGGTTTGTGTGGATAGGTTAAAATGGACTTTGAGTTTGAAAATCCCGTGTTGAACATGGATTCCAATATAGTGCTGGGGGCAGGGGCAATTTGGGTAGATTGGTGAGTTGTCAGGTCAGGTTATACTGTCAGGTCGGAGTAGGTAATGCAATGGTGGTGGTGGGTGGTTGTCGGAGGAGGTCGATGGAGTAGGGGATAAGGTGTTTGGTTTCTGGTGACCGAGACGGGTTAGGTGGGGTTAGAGATCGGGTAAGATCGAGTGGGTATGGGTGACTCGATTCCGAGTCCGATAACGGTGACTGGTTGGGAAGAGTGTGATAGGGTTGCGGTGGAGTGGTCTGGGGGTTGGTATTGTGATAGGGTCAGGAGGCTGGTTCTGTGATGGGGCTGGTTTGGGTGATGGGAGAAATGACGACAGGTGGCGGTGACACAAAGGTTGTCGGTTGTGTTTGTTAGCGGGTGTGAGAGACGATAGGTCAGATCGGGGAGTGGTCCGACAGATTAACGATAGTGGTAGTGGCATTCAGCGGTGACTGAGATGTGGGAGCGGTGGCACGACGGAGTTCGGTGAGTATGAGGGGGGAGGTGTCAGACTCATCTAGAAATGTATAGTTCGTGCTTAAGAATTTTTAGATGTTTGCAAAAGGGAAGATTGTCTCGTCAAACATGACGTGATGAGAGACGTGGATTTGACGAGTGGATAAGTCATAACACAAATAGCCCCTATGATTAGATGTGAAGCCTATGAAGACACATGGAGTGGTGTGAGGTGCTAATTTATGAGGGTCAGTGGAGGCAAGATTTGGGTAGCAAAGGCAATCGAAAATCCGAAGGTGATCATAGGAGGGGATCCGACAGTATAGAATTTCAGTGGGGATCTTGTTATGAAGAGTACATGTTGGTAAAATATTAAGAATGTATTCTACTATTTTGACTGCATAGACCCAAAATGAAGGGGGGGGGGGGGAGAGGCATGAAAAATGATAGTACGAACCATATTATTAATAATGCGGATGATTCGTTCGGCTTTGTCATTTTGGGAGGAGGTGTGGGAACACGGAAAACCATGCCATTATTGTTGCAACATTTGTGAAATGTTGAATTATTAAACTCACGACCATTATCACATTGGAAAGATTTGATGGCTTTTTCAAATTGTGTTTTGACAAAAATACGAAACTCAAGAAACTTGGAAAAAACTTCAGACTTGAATTTTAGTGGGTAAACCCAAATAAAGTGATAGAAATAATCTAATAAGGACTAGATAATATTTACTACCCACTGAGCTAGTAATGAGAGATGTCCATAAATCAACATGAATAATATCAATGGGAGAAAACGTAACACTTAAAGATGACTGAAAAGGAAGGCGAACATGTTTGCCTAAAGGGAAAGAAAAACAATGTTGGGAAAGTTTCCCATTATTACATCGAATAAAATTATTGCTTCTAAGAAAATTAAAAACATGAGCTCCAGGGTGTCCAAGTCTATTATGCCAAGTTGACGGAGAGATGGCAGCGAGAGAGGTATGTGAGCGGGATCTGGAAACGGAGGTGGATGAGAATGGATATAGGTCCCATGTACTATTTCATCTCGTAAGAGGTGTCCCCGTAAGAAGATCCTTCACAGAAAAACCAAAGGGGTCAAACTCAACAGACACAAAATTGTTACGAGTGAATTCCGTAACAGATATTAAAATTTTAATGATGTCGGAAGCATAAAGGACGTTATTTAAGGAGAAATGTGGGTGAAGTGGTTTGGTGTAGGTGGTACCGTAACCGTGAATCAGAATGCGATGACCATTGCCAACCGTAATAAATTGAGGAAACTTTAAACGAGACAGATTGGAGAGATTACCTGAGGATCGGGTGAGATGAGAAGTGACTCCCGTATCCATGTACCAATTTTCATCGGGCTGCTGCATATTTGAAGAGCTGAAGTCCTAGACCAAATTAGTGGGGGCCAGATCCGACGGATATTGATGCTGGGCCATAACGATGTGGGCCTGTTGGGTTGTTGTTGGCTGCTGTCGTGGGCTTGGGTATTGGCCCAATATTCTGGGCTGTCAGGATCCAGGAAATTGGGTTGTAGCTTGCTGGATCGGGTAAACAGCTGCGGCCCAGGCTCCCGGATTGGGCCACTGCCCTTGGCCGGCCCAAGGTGAGAAGTTGTTGGGTTGTTGCTGCGATTGGGTGGAATTATGGCTAGACCGGCCCCCTTTCCCGCAGCCTCTGCCGCCACGGTTGTTCCGCAGTTTTAGAGAAAGCTTGGTGGTGAAGTGAGCTTAAAATTGGAGTGTTTATTGTAATTTAAGGTAAGTCTCATCTCCTACTTCACCTACCTAAGATTCTACAAGTATTTAGGATGGAATTGTTGAAGGTTTCTTAAAGAGCAAGTACTTGTAAGAGTTTGAAAGATGTATTGTTATTTTGGACTGTTTCATATAATTTGAAGGTATTATATGGAGTTGTGGATGGGATAGTGGTGTGTTGTAGAAGTAGTATGAACACCTGTTGTGATGATATATGTAGAATTCAAGCTATAAATGATCTTACAAGTTACGCACACAAGTTGTTCGATGAAATATCTAAATGAACTTTCTTATAAGATATAAATCTGATATAGATACAAATCATTCATATAATATAGATAATCGTCCGTAGAACGTATGAGAGCTTGTGAAACGTAGTTAACTTCATCGACAATGTATGTAAGGCTATCCCTTTCTATTCAAAGGCATGAATCCAACGTATAACATTTTTCAAATGAGTTGTCAAAAGAATTATTATAAATCAAATGTTGGTTGTCCTTTCTTCGTATTGTTATCATATTCTATGTCATTTAGTTGTTGGTTGTACATCCAAGTTTCATAAACCCCCAAAAGGAGTATTCCAAATAGTTAATCATCGAATTGACTAAGAGTCATTCCAAACTAAAGTTAAAGAATCATATATTATAAAAGGGCCAAATGTGCCAATACTACTATTATGGTATACTATTACACTACCGAGTTATAATCGGTGGGCAATGGCCCTATGTGACATATATGCATTGATCACATACCATCGATTGGTCGATTGACATTCATACATGTAGTAATACCATTGAGCTATAATCGGTTGGGCGATAGACATTTATATATATATATATACACACACACATGATTACCACCGAGCTATAATTAGTGGGCGATGAATAGTTATATATGTACTTGAGGATCAGTAAGAGTTTCAGAATTTCATTGTTCACCCTGAGTGGCATACATATTATTAAGTTGCTTCTTATACCTTGTGTTACATCTTATGCTTTCATATTGTTACTCATCATTTACATACCGGTATTTTTATTCGTACTGATGTCCCTTTTGCCGGGGGGGCATTGTATTTCATGCTGCAGGTTCAGGTAGAGGTACATATAGACCTCCCTAGTAGGAGCTTGTCGATTTCAACTGTTGATTGATAAGCTTTGTTTCTTTCGGAGCTACCGAGTTAGATGTCGTGAGCTGAGTCATATGTATATATAGAGTTATGGGTAGGTCGGGGCCCTATCCCAACTATATGTGAGTTATACTTCTTAGAGGCTCGTAGACTTAGGAGTCTTAGTTAGTTGTTTTGTAATGGCCTTATGGGCCAGGAATTTGATCAGTGATCTGTACGACGACCTTACTGGTCTTGTATATGTATGTACATAGATGTTTTAGGTTATATACCCTTCTTATTAAGATGTCCAAAAGACGTCATATATTCTCAGTTGGTGGCCTTGTCGGCCCTATTGGTGTTAGGGATGACAGGTGGGCATAATTTATGTGGATTCCGCACAGCACCCACCACCCCAATTGGGGCGGGTATGGGTAGGTGGTGGATTTGCAGTTATACCCGCCTGCCCCGCCCCGCATCCAACCGCCCGCCCTAAATCCACCCGCCCGCCTTATACGTACGAACTATAATTTTATTTGTACAACTTTATATTTATCTAAAGCCCAAATAATTTGACACACATAATTTTAGCAGCCCATAAGCCCAATAATAATGAATTTTGAGGATATCCACTTGGGTGGTGAAGCGGGTGTGGATTTAGGAATATACCTGTCAAGGCGGGTATGGATGTTGAAAATGTACCAGCCACGGGTGGCGGATATAAAATTTTCTAGCGGGTACGGGTGCGGGGGAGAGCGTACCCGCACTCTCCCCGCCCAATTGCCATCCCTAATTTGTGTGTTGGCTATACCTCTATACCTTTCACAGTGGTTATGGCCTTATTGGCCGAAGTTTCTACCAGTTCACAGGTTATGTTCCAGAGTGGTACGTCTGGGCCAGTGCGGCACCGGGTGCAGCCACACCCCTCAGTTTGGGGTGTGACAGTTTGTTTATGAAATTGCACAAAAGTTTAACTTCAACTTCATATCATGATTTTAAATCTCAAATTTTACAAAAAGACATGATTTGGAATTCCAAAATTTCATTTTTTAAAATATATAAAACTTGACCAATAAGTTTTATATTTTGTAAAGAAGATTCATAAGTTAGTAGATATATTTATCAACCAATTATATTAAATATAAAAAGATCTACAAGTTGGTAATATATTTATAAAAAAAATTACTCTACCAACCATTTACCAACTAAATTTACTTCTACAACTCATGTTTAATTTTTTTTATTGAACTAAAGTTCGATCAATAGAGGTTGTATTTTTTAGAAAGGTCTTCTAGTAGCGGATTAACTTTGTTATGAATTGTGATTTGCTCATTTAGTAAGATTGTATAAAAATTGGGAAGTTTTGATAGTTTTCAGAACTTGTGGGGTTGTTATGTTTATGAGAAAAAATACAACTTAAGAAATCCAAATTGCATGTCCAAACAAAACTTTAACTTCAAATCATCCTGATTTCACATCACTGATTTCATATCATAATTTCAAATCACTGATTTCATATCATGATTTGAAATCATGTCCAAAAGGGGCCTAAGTATACCCCGCAGCATGAGCCAACTGCACTTTTGGATGTGAGGAAGAAGCTGGTATGTCTCCTTACATTATATTTTAAAGTTACTCAAATTATATATTTTATTTGATTAATTAGTCAAATAATTTTACTACAGGAGCTCGATAGGGGGCTGATATTAACTCAAGACGAGGCGTTCAAGATCACCCACACAAAGAAGAAGAAGAAGAATGCTGATGGTACTGAAGAATGGGTTGAGCCACGAGATAAGAGATCCTTCGTAAGTCACTAATTAATAATAATAATAATAATAACTACTTTCTTTTTAAAATTTATCTACTAACATTGTATCTTTTAAATTCAGAAAGACTTTCACCAACATTTGGATAAGTTTTGTGCCACCCAGCACGCCAATAACTGCAGAGCAAATAGAGCAAAAGTGGCTAGGGAGTGTTGGTGGCCCAAATAGGTATGCGACAACTTATGGCATGGCGAATCGAGCCTTTCATCGCTTCCCATCGGCCCTTCAAGGCTTAGGTAGTTCAAGTGATGTTGCGGCTATGGATCCTAATGAGGTCGCAACCCTGAGGGAGCATGTTACCCAACTAACAAGCGCATTACAAGCTACAGAGGCTAGGGAGAGTAGGAGGGACGTCGAGATGTTGGGTATGAAGGTCCAATAGACAAATTACTAAAATTGAGAGGGTTTACGATTCCCCGGTGTCCTGGGGATGCTTGTAGGTCACAGTCCAAACCTACCCATGCTAGACCCTTGTTGATGAGTTTGGTTAGGAGGATGCATAACACATCTCTAACACATAACGACGGCCATGATTAGTCTAGTTCGTAATATAACTTTTTTTCTTTTGTTGAATTTATAAGAATTGTATAAGTTAATGTTGTTAGATGACGTTTCAAGTTGTAGACTAGCTTATGGGTTTTGTTAGTGTTTAAATGAAGTTTTCATTCAAATTGTAACTAGTTTTGAGTATAATTAGTGAAGGGTGTCAAATTCTACGGAAAATAAAAACAAGAGATGACATAAATCGAATGCCAATTCTGTTTCCGAATATCAGCAATTATGTCATCCGACACCAGTAACAACACTTTAGCAAAACAGAAAACCTTAAAGAGTAAATGCAGCGGAAATTTAAAGAACACAAAGGTTTTAAATTTTCCTAAATTATATATATTATATAACTTATGATGGACAATGACCAAATGTATTGTATATATATTATACACAAATTCCTTTTTTTTTTATAGATTTACAAGATAGAACGGAAATGAATTAAAAGATGAAGTCGCAGATGACTTCTGCCTGAAAAATTTAACTAAGTAGACATAGACAACCTCTTATTACAATCACTCCATACAAAACTAATGTAGAATCTAAACAACAATTGTGATGTTGGACAGAATGTTGTCAACACACTCAGGCAACAATGGTGATCCAGATTTCTAAGATGAAATCCCAAGAGCTCTCTTGGTAATTTTACTTTCTGGTTCTGGATATCAATTATCTGTAGTAGCCTCTCTATTAATAGTAGAGAGTCTTCCTTGAAAAGATCATCGGTCAGTTATGGAGGTTGAGGGAAATGTGGACTGCTGATGGGATTGGTTGGAGAAGATCAGAGAGTAATAATCTTAACAACTTTGGCTTGATCCTTACGACAAGTAATAACTTTTGACTTAGTCCTCACTCATTTTTTACTAGCTTCTTTTTTACCTTGCCAAATCATTTTTACCTCATAGTAATATTTACACAAATATCACTGCATCGCGTGAAGTAAGGCAAAATTTGTTTAAAAAATGTTGGTCTGAATATTGTGCAACATTTGTCCCAACATACTTACTCATTCATATCGATACTTGAGGAGATATATTGGGTCAAATGTCACAACATCAAATCCAACATTAACAATCTCCCCTTTTTTTGCCTTTCTTCAAAAACATATTCAAAATGTAAAGTTGACTTAGGATGTTGCCACAAATGTTGTCCGATATCTGTGATAAATAATTTCAAGGTTATGCTCCCCTTTAACATGTGATGGCATACAAGCAAACATGTATATACCGATTCATAGGATTAGAAAACAAATATGAGCACACATATCACATATCATCCAATATATACAAACCACAAATAGAAATTTTCATTGTCAACAATTATCAATAACAATCCCTTAAAGATCCTCATACAACATCGACAACAGCAACAACTCCCCTTCTTGCTATCAATACAGAAGCATCAACTTTCTACTCTTGCATAACAACTTCAACTTCCTCTGAACAACAACCTTTAGCTTCCCCCCCTGCATCAGCATCATCATTATCTCCCCCTTTTGTGAAGAAAGTAGCATCATGAAATGGTTTTCTAGCTTGTATTAGGGCATTTATTGCAGTATCAACCTCAGAAATCTGTTGGTTGATTTTTCCAATTTGATCCACAAGCCATTCTGTAGATAATGTAGACTGTCCTGGACCAGTGTTGCCCAGAATGTTGGTGACATTTCTGGCAACATTTTCACTTTCAGCTTCCTTCTTCCAGGGCAAGTCGATGACTCTGTCCTTGCTTTTCAAAATTTCTTTATTTACAGTGTAAAGCTCAGGATCCTTCCCTAAAGTGTCGTCTCTCTTAGGCTCAAAGCCTTGGGTGCTTAATACTTTGTAGATCAGAGAGGAAAAAATAATGATTGAAGTTGATTCTTTCTCAACCAAGTTGGAAATTTGATGAAATATCATTTTTCTCAAATCAACTTTCAAACCTTTCCCAATTTTATAAAATGGGGTGGCTTGTTCATTTGTCACAATTGACTAATTCATTGAAGGGAGTCAATTGTGAATAACAATTTTGTGGAGGGTGGCAAATAAGGCTGTCAGTTTTGAGGCTGGACATCTAGGGATCCACTTCTTCATCATACCTCCAGTGAGATATTCAAGCATTTCATCCCTATTGTCTATGACCTGTTATGCTTCTCTAACATTATCTCCAGCATCTAGTCACATACATTAATTTATAATAGAAGGCGTAAACAGATAGACCTTGCTGTAGAGATATACCTTCCCAAATTTCTTCGAGGAGGTCTTCTCTATAACAGGGCTCAGATTAGCAAAAAATAACCTTACTATATTATCAACATACAGTCCCTTTTCAGTGACAGATCCTAGGAGCTGTCTGTCCTTTAAGAATTCTACTAGTCCATATTTAGTACTAAAGACAATATCAATTGTTTTCTCAGGCCTGATTACTCAATTCTTGTAACAGTCCCACATATCATAGTTAGTTTTAGAATAGAATTTATTTGAGTAAGCAGATACCTCAAAGTCTGAATCGGTGGATTCGGTACTGCTGGAGGATGTTGTTGTATGTGTCTCTGCAGATGTTAGCTGAATTATAGCTTGAGATGTTGTGGCATCAGTGGAAACATTTGGAGCAGTAATCAACTTTGCAGGTCCGGGAACTCCCTTTGAAAATAATTGTTTTAAATGAGTGTCGTTTGGGATTTCCCCCTTTTGAGGCACATTTGGCTGCACTGAAACAAATGGTTCTTTATCACTCTCCTCTGTTGAAAGCACATAGTCTGTATCTTCACTTGCATTGCTCAAGTAAGAGGGTATAGATGTTTCATAACTAGACCTTTTGTTACTCGGTCCTTCTTGGACTGTTTTCTCAAAAACTCTACTCGATCTACGAGTAGGGAAGGTAGATGACCTTGACCTTTTACCCAAAGATTAAAAATCAACAGTTTCATCAATATCTATAGGGTTATTATCATCTCCAGGATAGTTAATAACTAAAGGTTTATCAAAACCTTTAAACATTATTGTTGTACATGGGTTTTCTGGGAGATTGGAGGAAGAGGATGGTTGTTCTATTTGCTGGAGATCATTGTGCTCGGAAGCCTCCGTATTCATTGGAGGGCTTGTGCTCATTGGAGTGTTGGAGTGGATGTTGGATGACATTTTTTCTGACATTGGTCATGTTTCCATTGGTGAAAATTTGGGAGAGGGTTTTGAGGAATTAGGGTTTCTGATTGAGATGTGAGTTTGATTTGGTGAGTCCATCGGGTAGGTAGGGAGTTATATGCCCGATGAAGTTTTAATTTATTTTTGGGAGAATCAGAAATGATAAAAAAATAGCAAATGAGAGAAATATTTATATATATGGTAAACATTTTCTTAGCAACAAGAATCCCTTAGTTTTAGGTGTTTCAATTTTACACAATAACTTACACCTAAAATATTGGGATAAAAGAAAATAAACATCACAGTAGGAATACAATTTAATCTTATCATTTTAAATTTTGAAATTCCTATAAACAAGACATATAATAGAAAGTAAGATCTGATATTTCAAAGATTAGATAAGAACAACATCTCAACACTTATCACATTCTGAAAATATCAACAAAGAATGTTGGCAACATTTTGGACAACACAAGTATTTTGATCCCACGCAAACTTTTCATTTTGGCAACAAATCAAGACACATTTTATACGTAATTTATGAGTTTGACCACTGGACCAATGTAACATTTTCTCATCATGTCCTTGATCTAATCATATAACACATACAAAAGAATTTTTCGTGTAAAAAATATGAATACTTATTTAGTATTCTCAAAATTCTTTTGAAGCACTCGATACTCTATAGAATAGGAACGATATCTTTTCAAGAGCTTTGCCCATTTTTCACAGTGCCAAATATTTGTAAAGGCTTTGCCTTATTTTGATACTCCTTTTTTATGATATATATCATCGTACAGAACGGTATTACGTTAAAAACACATTCTTATTGGAGGATCATACATGTGTGACAAAAAGTTATGCACCATACAACAATAATAATCAGTCAGTGATATAAAAGAGGTAAATGTTACCTGAAACGTTAGACAACATTTCAGCTGACACTCACCAAAAAATACCTTTTTATAGATTACACAGACCAAGAGATCTCTTCAAGCTACAAAATCTCTCATGGTCCGTAGCTTTTGTAAAAATATCGACTAGTTGATGAAGAGTGTCAACATGTTCAATTTGAACTAGCTATTTTTTGACTAAATCTCTTAAAAAGTGATGTCTAATATCAATATGTTTTGTACGTGAGTGCTGAACTAGATTTTTAGAAATATTTATAGCACTCAAATTATCACAGTACAAAATCAAAATATTGCTAGTAAATCCATAGTCGTCTAACATGTGTCGTAGCCATGAAACGTATTATTAGATATGTAAAATAAAGAAGGATACCTATCATAGATCGATATAATGTTGAGTCGACATTTTCACCAACATTATCCTTGCATACCTTCTGCAATGAACCCATTGACATTTTCATCTGTTTAGCGTTCTCCAAACCAAATCTTTTATCTAGATTCTTCTCACTCTGTGAGATGAAAATTCTATCTTCACTTTGCTTTATCTGCAAGCCTAAGAAAAAAGTTAATTACCCAATCATGCTCATTTCAAATGTCGATGACATAGTTTCAACAAATGAATTTAGGTACGACTGGGAAGTCGATCCAAAGACTATGTCATCCATGTAGATTTGAGCAAATATAATATCTACACCGTGTCGTTTAATAAATAAAGTACGATCAGCTTCGCCACGGTTAAAACCAAATTCAAGAAGAAAGTTAGTTAAACGACCATACCATGTACGAGAGGCTTGTTTCAACCCATACAAAGCCTTTTTAAGCTTGTACACATAGTGTGGATGGTAAGGATCTTCAAATCCTTTTGGTTGTTCAACATATACCTCCTTGTCTAGATAACCATTTAAGAAGACATATTTTACATCCATTTGGTGTAAACTAATTTTCAGACAACAAGAAATAGCAAGTAAAAGTCTAACCAACTCTATTCTAGCTACATGTGCGAATGTTTCATCAAAATCAATTCCTTCAACCTGAGTATAACCTTGTGCAACTAGGCGTGCTTTGTTTGTAACAACTGTTCCCGATTCATCTGATTTATTTTTAAATATCCACTTAGTTCCAGTTATATTTGTATTATTTGAACGTGAAACTAAGTCCATACTTCATTTTGAGAAAATTATTCAAGCTCTTCTTGCATTGCTTGTATCTAGAAATTATCTTTAAGTGCTTCTACAACATTCTTTGGTTCTAATATTGATATAAAACAAGAAATACTAACCTCTTGGTCTATGGTTTATATACACACATACCTTACCATTTCTCTATAGTTGAGTGGTTCTTTTCCTCTTGTTCTAATTCCTTAAAAAACTCCCCCTATCATTTGGCTCGTTGGATGATTCTTCATAATCCTTGATGAGAGGTCCATACGAACTTGGTCTAATAATTCAGCACTTGACTCCTCATTTGTGACCTCTGTGGTCTCTATTGATATTTCAGATGTTGCTTCAGGTGTCGCAACATTTGTGGCAACATCTGATTCTTCTACAATCTGTGGACTTTCCACTGTATCTATAGTGTTATTTTCAATAGTTTCTCCTGAGACATTAGAAAGATCATCAAAGATAACATTTATAGACTCTTGTACAGTTCTGGATCTCAGATTGTATACTCGATAAGCATAACTATTTTGTGAATAGCCAACAAAAAATTCTTTATCACTCTTAGAGTCAAATTTTACTAAATGATCACTGTCATTTAAAATATAACAAATACACCCAAAAATATGAAAGTAACGCAAGTTTGGTTTGTTTCCATTTATAATCTCATAGGGTGTCATCTTTGTTCCTGGTCTTAAATAGACTATATTAGCGATGTGATTAGCAGTATTCAAGGCTTCTGCCCACAAACGTTTTGACAAATGTTTAGAACTAAGCATCACTCTAGGCATTTCTTGCAATGTCCTATTCTTTCATTCTGCAACCCCATTATGTTGAGGAGTTCTGGGGGCAGAAATCTCATGGAAAATTTCCTTTTTCTCACAAAAATTCATGAATGAACTATTTTCAAATTCTTTTCCATGGCCGGATCTAATCCGAAAAATAGGAGAATAGAATAAATTTCTAATTCTCGAGTGCAAGATTTTAAACATGTCAAACGTTTGTGATTTTTCTTTCAAAAAATATATCCAAGAATATCTAGAAAAATCATCTACTATCACAAAGGAATACCTCATGCCTCCTAGACTGTCTACTTCAATTGGACCCATTAAATCCATATGTAGCAAATGAAAACAGTGAGACGTACCTGAATATTGTCCGTCGTGTTGGACAACATTATGAGAGACATGGGTTTGCTTACCTTTCAAACAATCTTCACAGACAATTTTACTTTTATGGCTAAGTTTAGGTATGCCTCTAACCACTTCATATGAGACCAATTTTTCTAAATTGCGGTAGTTGATATGCCCCAACTTTTGATGTCATAGTGTTGTGTCATCGACCTTAGCATTATTGCATGTTTCTTGTCTTACAACAGGATAGCAATTGTCACTTGTTCTTGTACCTGTCATGACACATATATTGGCTTGCTTTATTTGTAACTTTACAGGCATTCTTATTAAATTTTACCTCAAGATCGTCATCACACAGTTGACTTATACTAATCAAATTAGCCATTAAGGCGTCAACGTGTAAGACATTTCTTAAGGTTGGAAATTCAGGAACATCGAAGATTCCTCTTCCAATTATTTTGCTTTTACTGCCACCTCCATAAGTCATGTTTCTTCCATTGAATGACTCATAGTTCTTTAGAAAACCTTTTGTACCTGTCATATGGCGAGAACATCCACTATCAAAGTACCAAGAACCTGAAATGTTAGTTCTTAATGAAGTTATAACAACATTACATGTTACATCTTTTTTAGGAACCCAAACTCTCTTAAAATATTTTTTACCTTTTGGCTCAGAAATGTTGCTTCGATTGTTATCCGGAATGTTGGACAACATTTTAGGCAACATTTTTCTGACAGAATCTTGAAGTTTGAAACAATATGATTTTAAGTGTCCAGGAGAGTTACCGTGATGACACACAAACTTCATATTCTTTGACATATATGAGAACATATTATTCATCCCTTTTTCATTTACAAAACATATTTTCTCATTTTTATCAAAGAGATTAGAGCATATGGGTTTAAGAGAGTTTCCGTACCCAATTCCTGCATGTGAAGGATTACTAAAGTTGAGTATCTCATTCAATTTCGAAGTCCCCGTGTTGAGAATATGGAAGGTTGCTTCGGCTAAATCTAATTTTGCACGGATCTTACAAAATTCAATATCCTTTTTGGTAAGTGCAACCTCAAGTCGGGTTATCGTGCCTTTTAATTCTAAATTCTCATGAGTTAAAGATTTTACCTTTTTATCAAGTTGCTTGGATTCTATGATTAAGGCTTTATAAATCCTTTGTAATTCATTAATTATATCATCTTTGCATTCAACTTGATCCATACAGTCAGCCTCACTCACAGAAATAGAACCACTAAAGCAATTAACATTAGAATAGTTAAAGAATTCATACCTTTCGGATGTCGCTGATGATGTTGATGTCGTTGCTGATGTTGGAGCAAATTTCATGACATCTGAGATAACATTGTATACGACATATTCATTGTCCGATAGAGACTATTCGAAAATAGTAGCTAGCATTACTTGTGTTTCAATTTCACGATCTCCTTGCTCTTCTCCTTCATCATCACTAAGAGAATCCCATAGGTTCTTACCAAATTTTCTAAGAGTGTTTGCACATTCGTTAGCATAGTGACCCTAACCCGAGCATACATGACACTACATGAACTCAAGTTGTTTGGGATCAAATTTGGTACGATCTGAGTTGGTTCTTCTTAGTTGATTTCTTTTTTGTACATTTGGAAGGAATCTAGTGGGATTTTGATTGAAGACTTGGTTTTGATGCTCTTTAGATTTAGATTGATTTCTCTCATTGTTGAACTTCCTCACCATCGAATTGTATTTTTGAGTGAGTAAGACAACATTTGTACCATCACTAATTTCTTCAAGATTCTCATCATCTTCTTCGATTTGACTCTCCGAGGATTGAACTTGAAGTGACACATTCTTTCTTTTATACAATTCTTTTTTATTCTCATTGTTCATCTCATAAGTTTTGAGAATGCTCATCAAGGTACGAAGGTCCATTGTGGGAAGATTGTGAGCTTCTTCAATAGCACAAATCTTTAAATTGAACTTTTCAGGAAGAGAACGGAGAACCTTTTCAACAAGTTGAGTGTTGGTTAATGGTTTACCAAGAACTTGACATTCATTTGAGATGTCAATCAAATTTTTAAAATAATATTTAATATCATCCGCTTCTTCCATCCTTAAACGTTCATATTTACTCATGAGCATGCGTAACTTTGTTCGACGAACACTTGAGCTACCTTCACAATGAGTTTGTAAAGTTTCACATGCATCCTTAGCCGTTGGGCAATTTTGAATGAGTTTGAACATATATATATCAACTCATCCAAAAATTGCATTTAAGGCTTTTTCGTTAAAGCTAGCATTATTGGTTTCTTCTGTAGTCTATTCGGATTCAGGTTTAACGAAAATGTCACCTTCCTCATCCGGTGGCAACATTGAAACAACATACCCATTGGTTATAGATCTGCATGTCATAACATAAATTGATTTGATATGAGAACGTATGCGAATCTTCCAATAGGCATAATTTGATCAATCTAAAATAGGAAGCCTATCAATAGTTGGATTTGCCGGATCCATAGCTTATAACAACAGGACCAAACACTTATTATATTAAGTGTCGACTCTGATACCACTTGAAGGGTGTCAAATGCTATGGAAAGTAAAAACAAGAGATGAAATAAATCGAATGCCAATTCTGTTTTCGAATGTCGACAATTATGTCATCCGACACCAGTAACAATACTTTAGCAAAACAGAAAACCTTGAAGAGTAAATGCAGCGGAAATTTAAAGAACACAAAGGTTTTAAATTTTTACAAGTTATATATATTATATAACTTATGAATGGACATGACCAAATGTATTGTATTTATTTATTATATACAAAAATACAAATTCCTTTCTTTACAGATTTACAAGATAAAATAAAAAGGAATTAAAAGTTGAAGTAGCAGATGACTTCAGCCTGAAAAATCCAACTAAGTAGACATAGACAACCTCTCATTACAATCGCTCCATACAAAACTAATCTAGAATCTAAACAACAATTGTAATGTTGGACAGAATGTTGTCAACACATTCAAGCAACACTAGTGATCCCGATTTCTGAGATGAAATCCCAAGAGCTCTCTTGGTATTTTTACTTTCTGGTTCTGGATATCGATTCTCTGTAGTAGCCTCTATATTTATAGTAGAGAGTCTTTCTTGAAAAGCTCATCGATCAGTTATGGAGGTTGAGGGAAAGGTCGACTGCTAGTGGGATTGGTTGGAGAAGATCATGGAGTAATAATCTCAACAGCTTTGGTTTGATCCTCACGACAAGCAACAACTTTTGACTTAGTCCTCACTCGTTTTTTACCAGCTCCTTTTTTACCTTGCCAAGTCGTTTTTACCTCATAGTAATATTTACACAAATATTACTGGATCGCGTGAAGTAAGGCAAAATATGTTCAGAAAATATTGGTTCGAATGTTGTGCAACATTTGTCCTAACATACTTACTCATTCATATCAATACTTGAGGAGATATGTTGAGTCGAATGTCACACACCAAATCCAACATTAACAATTAGATGTGTTGTTGGTTGTAGAATGTAGAATGTAGTGTTTGTTATGTTTTGTTGGATTGTTGGCAGCTATTTGAGCTGGTTGTTGATATTTAGATATTGTGTTTTGTTTGGCAGGTGGGCTACTTTAGAAGAAACAAATTTATAGGGGGGAAATTCCAGAAGTTGCTAAGTTTCGACCTCATGAGGTCGAAATTATGCCCAAAAAACAAAACTTCAACCTCATCACGAGGTCGAAAAATAGCATGATGGTTTAATGATTTCGACCAAGCTCTTTTCGACCTGCGCTTTAGGGTAGAAAATCCCTGATTTTTTTTGTAGTGCTAGTTGGATCAGAAAGATCGATTTGCAACGTGAGCCATATCATAATCCTAATTCCTACCTATCTTCTTTCTAGCTAAATTGAATGACTGTATTGAAAATACGTAATGTTTTTGTATTCATGAAGCTATGCATACGTTCCTCAATTATGAACCATTGATACGAAGCTTAATTAATATATGAGCATATGTGAATTTTACATTGTTTATTCAATATATATCTGAAGTAATTTTGGTCCTTATTACTCTTTGAACTTGACAGTTTGATAGTTTTGATTCTCTGGATTGTGACATGAGAAAAAGTGTTATACTCTTTTCAGGCGTGTGAAAGTCAAAAAATCGAAAAAGAAATTTTCAACTGCAGGATTTTTCGATTGTTAGTTGTCACATATATAATTATAAGTAATGGTTTATTTTATCCAATAGTATATTTCTTCTTACTTCTTTCTGATATTAAATAAGTACATATTTTACCCCCTTTGTGTATTTATTTTTGTTTCCTTTTTGATGCAATGAATATTTATTCCAATTGTACACTTTTTTCTTTCTCAGACCAAATTTGTTAATAACTTGGTTGAACTCAGTTATTTTTAGACAAATTAAAAGTTTTAGCCAAACTAATGAAGTTATAATAGTGTATTTCTTTTTTAGATGGATTAATTATTTATTCTAATTGTGTATTTTTTGTGCTAAATATGTGGATAGAAATTTGGCTGAAAGCTGAAACACAACAAAATAAAACACTTTAGCAAAAATAATGAAATTCTAACTCTTTAATTCTTTTTTAGATGCATTGGCTATTTATTTAATTGTGTATTATTTCTCTGGATATGTTGTTATTGTAGTATTATTTCTTTTTTGACCTCATCAAATCAAGAGTAACTTCTATTAGGCAAATGGAAAACCACTAATTCAATGGGGGCAATAAAGGAGCAGGTCTGGCCACAAGCACATGAATATAAATCATCACATACACTAATTGATTGAGGAAAAATCACTTCATTTTTTGATTTTTCACTTGATGTTTGATATTCATATTGTTATATATGATTAATTTGAATTTGTACTTCGTAAGACTCATTTAAGGAGAAACACTTTCTAACATTTTTTTTCATATTTAAAACTCGAATCTAAGAAGTCTAGTTAAGAGTGGAGAAATTCTATCGAGTCCATCACAATCATGGTTAGTCGAGGAAAGCATTTCGTTATTATAGGATTGTACTCAATTGTATGTTAACCTTTATTGTTGCAGAATTAAATTTGGGGTACAATTTGATTGCATTTATATCGCCGGTAGGACCAATTCACCCTATATAATTTTCTAGCTAGTATGGCAAACAGTGAATGTGAAGACTCACGCAACACCTAACTTCATCATGATATTGCCTTTTGCTGCCCCTTATAGACTGACCCCCTCCCACAGTGTACATGCAGACTTTTATCAAACTATATTCTGTACTTATTTTTGCATTTAATGGTTTGCTATTTTTAGATTTCATGGAGCCAATTAATCTAATTAAGTTTCTTACTTGGTTAAAGGAGAGAACCGATAATCTACTCGTGAAGCAAGGGCGGGAAGGAAATCAGGTGAATTGCTATTATTTTGATGATTTATTCTTTAATTATAAAACTCTTCTAAAAGAGTTGCCATTTTTTTGTCATTTATTAATGTAAGATTGTATTAATCTCCCTTGAAGAGTCTTTCTCATTAATACAAATATATATAGTGTATACAATGTTAAATTCTACTAGAATAAGGATCCTATATTTATCATAATTGTACACTACTATTAATTACAAATTATATGGTGAATATATTGTAATATTCACTAATACACCCCCTCAGTCGGAGCGCATGGAGGCCGGACGCTGAGACTGTATCTGAAGTCTAGGAATAGTTGTCTAGGAAGTCCTTTGGTGAAGATATAAGCATGCTGATACGAAGAAGGCACATGCAATACCTTAACATGACCTATAGCAACCTTCTCACGAACAAAATGTATATCCATCTCAATGTGCTTGGTTCGATGATGCTTAACCGGGTTATGAGATAAGTATATTGCGAATATATTATCATAGTACACCATAAACGCCTTATGCAAGGGACATTGAAGCTCCAAAAGAAGGTTTGGGAGCCAACAGATCTCAACAACAACATTTGCAACGCCTCTATACTCTGCTTCTGCACTCGATCGGGATAGGGTGGTTTGCCTCTTGGCAGACCATGAAATGAGATTATCTCCTAAGAACACATAGTAGCCGAAAGTGGAGCGTCGCGTGTCCGGATAGCCTGCCCAATCGGCGTCCGTATATGATAACAACCTGGTCGGTGCAGAGGGGTAGAGATGCAATCCATAATCAAGTGTACCCTTAACGTAACGAATGATACGTTTAAGAGCTGTAAAATGAGGCTCCCTGGGGGCATGCATAAACAAACACACCTGCTGAACATCATAAGCAATATTAGGCCTGGTAAAAGTAAGATATTGAAGTGTACCTGCAAGGCTCCTATAAAAAGTGGGATCGGACACTGGATCACCGTCAACAACACCGAGCTTCGATTTTGAGTCAACCGGAGTAGGCATGATCTTATAGTTCACCATTTTAGCCTTGTACACAATTTCTTCTGCATACTTACGCTAACACATGAACATAGTATCTGTAGATCTAGTCACTGATATCCCCAAGAAATAGCTCAACTTTCCCAAGTCTGTCATAACTAATTCAGATTTCAGCATAGAAATGATCTCATTTTTCAACACATCAGACGAGGCAGTGAGAACAATATCATCCACATATAATAATAAGTATGCAATGTTACTATCACGATAAAATATAAAGAGAGAATGATCACACCTGCTGCATACAAACCCAATCTGCATAATGTAATTAGCAAAACATTCATACCACGCTCTGGGAGCCTGTTTTAAACCATGTAGTGACTTACGAAGACGACAGACATACTGAGGGGCCTCCGGATGGACAAAGCCTGGTGGCTGGTGCATGTAAACAGTTTCTTTCAAGTCACCATGTAAGAATGCATTCTTCACATCTAACTGATGAATCGACCAATGCTTACACATATCTATGCTAAGAACCATGCAAATGGTAGCCTGTTTAACCACCAGACTAAATGTCTCACAACAATCAATACCCTCTTGCTGATTAGTACTATTAGCCACAAGTTGCGTCTTATATCGCTTAAGGTCACTATTGTCTTCGAATTTGTGATGAAATAGTCATATGAATCGAATCACATTCACCCCATCCGGTCTAGGAATCAAATCCCAAGTGTGTTATTTTGTTAAAGCATTAAATTCCTCATGCATGACCGCATTCCAATTTGGATCAAGTTTGGCTAATTTTGGGTTTTTGAAAATTGGGGATATGGTTTGTGTGGATAAGTTAAAATGAACTTTGAGTTTGAAAATCCCGTGTTGAACATGGATTCCAATACAGTGCTAGGGGCAGGGGCAATTTGGGTAGATTGGTGAGTTGTCAGGTCAGGTTATACTGTCAGGTCGGAGTAGGTAATGCAATGGTAGTGGTGGGTGGTTGTCGGATGAGGTCGATGGAGTAGGGGATAAGGTGTTTGGTTTCTGGTGACCGAGACGGGTTAGGTGGGGTTGGAGATCGGGTCAGATCGAGTGGGTATGGGTGACTCGATTCCGAGTCCGATAACGGTGACTGGTTGGGAAGAGTGTGATAGGGTTGCCGTGGAGTGGTCTGGGGGTTGGTATTATGACAGGGTCAGGAGGCTGGTACTGTGATGGGGCTGGTTTGGGTGATGGGAGAAATGGCGGCAGGTGGCGGTGACACAAAGGTTGTCGGTTGGGTTTGTTAGCGGGTGTGAGAGACGATAGGTCAGATCGGAGAGTGGTCCGACAGATTAGCGATAGTGGCAGTGGCATTCAGCGGTGACTGAGATGTGGGAGCGGTGGCCGACGGAGTTCGGTGAGTATGAGGGGGGAGGTGTCAGACTCATCTAGAAATGTATAGTTCGTGCTTAAGAATTTTTAGATGTTTGCAAAAGGGAAGATTGTCTCGTCAAACATGACGTGATGAGAGATGTGGATTTGACGAGTGGACAAGTCATAACACAAATAGCCCCTATGATTAGATGTGAAGCCTATGAAGACACATGGAGTGGTGTGAGGTGCTAATTTATGAGGGTCAGTGGAGGCAAGATTTGGGTAGCAAAGGCAATCGAAAATCCGAAGGTGATCATAGGAGGGGATCCGACAGTATAGAATTTCAGTGGGGATCTTGTTATGAAGAGTACATGTTGGTAAAATATTAAGAATGTATTCTACCATTTTGACTGCATAGACCCAAAATGAAGGGGGGGGGGAGAGGCATGAAAAATGATATTACGAACCATATTATTAATAATGCGGATGATTCGTTCGGCTTTGTCATTTTGGGAGGAGGTGTGGGAACACGGAAAACCATGCCATTATTGTTGCAACATTTGTGAAATGTTGAATTATTAAACTCACGACCATTATCACATTGGAAAGATTTGATGGCTTTTTCAAATTGTGTTTTGACAAAAATACGAAACTCAAGAAACTTGGAAAAAACTTCAGACTTGAATTTTAGTGGGTAAACCCAAATAAAGTGAAAGAAATAATCTAATAAGGACTAGATAATATTTACTACCCACTGAGCTAGTAATGAGAGATGTCCATAAATCAACATGAATAATATCAATGGGAGAAAACGTAACACTTAAAGATGACTGAAAAGGAAGGCGAACATGTTTGCCTAAAGGGAAAGAAAAACAATGTTGGAAAAGTTTTCCATTATTACATCGAATAAAATTATTGCTTCTAAGAAAATTAAAAACATGAGCTCCAGGGTGTCCAAGTCTATTATGCCAAGTTGACGGAGAGATGGCAGCGAGAGAGGTATGTGAGCGGGATCTGGAAACGGAGGTGGATGAGAATGGATATAGGTCCCATGTACTATTTCATCTCGTAAGGGGTGTCCCCGTAAGAAGATCCTTCACAGAAAAACCAAAGGGGTCAAACTCAACAGACACAAAATTGTTACGAGTGAATTTCCTAACAGATATTAAAATTTTAATGATGTCGGAAGCATAAAGGACGTTATTTAAGGAGAAATATGGGTGAAGTGGTTTGGTGTAGGTGGTACCGTAACCCTGAATCAGAATGCGATGACCATTGCCAACCGTAATAAATTGAGGAAACTTTAAACGAGACAAATTGGAGAGATTACCTGAGGATCGGGTGAGATGAGAAGTGACTCCCGTATCCATGTACCAATTTTCATCGGGCTGCTGCATATTTGAAGAGCTGAAGTCCTGGACCAAATTAGTGGGGGCCAGATCCGACGGATATTGATGTTGGGCCATAACGATGTGGGCCTGTTGGGTTGTTGTTGGCTGCTGTCGTGGGCCTGGGTATTGGCCCAATATTCTGGGCTGCCAGGATCCAGGAAATTGGGTTGTAGCTTGCTGGAACGGGTAAACAGCTGCGGCCTAGGCTCCCGGATTGGGCCACTGCCCTTGGCCGGCCCAATGTGAGAAGTTGCTGGGTTGTTGCTGCGATTGGGTGGAATTATGGCTAGACCGGCCCCCTTTCCCACGGCCTCTGCCGCCACGGTTGTTCCGCGGTTTTATAGAAAGCTTGGTGGTGAAGTGAGCTTAAAATTGGAGTGTTTCTTGTAATTTAAGGTAAGTCTCATCTCCTACTTCACCTACCTAAGATTCTACAAGTATTTAGGATGGAATTGTTGAAGGTTTCTTAAAGAGCAAGTACTTGTAAGAGTTTGAAGGATGTCTTGTTATTTTGGATTATTTTATATGATTTGAATGTGTTATATGGAGTTTTGGATGGGATAGTGGTGTGTAGTAGAAGTAGTATGAAGACCTGTTGTGATGATATTTGTAGAATTCAAGCTATAAATGATCTTACAAGTTACGCACACAAGTTGTTCGATGAAATATCTAAATGAACTTTCTTATAAGATATAAATCTGATATAGATACAAATCATTCATATAATATAGATAATCGTCCGTAGAACGTACGAGAGCTTGTGAAACGTAGTTAACTTCATCGACAATGTATGTAAGGCTATCCCTTTCTATTCAAAGGCATGAATCCAACGTATAACATTTTTCAAATGAGTTGTCAAAAGAATTATTATAAATCAAATGTTGGTTGTCCTTTCTTCGTATTGTTATCATATTCTATGTCATTTAGTTGTTGGTTGTACATCCAAGTTTCATAAACCTCCAAAAGGAGTATTCCAAATAGTTAATCATCGAATTGACTAAGAGTCATTCCAAACTAAAGTTAGAGAATCATATATTATAAAAGGGCCAAATGTGCCAATACTACTATTATGGTATACTATTACACTACCGAGTTATAATCGGTGGGCAATGGCCCTATGTGACATATATGCATTGATCACATACTATCGATTGGTCGACAGACATTCATACATGTAGTAATACCATTGAGCTATAATCGGTTGGGCGATAGACATTTATATATATATATACACACACACATGATTACCATCGAGCTATAATTAGTGGGCGATGAATAGTTATATATGTACTTGAGGATCAGTAAGGGTTTCAAAATTTCATTGTTCACCCTGAGTGGCATACATATTATTAAGTTGCTTCTTATACCTTGTGTTATATCTTATGCTTTCATATTGTTACTCATCATTTACATACCGGTATATTTTATTCGTACTGATGTCCCTTTTGTCGGGGGGGCGGGGGGCATTGTATTTCATGCTGCAGGTTCAGGTAGAGGTACATATAGACCTCCCTAGTAGGAACTTGTCGATTTCAACTGTTGATTGATAAGCTTTGTTTCTTTCGGAGCTACCGAGTTAGATGTCGTGAGCTGAGTCATATGTATATATAGAGTTATGGGTAGGTCGAGGCCCTATCCCAACTATATGTCAGTTATACTTCTTAGAGGCTAGTAGACTTAGGTGTCTTAGTTAGTTGTTTTGTCATGGCCTTATGGGCCAGGAATTTGATCAGTGATCTGTACGACGACCTTACTAATCTTGTATATGTATGTACATAGATGTTTTAGGTTATATACCCTTCTTATTGAGATGTCCAAAAGACGTCATATATTCTCAGTTGGTGGCCTTGTCGGCCCTATTGGTGTTAGGGATGGCAGGTGGGCATAATTTATGCGGATTCCGCACAGCACCCCCCACCCCAATTGGGGCGGGTATGGGTATAACTTTGGCGGGTATGGGTAGGTGGTGGATTTGCAGTTATACCCGCCTGCCCCGCCCCGCATCCAACCGCCCGCCCTAAATCCACCCGCCCGCCTTATACCTACCAACTATAATTTTATTTGTACAACTTTATATTTATCTAAAGCCCAAATAATTTGACACACATAATTTTAGCAGCCCATAAGCCCAATAATAATGAATTTTGAGGATATCCACTTGGGTGGTGGAGCGGGTGTGGATTTAGGAATATACCCGTCAAGGCGGGTATGGATGTTGAAAATGTACCAGCCACGGGTGGCGGATATAAAATTTTCTAGCGGGTACGGGTGCGGGGGAGAGCGTACCCGCACTCTCCCCGCCCAATTGCCATCCCTAATTTGTGTGTTGGTTATACCTCTATACCTTTCACAGTGGTTATGGCCTTATTGGCCGAAGTTTCTACCAGTTCACAGGTTATGTTCCAGAGTGGTACGTCTGGGCCAGTGCGGCAAGGTGCGACCACACCCTCGATTTGGGGTGTGACAGTTTGTTTATGAAATTGCACAAAAGTTTAACTTCAACTTCATATCATGATTTTAAATCTCAAATTTTACAAAAAGACATGATTTGGAATTCCAAAATTTCATTTTTTAAAATATATAAAACTTGACCAATAAGTTTTATATTTTGTAAAGAAGATTCATAAGTTAGTAGATATATTTATCAACCAATTATATTAAATATAAAAAGATCTACAAGTTGGTAATATATTTATAAAAAAAATTACTCTACCAACCATTTACCAACTAAATTTACTTCTACAACTCATGTTTAATTTTTTTTATTGAACTAAAGTTCGATCAATAGAGGTTGTATTTTTTAGAAAGGTCTTCTAGTAGCGGATTAACTTTGTTATGAATTGTGATTTGCTCATTTAGTAAGATTGTATAAGAATTGGGAAGTTTTGATAGTTTTCAGAACTTGTGGGGTTGTTATGTTTATGAGAAAAAATACAACTTAAGAAATCCAAATTGCATGTCCAAACAAAACTTTAACTTCAAATCATCCTGATCTCAAATCACTGATTTCATATCATAATTTCAAATCACTGATTTCATATCATGATTTGAAATCATGTCCAAAAGGGGCCTAAGTATACCCCGCAGCATGAGCCAACTGCACTTTTGGATGTGAGGAAGAAGCTGGTATGTCTCCTTACATTATATTTTAAAGTTACTCAAATTATATATTTTATTTGATTAATTAGTCAAATAATTTTACTACAGGAGCTCGATAGGGGGCTGATATTAACTCAAGACGAGGCGTTCAAGATCACCCACACAAAGAAGAAGAAGAAGAATGCTGATGGTACTGAAGAATGGGTTGAGCCACGAGATAAGAGATCCTTCGTAAGTCACTAATTAATAATAATAATAATAACTACTTTCTTTTTAAAATTTATCTACTAACATTGTATCTTTTAAATTCAGACAGACTTTCACCAACATTTGGATAAGTTTTGTGCCACCCAGCACGCCAATAACTGCAGAGCAAATAGAGCAAAAGTGGCTAGGGAGTGTTGGTGGCCCAAATAGGTATGCGACAACTTATGGCATGGCGAATCGAGCCTTTCATCGCTTCCCGTCGGCCCTTCAAGGCTTAGGTAGTTCAAGTGATGTTGCGGCTATGGATCCTAATGAGGTCGCAACCCCGAGGGAGCATGTTACCCAACTAACAAGCGCATTACAAGCTACATAGGCTAGGGAGAGTAGGAGGGACGTCGAGATGTTGGGTATGAAGGTCCAATAGACAAATTACTAAAATTGAAAGGGTTTACGATTCCCCGGTGTCCTGGGGATGCTCGTAGGTCACAGTCCAGACCTACCCATGCTAGACCCTTGTTGATGAGTTTGGTGAGGAGGATGCATAACACGTCTCTAACACATAACGACGCCCATGATTAGTCTAGTTCGTAATATAACTTTTTTTCTTTTGTTGAATTTATAAGAATTGTATAAGTTAATGTTGTTAGATGACGTTTCAAGTTGTAGACTAGCTTATGGGTTTTGTTAGTGTTTAAATGAAGTTTTCATTCAAATTGTAACTAGTTTTGAGTATAATTAGTGAAGGGTGTCAAATTCTACGGAAAGTAAAAATAAGAGATGACATAAATCGAATGCCAATTCTGTTTCCGAATATCAGCAATTATGCCGTCCGACACCAGTAACAACACTTTAGCAAAACAGAAAAGCTTGAAGAGTAAATGCAGCGGAAATTTAAAGAACACAAAGGTTTTAAATTTTCCTAAATTATATATATTATATAACTTATGATGGACAGTGACCAAATGTATTGTATATATATTATACACAAATTCCTTTTTTTTTTTTACAGATTTACAAGATAGAACGGAAATGAATTAAAAGATGAAGTCGCAGATGACTTCTGCCTGAAAAATTTAACTAAGTAGACATAGACAACCTCTTATTACAATCACTCCATACAAAACTAATCTAGAATCTAAATAACAATTGTGATGTTGGATAGAATGTTGTCAACACACTCAGGCAATAATGGTGATCCAGATTTCTAAGATGAAATTCCAAGAGCTTTCTTGGTAATTTTACTTTCTGGTTCTGGATATCAATTATCTGTAGTAGCCTCTCTATTAATAGTAGAGAGTCTTCCTTGAAAAGATCATCGATCAGTTATGGAGGTTGAGGGAAATGTGGACTGCTGATGGGATTGGTTGGAGAAGATCAGAGAGTAATAATCTTAACAACTTTGGCTTGATCCTCACGACAAGTAATAACTTTTGACTTAGTCCTCACTCATTTTTTACCAGCTTCTTTTTTACCTTGCCAAATCATTTTTACCTCATAGTAATATTTACACAAATATCACTGCATCGCGTGAAGTAAGGCAAAATTTATTCAGAAAATGTTGGTCTGAATATTGTGCAACATTTGTCCCAACATACTTACTCATTCATATCAATACTTGAGGAGATATATTGGGTCAAATGTCACAACATCAAATCCAACATTAATAATCTCCCCTTTTTTTGCCTTTCTTCAAAAACATATTCAAAATGTAAAGTTGACTTAGGATGTTGCCACAAATGTTGTCCGATATCTGTGATAAATAATTTCAAGGTTATACTCCCCCTTAACATGTGATGGCATACAAGCAAACATGTGTATACCGATTCATAGGATTAGAAAACAAATATGAGCACACATATCACATATCATCCAATATATACAAACCACAAATATAAATTTTCATTGTCAACAATTATCAATAACAATCCCCTAAAGATCCTCATACAACATCAATAACAGCAACAACTCCCCTTCTTGCTATCAATACAGAAGCAGCAACTTTCTACTCTTGCATAACAACTTCAACTTCCTCTGCACAACAACCTTTAGCTTCCTCCCCCTGCATCAGCATCATCATCATCATTATCTCCCCCTTTTGTGAAGAAAGTAGCATCATGAAATGGTTTTCTAGCTTGTATTAGGGCATTTATTGCAGTATCAACCTCAGAAATCTGTTGGTTGATTTTTCCAATTTGATCCACAAGCCATTCTGTAGATAATGTAGACTGTCCTGGACCAGTGTTGCCCAGAATGTTGGTGACATTTCTGGCAACATTTTCACTTTCAGCTTCCTTCTTCCAGCGCAAGTCGATGACTCTGTCCTTGCTTTTCAAAATTGATTTATTTATAGTGTAAAGCTCAGGATCCTTCCCTAAAGTGTCGTCTCTCTTAGGCTCAAAGCCTTGGGTGCTTAATACTTTGTAGATCAGAGAGGGAAAAATAATGATTGAAGTTGATTCTTTCTCAACCAAGTTGGCAATTTGATGAAATATCATTTTTCTCAAATCAACTTTCAAACCTTTCCCAATTTTATACAATGGGGTGGCTTGTTCATATGTCACAATTGACTAGCTCATTGAAGGGAGTCAATTGTGAATAACAATTTTGTGGAGGGTGGCAAATAAGGCTGTCAGTTTTGAGGCTGGACATCTAGGGATCCACTTTTTCATCATACCTCCAGTGACATATTCAAGCACTTTATCCCTATTGTCTATGACCTGTTATGCTTCTCTAACATTATCTCCAGCATCTAGTCACATACATTGATTTATAATAGAAGGCGTAAACAGATAGACCTTGCTGTAGAGATATACCTTCCCAAATTTCTTCGAGGAGGTCTTCTCTATAACAGGGCTCAGATTAGCAAAAAATAACCTTACTATATTATCAACATACAGTCCCTTTTCAGTGACAGATCCTAGGAGCTGTCTGTCCTTTAAGAATTCTACTAGTCCATATTTAGTACTAAAGACAATATCAATTGTTTTCTCAGGCCTGATTACTCAATTCTTGTAACAGTCCCAAATATCATAGTTAGTTTTAGAATAGAATTTATTTGAGTAAGCAGATACCTCAAAGTCTGAATCGGTGGATTCGGTACTGCTGGAGGATGTTGTTGTATGTGTCTCTGCAGATGTTAGCTGAATTGTAGCTTGAGATGTTGTGGCATCAGTGGAAACATTTGGAGCAGTACTCAACTTTGCAGGTCCGGGAACTCCCTTTGGAAAGAATTGTTTTAAATGAGTGTCGTTTGGGATTTCCCCTTTTTGAGGCACATTTGGCTGCACTGAAATAAATGGTTCTTTTCACTCTCCTCTGTTGAAAGCACATAGTCTGTATCTTCACTTGCATTGCTCAAGTAAGAGGGTATAGATATTTCATAACTAGACCTTTTGTTACTCGGTCCTTCTTGGACTGTTTTCTCAAAAACTCTACTCGATCGACGAGTAGGGAAGGTAGATGACCTTGACCTTTTACCCAAAGATTAAAAATCAACAGTTTCATCAATATCTATAGGGTTATTATCATCTCCAGGATAATTAATAACTAAAGGTTCATCAAATCCTTTAAACATTATTGTTGTACATGGGTTTTCTGGGAGATTGGAGGAAGAGGATGGTTGTTCTATTTGCTGGAGATCATTGTGCTCGGAAGCCTCTGTATTCATTGGAGAGCTTGTGCTCATTGGAGTGTTGGAGTGGATGTTGGATGACATTTTTTCTGACATTGGTCATGTTTCCATTGGTGAAAATTTGGGAGAGGGTTTTGAGGAATTAGGGTTTCTGATTGAGATGTGAGTTTGATTTGGTGAGTCCATCTGGTAGGTAGGGAGTTATATGCCCGATGAAGTTTTAATTTATTTTTTGGAGAATCAGAAATGATAAAAAAATAGCAAATGAGAGGAATATTTATATATATGGTAAACATTTTCTTAGCAACAAGAATCCCTTAGTTTTAGGTGTTTCAATTTTACACAATAACTTACACCTAAAATATTGGGATAAAAGAAAATAAACATCACAGTAGGAATACAATTTAATCTTATCATTTTAAATTTTGAAATTCCTATAAACAAGACATATAATAGAAAGTAAGATCTGATATTTCAAAGATTAGATAAGAACAACATCTCAACACTTATCACATTCTGAAAATATCAACAGCAATGTTGGCAACATTTTGGACAACACAAGTATTTTGATCCCACGCAAACTTTTCATTTTGGCAACAAATCAAGACTCATTTTATTAGTAATTTATGAGTTTGACCACTGGACCAATGTAACATTTTCTCATCATGTCCTTGATCTAATCATATAACACATACAAAAGAATTTTTCGTGTAAAAAATATGAATACTTATTTAGTATTCTCAAAATTCTTTTGAAGCACTCGATACTCTATAGAATAGGAACGATATCTTTTCAAGAGCTTTGCCCATTTTTCACAGTGCCAAATATTTGTAAAGGCTTTGCCTTATTTTGATACTCCTTTTTTATGATATATATCATCGTACAGAACGGTATTACGTTAAAAACACATTCTTATTGGAGGATCATACATGTGTGACAAAAAGTTATGCACCATACAACAATAATAATCAGTCAGTGATATAAAAGAGGTAAATGTTACCTGAAACGTTAGACAACATTTCAGCTGACACTCACCAAAAAATACCTTTTTATAGATTACACAGACCAAGAGATCTCTTCAAGCTACAAAATCTCTCATGGACCAGAGCTTTTGTAAAAATATCAGCTAGTTGATGAAGAGTGTCAACATGTTCAATTTGAACTAGCTATTTTTTGACTAAATCTCTTAAAAAGTGATGTCTAATATCAATATGTTTTGTACGTGAGTGCTGAACTAGATTTTTAGAAATATTTATAGCACTCAAATTATCACAGTACAAAATCAAAATATTGCTAGTAAATCCATAGTCGTCTAACATGTGTCGTAGCCATGAAACGTATTATTAGATATGTAAATTAAAGAAGGATACCTATCATAGATCGATATAATGTTGGGTCGACATTTTCACCAACATTATCCTTGCATACCTTCTGCAATGAACCCATTGACGTTTTCATCTGTTTAGCGTTCTCCAAACCAAATCTTTTAACTAGATTCTTCGCACTCTGTGAGATGAAAATTCTATCTTCACTTTGCTTTATCTGCAAGCCTAAGAAAAAAGTTAATTCCCCAATCATGCTCATTTCAAATGTCGATGACATAGTTTCAACAAATGATTTAGGTACGACTGGGAAGTCGATCCAAAGACTATGTCATCCATGTAGATTTGAGCAAATATAATATCTACACCGTGTCGTTTAATAAATAAAGTACGATCAGCTTCGCCACGGTTAAAACCAAATTCAAGAAGAAAGTTAGTTAAACGACCATACCATGTACGAGAGGCTTGTTTCAACCCATACAAGGCCTTTTTAAGCTTGTACACATAGTGTAGATGGTAAGGATCTTCAAATCCTTTTGGTTGTTCAACATATACCTCCTTGTCTAGATAACCATTTAAGAAGACATATTTTACATCCATTTGGTGTAAACTAATTTTCAGACAACAAGAAATAGCAAGTAAAAGTCTAACCAACTCTATTCTAGCTACATGTGCGAATGTTTCATCAAAATCAATTCCTTCAACCTGAGTATAACCTTGTGCAACTAGACGTGCTTTGTTTGTAACAACTGTTCCCGATTCATCTGATTTATTTTTAAATATCCACTTAGTTCAAGTTATATTTGTATTATTTGAACGTGAAACTAAGTCCAGACTTCATTTCGAGAAAATTGTTCAAGCTCTTCTTGCATTGCTTGTATCTAGAAATTATCTTTAAGTGCTTCTACAACATTCTTTGGTTCTAATATTGATATAAAATAAGAAATACTAACCTCTTGGTATATGGTGTATATACACACATACCTTACCATTTCTCTATAGTTGAGTGGTTCTTTGCCTCTTGTTCTAATTCCTTCAAAAACTCCCCCTATCATTTGGCTCGTTGGATGATTCTTCCTAATCCTTGATGAGAGGTCCATACGAACTTGGTCTAACAATTCAGCACTTGACTCCTCATTTGTGGCCTCTGTGGTCTCTATTGATATTTCAGATGTTGCTTCAGGTGTCGCAACATTTGTGGCAACATCCGATTCTTCTACAATCTGTGGACTTTCCACTGTATCTATAATGTTATTTTCAATAGTTTCTCCTGAGACATTAGAAAGATCATCAAAGATAATATTTACAGACACTTGTACAGTTCTGGATCTCAGATTGTATACTCGATAAGCATAACTATTTTGTGAATAGCCAACAAAAAATTCTTTATCACTCTTAGAGTCAAATTTTGCTAAATGATCACTGTCATTTAAAATATAACAAATATACCCAAAAATATGAAAGTAACGCAAGTTTGGTTTGTTTCCATTTATTATCTCATAGGGTGTTATCTTTGTTCCTCGTCTTAAATAGACTATATTAGCGATGTGATTAGCAGTATTCAAGGCTTCTGCCCACAAATGTTTTGACAAATGTTTAGAACTAAGCATCACTCTAGCCATTTCTTGCAATGTCCTATTCTTTCGTTCTGCAACCCCATTATGTTGAGGAGTTCTGGGGGCAGAAATCTCATGGAAAATTTCCTTTTTCTCACAAAAATTCATGAATAAACTATTTTCAAATTCTTTTCCATGGTCGGATCTAATCCGAAAAATAGGAGAATAGAATAAATTTCTAATTCTTAAGTCCAAGATTTTAAACATGTCAAACGTTTGAGTTTTTTCTTTCAAAAAATATATCCAAGAATATCTAGAAAAATCATCTACTATCACAAAGGAATATTGTCCGTCGTGTTGGACAACATTATGAGAGACATGGGTTTGCTTACCTTTCAAACAATCTTCACAGACAATTTTACTTTTATGGCTAAGTTTAGGTATGCCTCTAACCACTTCATATGAGACCAATTTTTCTAAATTGAAGTAGTTGATATGCCCCAACTTTTGATGTCATAGTGTTGTGTCATCGACCTTAGCATTATTGCATGTTTCTTGTCTTACAACAGGATAGCAATTGTCACTTGTTCTTGTACCTGTCATGACACATATATTGGCTTGCTTTATTTGTAACTTTACAGGCATTCTTATTAAATTTTACCTCAAGATCGTCATCACACAGTTGACTTATACTAATCAAATTAGCCATTAACCCCTCAACGTGTAAGATATTTCTTAAGGTTGGAAATTCAGGAACATCGAAGATCCCTTTTCCAATTATTTTGCTTTTACTGCCACCTCCATAAGTCATGTTTCTTCCATTGAATGACTCATAGTTCTTTAGAAAACATTTTGTACCTGTCATATGGCGAGAACATCCACTATCAAAGTACCAAGAACCTGAAATGTTAGTTCTTAATGAAGTTATATCAACATCACATGTTACAACATTTTAGGCAACATTTTTCTGACATAATCTTGAAGTTTGAAACAATATGATTTTAAGTGTCCAGGAGAGTTACAGTGATGACACACAAACTTTATATTCTTTGACATATATGAGAACCTATTATTCATCCCTTTTTCATTTACAAATCATATTTTCTCATTTTTATCAAAGAGATTAGAGCATATGGGTTTAAGAGAGTTTCCGTACCCAATTCCTGCATGTGAAGGATTACTAAAGTTGAGTATCTCATTCAATTTCGAAGTTCCCGTGTTGAGCTTATGGAAGGTTGCTTCGGATAAATCTAATTTTGCACGGATCTTACAAAATTCAATATCCTTTTTGGTAAGTGCTACCTCAAGTCGGGTTATCGTGCCTTTTAATTCTAAATTCTCATGAGTTAAAGATTTTACCTTTTTATCAAGTTGCTTGGATTCTATGATTAAGGCTTTATAAATACTTTGTAATTCATTAATTATATCATCTTTGCATTCAACTTGATCCATACAGTCAGCCTCACTCACAGAAATAGAACCACTAAAGCAATTAACATTAGAATAGTTAAAGAATTCATACCTTTCGGATGTCGCTGATGATGTTGATGTCGTTGCTGATGTTGGAGCAAATTTCATGACATCTGAGATAACATTGTATACGACATAGTCATTATCCGATAGAGACTATTCGAAAATAGTAGCTAGCATTACTTGTGTTTCAATTTCACGATCTCCTTGCTCTTCTCCTTCATCATCACTAAGAGAATCCCATAGGTTCTTACCAAATTTTCTAAGAGTGTTTGCACATTCGTTAGCATAGTGACCCTAACCCGAGCATACATGAAACTACACGAACTCAAGTTGTTTGGGATCAAATTTGGTACGATCTGAGTTGGTTCTTCTTAGTTGATTTCTTTTTTGTACATTTGGAAGGAATCTAGTGGGCTTTTGATTGAAGACTTGGTTTTGGTGCTCTTTAGATTTAGATTGATTTCTCTCATTGTTGAACTTCCTCACCATCGAATTATATTTTCGAGTGAGTAAGACAACATTTGTACCATCACTAATTTCTTCAAGATTCTCATCATCTTCTTCGATTTGACTCTCCGAGGATGGAACTTGAAGTGACACATTATTTCTTTTATACAATTCTTTTTTATTCTCAATGTTCATCTCATAAGTTTTGAGAATGCTCATCAAGGTACGAAGGTCCATTGTGGGAAGATTGTGAGCTTCTTCAATAGCACAAATCTTTAAATTGAACTTTTCAGGAAGAGAACGGAGAACCTTTTCAACAAGTTGAGTGTTGGTTAATGGTTTACCAAGAACTTGACATTCATTTGAGATGTCAATCAAATTTTTAAAATAATATTTAATATCATCCGCTTCTTCCATCCTTAAACGTTCATATTTACTCATGAGCATGCGTAACTTTGTTCGACGAACACTTGAGCTACCTTCACAATGAGTTTGTAAAGTATCACATGCATCCTTAGCCGTTGGGCAATTTTGAATGAGTTTGAACATATATATATCAACTCATCCAAAAATTGCATTTAAGGCTTTTTCGTTAAAGCTAGCATTATTGGTTTCTTCTGTAGTCTATTCGGATTCAGGTTTAACGAAAATGTCACCTTCCTCATCCGGTGGCAACATTGAAACAACATACCCATTGGTTATAGATCTGCATGTCATAACATCAATTGATTTGATATGAGAACGTATGCGAATCTTCTAAGAGGCATAATTTGATCAATCTAAAATAGGAAGCCTACCAATAGTTGAATTTGCCGGATCCATAGCTTATGACAACAGGACCAAGCACTTATTATATTAAGTGTCGACTCTGATACCACTTGAAGGGTGTGAAATGCTATGGAAAGTAAAAACAAGAGATGAAATAAATCGAATGCCAATTCTGTTTCCGAATGTGGACAATTATGTCATCCGACACCAGTAACAATACTTTAGCAAAACCGAAAACCTTGAAGAGTAAATGCAGCGGAAATTTAAAGAACACAAAAGTTTTAAATTTTCATAAGTTATATATATTATATAACTTATGAATGGACAATGACCAAATGTATTGTATTTATATATTATATACAAAAATACAAATTCCGTTCTTTACAGATTTACAAGATAAAATGAAAAGGAATTAAAAGTTGAAGTAGCAGATGACTTCAGCCTGAAAAATCTAACTAAGTAGACATAGACAACCTCTCATTACAATCGCTCCATACAAAACTAATCTAGAATCTAAACAATAATTGTAATGTTGGACATAATGTTGTCAACACATTCAAGCAACACTAGTGATCCAGATTTCTGAGATGAAATCCCAAGAGCTCTCTTAGTATTTTTACTTTCTGGTTCTGGATATCGATTCTCTGTAGTAGCCTCTATATTTATAGTAGAGAATCTTCCTTGAAAAGCTCATCGATCAGTTATGGAGGTTGAGGGAAAGGTTGACTGCTAGTGGGATTGGTTGGAGAAGATCATGGAGTAATAATCTCAACAGCTTTGGTTTGATCCTCACGACAAGCAACAACTTTTGACTTAGTCCTCACTCATTTTTTACCACCTCCTTTTTTACCTTACCAAGTCGTTTTTACCTCATAGTAATATTTACACAAATATTACTGGATCGCGTGAAGTAAGGCAAAATATGTTCAGAAAATATTGGTTCGAATGTTGTGCAACATTTGTCCCAACATACTTACTCATTCATATCAATACTTGAGGAGATATGTTGAGTCGAATGTCACACACCAAATCCAACATTAACAATTAGATGTGTTGTTGGTTGTAGAATGTAGAATGTAGTGTTTGTTATGTTTTGTTGGATTGTTGGCAGCTATTTGAGCTGGTTGTTGATATTTAGATATTGTGTTTTGTTTGGCAGGTGGGCTACTTTAGAAGAAACAAATTTATGGGGGAAAAATTCCAGAAGTTGCTAAGTTTCGACCTCATGAGGTCGAAATTATGCCCAAAAAACAAAACTTCAACCTCATCACGAGGTCGAAAAATAGCAAGATGGTTTAATGATTTCGACCAAGCTCTTTTCGACCTGCGCTTTAGGGTAGAAAATCCCTATTTTTTTTGTAGTGCTAGTTGGATCAGAAAGATCGGTTTGCAACGTGAGCCATATCATAATCCTAATTCCTACCTATCTTCTTTCTAGCTAAATTGAATGACTGTATTGAAAATACGTAATGTTTTTGTATTCATGAAGATATGCATACGTTCCTCAATTATGAACCATTGATACGAAGCTTAATTAATATATGAGCATATGTGAATTTTACATTGTTTATTCAATGTATATCTGAAGTAATTTTGGTCCTTATTACTCTTTGAACTTGACAGTTTGATAGATTTGGTTCTCTGGATTCTGACATGAGAAAAAGTGTTATACTCTTTTCAGGCGTGTGAAAGTCAAAAAATCGAAAAAGAAATTTTCAACTGCAGGATTTTTCGATTGTTAGTTGTCACATATATAATTATAAGTAATGGTTTATTTTATCCAATAGTATATTTCTTCTTACTTCTTTCTGATATTAAATAAGTACATATTTTACCCCCTTTGTGTATTTATTTTTGTTTCCTTTTTGATGCAATGAATATTTATTCCAATTGTACACTTTTTTCTTTCTCAGACCAAATTTGTTAATAACTTGGTTGAACTCAGTTATTTTTAGACAAATTAAAAGTTTTAGCCAAACTAATGAAGTAATAATAGTGTATTTCTTTTTTAGATGGATTAATTATTTATTCTAATTGTGTATTTTTTGTGCTAAATATGTGGATAGAAATTTGGCTGAAAGCTGAAACACAACAAAATAAAACACTTTAGCAAAAATAATGAAATTCTAACTCTTTAATTCCTTTTTAGATGCATTGGCTATTTATTTAATTGTGTATTATTTCTCTGGATATGTTGTTATTGTAGTATTATTTCTTTTTTGACCTCATCAAATCAAGAGTAACTTCTATTAGGCAAATGGAAAACCACTAATTCAATGGGGCAATAAAGGAGCAGGTCTGGCCACAAGCACATGAATATAAATCATCACATACACTAATTGATTGAGGAAAAATCACTTCATTTTTTGATTTTTCACTTGATGTTTGATATTCATATTATTATATATGATTAATTTGAATTTGTACATCGTAAGACTCATTTAAGGAGAAACACTTTCTAACATTTTTTTTCATATTTAAAACTCGAATCTAAGAAGTCTAGTTAAGAGTGGAGAAATTCTATCGAGTCCATCACAATCATGGTTAGTCGAGGAAAGCATTTCGTTATTATAGGATTGTACTCAATTGTATGTTAACCTTTATTGTTGCAGAATTAAATTTGGGGTACAATTTGATTGCATTTATATCGCCGGTAGGACCAATTCACCCTATATAATTTTCTAGCTAGTATGGCAAACAGTGAATGTGAAGACTCACGCAACACCTAACTTCATCATGATATTGCCTCTTGCTGCCCCTTATAGACTGACCCCCTCCCACAGTGTACATGCAGACTTTTATCAAACTATATTCTGTACTTATTTTTGCATTTAATGGTTTGCTATTTTTAGATCTCATGGAGCCAATTAATCTAATTAAGTTTCTTACTTGGTTAAAGGAGAGAACCGATAATCTACTCGTGAAGCAAGGGCGGGAAGGAAATCAGGTGAATTGCTATTATTTTGATGATTTATTCTTTAATTATAAAACTCTTCTAAAAGAGTTGCCATTTTTTTGTCATTTATTAATGTAAGATTGTATTAATCTCCCTTGAAGAGTCTTTCTCATTAATACAAATATATATAGTGTATACAATGTTAAATTCTACTAGAATAAGGATCCTATATTTATCATAATTGTACACTACTATTAATTACAAATTATATGGTGAATATATTGTAATATTAACTAATACACCCCCTCAGTCGGAGCGCAGGGAGGCCGGACGCTGAGACTGTATCTGAAGTCTAGGAATAGTTGTCTAGGAAGTCCTTTGGTGAAGATATAAGCATGCTGATACGAAGAAGGCACATGCAATACCTTAACATGACATATAGCAACCTTCTCACGAACAAAATGTATATCCATCTCAATGTGCTTGGTTCGATGATGCTGAACCGGGTTATGAGATAAGTATATTGCGAATATATTATCATAGTAAACCATAAACGCCTTATGCAAGGGACATTGAAGCTCCAAAAGAAGGTTTCGGAGCCAACAGATCTCAACAACAACATTTGCAACGCCTCTATACTCTACTTCTGCACTCGATCGGGATAGGGTGGTTTGCCTCTTGGCAGACCATAAAATGAGATTATCTCCTAAGAACACATAGTAGCCGAAAGTGGAGCGTCGCGTGTCCGGATAGCCTGCCCAATCGGCGTCCGTATATGATAATAACCTGGTCGGTGCAGAGGGGTAGAGATGCAATCCATAATCAAGTGTACCATGCAACGAACCATGCAAATGATCTTCAAATGATCTTCAAACGAACCATGCAAATGATCTAACTGATGAATCGACCAATGCTTACACATATATATGCTAAGAACCATGCAAATGATAGCCTGTTTAACCACCAGACTAAATGTCTCACAACAATCAATACCCTCCTGCTGATTAGTACTATTAGCCACAAGTTGCGTCTTATATCGCTCAAGGTCACTATTGTCTTCGAATTTGTGATGAAATAGTCACATGCATCAAATGACATTCACCCCATCCGGTCTAGGAATCAAATCCGAAGTGTGTTGTTTTGTTAAAGCATTAAATTCCTCATGCATGACTGCATTCCAATTCAGATCAAGTTTGGCTAATTTTGGGTTTTTGAAAATTGGGGATATGGTTTGTGTGGATAGGTTAAAATGGACTTTGAGTGTGAAAATCCCGTGTTGAACATGGATTCCAATACAGTGCTGGGGGCAGGGGCAATTTGGGTAGACTGGTGAGTTGTCGGGTCAGGTTATACTGTCAGGTCGGAGTAGGTAATGCAATGGTGGTGGTGGGTGGTTGTCGGAGGAGGTCGATGGAGTAGGGGATAAGGTGTTTGGTTTCTGGTGACCGAGACGGGTTAGGTGGGGTTGGAGATCGGGTCAGATCGAGTGGGTATGGGTGACTCGATTCCGAGTCCGATAACGGTGACTGGTTGGGAAGAGTGTGATAGGGTTGCGGTGGAGTGGTCTCGGGGTTGGTATTGTGACAGGGTCAGGAGGCTGGTACTGTGATGGGGCTGGTTTGGGTGATGGGAGAAATGGCGGCAGGTGGCGGTGACACAAAGGTTGTCGGTTGGGTTTTTAGCGGGTGTGAGAGACGATAGGTCAGATCGGGGAGTGGTCCGACAGATTACCGATAGTGGCAGTGGCATTCAGCGGTGACTGAGATGTGGGAGCGGTGGCACGATGGAGTTCTGTGAGTATGAGGGGGGAGGTGTCAGACTCATCTAGAAATGTATAGTTCGTGCTTAAGAATTTTTAGATGTTTGCAAAAGGGAAGATTGTCTTGTCAAACATGACGTGATGAGAGACGTGGATTTGACGAGTGGACAAGTCATAACACAAATAGCCCCTATGATTAGATGTGAAGCCTATGAAGACACATGGAGTGGTGTGAGGTGCTAATTTATGAGGGTCAGTGGAGGCAAGATTTGGGTAGCAAAGGCAATCGAAAATCCGAAGGTGATCATAGAAGGGGATCCGACAGTATAGAATTTCAGTGGGGATCTTGTTATGAAGAGTACATGTTGGTAAAATATTAAGAATGTATTCTACCATTTTGACTGCATAGACCCAAAATGAAGGGGGGGGGGAGAGGCATGAAAAATGATATTACGAACCATATTATTAATAATGCGGATGATCTGCTCGGCTTTGTCATTTTGGGAGGAGGTGTGGGAACACGGAAAACCATGCCATTATTGTTGCAACATTTGTGAAATGTTGAATTATTAAACTCACGACCATTATCACATTGGAAAGATTTGATGGCTTTTTCAAATTGTGTTTTGACAAAAATACGAAACTCAAGAAACTTGGAAAAAACTTCAGACTTGAATTTTAGTGGGTAAACCCAAATAAAGTGAAAGAAATAAGCTAATAAGGACTAGATAATATTTACTACCCACTGAGCTAGTAATGAGAGATGTTCATAAATCAACATGAATAATATCAATGGGAGAAAACGTAACACTTAAAGATGACTGAAAAGGAAGGCGAACATGTTTGCCTAAAGGGAAAGAAAAACAATGTTGGGAAAGTTTCCCATTATTACATCGAATAAAATTATTGCTTTTAAGAAAATTAAAAACATGAGCTCCAGGGTGTCCAAGTCTATTATGCCAAGTTGACGGAGAGATGACAGCGAGAGAGGTGTGTGAGCGGGATCTGGAAACGGAGGTGGATGAGAAGGGTTATAGGTCCCATGTACTATTTCATCTCGTAAGGGGTGTCCCCGTAAGAAGATCCTTCACAGAAAAACCAAAGGGGTCAAACTCAACAGACACAAAATTGTTACGAGTGAATTTCCTAACAGATATTAAAATTTTAATGATATCGGAAGCATAAAGGACGTTATTTAAGGTGAAATGTGGGTGAAGTGGTTTGGTGTAGGTGGTACCGTAACTCTGAATCAGAATGCGATGATCATTGCCAACCGTAATAAATTGAGGAAACTTTAAACGAGACAGATTGGAGAGATTACCTGAGGATCGGGTGAGATGAGAAGTGACTCCCGTATCCATGTACCAATTTTCATGGGGCTGCTGCATATTTGAAGAGCTGAAGTCCTGGACCAAATTAGTGGGGGCCAGATCCGACGGATATTGATGTTGGGCCATAACGATGTGGGCATGTTGGGTTGTTGTTGGCTGCTGCCGTGGGCCTGGGTATTGGCCCAATATTCCGGGCTGCCAGGATCCAGGAAATTGGGTTGTAGCTTGCTGGATCGAGTAAACAGCTGCGGCCCAGGCTCCCGGATTGGGCCACTGCCCTTGGCCGGCCCAAGGTGAGAAGTTGCTGGGTTGTTGCTGCGATTGGGTGGAATTATGGCTAGACCGGCCCCCTTTCCCGCGGCCTCTGCCGCCACGGTTGTTCCGCGGTTTTAGAGAAAGCTTGGTGGTGAAGTGAGCTTAAAATTGGAGTGTTTCTTGTAATTTAAGGTAAGTCTCATCTCCTACTTCACCTACCTAAGATTCTACAAGTATTTAGGATGGAATTGTTGAAGGTTTCTTAAAGAGCAAGTACTTGTAAGAGTTTGAAGGATATCTTGTTATTTTGGACTGTTTTATATGATTTGAAGGTGTTATATGGAGTTGTGGATGGGATAGTGGTGTGTAGTAGAAGTAGTATGAAGACCTGTTGTGATGATATATGTAGAATTCAAGCTATAAATGATCTTACAAGTTACGCACACAAGTTGTTCGATGAAATATCTAAATGAACTTTCTTATAAGATATAAATCTGATATAGATACAAATCATTCATATAATATAGATAATCGTCCGTAGAACGTACGAGGGCTTGTGAAACGTAGTTAACTTCATCGACAATGTATGTAAGGCTATCCCTTTCTATTCAAAGGCATGAATCCAACGTATAACATTTTTCAAATGAGTTGTCAAAAGAATTATTATAAATCAAATGTTGGTTGTCCTTTCTTCGTATTGTTATCATATTCTATGTCATTTAGTTGTTGGTTGTACATCCAAGTTTCATAAACCTCCAAAAGGAGTATTCCAAATAGTTAATCATCGAATTGACTAAGAGTCATTCCAAACTAAAGTTAAAGAATCATATATTATAAAAGGGCCAAATGTGCCAATACTACTATTATGGTATACTATTACACTACCGAGTTATAATCGGTGGGCAATGGCCCTATGTGACATATATGCATTGATCACATACTATCGATTGGTCGACAGACATTCATACATGTAGTAATACCATTGAGCTATAATCGGTTGGGCGATGGACATTTATATATATATATATACACACACACATGATTACCACCGAGCTATAATTAGTGGGCGATGAATAGTTATATATGTACTTGAGGATCAGTAAGAGTTTCAGAATTTCATTGTTCACCCTGAGTGGCATACAGATTATTAAGTTACTTCTTATACCTTGTGTTACATCTTATGCTTTCATATTGTTACTCATCATTTACATACCAGTATATTTTATTCGTACTGATGTCCCTTTTGCCGGGGGGGGGGGGGCATTGTATTTCATGCTGCAGGTTCAGGTAGAGGTACATATAGACCTCCCTAGTAGGAACTTGTTGATTTCAACTGTTGATTGATAAGCTTTGTTTCTTTCGGAGCTACCGAGTTAGATGTCGTGAGCTGAGTCATATGTATATATAGAGTTATGGGTAGGTCGGGGCCCTATCCCAACTATATGTGAGTTATACTTCTTAGAGGCTCGTAGACTTAGGTGTCTTAGTTAGTTGTTTTGTAATGGCCTTATGGGCCAGGAATTTGATCAGTGATTTGTACGACGACCTTACTGGTCTTGTGTATGTATGTACATAGATGTTTTAGGTTATATACCCTTCTTATTGAGATGTCCAAAAGACGTCATATATTCTCAGTTGGTGGCCTTGTCGGCCCTATTGGTGTTAGGGATGGCAGGTAGGCATAATTTATGCGGATTCCGCACAGCACCCACCACCCCAATTGGGGCGGGTATGGGTATAACTTTGGCGGGTATGGGTAGGTGGTGGATTTGCAGTTATACCCGCCTGCCCCGCCCCGCATCCAACCGCCCGCCCTAAATCCACCCGCCCGCCTTATACCTACCAACTATAATTTTATTTGTACAACTTTATATTTATCTAAAGCCCAAATAATTTGACACACATAATTTTAGCAGCCCATAAGCCCAATAATAATGAATTTTGAGGATATCCACTTGGGTGGTGGAGCGGGTGTGGATTTAGGAATATACCCGTCAAGGCGGGTATGGATGTTGAAAATGTACCAGCCACGGGTGGCGGATATAAAATTTTCTAGCAGGTACGGGTGCGGGGGAGAGCGTACCCGCACTCTCCCCGCCCAATTGCCATCCCTAATTTGTGTGTTGGTTATACCTTTATACCTTTCACAGTGGTTATGGCCTTATTGGCCGAAGTTTCTACCAGTTCACAGGTTATGTTCCAGAGTGGTACGTCTGGGCTGCCATGGCATCGGTGCACCACACCCTCAGTTTGGGGTGTGACAGTTTGTTTATGAAATTGCACAAAAGTTTAACTTCAACTTCATATCATGATTTTAAATCTCAAATTTTACAAAAAGACATGATTTGGAATTCCAAAATTTCATTTTTTAAAATAAATAAAACTTGACCAATAAGTTTTATATTTTGTAAAGAAGATTCATAAGTTAGTAGATATATTTATCAACCAATTATATTAAATATAAAAAGATCTACAAGTTGGTAATACATTTATAAAAAAAATTACTCTACCAACCATTTACCAACTAAATTTACTTCTACAACTCATGTTTAATTTTTTTTATTGAACTAAAGTTCGATCAATAGAGGTTGTATTTTTTAGAAAGGTCTTCTAGTAGCGGATTAACTTTGTTATGAATTGTGATTTGCTCATTTAGTAAGATTGTATAAGAATTGGGAAGTTTTGATAGTTTTCAGAACTTGTGGGGTTGTTATGTTTATGAGAAAAAATACAACTTAAGAAATCCAAATTGCATGTCCAAACAAAACTTTAACTTCAAATCATCCTGATTTCAAATCACTGATTTCATATCATAATTTCAAATCACTGATTTCATATCATGATTTGAAATCATGTCCAAAAGAGGCCTAAGTATACCCCGCAGCATGAGCCAACTGCACTTTTGGATGTGAGTAAGAAGCTGGTATGTCTCCTTACATTATATTTTAAAGTTACTCAAATTATATATTTTATTTGATTAATTAGTCAAATAATTTTACTACAGGGGCTCGATAGGGGGCTGATATTAACTCAAGACGAGGCGTTCAAGATCACCCACACAAAGAAGAAGAAGAAGAATGCTGATGGTACTGAAGAATGGGTTGAGCCACGAGATAAGAGATCCTTCGTAAGTCACTAATTAATAATAATAATAATAACTACTTTCTTTTTAAAATTTATCTACTAACATTGTATCTTTTAAATTCAGACAGACTTTCACCAACATTTGGATAAGTTTTGTGCCACCCAGCACGCCAATAACTGCAGAGCAAATAGAGCAAAAGTGGCTAGGGAGTGTTGGTGGCCCAAATAGGTATGCGACAACTTATGGCATGGCGAATCGAGCCTTTCATCGCTTCCCGTCGGCCCTTCAAGGCTTAGGTAGTTCAAGTGATGTTGCGGCTATGGATCCTAATGAGGTCGCAACCCTGAGGGAGCATGTTACCCAACTAACAAGCGCATTACAAGCTACAGAGGCTAGGGAGAGTAGGAAGGACGTCGAGATGTTGGGTATGAAGGTCCAATAGACAAATTACTAAAATTGAGAGGGTTTACGATTCCCCGGTGTCCTGGGGATGCTTGTAGGTCACAGTCCAAACCTACCCATGCTAGACCCTTGTTGATGAGTTTGGTTAGGAGGATGCATAACACATCTCTAACACATAACGACGGCCATGATTAGTCTAGTTCGTAATATAACTTTTTTTCTTTTGTTGAATTTATAAGAATTGTATAAGTTAATGTTGTTAGATGACGTTTCAAGTTGTAGACTAGCTTATGGGTTTTGTTAGTGTTTAAATGAAGTTTTCATTCAAATAGTAACTAGTTTTGAGTATAATTAGTGAAGGGTGTCAAATTCTACGGAAAGTAAAAACAAGAGATGACATAAATCGAATGCCAATTCTGTTTCCGAATATCAACAATTATGTCATCCGACACCAGTAACAACACTTTAGTAAAACAGAAAACCTTAAAGAGTAAATGCAGCGGAAATTTAAAGAACACAAAGGTTTTAAATTTTCCTAAATTATATATATTATATAACTTATGATGGACAATGACCAAATGTATTGTATATATATTATACACAAATTCCTTTTTTTTTTTTATAGATTTACAAGATAGAACGGAAATGAATTAAAAGATGAAGTCGCAGATGACTTCTGCCTGAAAAATTTAACTAAGTAGACATAGACAACCTCTTATTACAATCACTCCATACAAAACTAATGTAGAATCTAAACAACAATTGTGATGTTGGACAGAATGTTATCAACACACTCAGGCAACAATGGTGATCCAAATTTCTAAGATGAACTCCCAAGAGCTCTCTTGGTAATTTTACTTTCTGGTTCTGGATATCAATTATCTGTAGTAGCCTCTCTATTAATAGTAGAGAGTCTTCCTTGAAAAGATCATCGGTCAGTTATGGAGGTTGAGGGAAATGTGGACTGCTGATGGGATTGGTTGGAGAAGATCAGAGAGTAATAATCTTAACAACTTTGGCTTGATCCTCACGACAAGTAATAACTTTTGACTTAGTCCTCACTCATTTTTTACTAGCTTCTTTTTTACCTTGCCAAATCATTTTTACCTCATAGTAATATTTACACAAATATCACTGCATCGCGTGAAGTAAGGCAAAATTTGTTTAAAAAATGTTGGTCTGAATATTGTGCAACATTTGTCCCAACATACTTACTCATTCATATCGATACTTGAGGAGATATATTGGGTCAAATGTCACAACATCAAATCCAACATTAACAATCTCCCCTTTTTTTGCCTTTCTTCAAAAAACATATTCAAAATGTAAAGTTGACTTAGGATGTTGCCACAAATGTTGTCCGATATCTGTGATAAATAATTTCAAGGTTATGCTCCCCCTTAACATGTGATGGCATACAAGCAAACATGTGTATACCGATTCATAGGATTAGAAAACAAATATGAGCACACATATCACATATCATCCAATATATACAAACCACAAATAGAAATTTTCATTGTCAACAATTATCAATAACAATCCCCTAAAGATCCTCATACAACATCGACAACAGCAACAACTCCCCTTCTTGCTATCAATACAGAAGCATCAACTTTCTACTCTTGCATAACAACTTCAACTTCCTCTGCACAACAACCTTTAGCTTCCTCCCCCTGCATCAGCATCATCATTATCTCCCCCTTTTGTGAAGAAAGTAGCATCATGAAATGGTTTTCTAGCTTGTATTAGGGCATTTATTGCAGTATCAACCTCAGAAATCTGTTGGTTGATTTTTCCAATTTGATCCACAAGCCATTCTGTAGATAATGTAGACTGTCCTGGACCAGTGTTGCCCAGAATGTTGGTGACATTTCTGGCAACATTTTCACTTTCAGTTTCCTTCTTCCAGGGCAAGTCGATGACTCTGTCCTTGCTTTTCAAAATTTCTTTATTTACAGTGTAAAGCTCAGGATCCTTCCCTAAAGTGTCGTCTCTCGTAGGCTCAAAGCCTTGGGTGCTTAATACTTTGTAGATCAGAGAGGGAAAAATAATGATTGAAGTTGATTCTTTCTCAACCAAGTTGGAAATTTGATGAAATATCATTTTTCTCAAATCAACTTTCAAACCTTTCCCAATTTTATACAATGGGGTGGCTTGTTCATTTGTCACAATTGACTAATTCATTGAAGGGAGTCAATTGTGAATAACAATTTTGTGGAGGGTGGCAAATAAGGCTGTCAGTTTTGAGGCTGGACATCTAGGGATCCACCAAATCATATTGTTTCAAACTTTAAGATTATGTCAGAAAAATGTTGCCTAAAATGTTGTCCAACATTCCGGATAACAATTGAAGCAACATTTCTGAGCCAAAAGGTAAAAAATATTTTAAGAGAGTTTGGGTTCCTAAAAAAGATGTAACATGTAATGTTGCTATAACTTCATTAAGAACTAACATTTCAGGTTCTTGGTACTTTGATAGTGGATGTTCTCGCCATATGACAGGTACAAAAGGTTTTCTAAAGAACTATGAGTCATTCAATGGAAGAAACATGACTTATGGAGGTGGCAGTAAAAACAAAATAATTGGAAAAGGGATATTCGATGTTCCTGAATTTCCAACCTTAAGAAATGTCTTACACGTTGAGGGCTTAATGGCTAATTTGATTAGTATAAGTCAACTGTGTGATGACGATCTTGAGGTAAAATTTAATAAGAATGCTTGTAAAGTTACAAATAAAGCAAGCCAATATATGTGTCATGATAGGTACAAGAACAGGTGACAATTGATATCCTGTTGTAAGACAACAAACATGCAATAATGCTAAGGTCGATGACACAACACTATGACATCAAAATTTGGGGCATATCAACTACCGCAATTTAGAAAAATTGGTCTCATATGAAGTGGTTAGAGGCATACCTAAACTTAGCAATAAAAGTAAAATTGTCTGTGAAGATTGTTTGAAAGGTAAGCAAACACATGTCTCTCATAATGTTGTCCAACACGACGGACAATATTGAGGTACGTCTCACTGTTTTCAATTGCTACATATGGATTTAATGGGTCCAATTGAAGTAGATAGTCTAGGAGGCATGAGGTATTCCTTTGTGATAGTAGATGATTTTTCTAGATATTCTTGGATATATTTTTTGAAAGAAAAATCACAAACGTTTGACATGTTTAAAATCTTGCACTCGAGAATTAGAAATTTATTCTATTCTCCTATTTTTCGGATTAGATCCGACCATGGAAAAGAATTTGAAAATAGTTCATTCATGAATTTTTGTGAGAAAAAGGAAATTTTCCATGAGATTTCTGCCCCCAGAACTCCTCAACATAATGGGGTTGCAGAACGAAAGAATAGGACATTGCAAGAAATGGCTAGAGTGATGCTTAGTTCTAAACATTTGTCAAAACGTTTGTGGGCAGAAGCCTTGAATACTGCTAATCACATCGCTAATATAGTCTATTTAAGACCAGGAACAAAGATGACACCCTATGAGATTATAAATGAAAACAAACCAAACTTGCGTTACTTTCATATTTTTGGGTGTATTTGTTATATTTTAAATGACAGTGATCATTTAGCAAAATTTGACTCTAAGAGTGATAAAGAATTTTTTGTTGGCTATTCACAAAATAGTTATGCTTATCGAGTATACAATCTGAGATCCAGAACTGTATAAGAGTCTGTAAATGTTATCTTTGATGATCTTTCTAATGTCTCAGGAGAAACTATTGAAAATAACATTATAGATACAGTGGAAAGTCCACAGATTGTAGAAGAATCGGATGTTGCCACAAATGTTGCGACACCTGAAGCAACATCTGAAATATCAATAGAGACCACAGAGGCCACAAATGAGGAGTAAAGTGCTGAATTGTTAGACCAAGTTCGTATGGACCTCTCATCAAGGATTAGGAAGAATCATCCAACGAGCCAAATGATAGGGGGAGTTTTTGAAGGAATTAGAACAAGAGGCAAAGAACCACTCAACTATAGAGAAATGGTAAGGTATGTGTGTATATACACCATATACCAAGAGGTTAGTATTTCTTGTTTTATATCAATATTAGAACCAAAGAATGTTGTAGAAGCACTTAAAGATAATTTCTAGATACAAGCAATGCAAGAAGAGCTTGAACAATTTTCTCGAAATGAAGTCTGGACTTAGTTTCACGTTCAAATAATACAAATATAACTGGAACTAAGTGGATATTTAAAAATAAATCAGATGAATCGGGAACAGTTGTTAAAAACAAAGCACGTCTAGTTGCACAAGGTTATACTTAGGTTGAAGGAAATGATTTTGATGAAACATTCGCAAATGTAGCTAGAATAGAGTTGGTTAGACTTTTACTTGCTATTCTTGTTGTCTGAAAATTAGTTTACACCAAATGGATGTAAAATATGTCTTCTTAAATGGTTATCTAGACAAGGAGGTATATGTTGAACAACCAAAAGGATTTGAAGATCCTTACCATCCACACTATGTGTACAAGCTTAAAAAGGCCTTGTATGGGTTGAAACAAGCCTCTCGTACATGGTATGGTCGTTTAACTAACTTTCTTCTTGAATTTGGTTTTAACCGTGGCGAAGCTGATCGTACTTTATTTACTAAACGACACGGTGTAGATATTATATTTGCTCAAATCTACATGAATGACATAGTCTTTAGATCGACTTCCCAGTCGTACCTAAATTCATTTGTTGAAACTATGTCATCGACATTTGAAATGAGCATGATTGGGGAATTAACTTTTTTCTTAGGCTTGCAGATAAAGCAAAGTGAAGATAGAATTTTCATCTCAAAGAGTGCGAAGAATCTAGTTAAAAGATTTGGTTTGGAGAACGCTAAACATATGAAAACGTCAATGGGTTCATTGCAGAAGGTATGCAAGGATAATGTTGGTGAAAATGTCGACCCAACATTATATCGATCTATGATAGGTATCCTTCTTTATTTTACATATCTAATAATACGTTTCATGGCTACGACACATGTTAGACGACTATGGATTTACTAGCAATATTTTGATTTTGTACTGTGATAATTTGAGTGCTATAAATATTTCTAAAAATCTAGTTCAGCACTCACGTACAAAACATATTGATATTAGACATCACTTTTTAAGAGATTTAGTCAAAAAATAGCTAGTTCAAATTGAACATGTTGACACTCTTCATCAACTAGCTGATATTTTTACAAAAGCTCTGGACCATGAGAGATTTTGTAGCTTGAAGAGATCTCTTGGTCTGTGTAATCTATAAAAAGGTATTTTTTGGTTAGTGTCAGCTGAAATGTTGTCTAACGTTTCAGCTAACATTTACCTCTTTTATATCACTGACTGATTATTATTGTTGTATGGTGCATAACTTTTTGTCACACATGTATGATCCTCCAATAAGAATATGTTTTTAACGTAATACCGTTCTGTACGATGATATATATCATAAAAAAAGAGTATCAAAATAAGGCAAAGCCTTTACAAATATTTGGCACTGTGAAAAATGGGCAAAGCTCTTGAAAAGATATCGTTCCTATTCTATAGAGTATCGAGTGCTTCAAAAGAATTTTGAGAATACTAAATAAGTATTCATATTTTTTACACGAAAAATTCTTTTGTATGTGTTATATGATTAGATCAAGGACATGATGAGAAAATGTTACATTGGTCCAGTGGTCAAACTCATAAATTACGTATAAAATGTGTCTTGATTTGTTGCCAAAATGAAAAGTTTGCGTGGGATCAAAATACTTGTGTTGTCCAAAATGTTGCCAACATTGTCGTTGATATTTTCGAATGTGATAAGTGTTGAGATGTTGTTCTTATCTAATCTTTGAAATATCAGATCTTACTTTCTATTATATGTCTTGTTTATAGGAATTTCAAAATTTAAAATGATAAGATTAAATTGTATTCCCTCTTGTGATGTTTATTTTCTTTTATCCCAATATTTTAGGTGTAAGTTATTGTGTAAAATTGAAACACCTAAAACTAAGGGATTCTTGTTGCTAAGAAAATGTTTACCATATATATAAATATTCCTCTCATTTGCTATTTTTTTATCATTTCTGATTCTCCCAAAAATAAATTAAAACTTCATCGGGCATATAACTCCCTACCTACCCGATGGACTCACCAAATCAAATTCACATCTCAATCAGAAACCCTAATTCCTCAAAACCCTCTCCCAAATTTTGTGGAGGGTGGCAAATAAGGCTGTCAGTTTTGTTGTTGTAGTATTATTTCTTTTTTGACCTCATCAAATCAAGAGTAACTTCTATTAGGCAAGTGGAAAACCACTAATTCAATGGGGCAATAAAGGAGCAGGTCTGGCCACAAGCACATGAATATAAATCATCACATACACTAATTGATTGAGGAAAATCTCTTCATTTTTTGATTTTTCACTTGATGTTTGATATTCATATTGTTATATATGATTAATTTGAATTTGTACTTCGTAAGACTCATTTAAGGAGAAACACTTTCTAATATTTTTTTTCATATTTAAAACTCAAATCTAAGAAGTCTAGTTAAGAGTGGAGAAATTCTATCGAGTCCATCACAATCATGGTTAGTCGAGGAAAGCATTTCGTTATTATAGGATTGTACTCAATTGTATGTTAACCTTTATTGTTGCAGAATTAAATTTGGGGTACAATTTGATTGCATTTATATCGCCGGTAGGACCAATTCACCCTATATAATTTTCTAGCTAGTATGGCAAACAGTGAATGTGAAGACTCACGCAACACCTAACTTCATCATGATATTGCCTCTTGCTGCCCCTTATAGACTGACCCCCTCCCACAGTGTACATGCAGACTTTTATCAAACTATATTCTGTACTTATTTTTGCATTTAATGGCTTGCTATTTTTAGATTTCATGGAGCCAATTAATCTAATTAAGTAAGTTTCTTACTTGGTTAAAGGAGAGAACCGATAATCTACTCGTGAAGCAAGGGCGGGAAGGAAATCAGGTGAATTGCTATTATTTTGATGATTTATTCTTTAATTATAAAACTCTTCTAAAAGAGTTGCCATTTCTTTTGTCATTTATTAATGTAAGATTGTATTAATCTCCCTTGAAGAGTCTTTCTCATTAATACAAATATATATAGTGTATACAATGTTAAATTCTACTAGAATAAGGATCCTATATTTATCATAATTGTACACTACTATTAATTACAAATTATATGGTGAATATATTGTAATATTCACTAATACACCCCCTCAGTCGGAACGCATGGAGGCCGGACGCTGAGACTGTATCTAAAGTCTAGGAATAGTTGTCTAGGAAGTCCTTTGGTGAAGATATCCGCATACTGATACGAAGAAGGAACATGCAATACCTTAACATGACTTATAGCAACCTTCTCACGAACAAAATGTATATCCATCTCAATGTGCTTGGTTCGATGATGCTGAACCGGGTTATGAGATAAGTATATTGCGAATATATTATCATAGTACACCATAAACGCCTTATGCAAGGGACATTGAAGCTCCAAAAGAAGGTTTCGGAGCCAACAAATCTCAACAACAACATTTGCAACGCCTCTATACTCTGCTTCTGCACTCGATCGGGATAGGGTGGTTTGCCTCTTGGCAGACCATGAAATGAGATTATCTCCTAAGAACACATAGTAGCCGAAAGTGGAGCGTCGCGTGTCCGGATAGCCTGCCCAATCGGCGTCCGTATATGATAACAACCTGGTCCGTGAAGAGGGGTAGAGATGCAATCCATAATCAAGTGTACCCTTAACGTAACGAATGATACATTTAAGAGCTGTAAAATGAAGCTCCCTGGGGGGCATACATAAACAAACACACCTGCTGAACATCATAAGCAATATTAGGCCTGGTAAAAGTAAGATACTGAAGTGTACCTGCAAGGCTCCTATAAAAAGTGGGATCGAACACTGGATCACCGTCAACAACACCGAGCTTCGATTTTGAGTCAACCGGAGTAGGCATGATCTTACAGTTCACCATTTTAGTCTTGTACACAATTTCTTCTGCATATTTACGCTAACACATGAACATAATATCTGTAGATCTAGTCACTGATATCCCCAAGAAATAGCTCAACTTTCCCAAGTCTGTCATAACAAATTCAGATTTCAGCATAGAAATGATCTCATTTTTCAATACATCAGATGAGGCAGTGAGAACAATATCATCCACATATAATAATAAGTATGCAATGTTACTACCACGATAAAATATAAAGAGAGAATGATCACACCTGCTGCATACAAACCAAATCTGCATAATGTAATTAGCAAAATGTTCATACCACGCTCTGGGGGCCTGTTTTAAACCATGTAGAGACTTACGAAGACGACAGACATACTGAGGGGCCTCCGGATGGACAAAGCCTGGCGGCTGGTGCATGTAAACAGTTTCTTTCAAGTCACCATGTAAGAATGCATTCTTCACATCTAACTGATGAATCGACCAATGCTTACACATATCTATGCTAAGAACCATACAAATGGTAGCATGTTTAACCACCAGACTAAATGTCTCACAACAATCAATACCCTCCTGCTGATTAGTACTATTAGCCACAAGTTGCGTCTTATATCGCTCAAGGTCACTATTGTCTTCGAATTTGTGATGAAATAGTCACATGCATCGAATCACATTCACCCCATCCGGTCTAGGAGTCAAATCCCAAGTGTGTTGTTTTGTTAAAATATTAAATTCCTCATGCATGACCGCATTCCAATTCGGATCAAGTTTGGCTAATTTTGGGTTTTTGGAAATTGGGGATATGGTTTGTGTAGATAGGTTAAAATGGACTTTGGGTTTGAAAATTCCGTGTTGAACATGGATTCCAATACAGTGTTAGGGGCAGGGGCAATTTGGGTAGACTGGTGAGTTGTCGGGTCAGGTTATACTGTCAGGTCGGAGTAGGTAATGCAATGGTGGTGGTGGGTGGTTGTCGGAGGAGGTCGATGGAGTAGGGGATAAGGTGTTTAGTTTCTGGTGACCGAGACGGGTTAGGTGGGGTTGGAGATCGGGTAAGATCGAGTGGGTATGGGTGACTCGATTCCAAGTTTCAATAATGGTGACTGGTTGGGAAGTGTGTGATAGGGTTGCGGTGGAGTGGTCTGGGGGTTGGTATTGTGACAGGGTCAGAAGGCTGGTACTGTGATGGGGCTGGTTTGGGTGATGGGAGAAATAGCGGCAGGTGGCGGTGACACAAAGGTTGTCGGTTGGGTTTGTTAGCGGGTGTGAGAGACGATAGGTCAGATCGGGGAGTCGTCCGACAGATTACCGATAGTGGCAGTGGCATTCAGCGGTGACTGAGATGTGGGAGCGGTGGCACGACGGAGTTCGGTGAGTATGAGGGGGGAGGTGTCAGACTCATCTAGAAATGTATAGTTCGTGCTTAAGAATTTTTAGATGTTTGCAAAAGGGAAGATTGTCTCGTCAAACATGACGTGATGAGAGACGTGGATTTGACGAGTGAACAAGTCATAACACAAATAGCCCTATGATTAGATGTGAAGCCTATGAAGACACATGGAGTGGTGTGAGGTGCTAATTTATGAGGGTCAGTGGAGGAAAGATTTGGGTAGCAAAGGCAATCGAAAATCCGAAGGTGATCATAGGAGGGGATCCGACAGTATAGAATTTCAGTGGGGATCTTGTTATGAAGAGTACATGTTGGTAAAATATTAAGAATGTATTCTACCATTTTGACTGCATAGACCCAAAATGAAGGGGGGGAGAGGCATGAAAAATGATAGTACGAACCATATTATTAATAATGCGGATGATTCGTTCGGCTTTGTCATTTTGGGAGGAGGTGTGGGAACACGGAAAACCATGCCATTATTGTTGCAACATTTGTGAAATGTTGAATTATTAAACTCACGACGATTATCACATTGGAAAGATTTGATGGCTTTTTCAAATTGTGTTTTGACAAAAATACGAAACTCAAGAAACTTGGCAAAAACTTCAGACTTGAATTTTAGTGAGTAAACCCAAATAAAGTGAAAGAAATAATCTAATAAGGACTAGATAATATTTACTACCCACTGAGCTAGTAATGAGAGATGTTCATAAATCAACATGAATAATATCAATGGGAGAAAACGTAACACTTAAAGATGACTGAAAAGGAAGGCGAACATGTTTGCCTAAAGGGAAAGAAAAACAATATTGGGAAAGTTTTCCATTATTACATCGAATAAAATTATTGCTTCTAAGAAAATTAAAAACATGAGCTCCAGGGTGTCCAAGTCTATTATGCCAAGTTGACGGAAAGATGGCAGCGAAAGAGGTGTGTGAGCGGGATCTGGAAACGGAGGTGGATGAGAATGGATATAGGTCCCGTATACTATTTCATCTCGTAAGGGGTGTCCCCGTAAGAAGATCCTTCACAGAAAAACCAAAGGGGTCAAACTCAACAGACACAAAATTGTTACGAGTGAATTTCCTAACAGATATTAAAATTTTAATGATGTCGGAAGCATAAAGGACGTTATTTAAGGAGAAATGTGGGTGAAGTGGTTTGGTGTAGGTGGTACCGTAACCCTGAATCAGAATGCGATGACCATTGCCAACCGTATTAAATTGAGAAAACTTTAAACGAGACAGATTGGAGAGATTACCTGAGGATCGGGTGAGATGAGAAGTGACTCCCGTATCCATGTACCAATTTTCATCGGGCTGCTGCATATTTGAAGAGCTGAAGTCCTGGACCAAATTAGTGGGGGCCAAATCCGACAGATATTGCATGTTGGGTTGTTGTTGGCTGCTGTCGTGGGCCTGGGTATTGGCCCAATATTCCGGGCTGCCAGGATCCAGGAAATTGGGTTGTAGCTTGCTGGATCGGGTAAACAGTTGCGGCCCAGGCTCCCGGAATTGGCCACTGCCCTTGGCCGGCCCAAGGTGAGAAGTTGTTGGGTTGTTGCTGCGATTGGGTGGAATTATGGCTAGACCGCCCCCCTTTCCCGCCGCCTCTGCCTCCACGGTTGTTCCGCGGTTGGTGGTTGTCTGGCGGTGGTGGCTAGCCGGCAGCGGTGGGGTTTGTCGTGAGAGTTTCAACTGCTAGCGCCTTTTGATTATGTTCGTCATGCTTGGCACGTCGGATTTACTCCAGAAGTAATTGTGAATGGGCCCTATTGAAGCTCGATAGTGGGTTGACTTGTTGAATCGTAGTCGCTAGAGTATCGTATTCTCCCTTTGGTAAGCCAGAAACTAGTTGGAGGACCATTTTTATTTCGGACATTAGTGTCCCCACATTGGATAATTGGTCCGCAAGAAGTTTCAATTGTTTACAATACTCGGACATGTTGGCAAAATTCTTGAGACGTGTATTGTTGAACTGTTCCTCCAAATACACGGCACGTGTATGATTGTTATCCTAAAAAATCTCCTCCAAACGTATCCATAACTCACGAGCCGAAGCACCGATCTTCATAATCGTATGGAGCAAGTCTTTAGAGATGATGCCATAAATCCATTGTTTGATGATAGCGTCAAGACGATGCCACGTCATGTCTGCAACATCGATAGGGTGAGAGAAAGAGTCGTCAATATGGTCAAACATGTTATACGCGTATGCGTGAATACGAAAGAGTTCAACCCACGATGAATATTGACCATCTTCTTGATCAAGAACTAATGGAATGAAATTCTTGATATTCGTGACGGCAAACATCGGATGGAAAGAAGTGGAGGAGGGAGTGGGGGGGGGGGTTGTCTATGACGACTGTGCAGGAGGCAAAAAATTAGGGTTGTCGTCGGCCGAATTGGGGGGAGGGGACGGGCGGCGGCAAGAAGAAAAGTATGATTTAGTTGTTTTTAGAATTTGGTTCTTAATACCATGCAATATTGTATTAATCTCCCTTGATGAGTTTCTCATTAATACAAATATATATAATGTGTACAATGCTGAATTCTACTAGAATAAGGATCATATATTTACCATAATTATATACTATTATTAATTACAAATTATATGGTGAATATATGGTAATATTCACTAATAGTTAAGAAATCAATGAATCAGGTTGCTTATTGTTTTGCTAGAGCATCTGCTTCTATGTAGGGATCGCAAGTGGGTAAAATTTTGCGGATTCCGCACCGCACCCGCCCCAGTTGATGTTGGTATGGGTATAACTTTGACGGGTAGTAGGCGGGTATGGGTATAACTTTGACGGGTAGTAAGCGGGTATGTGTATAACTTTGGCGGGTAGTAGGCGGATATGGGTAGGTGGTGGATTTGAAGTTATACTCGCCTCATACCCGCCTGCCCCGCCCCGCATCCAACCGCCCCACCCCCCAAATCCACCAGCTCGCCTTATACCCGCCAAAGTTATACCTATACCCACCTATTACCCGCCAAAGTTATACCCATACCCGCCCCAACTGGGGCAGTAGGCGGGTATTGGCGGGTGGCGGATATCCACTTGATTGGTGGAGCGGGTGTGGATTTAGGAATATATCCGCCTAGGCGGATATGGATGTTGAAAATGTACCCACCACGGGTGATGGGTATAAAATTTTCTGGAGAGTACGGGTGCGGGGAGGGGTACCCGCACCCACCTCGCCCAATTGCCATCCCTACTTCTATGGTTCGATGGAATGTGATACTATCTCTCCGTCTTCATTACCGATATACTCACGCTTGATTTGAAAATTACACGATGAGAAAATTATTTTAAAATAAAGTAAGTCCTAGTTTAATTAAGAATGGGGTTTACTAAACGAGGAGTGTGTGGATGTTTAAATCCTTAATTTGGTTTACGGGTTTGAGTCTTGAAATAGAAAACCTAGACACAAAGTCGCTGAATTACGCCTCACTAGATCTACCCGGGGTGAATTCGTATTAATTGGTTGAAGTGGATTTTGAAGACCTGACTGATGGCATAAAAAATAAAAATTGAAGTTTGGGTTTTAGATCATTTTCCTTAGCATCTTGTGGATGGCTCTACCTAGTCGGTGCTAAATGGTTATATACGAAATTGATGATATTTATGAATCTATAGTGGAGCATATTTAATCGCATTTATAGTTTGTGGCTTACCTTTTTTTTTTTTTTTTTTTAAAAAAAAAAATATATATATATATATATATATATATATATTATATGTCCTAGAAACGGTGACGTGACACCTCTCTATGATCCGCATTTCTAATTATCTATTTTCTCAAAAATTTCAATTTTTCCTCTCATTTTAGTACAATATACTCTATTATTATTACATTAAAAAACTAAGATTTTGATTGCATCTCCACAATAAATAAGGAAAGGGAATCACCGTTTCAAAAACCAAAGGTTTAATTGCAATTCTATACAGTAATAATAATAAATAAGGAAATAGAAAAATACCGTTCCAAATTTTAATGCATAACTTTCGGCCTTCTCTCTAACATAAGATGTACTATAATATTATAATTTCATTTTTAATGATTGCAATTATTATGTTTTTAATGCAAACTTTATTATGAAACAATCAAGTTATTCACATAATGCATTGAGAATTTGAAGAGTAAAAGTATGAACGTGAAATTCTCTATCCTTTAAATTCTTAAAGATGTAGTGGCTTTATTTGATTTAGTTTCTCTTCTCCATCTTCATTTTTTATTTGAGCTTTTAATATTTATCTGGTTTTGATTGTACGCAAGCATTGGGAAGAGGCAGACAAGGTAGATGGATTGATAATAATAGGTTATAGGCATGTTAGGCGTCAATCTAGTATCATCAATGAAATAAGCACAATAATATAATAATAACTCAAGATAACTTGAAATCAACAACAATAAATCCAGCAAATTGAAAACACATACTAACTTGGTGTCGATAGAGGCCTGCTTGATGCAGTGTCCTAAGACAAAAAATTACCTCCACTTGTGCTGTAGTTTTACGGACGTCTGTCTAGAGGATACAACTATCTAAGTGAGAGTTCTAGCACAAGAACTTCACTTCTGGCGAATTTACTATATGTGTTCTTCAGAAACGTGTTTTTAAGAAGAAGAAGTAGAAGCCACAATCTTAAATCATTAATTGTGAAAAAACTGATTGATTGTAGTTTTTCTGTCTTGTTGTGTCTCTCTTCAACCAAGTGATCAACTTTCTTTATATAGAGTAACATATGAACAGTTACAACCATTCATACCAAATGTTGTAATTGTTATGAAAAGTTGCAACCTTTGATTCGAATTTTCTGTCCGTTGATCAATTTATTTCTTCTTAATTTCATACAAGTTCCAATAATACCCCACATTTTCTATTCAAACGTCAACAATACCCCACATTTGGATAGAAAATAAGATAATAAGGAACTTTTCATTATTTCTTAACAACGCGATATGACATGCATCGGAAACGGTGTCTTTTGGACTTGAACCGTTCGTAGTGAATACCTATCGGATCTACTTTGTGAAATAGTAGACGAAATGTCTTGAACTATTCACATTTTGTAGTAAATCAAGACAACAAGTATCACACATATCATATCAACATATTTCAATTCTTATGGTTATGCTCATTTCGATCGTGAACAACTCCTTCTTCGTGAGATTTTCTAGAGAACGTAGCCATATCGGTTCTCCCAGATGCGACCCCACATCAATCTCATATAGGTAATACCAAACAAGAATAGTCTGTACTATCCCACTATAAGGCTTTTAGTATTATTAAGAATAAGATTCAGCCCTTAAAACATCAACGGATTAACACACTTAGTACACCATAGGAATGAGCATATGTGTGTTTTATGCTCCTTAAGTCTTCCCCAACTAGTTTTCCTATTGAACCTAAACCATTGGGATCTCCAATTATGATAGGTTAGATTTCCGCCAGTTAACGACTCATTGTGTTGGCTTTAAGCCCATTACCCTCGATGTAAATACGACTTGCTCTCTGTTAAGACCTTTTGTCAAAGGATCCGCTATATTGTCCTTTGATTTCACATAATCAATGGAAATAATTCCATTCTTCAGCAAGCTTCGTATTGTATTATGACGTCGCCTTATATGTCTCGACTTGCCATTGTATATCTGATTCTTTGCCCTCGTCAGGGCAGCCATACTATCACAATGTATGCAAATAGCGGTCACAGGCTTTGTCCACAACGGAATACCTTCTAGGAAGTTTCTGAGCCATTCTGCCTCTTCGGCAGCTTTGTCTAAGGCTACAAACTCTGCTTCCATAGTTGATCGCGTATTTATCATTTTCTTTGATGATTTCCAAGATACCGATGCTCTACTAAGTGTAAATACATAACCACTTGTGGACTTACTTTCCGACTGGTTGAAAATCCAATTAGCATCACAATATCCTTCTAACACATGAGGATATTTTGTATAATGCAATCCATAGTTCATTGTATGTCGTAGATATCAGAGTGCTCTTATTAGTGCAAACCAATGATCCTTTCCAAGATTATGTGAGTATAAACTTAGTCGACTCACTGTATATGCTAAATCCGGTCTCGTACAATTCATTATGTACATCAAGCTTCCAAAAACTTGTGTATACTCCAATTGAGACACACTTTCACCTTCATTCTTCTTAAGGTGACTAGCGGGATCAAATAGTGTAACAACCGGTCGATCATCATAGTGTCCAAATTTTCTAAGGACCTTTTCAACATAATGAGATTGTGTTAAGATGTAACCATTAGAATTCTTTTGAATTCTAATACCAAGAATGACATCCGCTATTCCCATATCTTTCATATCAAAAGCGGCATGCAACATCTTCTTAGTTTGGTTAATTACATCTTTATCCGTTCCCATAATTAGCATATCATCAACATATAAGCATATAATGACACATGCATCTTTACATTGTTTAATGTAGACACATTTATCACATTCATTTATTTGAAAATCGTTTGATAATAACATATTATCAAACTTTTCATGCCATTGCTTTGGAGCTTGTTTAAGTCCGTATAAACACTTAATCAATTTACAAATCTTTCGTTCTTGACCTTTAACAACAAACCCTTCGGGTTGTTCCATGTAAATTTCTTCATCTAATTCACCATTCAAGAATGCGGTCTTCACATCCATTTGGTGTATTTCCAAATTGTGAATCGCCGCTTTAGCAATTAACGTTCTTATATACATAATTCTCGTTACTGGTGAGTAGGTATCAAAGAAATCTACACTTTTTTGTCGAAACCCTTTGGCTACTATACGAGCTTTGTATTTTTCTATAGTACCATCAGGCCTTAATTTCCGTTTGAAAATCCATTTATGGCATATTGGTTTTTGTCCCGGAGGGAGATCAACCAATATCCATGTATTATTTTGCACAATGGATTCTACCTCACTTTGAATAGCCTATTTTCAATAAGGTGCTTCGGATGAGTCCATAGCAGCCCTATATGTTTGAGGTTCTCCTTCAACGGAAAAGGTCATGAAGTTCGGTCCAAAATCTTTGGCAATTTTCCCACGTTTACTCCTCTTTGGTTCAGAAATTTCTTCTTGAACAGATGAAGTAAGATTTTCATCATTATTAGTGTTTTGGTTTGACTCATCTTGAGGTAGTTTCCTTTTCTTATGATTAGGAACACTTTTATCCTTGTCTTTGTAAGGAAAAATATCCTAAAAAAATTATACTTCAGCAGATTCCATAAATGTGTTTTTGTGAATACCTTCAACATCGGAATAATACACCAAAAACTTATATGCTGCACTATTATTGGGATGACCAATATATATGCAAGCCACCATTTTTTGTCCAAGTTTAATTCTCTTTGGTAAGGGAACTTGAACTTTCGCTAGGCAACCCCACACTTTCATCATTTTGAAAGTAGGCGATCTTCCTCTCCATAACTCATAGGGAGATTGGTCATTTTTCTTTTGAGGAATTTTGTTCAATATCATATTTGCAGTAATTAACGCCTCACCCCATAGACTAAGGGATGCACCCGAACTAATCAACATTGAATTCATCATATTCTTCAATTTTCTATTCTTATGTTCGGCAACTCCATTTTATTTTGGAGTATATGACGCAGTGGTTTGATGAACTATACCATGAGTAGAACAGAATTCTTTGAACTCATTTGATTGATATTCACCACCTCTGTCTGACCTTAGAATCTTAATTCTTTTGTCAAGTTGGTTTTCCACTTCTGCTTTGTATGTTTTAAACATGTTCAAAGCCTCATCTTTGGTATGTATTAAGTATACATAACAAAATTTACTGCAATCATCTATGAATGATATATAGTAATTCTTTCCTCCACGAGATAGGGTTGCTTGGTAATCACTATGAATTAAACCAAGTACTTCATTTGATTTCACTACAGATTTATGAGGATGATTTGCATATTTTGATTCTATGCAAACTCCACACTTAGTCATTTTGTTCATAGAGCAATTTGGCAATATGCCTAACTTCGACATTCTTTGTAAAGAGCGATAATTAACATGGCCTAATTGTGAATGCCATAAAGAAGGGGAATCAACCATATACATAGAAGCAGTGCTAGTGCCTGCATTTTCATTAATAATGGCAATTGCCTTAGTAGGTACAACAGATAGTTTGAAGAGTCCCTCACTGAGGTATCCCTCCCCTACATACAACCCACCCTTGGTGAGTACAAATTTGTCAGATTCAAATACAATTTTAAAGCCATTGTTACTAAGAACATGCCCACAAATCAAATTCTTACAAATTTCAGGCACGTGCAACACATTAGTGAGCACAAGATCATTCCCGGAAGTGAGTTGTAAAGTCACCTTTCCTTTCCCTTCCACTTTCACAGAAGCAGCATTCCCTACGAACAATGGTTCTCCATCCTTGATGGTCTGGTAGGATGAAAACATATCCTTTTCAGAACATACGTGCATTGTAGCACCCGTGTCCATCCACCAATCGATTGAATTTGTAATCAGATTTGCTTGAGCCACCACAACCCCAATGAATTGGTTTTTAGTTTCAGCCCGGTTGGATTGGTTGACATTACTCGAACCTCCAACACCACCACCTTGATTCTTGTAAAGGCGACAATCTTTTGCTCTGTGTCCAGGTTTGCCACATACCCAACAGAGTCCTGGTTGTGGTTTCATGACTGCATTGGTCCTTTGTGGGGCGAATGCATTACTCCCGGTTGCAAAAGATGGCTTGGAACCATTAAATTTGCCCTTGCCTTTCTGAAACTTGGCCTTAGAAGCATTGCCTTCAACCATGTTGGCATTTGGCTCCAAGGAAACAACATCTGCCTTTTCATTCTTCTGGTTATCCTCTTCAACTCGAATTTTCAGAACCAATTGCTCAAAATTCATTTCCTCGGTTAGATGCTTAAGATAAACCTTAAAATCCTTTCATGAGGGAGGTAATTTCTCAATAATAGCACCAACAAGGAAATTCGGGTTAAGGCCCATACCTTCAACCTCTAACTCATAAACAATGATTTGGAGTTCCTCCACTTGCTTGATAACTGCCTTGGCATCACTTATCTGAAAGTTCAGAAACTTTTCGATGACAAACTTCTTGGAACAAGCAACCTCAGTTTTGTACTTGTTATCCAACGATTGCCACAACTCCTATGCCGTTCTGAATGTGGAGTAGATGTCGTAGAGAGAATCATCCAAGGCATTGCGACTATAGTTTCTGCAAAGAAACTCCAGACTTTCCCAAGTTTGAATGTCTTTCAGCCTTTCATCCTTCTCCGCATCAGTCTGAGTATTATCCCCTTCTCCTTCTGGCAAATCTCTAGGAGCCTCAGCAATCAATACGTTTGCTACGTGAAGAGTTGTCAAGTAGAACAACATGTTCTGTTGCCAGCGTTTGAAATCAGAACCTTTGAATTTCTCAGGTTTCTCAACATGGTTTTTCACCATTGACGATCCAGATTGATCCATCTTTGCAAATCAGGAAATTGAATTCTCTGAAAATTTTGCAACCTCAACAAATCAGAAAAAAAAATTATGGATTTTTTTTTTAATAGGAATTTTTGTCTTAGATTGTTAGTATCAATCTAGTATCATCAATGAAATAAGCACAATAATAAAATAATAACTCAAGATAACTTGAAATCAACATCAATGAATTCAGCAAATTGAAAACACGTACTAACTTGGTGTCGATAGAGGCCTGCTTGATGTAGTATCCTAAGACAAAAATTCGCCCCCACTTGTGCTGTAGTTTTACGGACGTCTGTATAGAGGATACAACTATCTAGGTGAGAGTTCTAGCACAAGAACTTCACTTCTGGGGAATTTACTATATGTGTTCTTCAGAAACTTGTTTTTAAGAAGAAGAAGTAGAAGCCACAATCTTAAATTATTAATTGTGAAAAAACTGATTGATTGTAGTTTTTTCTGTCTTGTTGTGTCTCTCTTCAACCAAGTGATCAACCTTCTTTATATAGAGTAGCATATGAACAATTACAACCATTCATACCAAATGTTGTAATTGTTCTGAAAAGTTACAACCTTTGTGAAAAGTTGCAACCTTTGATTCGAATTTTCTGTCCGTTGATAACCTTATTTCTTCTTAATTCCATAAAAGTTCCAACAAGACATTCTTCTATTTATAAAGTAGTAGTATTCTTCTATTTATATAGTAGTAGTATTTCTTTTCCTACTTTTTGTATGTTTGATTATATGAGTGGTTACACTGACTGTTTGGAATTTCACTAAGGAACACATGAGATATTCTATTGTACTCTTATTTATTCTTATTCATATCTTTCAGGATTTGGAGTACGGAAGAGAAGATATTGTTGGGTATTGACATTGGTGAATGGGAAATGATTGGAAAGAAAAGTGGGAGTTGTCCCACATCGGTAGTGGAAAGAAAAGTGAGAGTTCCCTCTTGCTTTATAAAATAAGCATTTGTCACACATCGGTAGTGAAAAGAAAAGTTCTTCTACTTATAAGTAGAATTACTCCTTTTTGTCAGTAAAAGGGTTGAGGGGGCAAGGACCCCTCGCGCGGTCGTCGTCGCTCGCTCGGCTCGGCTTCGGCTCGGCTCGGCTTCGGATTCGGATTCGGATTTGGATTCGGATTTGGATTTGGATTTGGATTTGGTCAAATGATCTGATTGATTGATAATCTTTTTGGACCAAATTTTCTTTCATTTTTTATTATTTAATTAAATTAATTAACTTATCCAATTCTACCCGTTAGTGACCCTGATCCGCGACCCGGCCGGATCCGCGTCTGACCCGCGACCCGATTTCTTTTCCATATTTAAATTTCCCACCAGTTTTCAGTGGTTGTTCAGAAAGGTTGCAAACCTTCAGAAACAGTACTTCCATGGCTATAAATTCGTTTGATTCCTCAGAATTTTACTTACGAATTTTCTGAACAATACAAACTTCTTCTTCTTCTGCACAAATAAATTCTGTGTGATATACTGCCGTTGAGTGGTTCACCGCTACCTGAATTTGGAGTACTACTATTCTGGTAAGATAATCGTTCTATCCTGGGAGGGGATATTCCATCAACCTCGAGTACTGTGAGGGGAATAATTTCCTTAAGGACACACTTTGAACTAAGTGGGCTCGATTATATTCTGAAAAAATTATTCTTATGTTTCAACACTGATTCTGTTTATTTTCAGTGTTTATTATTTACTGATTTTTTGGAATACAGATTAATAACAATCTTAAGGAAATTATATTTTTAGATTAATCTGTATTCTGTTTTGGAGACTAAAACCTGTATGGTTTTCTAGTCCGTATGAAATTTCATATTCTGACTTGAAGACATAAAAATTTCATTGGAATATTAAAGTTCGTACTTGTACAACGATTTGAAGAACATAAAAACTTCATCGTTGTTGTATTCTGGTGTGGAGATTAAAACTTGTGTAGTTTTCTACTCCATATGAATATTAGTATTCTGACTCGAAGATATAAAAACTTCGTTGGAATACTAAAGTTTCATAATATATTGCGATTTGAAGAAATAAAATCTTCATCGTTTAAGTCTGTGATTGAATTGTTATTCTGGTTTTATTAACTAAAACAGTTTGTCAATTTGACAGTGACAAACGAATAATGGCAATTGAGACTGGAACTACCTCTGCGAATACTGCACCAACGGTTACTCCTACAACCCGTACCGCTGTGCCACCGGCTGAGAAACCTGCGAAGTTCACCGGTGCCAACTTTAAATGATGGCAGCAAAGAATGTTCTTTTGGCTTACCACCTTTGGTATGCAAAAGTTCACCAATGAGGACCCTCCCGTGCCTGCCGCCGACATGCCTGACAACCAACAGTTCATGGTTACTGAGGCTTGGAAACAGGCTGATTTTTTGTGCAAAGGCTACATTTTGAGTGCCTTAGAAGATGACTTGTACAACGTCTACAAGGCAAGATGAGACTTCCAAAGAACTATGGACTGCACTTGAAAAGAAGTACAAAACTGAAGATGCTTGCTTGAAGAAGTTTGTGGTTGCCAAATTCCTAGACTACAAAATGGTGGCTGGAAAAACCGTTGGAACCCAAGTTCAAGAGCTTCAACTTATCTTTCATGACCTTATTGCTGAAGGTATGGTAGTAAATGAAGCATTCCAAGTGGCTGCAATGATTGAGAAGTTGCCGCCCTCATGGAAAGATTTCAAAAATTATCTTAAGCACAAAAGAAAGGAAATGAAGTTGGAAGATCTTGTGATTCGTCTCAAGATCGAAGAAGATAACAAAACCGCTAAGAAGAGGTACCGTAAGACTACACCAATTGAATGGGCAAACATCGTTGAAGATGCTGCTCTGAAAAAGAACAAGAAAAGAAAGAGGCCTTCTGGAAAGGAGAAGGATTCCAACAAGAAAAAGTTCAAGGGCAACTGCTTTAATTGTGGGAAAGCTGGCCACAAAGCCCCAGATTGTCGTCTCCCGAAAAAGAACAAGGGAAAAGGACAAGCCATATGGTGGAAAAGAATGATGATATGGATGATCTGTATGCAATGCTATCGGAGTGCAATTTGGTTGGAAACCCAAAGGAGTGGTGGCTTGATTCTGGTGCCACTCGACATGTTTGCGCTACAAAAGAAGCATTTGCAACCTATGCTCCCGCTGGACCCGAAGAGGTACTGTTTATGAGAAATACAACAACAGCCAAGGTTGAAGGATATGGGAAGATACTTCTGAAGATGACTTCCGGCAAGGTCCTGACTCTCAACAATGTTATGCACGTTCCAACAATTCGGAAGAATTTAGTTTCAGCCGGACTACTCGTCAAAAACGGGTTTAAGTGCGTGTTGGTTAGTGAGAAAATTGTAATAAGTAAGAATGAATTGTTCATAGGAAAAGGCTACCTCACCGAGGGCCTTTTCAAACTCAATGTAATGGTTGTTGTGATGTTAATAAAAATTCAGCTTCGTCTTACTTATTGGAGTCAAATAATTTATGGCATGTTCGTTTAGGACATGTCAACTACAAAACCTTGCGAAAATTGATTAATTTAGAAGTATTGCCTAAATTCGAGTGTAATAAATCTAAATGTGAAATGTGTGTTGAATCTAAGTTTGTTAAACATCCATATAAGTCTATTGATAGGAATTCAAATCCTTTAGACTTAATTCACACAGATATATGTGATATGAAGTCAATACCATCTCGCGGTGGAAAAAAGTATTTTATAACTTTTATTGACGATTGCACTCGATATTGTTATGTGTATTTGTTTAATAGTAAGGATGAAGCAATTGATGCATTTAAGCAATACAAAAACGAAGTGGAAAATCAATTGAATAAAAATATAAAAATGATTAGAAGTGATAGGGGTGGAGAGTACAAATCTCCTTTTGCAGAGATATGTTTAGAATATAGAATTATTCATCAAACTACTGCCCCTTACACACCACAATCAAATGGAATTGCGGAAAGGAAAAACCGAACATTAAAGGAAATGATGAATGCCTTACTAATAAGTTCCGATTTACCGCAAAGCTTGTGGGGGAAATCTATCCTTACAGCTAACCGAATACTCAACAGGGTGCCCCACAGCAAAACACAATCTATTCCATATGAACTATGGAAAGGAAGAAAACCCAACTTGAAATATTTCAAAGTGTGGGGGTGTTTAGCAAAGGTCCAAGTTCCTTTGCCCAAAAGGGTAAAAATCAGACCAAAAACTGTGGATTGTGTTTTTATTGGTTATGCTACAAACAACAAAGCTTGTCGGTTTTTGGTTCACAAATCGGACAATCCCGAAATTCATGTTAATACGGTAATTGAATCAGATAATGCTGAATTCTTTGAAAATATTTATCCGTATAAAACTGAATGTGAGTCGTCAAGTGAAAGATCTAAACGACCGCGGGAAGAACCAAATGAAAATACACCAAGTAAAGCGGATGCAAGGCGTAGCAAACGTCAAATGACATCTACTTCCTTTGGACCAGATTTTGTGACATTCTTACTTGAAAATGAGCCTCAAACATTTAAAACAGAGATGTCTTCTTCTGATTCAGCATTTTGGAAAGAGGCAGTCAATAGTGAGATTGAATCAATTTTGAACAACCATACATGGCAATTGGTTGATCTTCCTCCTGGAAATAAACCTTTAGGATCAAAATGGATTTTTAAAAGGAAAATGAAAGCTGATGGCACTATTGACAAATATAAGGCAAGACTTGTGGTCAAAGGTTATAGACAAAAAGAAGGCCTTGATTACTTTGACACATACTCGCCGGTAACAAGAATAACATCTATTCGGGTGTTAGTAGCACTGGCGGCCATATATAGTCTTGAAATCCATCAAATGGATGTCAAGACAGCTTTCTTAAATGGAGAATTGGAGGAAGAAATTTACATGGAACAACCTGAGGGCTTTGTGGTTCCTGGTAAAGAAAGGAAAGTGTGCAAACTTGTTAAGTCACTTTATGGACTTAAACAAGCACCCAAATAATGGCATGCGAAATTTGACCAAACAATGTTGGCAAATGGATTTAAGATTAATGAGTGTGACAAATGTGTTTACATTAAAAATACTCCAAATCATGAAGTCATTGTTTGTTTATATGTTGATGACATGTTGATAATGAGTAGAGATATTACCGATGTAAATGCTACGGCGTATCTTTGGCTAGCAAATTTGATATGAAAGACTTAGGAGTTGCTGATTTGATCTTAGGCATCATAATTCATAAAACTCCACAAGGTCTAGCATTATCGCAGTCTCATTATATTGAAAGAGTACTTGACAAGTTTAAGTATTTAAATTTCAATGTTCTAAAGACTCCAATTGATGTAAGTTTTGCACTTCAAAAGAATAAAGGTGAAAGTGACTCACAATTGGACTATGCACGAGTTTTGGGAAGTTTGATGTATATTATGAATTGTACACGACCAGATATAGCATGTGCTATAAGCAAGCTGAGTCGATTCACGAGTAATCCCAATCAAACTCATTGGATGGAAATGAAACGAGTCTTGGGGTATTTAAAACACACCCAAGACTATGCTTTGCATTATAACAAATATCCCGCCGTGATCGAAGGATATAGTGATGCAAATTGGATCACCGGATCATCTGAAGTTAAATCCGCGAGTGGTTATGTTTTCATAATTGGGGGTGGATCAGTGTCTTGGAAATCATCAAAACAGACATGCATCGCCCGCTCTACAATGGAATCTGAATTTATAGCTTTAGACAAGGCCGGTGAAGAAGCTGAATGGCTTCGAAATTTCTTAGAAGATATTCCATTCTGGCCCAAACCTTTGGCTCATATATGTATACATTGTGACAGTCTCGTCACATGCGACGAAGACACAATACCGTTAGACAACTCCTCTCTAGTGGAGTTATCACGATTGACTATGTAAAGTCAAGAGATAACGTAGCGGATCCGCTTACAAAAGGCTTATCTAGAGAGGAAGTTAGTAGATCATTAATGGGAATGAGGTTAAGGCCGAGGACAAGTCATCATGGCGGTAACTCTACCTAGCAGACTGGAGATCCCAAGAACTAGGTTCAAGGAGATCAAACAAAGTTGTGACTGACGGTTCAACGTTGTCAAATAACTCAACCCATTCTCGGATGAAGACAATGTTCAGAAATAAGGATAAAACCTTATGGATTGTTAATGAGTTAATAAAGCATTAAGGATCTTTAATGATTATCTAAATCTGGCAGTGTATGACCAGATAATGTGGCTATAGGACCACATGCTTAGAAATCACATATGTGAGTGTTAAGTGTAAGCCGCTTTAAAGGGGAATGACAGTGAAGGCTCATTCTCTAAGCACTCATGAAACCAGGATGTGTTCATGGCTGAAACGAACACAACCGTGAGAACCATAAACAGTTGAGGGTTGATTATGTGACTTATGTTGTCTAGGTATACAACAAAGTTCGACGATTCAAAGTTATCAAATCTACCGATTGATCGAGTATATCCGATATAAGTTCACTACGAAAAGTTCAAAGGGAAACCTACCTATCCAGATGCAGTCAATTATCGCTTGTATATCACACTTGTTCGCGCTTTTATATTATAGCCATTCCCCATTCATGTGGGGGATTGTTGGGTATTGATATTGGTGAATGGCAAATGATTTGAAAGAAAAGTGGGAGTTGTCCCACATCGGTAGTGAAAAGAAAAGTGGGAGTTCCCTCTTGCTTTATAAAATAAGCATTTGTCCCACATCGGTAGTGAAAAGAAAAGTTTTTCTACTTATAAGTAGAATTACTCCTTCTTGTCAGTAAAAGGGTTGAGGGGGCAAGGACCCCTCGCGCCGTCGTCGTCGCTCGCTCGCTCGGCTCGGCTTCGGCTTCGGCTTGGCTCGGCTTCGGCTTCGGCTTCGGCTTCAGATTCGAATTCGGATTCGAATTCGGATTCGGATTCGGATTTGGATTTGGATTTGGATTTGGATTTGGATTTGGATTTGATGATCTGATTGATTGATAATCTTTTTGGACCAAATTTTCTTTAATTTTTTATTATTTAATTAAATTAATTAACTTATCCAATTCTACCCGTTAGTGACCCTGACCCGCGACCCGGCCGGATCCGCGTCTGACCCGCGACCCGATTTATTTTCCATATTTAAATTTTCCACCAGTTTTCAGTGGTTGTTCAGAAAGGTTGCAAACCTTCAGAAACAGTACTTCCATGGCTATAAATTCGTTTGATTCCTCAAAATTTTACTTACGAATTTTCTGAACAATACAAACTTCTTCTTCTTCTGCACAAATAAATTCTGTGTGATATACTGCCGTTGAGTGGTTCGCCGCTACCTGAATTTGGAGTACTACTATTCTGGTAAGATAATCGTTCTATCCTGGGAGGGGATATTCCATCAACCTCGAGTACTGTGAGGGGAATAATTTCCTTAAGGACACACTTTGAACTAAGTGGGCTCGATTATATTCTGAAAAAATTATTCTTATGTTTCAACACTGATTCTATTTATTTTCAGTGTTTATTATTTACTGATTTTTTGGAATACAGATTAATAACAGATATAAAAGTGAAAATATTTGGTTAAAATGAATTCAGACCTAAGTGATGCAACTAACATAACATTTTTTTTATCCATAGTAGATATTACCTGGTCAAGAAAGTAGAGGGGGAAAGAAGGAATTTTAGTAATCAAGGAAATGAAACATAAATGATCGAATAAATTTTTCTGAAAATTGAATATCTAGACACGAATGATGCAGCCTAAAAATAATAAAGAGTACTGAACTGTTAGATTATCCTGATTCGAAAAACCTTGTTTATACTGAGAATCTATTTTGCAGCAGCAATTTTATTGCCTTGGTAATGTGATCTTAATTTTTCCTTTTGTTTTGGTGAATCGGGAGGTAATTAGTTGTTAGTTCTACTTTGTATACATTTATATTTTCAATTCCCTTTATTGTGAAAATTAATGTTTTAAGCTAAAATTGAAATTGATGTCTATACGTTTATTTACTTTAATAGAATATTTTCCGAATATTCTTTCATTAATTATATATCTCTTATTTTAGGTAAAATTATCTTTCCTATTGTAGTTAAGTTGATTAGTTACCTAGTTTAAATATTCTTGTACTACTATATTTATTGTACATTATTGATTAATACAATCAAGAAACATATTTCTTTATAGTATCAGTAGCCTAAAAAATACTTCCACCGCCGACCATAGCTCTCGGCACTACCCCCACAGAACCCTATTATTTTTTTTCCAGCCATTCTCTCTCCCTTCTCCTCCTAAATTTCATCTTACATGGCTGACAAAACCAAATTCCATTATGCACTTGTAGTAAACAACATCAAAAACTTCATCCATATCACCCTTGAGATGGAAAATGGTCAATACTCCTCGTGGGCGGAGTTTTTTAAGATCCATTGTCGTGTTTACGAAGTTATCGACCACATCATCCTCATACACCAAAGTCCACAGACCTACCCTCAGCTTCGACTTCTGATGATGCACTCTGGTCTCGTTTGGACGCATCCGTCCTCCACTGGATATATAACACAATCTCTAATGATTTGTTGCACACCAGCATTGAGAACGATGCCACTGCCCACCAAACATGGGAATGTTTAGAAAGTATTTTCCACGACAACAAAACTCAACGAGGGTTGTACCTTGAAAATTAGTTCAAGGACGTTCATCAGGACGATTTCCCAAATGTGTATACATATTGTCAAGAACTCAAGATGCTTGCCGACCAACTCTTCAACGTCGGTGCACCAGTCACTAATCAAGGATTGGTCATGCAACTTATTACAGGCTTGAACGAATCCTATGATGGCGTTGCCACCATCCTTCAGCAATGCACGTCGTTACCTCCGTTTTATGAGGCCCATTTGAAACTTATTCTTGAGGAAACTCGGAAAATCAAGCGCAACACCACTCAGGCTAGCATTGTCGACGCCTCCCTCACCACCACCATCGGGCCCTCCGCCTACGGCAGGGCCTCCAACTCCGGCAACTAGAACCGCTGGCCCGAGGACCCGCATCAGCCCGTAATAACCGCCAGAGCAGGCAGTCTAGCAAGGGCCGTTATTAAATCAGAATATTATTGTTGGTAGTGGACAAGGCATTCCCATTCTCGGTTTTGGTCATTCATCCTTATCCCCACCACATCCACCTCTAATCTTAAAAAATATCCTCCATGCCCCTAAATTCATTAAGAATCTAATCTCTGTACGACGTTTCTCAACTGATAATAATGTTTCCCTTGACTTTGATCCTTTTGGTTTTTCTGTAAAGGATTTTGCGACAGGGAGACGAATAATGAGGTGTGATAGCACCAGAGATCTCTATTCTATTTCAAATATCATCAACAATCCAGCCTCAGTTCTATCAACCTTTGATGCTCTTTCGTCTTCCTTATGACACTCTAGATTAGGATATCCGGGAGATTCTATTTTACGCTCCCTTAGGAAAAATAATTTTATTAATTGCAACCGTATTTCTAGGACTCATATATGTGAATCCTGCATTTTTGGAAAACATGTTAGATTACCATTTTCTGCATCCACAAATTATACTTTACTACCCTCACACCTCCTTCCAAAATGGTACGGCCGAATGGAAAATCTGAACCATAAACAACTTAATTTGTGCCCTACTTGCTCACGCCTCAATTCCCCTTCAATTCTGACATTACGCACTCTCCATGACCACCTATCTCCTAAACATAATCCTAAGCTAGTCTCTAGCTCAACGGTCTCCCACTCAAGTTCTGTTTCGTAGGAACCTCTCCTACCAATACTTGCGTATCTTTGGATGTCTCTATTATCCTCTCCATCCGACCATTCATAAACTCCAAGCCCGATCTTCTATGTGTGTGTTTCTGGGTTACCCTGTCAATCATCGTGGTTACTCGTGCTATGACTTGTCAAGCCGTAAAATTATTATTTCACGCCATAACCTATTTGATGAGTCTCAATTATATTTTTCCTCCCTAAACTCGCCATCTTGGCATTCCTACGACTTCCTAGATGATGACATGAACCACTTCTAATTCATCATTTACATAATCCGCCATCCTAGACCACGGCACCCGCCCCCATCTCAGACAGTTCGAGACACGCTGCCTATCCGGTTCTGTGGACGATGGCCCGGAATAGCCCACCTCAGGGTTATTTCACAGTCACCTCTCGGCAAACCGAGCATCGACCAACCGGTCCCGCCACCCCTGTCTTTTCTCCTCTTCCCGGCAGTCTCGTGGCACCCCACTCCTCCCATCTCCCATCTCCCATCCCGAGACACGCTCTCAGACCATGGAAACTTGTGTCATGCACGGAATTCATAAACCTAAACGGTTGTTTAACCTATTCATTTCAGTTGTCCCTTCCCTTGTCTTTCGAAATCTGAAGGATGCCTTGTCCGACCCTATTTGGAAAGCCGCAATGATTGACGAATATAATGCTCTTATTGTAATAAGACGTGGGACTTAGTACCACATCCACCTGATCCTAATATTATTCATTCTATGTGGATTTTTAGACATAAATAGAAATCTAATGGTTCTTTTGAGAGGTACAAGACTCGTCTTGTAGGTGATGGCAGGTCTCAATAGGTATGAGTGGACTGTTATATAATGTTAAGACCAGTCGTAAAGCCCACAACCATCTGGACAGTCCTCAATATTGCTCTATCCAAGTCTTGGCCTATTCATTAGCTTAATATCAAGAATACCTTCTTACATGTGGATCTTCATGAAATGGTATATATGCATCAGACTATGGATTTCAGGAATCGTATTCATCCGGATTATGTGTGTCTATAGCGGAAATCGCTCTATGAACTGAATCAGACTTCTTGAGCATGGTACCAGCTGTTCGCCGATTATGTCTCCTCTATCATTTTTTCACACAACAGATTCGATCATTCCCTGTTCATCTACAACAAGGGTACAAACATGGCCTACCTATTATTATATATTGATGACATCATCCTCACCACATCATCTGATGCTCTCCGCCGATCCATTATGTTTCTCCTTTCCTCTGAGCTTGCTATGAAGGATCTGGGGCCCCTGAGTTATTTCTTGGGCATCTCTGTCACTCGACATTTTAGCAGCCTATTTCTATGTCAGAAGAAATACGCCGAAGACATTCTTGACCGTGCAGGCATGACATCTTGCAAACCATCCCACACGCCAGTAGACACTAATTTCAAGCTCAGAGTTTATTCTGGCCCTCCATATTCAGACCCGACTCACTATCGTAGCTTGGCTGGTGCCCTGCAGTACCTCACATTCACGAGACCTGACATATCATATGTCGTGCAACAAATTTGCCTACACATGCACAATCCGACGGAAGCACACATGCACGCCCTCAAACATATTTTACGATACGTCCAAGGTACACTTCACTTCGGATATATCTATATAAGTCCTCCCTCACTAGTCTCACTGCTTATTCTGATGCTGACTGGGGTGGATGTCTTGACACACGATGCTCCACGTCTGGTTATTGTATTTTCCTCGGAGATAACCTATTATCTTGATCTTCCAAAAAGCAACCTACACTATCCCAATCCAGTGCCAAAGCAAAGTACAGAGGTGTCGCCAACATCGTATCTGAATATTGTTGGATCTGTAACCTTCTACTTGAGCTTCACTGCCCGATTCAAAAGGCAACACTGGTCTGCTGCGATAATATTAATGCGATATATCTTTCCGGCAATCTCGTCCAAGATCAGCGCACTAAACACATTGAGATGGACATTCATTTCGTTCGCAAAAAAATGGCTCGTGATCAAGTTCGTGTCCTTCATGTTCCTTCCAGATATCAGATTGCCGACATCTTCACCAAAGGACTTTCGTGCATACTATTTGATGATTTTCGAGCCAGTCTCAGTGTTCGTGAACCTCCCGCTTCGACTGTGGGGGTGTAATTGAATATTTCCCGAATATTCTTTCATTAATTGTATGTCTCTTATTTTAGGCAGAATTGTATTCCTATTGTAATTAGGTCTTCTATTTTAGGTAGAATTATATTTCCTATTGTAATTAGGTTGATTAGTTACCTAGTTTAAATATTCTTGTAATACTATATATTGTACATTATTGATGAATACAATCAATGGACATATTCCTTTATACTTATCAACAATAATTTTTTTATATAAATATCTTCTTCCTTTTTGTTATATTTCTTATAATCGTGCGTAGCGTGAATATATTCACTAATTGCTAAGAAATGTAAGAGTTTCCACAATTAATGTTTTGGAATAATTATTTGATAGCTAAAGTAGCTAGGTTAGTTTGAGAAAAGAATTAAAGTCTAAGAAAATACTGATGAAACCAAACAATGGCTACAAACGAGTAACTCTAAAATATATATCTTATATGTTACACATAAAAAGTCCAACCACCAAGCAGGTGTAGAGTGTTACTTATGGTTCCTCCAAAATTAGTAGTTTTGGCTTTATATTTTGTATGTGTTAAAAAAATTATTGTGTAAATAAATATATTTCAATTTCAGTAAATCAAGTGAGTTGTTGAAAGAGAAATGCAAGCTCAGAGGAAATCAAAGCAGTAAATAAGAAGATAGGGAGAATGAACCAATTGTTTTATTCACATAAGTGGTAAGCATTTTTCAAACAACTACTTATAGGACAATTAAGCTAATCTAAAATATCTAGCTTGGAGCATTAACTCCCTCCAACTAACTTCTAACAAACTTAAGATTAGTTGTTAACTTACTAACTAACTATGTACTATCATTTCATGCACAACAAAGTACAAGTCACATAAGCAACTATTTCTACACTCCCCTCAAGTTTAGGGATGAAACACATTTAACGTTCCCAACTTGAACACCATATGATCATGCAGCTGCTTTCCCAAGCCCTTTGTCAGTACATCAGCTACTTTATCTCTGCTTGAAACATGTTCAGTTCTTATGATGCCTTGTTGTATTCTTTCCCTGATAAAATGATAATCTATTCTGATATGTTTAGTCATTTCATGATACGTGGGATTGGAAGCAATTTGCAAAGCATACTTGCTATCAGATTTTAGCTTCATAGGCAAATCTAGCTTAACTCTCAGTTCCTTCAGCAAAACTTCAAGCCACACCAACTCTGCTACTGTAATTGCCATAGCCCTATATTCAGCCTCAGTTGAACTTCTTGACACAATACTTTATTTTTTAGATTTCCAAAAGATTAAAGAATCTCCCAACTTGATGCAAAAACTTGTAACAGACTTCCTTGACAATAGGCATGATGCCCAATCAACATCACACTGTGCTATTATCTTTTTAGACTGCTTACTTGTCTCATCAAAAGACCCATACCAGGACAACCTTTTATGTATCTCACCACATGCAATGTTGTTTCATAGTGAAATAGCTTTGGAGCATGCATGAACTGGCTTAGATGTTGTACTGCATATGAAATATCTGGCTTGGTAGCCGCCAGATACAACAGTCTTCCTATAGTTTATGATATATTCCCCTATCCTCCGGTTCCTCATCATTCTTAATGTCAAACACCTTATCATACTCTATGTTAGTCAACCTTTGATTCTGTTCTAAAGGAGTAGAAGCTAGTTTGGAACCTCCTAGACCACACTATGAGACCAGTTATAGTGCATATTTCCTTTGGTTCACAAGTATAAGCTAGTTTGGCACCTCCTAGACCACGCTCTGAGACCAGTTCTAGTGCATATTTTCTTTGGTTCATAGGTATTCCTTTAGTTGACCTTGCAAATTCAATTCCAAGAAAGAACCTTAAGACTCCCTAAATCCTCCATCTTGAAGTTGTGGTTCAAGATGTCTTTAGCTTCCTAAATCAATGAAGTATTATTTCCTGTGATGAGGAGATCATCCACATAAACTCAATGTCAGTACCACACTTCTTGATAAATAAAGAATAATCTGATTTTCTTTGATGAAAATCAAACTTAACAAGAGTATTTGTCAACTTCATGTTCCATTGCCTGCTAGCCTTTTGAGACCATACACTGATTTGAGTATTTTGCATACCTTTGACTCCCCCTGGCTATCAAATTCCTGAGGTAAGGACATGTATACTTCTTTATGTAAATCACCCTACAAGAAAGTATTATAGACATCCATTTGAAAAATAGGCCATGAGTATTAAGCAACAATAGAAACAACACATCTAACAATAATCATTTTCACCACTGGTGAAAAAGTGTCATGATAATTTAACCCCTCCTGTTGTGTGAAACTCTTGACAACAAGCCTTGCTTTGTATCTTTAAACACTACCATCAGCATTATATTTCACTTTGAACACCCATTTGTTACCAATGGACTTCTTCCCTGCAGGTAAGTCAACAACATCCCAAATGTTATTGTCAGTGAGATCCTGTCATTCTAGTGTCATAGCTTGAACCCAAGCTGGATCCTGAGCAGCTTGATGAAAAGTTCTAGGTTCATGAATATCAGAAAAAGCAGTGAGATAAGATATATATGAAGGTGATAAAAAAGTTTAAGAAAGAGTAGAGAAGATAGGATGATGAGTAGAAGAAGAGGAAAGATGTGCATATGGGAGGTGAGATCTACTCGTTGATTTTATATTAGATGAGCAGTCGTACTATGATCATTTTGGAGACATGGGCCCACGCGCTACACACAACAATGAATTATTATGCGGTCGGTAAACTTTTTCCTTTCTATGGGCAGCCTATCAAATCAAATCACGTATTTTTGAATATATCGTTATATCATGTACATGTATTCGCTTTTACTTTTTTTTATGTTCCTTCTCGTGCCTGATCCATATAGAATGCATGTGTATTTTCTGGTAGGAGCTGTAGATGAAGTAGTAGAAGGCAAGAAAAGAGGTAAAGTAGGTGATAGAGTTGGAATAATAGAGAAATTATGAGGGGGCAAAAGAGGTGGTATAAGTGGGACAGTACATGAAGGAGCAGTGATATCAACACTACTTGGTATATGTGAGATATCCATGGAAAGAGCAGTATCATGAGGTTGAATAGATGTAGGAGGTGAAGTAAGAGAAGAAAGAGGTATAGCAGAGTCAGTAGAAGAGGTGGAAGGAAAGGTGGTGTCATGTGAGTCAATGATGGGGTAAGTAAAAGGCATATGAGGAAAGAAAGTGGACTTAGGATGCTTAAAAGGAAAAGTTGACTCATAGAAGACTACATATCTGCTGACAAAGAATGATCTTGTGGAAAGGTTGTATATGTTATAGCCCTTTGTGTGTCTGAGTAGCCCATGAAAATATAAGGGATGACTTTAGGAGAAAACTTATCTGAGTAGTTAGGAGTGGTGGCATAACATAGATAATAAAAAATTAAGGAGTAGTACCATGAAACACCTCAAAAGGTGATTTACCACCCAAGACACTAGAAGGTAGTCTGTTAATGAGATAGACAGCAGTGAGCAGGCATTCCCCCCAAATTTTTAAAGGTGCATAAGCTTGAAATCTAAGTGCTCTGGCAATTTCTAGAAGGTGTCTATGTTTTCTTTCAGCCACCTCATTCTATTGGGGTGTATGAACGCAAGAGCTTTGATGGATAATATCAAGAGAAGTAAACAAAACCTACATTGAGTGTTGAAAAATTCCAAACCATTATCAGACCTAATAGTTTTGATGGAAACAAAAAAATGATTGTGAATGAAATTGACAAAATTTATGATAAGAACAATGGTGTCATTATTTATTTTCATCAAGTATACCCAAGTCGTCCTAGAAAAATCATCTACAATGATATTTAAAGCCATTATGAGTAGATTGTCTATAATGACCTCAAATGTCCATGTGTACAAGTTCAAATGAAGAAACATACTTCTTAGTACTAAGGGGAAATAGGGATCTAGTTTGGCTAGATATAGAACAAACTATACAATTAATTTGTTTTTTTTGTAACTAGTCCCTTTATTGCTGGTATCTTGAAGAGTACTGAAGTAGGTGCGTGACCTAATATTTGGTGCCATGTTGAGCAGTGTAATGGTTGAGTAGTGGACAAACAATGTTGAATAGAAGTGGAACAAGTTGTAGCTGATGAATGATCTGAGGGAGAATAAGCTTGTGATGTTGTAGGAGTAAGACTGTGAACTGAAGAAAAATGAACTCGTGGTGAAAAGGGAAAAACATGAGCTTGAGCAGGTGCAGGATTCTTGGTAGGTTGAAGTAGGTAAAGCCCATCATTTTCCTTACCAATCCCTCTTACTTTGCTAGTGCATAGGTCTTGAAAGATATAGAAATCAGGGTAAAAATCAATCATACATTGCAATGCTTTAGTTAGCTTAGCAACATAGAACAATTTGCATTGAAAGTGAGGAACATTTAGTACATTCTGCAAAATATCATTGAAATGAGATAGTATACCAATGTGTGTGACATGGGTAATATGTTCATTTGGTAGATGAATCTTACTTGTATTAGGAGGAATATGATCATAATGAAGAAATAGATTCAAGGTTGAGACCATGTGATTACTAGTCCCAGAGTCAATCACCCATGAATGAGTATCCTCAACTGTAATAGAAGTAGAGTTTAGTGATATACCTGCTATGTTGACAGATGTGTTAGCATGTGGTGAGCCCTATGTGGCATTCTGATTAAGCATGTTCAACACTTGTTAGTACTGATCTGGGAAACGTTATGATGCACCACTCATATTAAAAGGTGGATTAGCAGGCATGACTGGTGGTGGAGAATGCTGCTAGATGAAGCAATGTCCATATGTGATTGAGATGGAGCAGTATATCCAGCCTACTAGTGATCAGATCCTTCAGGATAGTGTGCATTGTTTGCTCTAGGTTGAGACTTTGAATTCCCATGTCTTTTATTACCATGATTCTATTATTTATCAAACTTCTTCTTAGTATGAATCATATAATGAGATGGATAGCCAATTATTCTATAAAATCATTTTTTAGTATGACCAAAAGCTTGCAATGGTCACAGAGTAGGTTCTAATTTTATTGATAATTCATAATTCTGATGTGGTCTACTAGACTGTTGGTGATACATATTGTGTTGCATGCTTGCTAAGGCAGTGGGATCATTGATATGCAAATTTTGGAGAGGGACAGTTTGTGATATCATATTTGACTGTATTCTTTGGCTCTCATCTTGCATAATCATACTATAAGCTTGATTTAGGTTAGGACTTGGCACTGTCAATAGAATCGGTGTTGGTATCAAAGAAAGATATTCATCCCACAGATTCTTCAATCGAGAAAAGAATTCAGACACAGTACTAGTGTTTTAAGTCATAGTATAAATCTCACGATATAACAGATAAACACGAGTGAGATTACGTTTGTCAAATCGCTCCTTTAGATCAATTCAAACACTATATGTATTAGAAGAATACCGTATATCTCGGAAGCAATGCAACTTTCATCGAATTACTCTACGCATTGTAGTTTTCAATTCCAGTTAACTGTTCAGGAATTAAAATGCTACCTGGTGCATCTGATGGATGCATGACTAAAGGACTTCATGGATGTATATCTGTGAATTTCTCCGTTGTTAAGTTTGATGCATCAGTTTCCGATCCATCACCAAGCTCTATATTCACCATTCACCATTATTGATCGTAGAAAAGCTTCACTAGTTCTTCAATGGCGGAATCAATGAGGAACCAAAAAATTAGGTCAAAGCTTAGTTCGATCTCAATTGCGATGAAGGAGATACTAAAAATGTACTCCCGAGATCGCACACGAACGCCAATCAATCTATGACTCTGATACCATGTTGAAGGAGAAATGCAAGCTCAGAGGAAATCAAAATAGTAAAGAAGAAGATAGGGAGAATGAAGAAGAGAGATATTTTGTGGGAACTTTTCTCCAATTTTCTTATTCACAGAATTCGGTGTAAGAACTGTACAAACAACTACTTATAGGACAACTAAGCTAATCTAAAATATCTAGCTTGGAGCATTAACTCCCTCCAACTAACTTCTAACCAACTTAGTATTAGTTGCTAACTTACTAACTATGTACTATCATTTCATGCACACACAAAGTACAAGTCACATAAGCAGCTATTTCTACATGAGTTATGGTGAAATTTCAAATTCAAACTAATAAAAGTCAAATTTTAAATCCGTTTCTACTATTAAATTTACGGATGACAAAAAATAATAGTCAGATTGATATAGGTAAGGCCGGTGCATGGATTCACTTAACGATAGAAAAGGCGCACTTTCTGTAATTTCAATTCAATGGCCTTGAGTATGATATACACAAGAGTTTGACTAATTTTCACATATTTTTTTACTGCAAAGTTGTAGTTTAAATGCATTTGGAAATTATAATTGAACACGAGTTTATCAATGTACAGATCAAGCAAAGAAGAAATGATTCAAGATAACAGTAGCTGTTCTTACCAATGCATTAGCGGAAATTAAACTATGATTAAACTATCCCGTTGAAAGAGAAGTAATCCGTGCATAGGTGAATTCAGGATTTAAAATATTATACTGATCAATATATATTATATGCATAGTTTCGATGTTTTTCCATTTTCACTATATGTACTATAAAATATATAAGACATTATATTATTGAGTAAAAAGTACATTCGCTCTAACATTTTATGTTTTTAGAAGAAATATTTGGAGTGAATATCTTAAAAGGTCATCCAACTATAGCAAATTCACTATCAAAGTCACTCATATTTGTTTGTATCAATAAAGTCATTCAATTACACACTAATATATCAACAAAGTCATTATAGCCAAAAGCTACAGAAATAATTACATATACCTCCCTTCAAGTTTGATTTTGTTTTACTTACCTCCATTGTGGCTATGCTTGCTTCTCTTATTTATTTTTAACTAATTAACCTTTATGATATATTCTTTTGTTTCATTAATTATTAAAATATTATTTTAATTAAACAATGGTTACGAGTATACCATATCTTTTTTAATTTCTAGTACTGCACATCTTTTTTGAAACTATACTTATCTTCCATTTTCTTTGAAAGGAAAAAGATATGTGCCCTCATCAACCTGCTCTCATCCCCTCTTAGAAATTGAAATTATGTGCATTGATATGGTATATGTTCTTATCTATGACATCAAAATTGACCTATAAGAATAGATTATTTTTTATAGTAGTTAATTCTCTAAATGATCATTCAAGTATGTAAAAGACTCCAGTAAAGTCACTTTTGAGTTTTTCTTCCCTGTAATTTAAAGTCGTCCAACTATAATTGTATGTCTTAGCTGACATATCATGTCATATTAATTGCTTATTTTCATGCCACTTAAAATAAGACCTAGACTAATTTTAGATACATAATAAATGAATCTAGCCGTTTAGTTTTAAATATATTAATCCAACATGTTAACACCTACCTTTAACCCCGTCTGTTAAAAAGACGTGTCTGAAATACTATGTTATGTTAAAACAATAGGAAGAAAAAGACCATTTTTATAGTACAGAGATCCAGTCAATTTAAGTCTTAAATTGTTTTGAAATGAAGTTTTATTGTCTTAAGATAGAGGTTAAGCTATCGAGCATCACATATGACAATGGTGATTTTTCATGTGATTTTCGGTGCAATTACTAATTAATTTGAGTATAGACAATAGGGGTTCTTGGTAATTTAGAGAGTTATCCTTACAAGTTAAATAATTCATCCATTGTATGCTTGAATAAATATTATATATATATCACCGAAAATCACAATGGAATTGAAAATATTTTTTTCTTAAAATAATATTTATAAAATTAATTAAACAAAGAATAGTATATCATAAAGGATAAATTAGTTAAATTACATATTTTAATTATTAATAATATTTAGGTTAAAATATATTATAAAAATATATATAAGAGAAGTAAAGCCACAAAGGAGGTATGTAAAATAAAATCAAACTTGAGGGGAGGTATATGTAATTATTCCTTTATTTTTTGGCTATAATAATTTTGTTGACTTTATTGATATATTATTCTAATTTGAATGAATGTACTATATAAAAAAAAATATGAGTGACTTTGATAGTGAATTTGTTATAATTGGATGAACTTTTAAGATATTCATAATAGATGCCTGCATGTGAGGGGTAGTCTCATACGTGTATTAATATAATTGTTACATTATTGTTTTTCCTTATGAGGGTATTCTTGTAATCTTCTGTTGTACGAATCCAAAGTCTCACTCTAAATTTCCTTAAGAATTTACATCTTAACTTAGTAGGAGTATTAAAATAGACAAAAACTCCCAGTTCGAATATCACTATCACCAATCTAATAAATATTTTTACTTGGTTGACCATAGAGAAAAATATCAGAGTCGCATGTAAAAGTACATGTCGAAACTACTTAATGTTGGAAATTTACTAAATATGGAATTAAATATATCCCATTAATTTATGACTCGAACAATTGGGCCCGCACATCGGAAACGTCGTTTCCACACACGTGCACACGTAGTGTCAAGTATCGCAAATTTCATTAGTGAAAGAGATATTGGTACGTATGTAATACGTTTGAGACATAGAATTATGGACGGTTATTGGCCAAATGACAAAGTATTCCACGTTGGTAAAAGGAAGGAAGAAGTGTACGAAGTGTAAGATGAAACGAGTCGGAAATCACCGCGAAGCCGTGAAGGGCCGCGGCGCCACAACCGTCGGAGCCGGCACGCTAAAATGGCCGGGTCGACTCTTTGGAGCGCTACGCCGGAGGCGAGAATCTTTGCGATGGGAAGTTGGAAAAATTTGACGTTTGGGCTGGTTTTGGAGCATTGATTCTCCATTACTTGCCACATAAATTCAGTCATTATTTGACTGAATGTAACCCCTCAATCAAGTGCAATTACATGGCTATTGAAGGTCATTAGTTGGCTAGTTGAGGGGTCTTCTACTTACACTATAAATTGAGGCCTTTGGCTCAATTGAAACACAACACTCAACACTTAGAAAAGTCTCCAGATTTTCAGAGCTCATATTCTTCCTCTCTAGCAAAATTACTATACTCAAAGTTCTTCAAGAGTAACATTTGAGTTTCCTTTACTCACTTATTAAAGTTGTTATTGTATCTTGGGAGACTATTGCTCAACACCGTAAAAGGAGACATACGAGACAATCTTATCTTAAAGAAAGAGTGTCATCACTCGACTCAGCGAATCACACAAGCAATTTGTTAAGGTTTTGATTTTCAGTTTTATTGTAATAGTTTGTTTATCTTTTATATTATTGTAATAGTTACTTACTTTCTGTTCCCTACAACAATTGTATCCTAACATTTAAAAAAATCAATAGTTTGAAAATTTTAATAAAATGAAATGGTACCACAAAATTTAGCAGAACCATTGTAAACATGAGTGGCGCTCTTCCATTTTAATTTAAAGTTTAAACTGTGTTCCGTTGCCATTTGGAGGTTAAAGTAGCCAATTGGATTTCCAAAACGATGGGCCTAAAGAAGAAGAGGACTGGGTGGACTAGAGTGGGGATTATCCCTGGGTCATTTGCACCTTTTTCCCTATTTTGTAATGGTCTTTAATTTTTACCACTCAAATAGATTATATTTTCAGGAGCATAAGTTCTTTATGGGATCGATATAAATTGGGCCGGATCTCATAAAAAATTTATGCCCATTATGGTCTTTAATTTTTGCCCCTTAAATCATTGGTCTTTAATTTTTTTTTTATGCTTCTCATTTAATGAAAATTTGTGGACCAAAGTACCTTTATTCGCTGGTCTACAAAATCAGAGATTTTAGGTTCAATCCCCAGTAGAGCTGAGGAAAAAAATCGCAAGACAAATTTTCTATGCGACTTAGTTACTACACAATTTATGTCGGATAACTTAGTTCTTACATAACTTATGCCAAACTTGCCTGTGAAATTAGGTCATTGATGTGCCTAGAAATTACGGCACATTTGATACCATTTCATAGATTATTATTGTCCTTATTGCAATTGTAATAGTCTTTTCTTATGTTATTTTGGTTTTTGTAGGATTTTTACATTGGGACACCAAGAATGAGAAAATGTGCTGAAACATGGTAAAAAATGCTGAAAATTGGAAGAAGTGCTGAGAAGGCCACTTTTGAGGACTGCAGAACCAGACTGCGGACCGCAGAATGATAGCTATACCGTAGAATTCAAACAGTGAAAGAAGAATTCTGGAGCCCTGAAGTGCGACCTAAACTGCGATCCGCACGTCAGTTCTGCAGACCGCAATCCGGTTTGCGAACCACTGCTTCAACTCGAGTTCAACTTAGATTGCGAAGACTTAAGACGCTTCTGCGGGCCGTAGTTCAATTTTGCGGACCGCACTTCCAGCCGCAGTTCAAGATAGTCCAAGCAAGGAACCACTCTGTGAACCCTACGTCCGTTCTGCAGACTGCAAACCTGTTCTGCGGTCGGAGAGTTGTCATGCGGGGGCATTTTTGTAATATTGTGTAGTCCGAAAATTGGGTCTCTATATATAGTGCCTAGAATTTTGTGATGGGACATATGATTTGATACCTAGATTCCAACATATCATAGCCACTTTTGAATATTTCTTGTCCCATTTTTCACTATTCATCTTTTAGTTAATCATTCCAAGAAAAGATTCTTAATCCCTTATGTAAAGACAAGTATTGTTCATCATTAATCATTGTAAGCATCCTTTTATATTCATTATGTCTTGTTACATTTAATATTGTGTTGTGTATTTACTACTTGCAATGAGTGGCTAGATTTAGGTTGGGGTTGTGATAAAATAATGGAATGTGGTAGTTGGAGTATTTGATAAATAATGAAAAATGTGTATTCAATTACCCCTAATATTTAATGTTAAAGGGTTGGTTGCAAACATCTCTTTCTTGTCTATTGTCTCTAGTCAAACTTGAGAAAGGAGACTAGAGTCTAGGAAAGGAGTATGTTGATTAGGAATGCTTTAAACCTCATTTAATGATTTCCAACTTTAGTTAGAAGGGAATCAATTAAGGGTACATAATGGGTGTTCATTAATGTCACACTTTAGAGCTTGAGAAAGCCTAAAGTGAAATTAGGTGGGTCAATTGAGAAATCACCACCTAGACACAAGTCTCCATTACTCATAACACACTAATACACCTACTTAACCCTAAACTCAACACCACTTCCATGAATTGAGTCACAACCCTAATATTCCAATTACTTGATAATTTAAACATTATTTAAGTTGATAATTTGAAGTAGATAAAACAAACAAGCAACTTGGTTACCATAGAAGTAAAGTAATTAGTAAAATCATAATACGTGCACGAATAGACTAGTTTCTGATTGTATTCCTTGTGGGATTCGACCCCAACCTATGTTAGATTATTATATTTGATAATGACCGTGTTATACTATTAATGATTGTAATTTGGGCGAGATCAAATTTTGACGCCGTTGTCGGGGAATACGGCTTGAAAATTTCTATTTATTGTATTATTACTTTGCTAAGAGCTTTATTTTTAAATTTATGTTTGCTTGTTGTTTTGTGTTGAAGGTGCTATGGCGGATTTATCCGATCATGAGGAAAGTGTAGAGATGGACACATTCGCTAATACCATCCGGTCACCTTGAATTCCGAGGAATGCGAGTTTTCACATCACATCTACCATGCTCCACATGCTCAACAACAAGGGCCTATTCGGAGGATCGACATCTGACGACCCAAATAGGCACTTGAGGAGTTTCAATGAGGTGTGCCTAGCATTTTGTCATCCCAATGTGTTCGAACAAGCCGTGAAGCTAAGGCTCTTTCCCTTCTCTCTAAAGGGGGAGGCTACTATATGGTTGGATGACTTGCCTTCTGAGTCTATCACTACATGGACTCAGTTGGTAGAGGCATTCCTTGAGATATTTTTTCCACCGGCTCACATGCTCCAACTCCGAGATAAAATCTTGACATTCCGTCAAATGTCGGGTGAAGCCTTACATGAGGCATGGTTAAGATTCAAGAAGAAGCTCAAATAATGCTACAATCATGGGTTGAGTGACGATGTCTTACTCCAAATATTCAATCAAGCGCTAGATTCGGTCAACAAGTTGGTGGCTAACAACATAGCAGAAGGTGCCTTGATGGATAATTCATTTATGGTAGTAAGTGATCTTCTTGATAAACTAACAAATACAAACCATGCTTGGCATACGAGATCGTCGGAAGTAGTTGGGGGTGGTTCCTCTAAGGTGTTATGTAGAGAAATATTGAAGAATGAGGGAGAGAGGGACGAGATCATGGCGCAACTAATAACCCGAATGGCGGTCCTTACAAAATATGTGATGGAGAAAGGGACCAAGAAAGTGAATGCGGTTACTAGCATGGATCTTAAGAAAAGTGCAACTGAGATGGTACCCTATGATCAAGAGGGGTGCAATGAGAGTGAAAAAAATGTGAACTCCGTGAGAAATGTGCAAATGAGGGGGGGTTTCCACCCTAATTATCAAGGATCGGGCCAACCGTGGTGATCTAGTAATCAAGGTTGGAGAAATGATCAAGGCGGCTTTAATTGGAGGGAGAGAAATGAATGGGGATAGCGAGAAATCAACAACAATGGGTAGAAAAACTATAGCTCCAACCCTTATGTTCCACTAAGAGGGCAAGCTTACCAACAACCTACCCAACCTCCTCCTCACCACAATCGTGAATCGACTAGCGATTCCGCTAGTTCAAAACTTGAAGAGATGATATATAGGGTGTTGAAAAACCAAGACAAGTCCAAGGCTAACATAAAAGAGCTCAACAACCTTGTATCCTCACATTTAATATCCATCAAGAAATTAGAAAGCCAATTAGGGCAAATTGCTTTCACACTAAACCCAAGACAAAAAGAGACCATTCCAGTGATACGGTAGCCAATCCAAGAAGTAAAGGGGAAGGGATGTCACATTGTTTGGCCATTTCTACTAGAAGTGGGAGAGTGTTTGAGGATCTGAAGATATCGATGGATGTGGTAGATGAAGGGTGTGTTGCAGTTGAGAAGCTGAAGAAGTGTGATAATAAGATGGTAAATGACTTTGTCTTGATAAAAGAGAAGAGTGATGATAAGAAAAGGTTGATGAAAGAGAGAAAGTCCTTGAAAATGAAAATGGGAATGACAAAGAAGAGGAGGCTCCAAAAGGATTAAAGCCTACTCCAAGGCATCCTTCTCTCTTTCCACAAAGATTTGCCAAGAGAATTGAATATGGAAAGTTCAACAAGTTCTTGGAGATGTTAAAGTAATTGTCATTTAATATTCCATTTGTTGAAGCCTTAGAGCAAATGTCGGGGTATGAAAAGTTTATAAAGGACTTGATTACAAAGAAATGAAGAGTGAATTTTGAGACGGTGGATATTCCTCACCAATGTAGCGCCATCATTTCTAGCTCTATTGTGAAGAAGCAATAGGATCTCGATGCTTTCACCATTTCGTGCACCATTAGGGTGTACCAATTCGCAAAGGCCCTTTGTGGCCTTGGAGCAAGCATCAATTTGATGTTGTTTGTTATTTTCAAGAAGTTAGGTTTGGGCAATCTCTGACCTACAAGTATGAGATTGCTCATGGCAGATATGAAGGTAAAACTACCAATAGGGATCATATATGATGTTCTTGTAAAGGTTGATAAATTTATCTTCCCACCAATTTTGTGATATTAGATTGTGCGGTCAACTATGATATTCCCATAATCTTAGGACATCCATTCTTAACGATGGGGAGAGCGGTAAGTGATGTAAAAGGTTGAGAGTTGAAGTGTTGAATGAACGATGAAGAGGTTACCTTCCATGTATGCAAATCTATGAAACAATTTATGGATATGGGGGTAATTTGGTTATTGATGTGATTGATGATGAGGTAGAATTGAACGCCGAGGTTGATGTTATCGAATGGGAGTTGATGGAGGTATTGATAAACTATGATGATGAGGTAGTTGAGGGGATGGCGGAGACTATGCTTGCTCTTGAGGGCCAAGGGTCCTATTCATATGCTCCTAGGAATTTGGCGTAGACTTGGAAAACCGTGGAGTCCCTTCGCTCCGACCTTCCATTGAAGAATCGCCAACCCTTGAGCTCAAGCCACTTCTAAGCCATTTGGAGTACAAGTTCATTAGGCCGAATGATTCATTGCCAGCTATTATCTCATCCAAGCTTAATAAAAGCCAAGTAAAAGTTTTATTGTCAATCTTGAAAACCTATAGAAGAGCAATTGGTTGGACTATAGCAGATATTCGAAGGATAATTCCGGGTGTATGTACTCATCGAATCCATCTTGAAGAGAATAGTTCTGTAACTGTTGAGCATCAATAGAGGTTAAACCCCTCAATGTAAGGGGTTGTCAAGAAATAAATTATAAAGTGGTTAGATGCCGGGGTAGTGTACCCCATTTCTGATAGTGCATGGGTAAGCTCCATGTAATGTGTGCCAATGAAAAGAGGGATCACGGTGGTCCCAAATGATAAAAATGAGTTGATACCAATGAGTATGGTAATCGAGTGGAGAGTTTGCATGGACTACCAGAAGTTAAATAGTGCTACAAGGAAGGATCACTTCCCTCTACCTTTCATTCACCAAATGCTTAATAGGTTGGCGGGAAAGTCTTACTATTATTTCTTGGACTGGTACTCGGGCTACAATCAAATCCAAATAGCCTTGGAGGATCAAGAAAAAACCATTTTCACTTGTCCATATGGTACATTCGCCTTTTGAATGATGCCTTTCAGTCTTTACAATGCTCCTGCCACCTTTCAGCGTTGCATGATGGAAATTTTTGATGATTTAGTGGAAGATGTTATGAAGGTCTTCATGGATGACTTCTCCATAGTTGGGAAATCCTTTGAAGCTTACCTAGAAAATCTCTCCCTTATATTGAAAATATGTAAAGAGATCAATTTGGTCTTAAATTGGGAGAAATATCACTTTATGGTCACGGAAAGCATAGTCCTTGATCATAAGATATCCAAAAATGGTATTAAAGTAGACAAGGCCAAGATTGAAGTGATCACCAAGTTTCCTCCTCCAACAACCGTCAAGGGTATCCAAAGTTTCTAAGGGCATGTCGGATTTTATAGAAGATTCATCAAATATTTTTCAAAGATCACAAGCCCAATGTGCAAGCTATTGGAAAAAGATGCAAAATTTTAGTTCAATGAAGTATGCCTCAAAGCTTTTGAGGATTTAAAAGAGAAATTGATTTCGGCTCCTATAATTGTGACTCTAAATTGAGATCTCCCCTTTGAATTGATATGTGATGCAACTAGGGTTGATATTGGGGCTATGTTAGGTTAAAGACATGGCAAAATTCTTCACCCAATTTACTATGCAAATAGATCGCTTAACAAGGCTCAAAAGAATTACACGATGATGGAGCAAGAGTTGCTTGCCATTGTCTTTGCTTTTGAAAAAAAATTAGTCTTACCTATAAGGTTCTAAAGTGGTGGTGTATTCCGATTATGTGGCCCTCTTATACTTAATGTCAAAGAATGACGCGAAGCCATGCTTGATTAGGTGGGTACTCCTTCTACAAGAGTTTAATTTTGAGATCAAAGATTGAAAAGGTTGTGAGAACCAAGTAGAAGACCATTTGTCAAGGATAGAAGAGGCTGGAAGGCCAAAGAATTAATTGGAGATCAATGATGCTTTTCCAGATGAGCAAGTCTTTGCTTCATCTCAAGATCGCATCCCTTGATATGCCGATTTTGTCAATTACTTGGTGAGTGGAATCATGTCAAATCATCTAAACTCTCATCAAAAGAAGAAATTCTTGAGAGACTCCTGACACTATTATTGGGATGAGCCTTATCTCTTCTGAATTTGCACCGACAACATGATTTGGAGATATATGCCCGAGGTTGAGACTTTTCCTATCATGGAAACATGCCATACTTCACCCGTTGGGGGTCACCATGCTAGTCAACGCATGGCCTCCAAAATTCTTCAAAGTGGCTTTTATTGGCCAACGAACTACACAGATTCTCATGAATTTGTGAAGCATTGTGACCAATGGTAAAGGGAAAGTAATGCCTCTAGAGGCATGAGTTGCCTATGTCTCATATTATTGAAATGGAATTATTTGATGTGTGGGGAATAGATTTCATGGGGCCATTCATGAGTTCGTTTGGCAATAAATATATACATGTGACAGTTGATTATGTGTCCAAGTGGGTTTAAGTCATATCCCTTCTGAACAATAAAGGGAAGAGTGTCACCGCGTTCCTCAAAAAGAATATTTTCACTCGTTTTGGGACCCCTAGAGCCATCATAAGTGATGGAGGCTCTCACTTTTTTAATAGAGTGTTTGTCTCCCTTCTTGAAAAATATGGGGTAAAACATAAGGTGAAAACTCCTTACCACCCCCAAACAAGTGATCAAGTGGAAGTGTCCAATCGGGAGATAAAGAGAATTTTGATGAAAATGGTTAATCGCATTAGAAAAGATTGGTAGAGAAAGCTTGATGATGCCTTGTAGGCGTATAGAACAGCATATAAGTCTCTTATTGGGATGTCACCATACAAGTTGGTATTTGGTAAAGCATGTCATCTTCCGGTAGAGGTATACAAGGCACTTTGGGCATTGAAGAAGCTAAATATTGATTGGGGGAATGCATTGAAGTTAATGAGGGATCAAATCAACGAGATATATGAGTTCTGTTTCCAAGCATATGAAAATTCCATTTTCTACAAGGAGAGGATAAAGTTCCTCCATGACAAGAGGATTTTGAAGTGGGAATTTTCACCAGGGGACTTGGTCTTGCTCTACAATTCTAGACTCAAGTTATTTCCTGGGAAGTTGAAGTCGAGATGGTCCGGTCAAGGTCTTCTCATATAGTGCCATTGAATTGGAGAGCAAAGTCGGTCACCTTTTCAAGGTGAATGTCCAAAGAGTCGAGCATTACTTGGGAAGTTTTGATGATCATATGGTGAATGAAATCATCACCCTCTATGAACCTTGAAGCATTTGTGGTAACATTCATCGTGTCACGACGTAATCAATCGCTAATGGGAGGCAATCCAATATTTTACTTTGTTCACTTGTGTGTTTGATAGTTTGTTAAGTGTGTAAGATCTGGAAATACAGGCAAAATAAGGAGGAAATATGGAAAGATGAGCAAAACAAGTCAAAAGAGAAAGAGAGACCACTATTTGGTCTACTATGCGGACCACAGTCTGGGTCTGCAGACTGCACTTTGGTTCACAAAATTACACAGTGTACCTGGGAGTTTTTCTGAAAAAATTACATGAGAAATAGACCTTTTTGCGGACCGCAATCATGTTCTGCAACAGTTCTGCGATCACAAAATGGGTGCCACATCATCAAATTCAAAACATGGTAATTGCGCCGCAGTCCATTTCTGTGGACCGTAGACTGGAACTGTGACCCGATCCCGACCGCAGAATGTCTCAAGTATAAAAGAACTGAAAACCCCTAATTTTTTCACTTCTCTCTTTCGCACTCACTTTGAAATCAAAATCTCTCTATCTTCCCTCAAGTATTACTCCCCTCACACGCACACCTCTTGCACGCACTTCACTTTGATCAATCACTTCATCTTCCCCATCTACTCGTCGATCACAATGTATGTTTCTCCTCTTTTTTTTCTCATTTTCTCGCAAGAAAAGGTAAAAAGGACAATTGTGATCATGAAATTGACTTGTGGGGTTGAATCATTGTTGTGTGATGTGTATGTGTGCCCCATGTAGCTTTAAAAGTGTGTCATTATTCTTCGTTTCCTCGTTTGCCCCTATTATTTAGAAATCGCAAATATTGTGAATTTGAAATTATTTAAATTTTGCAAAAGTGTTTGCGCGTGGGGGCTGGACTCAGGTTCAATTGCATGAATATTGAATTTAGGTGCTTAATTTGTGTGGGAAGGTTGTCAATTGAGAAAAATTATAAAATATTACCTAAACATGCCTATGTTTGATAAATTTGTTTTAATGAAAATCGTAGTGAAGTCTAAGTACCTACGAGAGTGAATTGCAAGCATATTTTAGGTTGGTAATGTGTGTGTGGTGCTAGTATGGGTGTGAAAACACCGGTTTTTGAAACTTGAGGTGCAATCCTTGAAGAATACCCAAAATAAGCTGACTGGGCGCCCTTTTGTGAGCTGCAGAATGGTTCCGCGGACCGCAAAGTAGGTCGCAGTTTTGCCTAGTGAATTTGAGATTTCTGGGCAAAAGTGTGATATCGGTCTGCCAACCACAGTTTGGGTTTGCGATACCGCAAACCTGGACTGTGGCCTGCAGACCAGGTCTGCGATTACTGAAGTTATTTCCAGTCTTGTGTTTTCATTCTTTCTTTTTCACTTTGTAATATAACTTCTTGTTTATTTTGCATGTTTTATTCTTGTAATTACTTTTGAAAAAATAGAAAAATATTTTACTTTGTTTTCGCACCATAGTCCAAGACTCGTCATGTCTCTTGTTTGCATAAATGACTCCTAAAAAGACGCAAGCACGGAAGGTTATCGCCATAAATAAGTCGGCACCTATGGCTAGATCTTTAAGGCCTACTCAGGCCCGGTTAATACCCCAAATCTAGGGGAAGCTCACAGTCCATACTCACAAAGAAATCGTCGAGTTGGGTAACAAAAGAAAGCGCCCCAGCACAGTTGTATCTAGTGATGAGGAGTCACAAACCTCCAACGCCACAACACATTCATCCTCCTAGTCTGAAGATGATGATATAACGGTGGAAGAGTCTCGGGCAACCTAGTTGAGACAAAATAGGGCCCAAGGTCAAGAGATTCGGTGTTAAGAGTTCCAAAGAGCAATATTAGAAAATCAAATACTGGACCTTCATCGAAGAGAAGTGGATTTCCATGAACGGGTTGCGGGATCTGTTCTTAAAAGCGTGGGATCTACTTGTGTTTCATGGGTGGCAATGCTTCCTCAAGCCATTGCCCCAATACAACGAAGATATGGTCCGCGTGTTATAGGCTTCCTATGCCGCATCTGTGCCCAAGAAAATAAAGGGGAAACTAAAAGCATTGCTAGATGAGGTAGAGGTTCAGGGAGTCAAAGTGCATTGTGGAAGCATAACAATTAGTAAAGCACTTGATCCAAACCTGCCATGTGACCACAATGAGTATGTTATAAAGATCTCAGGCCGGATGGATGATAAGGGTGCGTGGGCAGCCGCAATTGTGACTAATGCGACCCAAAGTGAATTGCCGCGGGTACAAAGATCTACAAGAACACCTTGAGAACAAAATCCAAGTTTTGGCTGAGCTTTGTGAGTAGCTGATTGCAGCTGTCATACAATGAGACAGATATTTGGCTAGAAAATATTTTATTGATTGCGTGCATTATGAGCCGAATTCATGTAAATATCGGCATTATGATTGATAAGGAGCTCGGCAAGAGAGCTCAACAAGACAAGACCTCATTTTTTCCCCTGCTTGATTACAGAGTTATGTCGTAGGACGAAGGTTCCTGAGTTGCCTCGTGTGCATAATGTAGTTGATTCTTTGTTGACGTACTATATTTTGAGGGTTCCAGCCGAGGAGAGAAAAAGTAGAATGAAGAGAAAGACCACTAGCGCCTCAGTAGACACTAAACTAGTTCATTTGGTGTACTTAGATGGATCTTCATCTGAGCGGACAGAGACACAGGCCACCACATCAGCTGACCACACTTCGTCTATTCCTTACACAGCCGGCAGGCACCCCAGCTTCAGCAGCCCCTATTCCTCCCGCACTTTCAGTTGCTACTAGATCAAAGCACACCTTATCGAGGGCTGGTATAGTGAGGATAGGCCAGATTTTGGCCATTATTAATTCTCGATCATCCCGACTTGGGTTGAGTATTCCTGAGATGATCTAGACTACCTTAGCCCCGATTAGAAATGCCTTGAGTGTAGTGCAGCAGAGGTAGAGAGAGCACGGGGATGCATTTGTCCTCTTGACAGTCCGGGTACACAGGCTTGAGGCCGGTAGTGAAAGTGACATCTTTTCACTTCAAGAAGACATAGACAGTTTGAAAAAGGAAGTGGAGAGTTTGAAGACTGCCGATATTGATGACCTCTTAGGCATCCCACTCCAACCGCCGAGGGTTGAGACATAACATATGAGTGGCCTCGGGGTGGAGGGCCAAAGAGAGGTTATTGTTGAGATGCCCGATGACTCATAAAGGCAGCTATATGGTGAGGATAATGATGATGAAACATATGAAGAGGGGCTTGAGAAGCCCCACACGGTTGAGAGAGTTGTTGTTGATGAGGACATGTTATTGACAGAGTATGTAGTGTTTAACGTGGTGGTGGAACGGTCTCGTGAGGAGACCTCTATAATCAGTTCGAGTGGAGTGGCCCAGGAGCCACAAACAGACATTGATACTGGAGGTCTTACTCCTCCACCAGTTGTGGGCATCACTCCACCAGCCACCAAGACCACACCACCACCATCATAGAGCGAGCCCATGATTGGAAATGCAGAGTTACCTATTCCCACTCCATAGACACAAGGCATTGATGCCCAGGCAGAGGCCACGTCTGTGAGCCAGACTTAGAAGGGTGCTTAGTGAACCTCAGGAAACCCCTAACTTTTTATACTTTCTCTTTATTTTCTTTTATGCATTAAGGACACCACATGTTATTAAAAGTTGGGGGTGGGGTACTTTGTATGTTTTTGGGGAAAATGACAAATATCTACCATCATATTTTGTTATGTTTTGTATTCTGTTATATTCCGTATTTTGTTATTTTTTGTATTGTGTTTTATGTTTTGTTTTCCTTGGTTTTTCTTTGCCTGGTTATTTTCCAAGGGTGTATGTTTAGTAACCATAGCCCAGTGATAGAATAATTTTGACTTGGTTGGTACTTTTATATAGTTTCTAGCATGTGTGGCTCTTTTTTGTTTTAATGACACCCCTCAAAGATTTGAATTTTGAAAACAAGAGTAGCATGATCCTTCAAATGATTTTTCTATGAAAGCATGCCTCATTTTATGACTCTATGTCTACTTGTGTTTGAATCTCATGAGATGATAGCCTTGTGTTCGATAGAAAGTAAAAATTGTAGCGGTTCTTGTAGTTCATGTGCATAGAGTGGTGAGGACTTGATTGCTATCGTATGCTTGCTTGTTTCGTCTAGAACTTGCCTCATTGGCTTGTCACCGCGAAACTAGAGTTGCTTGGTTGAAGAAATGATCTTAGGCTTTCACATGAGAGTGAACCTTCTTGATTAATAACTTATTTGACCTACCTGTGAGTTGAGAGAACTAGTTTTTCCCTTTGGGCTTTTTGATTTTTCTTTGGCTACCACATTACAAACTGAAATTCTTTTTGAAATAAACCATCTTTTGAACCCTCTGTCAATGCATGAAAAGTGATGAATGAGGCCAAAATCTTAACTTGGGGGTGGGATGTGCAAAGAAAATAAGGGAAGAAGAATGTGATGTGGATGGTTCTAAAAAAGAAAAAATTAGGAAAAAGATGAAAATGAAATGCAAAAACAATAGAAAAGGAAAGAGAAAATGAACCACAAAAAGAATGAAATAAAGTGGGGAAATGCTTGAATAAAAAAACAAAAGGAGTTGAGTCATGAAATGACAAACATGTAGTGTAAAGGAGGGAAAAGTCACTTGTACCTAAATGAATACCATACATATCCCTAAACCTACATTACAAGATTGATAAAGTCATTAGAGATCCGAAACTGAGCACTATTTGAGTAGTAGTGACTTAAAATAAAGGCAAGCCTACGGCGTGATACTTGTGACACTTGACATTTTTTGTGAGTGTGAGTGATATTGTTTGTCCCTTGTTTTGAAAAGAAAATCTTTGAGTGAGTTTGGGACTTATTTGTTGTGAGAGCATATTAAACTGCATGAACCTTGTGAAATGAAAGCTCCTCAAGTTGAATATCTCCGCGTATCTAGTCACTAGTAGCGTCAAGACATCTCTTGGGGCTTAATGTTCATGGGCTCATTGATAGTAGATATGCACTCTTGTACTTTTGTTTTGGAAAACAAAAGGGGTTTTCAATTGTGTGAAACACATGCTTGTAGACTTGTAGGTAGAATCAACCATAGTCATCTTTATTTTGTCATTAGTCATACCTTAATGATGTTTAGGTTGCTTGAGGACAAGTAATAGTTTAAATTAGGGGTGTTGATGTGCCTAAAAATTACGACACATTTGATACCATTTTCATGGATTATTGTTGTTCTTATTGCATTTGTAGTAGTCTTTTCTTATGTTATTTTGGTTTTTGTAAGATTTTTATATTGGGACACCAAGAATGAGGAAATATGCTGAAACATAGTCAAAATGCTGAAAAATGGAAGAAGTGCTGAGCAGTCTGGTTCTGCGGACCGCAGAACCAGACTGTGAACTGTAGAATAGTAGTTATGCCGCAGAATCAAATAGTGAAAGAAGAATTCCGGAGTTCCAAAGTGCGATTAAAACTGCAATCCACACTTTCATTCTGCAGACCGCAATATGGTATACGAACCACTACTTTAACTTGAGTTGAACTCAGATTGCGAAGACTCAAGACGCTTCTGCAGACCGTAGTTCAATTCTGAGGATCGCACTTTCAGTCGCAGTTCAATATAGTCCAAGCAAGGAACCACTCTGCGAACCCTAGGTCCGTTCTGCGGACTGCAGACCTGTTCTGCGATCGAAGAGTTGTTAGGCGGTGGCATTTTTGTAATATTGTGTAGTCTAAAAATTGGGTCTCTATATATAGTACCTAGGGTTTTGTGATGGGACATACTATTTGATACCTAGATTCCAACATATCATAGCCACTTTTGAATATTTTTTGTCCCATTTTTCACTATTCATCTTTTAGTTAATCATTCCAAGAAAAGATTCTTAATTCATTGTGTAAAGACAAGTATTGTTCATCATTAATTATTGAAAGCATTCTTTTATATTCATTATGTCTTGTTATATTTATTATTGTGTTGTGTATTTATTACTTGCAATGAGTGGCTAGATTTAGGTGGGGTTGTGATAAAATAATAGAATGTGATAGTTGGGGTATTTGATAAATAATGAAAAAGGTGTATTCATGTGGTATTCAACTACCTCTCATATTTAATGTTAAAGGGTTTGTTGTAAACATCTCTTTCTTGCTTATTGTCTCTAGTCAAACTTGATAAAGGAGACTAGAGTCTAGGAAAGGAGTATGTTTATTAGGACTTGAGGCTTAAACCTCATTTAATGATTTCTAACTTTTAGTTAGAAAAGAATCAACTAAGGGTACATAATGGTTGTTCATAAATGTCACACTTTAGAGCTTGAGAAAGCCTAAATGAAATTAGGTGGGTCAATTGAGAAATCCCCACTAGATACAAGTCCCTGTTACCCCTACCACACTAATACACATACTTAAGCCTAAACCCAACACCACTTCCATGAATTGAGTAACAACCCTAACATTCCAATTACTTAATAATTTAAACCTTATTTAAGGTGATAATTTGAAGTAGATGAAACAAACTACTTGATTACCATAGAAGTAAAGTAATTAGTAAAGTCATAATACGTGTACGAATAGATTAGTTTCTCATTGTATTCCTTGTGGGATTCGACCCCAACCTATGTTGGGTTACTATATTTGACAATGGCCGTGTTATACCATTAAAGGTGTAATTTGAGCGAGCTCACTCATAAATAGGGGTAGGCCAAACTTTTTAAAAAAAAAAATTCAATATCAAGGGTATTCTCGTCCACTTTTTTATTACTTAAAGCGACAAAGGGAAAAAAAATTAAAGATAGCTAAAATTAGACTTAATTATAGTCCAAAAATAATGCGAGTAGCCAAATTTCAATTTAACAATAAAGCAGCCATCTATCACATTTAACCATACAGTATAAGCAATCATTTATCACTTGTAACAATACTATACTAAAAGGATCCACTCATGAATTGAATCAACTCGTTGCAACTAATGTCGAATTCGAATTGAGTAAATCCAAAACAAACGAAAAAATTGGAGAAACTTTTTTAATTACCATCATCTTGCATGGAATTCACGACCATACCCATTATTTATTTCATTATCACATCATCTCTGAAATTACTGAATTACGCCACTATTACCACAGAAATCCTCTTAGTTTATCAATGAAAAAAATCTCACTAAAACTCCAATCTTGAAATCGCAACCGAACTCAAATTTGAACATTTTTAGTAGGTGTGGTTGAAATTGGGCAGAAGCACATAGACAAGGTTATATAACTTTGAGAAAAATTGGAATGATTTGGACTAGTTTGAAGTCAAAACTCTAACCTGAAATCTGACTTCAAAAGTATCACCGTGATACTGTATATCTCTTGTTTATATAATGTATATCACACATAAATTTTCATCTATACTTAAATATACACGATATATAGAATGATATGCACAAATACACATGCGGATATAAACAATATATCGTCAGAAAAATCAATTTTCTCACATGCTCCGCCACACCACCACCATAGCAACCAATACTTCCTTTATAACAATTTAAAAATCCTTTTAATCCAATAAATGGAAGTTGAAATATCTCTCGGAAACAGTCGCTCTACCTACCGAGGTAGAGGTAAGGTCTGCGTACACTCTTCCCTTCACAAACTCATGCTGTGGGATGGCACTGAGTATGTTGTTGTTGTAAATGAAAGTTGAAATCTGATGCTTGAAATCAAGGCATCAATAAAATGGCCAACAAGGTCTCCAATATTTCCTATCTGATTCAATGTGTCAATCTTTTTGTATTTGCGACTGACGATATTTGATTTTTTTTCTTCTTTTCTTCTCCTTGGTTCTTGCTTCTGATCATGGCTTGCGATAGCTGAAAATGGCGGAGATATTGACGAAGCTGTTTTATTGGCAGTGAAGGGATGGTAGAATTTAGTGGCATCAATGGAAGAAGCACAGTGAAGGCAGTGATGGGTGATTGAGAGTAGATATAAAGTGCCAATTATTTTAGATAAAAATCTAATTTTGATCCACAAGTTCTCTTCTGCTTCTTGTTCTCAATGTTAATCTTGTCATATACAATATCATTATGGAGACCCTACTTTTAGTTGTAGTGAATAGTGTAACTGTGATATGTCTGTTTGAACTGTTCACTTACATTCATATCTCTAATTTGATTTTCCAGAACATGTTATCTACACACATTGCCCGTATCTATTAGTTGTTTGATAGGCTTGGCATGCCACATTTTCTTGACACACGACATGATTTTGTTGGTTCATTTATTTGATTTGAATTGACACATTATTTTGACATGTGGTATGCGCCTGAGCTTTAAAATGAGCTTATAGCCATTTGGACGTAGAATGAAGAACTCATCTTTTGCAGTCCAACTAAATGGACTAAGCCCAAATAAAATTTGGAGTTTAATGTAATTCCATGTTAGACTTAAATAATTAATTTTGATTTTAGCTTAATATTTCTTGAATTTTAAGAATTTATCCGAATTCGATATGGACATTAAGTCCATAAACTTCACATGTTTACACATGAATTCAAGCGTATTACACACATGCATGAAGGAAATTATAAAGATGTTGAGTTTAAATGATTTGCTCTGTAGATCGGCACCAATCTTCTAATGTAGGGGTCGCCACTCATACATTTTTCATGTCAACTATGTTGGCTGGTACACAGAGAACATAAAATATGTTAGTAGCTTGCAATGCAATGTGAATGCTCCATACAAATTTTTTAACAAAACCCAAATGTGTCCAGGGCAAGAGCCGCTTAAAAAATTCAAGCGAGCAACAAAACGAAAATCATAGTTAGAAGCGTTGATGAAACAAATGTCTAGGACTTATTTTAGATTATAATTTTTTTTTTACTTTCTTAAATTTCGTGCTCAATTGAACAATGTCATATAAGGACTATTAATTAAAAAAAAAGCTTGTATATAATCTCAGGCTTAATCACATGAAGTAGTCATACCAATATGTATCAGGTGTAGCAGCAGCTGTGGCGTCAGTAATAACTGAGACATGCTTATAGTCCAATGATACTGCATCGAACACTGTCTGTCGTACGCAATTTGGAGTTTGGACACCTACAAAGAGATAGAGGTACGAACATATGGAATAATTAGGATTTAACTTATATCCAGTCACGAATTTTATGAAATCTGTATATATAATCTTAAACCTGAACTCTCAAATAACATACTTAATGATTTTCAAGTTGAGTTTAAGTTGTATAATAGTATAAAAATACTTACAAAATGAGGCTATCTAAAAGGTAATTGCAACTAATTATGTTTAGTTACTAGAGAAGATTTGGCAAGTACACTCTTAAACTTGAATTGGCCAATACGCCACTCAATTTCTTTATAATTTATTTTTGTTGATTAGGGTTCTAGATATGTGGTTCCGGGATCACTTTACCATTTTTAAAATTTTTGAATTTTAAACTTCTACACATAAGTCCGTTTGACTTATATTAAAATATACAAAAGTTCACTCTCTTTTCTCCTGAAGTATGAATAAGTCTTCCTCCCTCTCTTCTTCATTTCTATCAAAATCTCAATTTCTCCATTCAATTTTTCTTTTTTCCAGAGCTCGGAAGCTCTCCTATTGCCATTTTTTCGAGCATGTTAATTAATTTTGCATCAGTTTCAGAGCATTTTGAGCTCCATATTACCTATATAAAAGTTCCTATTTATTTCAAACTTGATAAATCCTAGTTTTCATAAAGTCCTGAATTTTTTTAAAATTTTGAAACTTTAGCCTTTTTTTATTGAAATATATGTTATTTCTACTTATTTTGCTTGTTTCGATCATGCTTTTTTCTCTTTTTGTTTTTACAAATTCATATTGGTCTATTACTAGACTTAAAACTTTAGCCTTTTTTGTTGGTCGAACTATGTGTTATTTTTACTTATTTTGCTTGTTTTGGTATTGCTTTTTTATGTTTGTTCAACTTTATCAGGGTAAATTAATAGACTTGTTGTAATAAAATCTGTGGTCTATGAGTCAAAATAAAGCTAAGTGTGTTGGGTCTATTATAAGTCAATCCGAAAATAAATCACTTTGCTCTATAATAACTCACTGCTTAAGATAATTTTAGACCATTTTGATCGATGATAAACTAGAGAAATAAAGGCGACTATTGGAATGTGAAGCATGCTGAATCTGCACTAGTCTAAAGGGAAAAATATTAAAAAATGAAATTCAAACCCAAACCCCAAACCCCAAACTGCACAAATCTAAGGGATCGTGGATAGATATATCATAAATCGATCATCGTCAATAGCTAATAGTTATTATTTAGGCTCGACTTTACGCATGGTCAATAATTCTCCACATGTTATATATAGACCAAAGACAATATTTGTCTAAAAAGACATAAATAAATAAAATAAAATAAATAAAAGGACATGTCACTATTTAAACATTATAATAACACTTTAATTCATCATATGAGAGTCATCATCCATTGAACACATGATCAAAAGAGTTTTAGGACAAGTAATGATACTTAAAAGGCCAATATTTATCTTAAAGGCTATAAATAAATAAAGTAAAATAAATAAAAAGACTTGATACTATTTAACGATTATAATAATACTTTAATACATCATATGAGAGTCCCCATCAATCAATTGAACACATGATCCAAAGAGCTTAAACACTAGTAATGGTTGTCCTTAGAACAAGGTTATGCTTTAAGAATAATAATGTGTTGTCAGACTAATTGGATACTAGTGTTATGATTACCATTACTTGTCCGAAAACTCTTTTGATCATGTGTGTAATGGATGGGGACTCTCATATGATGTATTAAAGTGTTATTATAATATTTAAATAGTATCAAATCTTTTTATTTTATTTATTTGTGGCTTTTTTAGACAAATATAGATCTTTTAAGTATCATTACTTGTTCTACAACTCTTTTGATAATGTGTTAAATTGATGGGACTCTCATATGATGCATTAAAGTATTTTTATAATATTTAAATAATATCAAGTCTTTTAATTTTATTTATTTATGGTTTTTTAGACAAATATTGACCTTTTAACTACCATTACTTGTTCTAAAACTCTTTTGATCATGTGCTCAATGGATGGAGACTCTCATATGATGTATTAAAGTGTTATTATAATATTTAAATAGTATCAAGTATTTTTATTTATTTATAACTTTTTAAAAAAAATATTGGCCTTTTAAGTACCATTACTTGACCTAAAACTCTTTTGATCATGTGTTCAATAGATGGAGACTCTCATATGATGTATTAAAGTGTTATTATAATTTTAAATAGTGGCATCTCCTATTATTTTTTATTATTATTTATTTATGACTTTTTAGATAAATATTGTCCTTTATCTATATATAACATTTGAAAAATTATTGTCCATGCATGAAGTCGAGCCTAAATGATAATTGTTAGCTATTGACGATGGTTGGTTTATAGTATACCTATCCACATATTCTTAAATTTATGTAATTTGGGGTTTGGGGTTGGGGTTTGTTGTTTCATTTCTTTTGATTTTTTTGTTTGTTACACTCTTCGTAATCACTATCGGGATCATCTTGTCACCTTACTCATAAAAATTCAATTTCAACATTTTGAGATCTCCTCTCATTCATCCATGTAATCACCACCTACTATAATATAGTTTGCAATCGACGGCATAATAAATCTATAATAGATTATGTCTATGGTCTATGATTGTAATCGACGCCATAATAAGTTATTCGGATTGATTTTCGATGAAAAGCCAATTTTTTTTTTTCAAAAATGGGATCTGAAAAGTGAATAAATCGGGAGCTTTTGAAGAGAAACATTTAATTTTTTATTATTTTTGGGTAATTAAATGGAGAAAAATATTTAGTTTTCTATTTCTTTTTGGGTAATTAAAATGGTGGAGGTTAGGGGCAAAAATGTATTTTTTGAAACTTTAATGGTAGGTTTGGACGCAAAAAAGTCTGACAATGCTAACGTAATAATAGGCGGTTGTTTTGTCAATACTTTGAGACTTGTGACCTTTTCACCAAATAAGTCTTCAAAGTGGCCTTTTTGACCAACAACCCCTAGCTACTAATCCCTTCTTCTCAAAATATTTGTAGTGTTTTCCATTTACACGCCTTCTTAAGAAAATATTAATTAAGAGGGTTGTTTGACTATTTTGCCCTTATTTATCTCTTAAGATATAACATTTCTTCATTAAATATTTACTCTATTTATGTGTCATAATTGAGATGTTTGTAGTCTTCAAGAACAATTCCTACTAAGGGTGAATTGGCAAAAATAATATATTTTTTCTTGAACTTCTAAAATGACGAATATTTTGAGAAAATATTTTTAGTAAGGACAACAAGTATTTTGGAATGGAGGGAGTACTCCTTTCTTCCAAAAGTACTTGTCATGTTTTCTTTTTTAAAAGTCAACTTAACTAATTTTCAGAGCTGAATTTAATTAGATTAAGTCAATTTTTTCAAATTAAAATTTAGATATTCGAAAACTATATTAAATTACTATAAGTTACAATTCTTCTCATATTAATGTGATGAAAAAATATAGCTTAAAATGTTTGTCAAAGTTTACGTAGTTTGATTCTCGAAAAACGAAATGTCACAACTAATATAGGACAAAGGGAATAACATTTATTGATAAACTACAATAAATGATAAGTAACCTGCTATAACAAATTAAATTACACTAATAACTAAAAAAAATCATTAAACTGTTAGTGCACATACATAACTAAAAGGCTTTCCAATTTACAGATCTTTTTTATGGGTAATTACTTGTAAGTATCATTTATGTAACCAAATAAGTCAAAAAGAAATTACACTATCAATGAAAAGCTAATTAAACTCAATAATAAAAGCATTACTAGTTAATGTATTCCATTTACCTGTGATGACCAAATCATGATGCCATTGGTCTGAAGATATGAATGAAGGTGCGTGTTAAGAAATGCACTGAAACGTGTTTTGACCAGCTTGTAATCATTTTCCTCCATAAAGAGCCATCAACTAGTTCAGCCCCTACACTTCCCTTTGATGCCACCTTTGTTTTGCCAGCATTATAAAAGTGCTAACGAAATAATTCAACATCTCTCCCTAATGGATCATTCTCCCGTACAACCTACGCAAAAAATGTTGCAATATTATCTTAATAAAATATTTTTATAAAAAATTATGGGCGATTGGTGGTGGATCTGATGGTGATGTCTATGTCCTAAAGACAATCATTATTAGGGATAAATGTACTTAAACATATTTGTATTATTAATAAGATTAATATTTATGGCATTTGCAATTATTAAATTATTATTTGATTGTTTGTAATTATTCATTAATGTGCATCCCTTGAGCTTACGTTGTCATTAATAGAGCCAGATATTGATGATAGAGCGTAACTCTAAAATAGCCTCGATTAATGATCATCGAGAATGAAATATTGATGATATGTGATAAGTCGACATGTGGTTTGTGTCACATTCTTAGAGAATGTAGTATGTCTCACCTGCTACTAGCAATGGTTACTAGTGATGGACACATGGATACTTTTGAAAAGTATTGGTATACCCTGCTGATAAACTATTTGTTATACATGTCTAAAGTGTTATCAGCGTGTGGGAGATGAAATTCCTTTGACTTGAGGTTAATACACACCTTGTTTACAGAGTAATATACTTTGACCATGTCCTAAGCTTAAAGTCCTTATAGGATAAGATACGGCTTGTGTTGGGTGCATTATGATGTAAATTAAGGTTGTAGTTGAGCCAAGAATAGGATTCATTCCTCGATTGGATATTCGAGAGAGCACTCAACTTCTCATTGATATTAGGTCGACCAAGTCATTGGCCAATGCAAGAGACATATTTAGATTATGATCTAGTTGTCGACTAATATAGATGAGATAAAGTGATCAAGCCATTTGGATAGACACATGACAAATCCTAAGCTTGATCGAGTGTGTCGCGAATGAAATGAATTTATCATCTCACATAAAGGTTATGTTTGTTGGATTCATGTATACGTACTTCATATATTAAGTTCGTCATACGGTACAGTCTAGGAGTTCCGTATGGACCTTAATTGGATTAGTGTCGATATATGAAGGCATATAGGGTCACACTATGTCGATTGTCTCTTCGATTTAAGGGTGTATTGAGAAAGTATTGAATATTCAATTTGGGATCGAGATATTTAAATTGATAATAACTATGGGATAATTTCTATTAGATGGAAATTATTTAATTAAATTAAAATTAGATTTTGGATTTAATGTTCTGAATATATATATATATATTAAATGAAAACGGGAAATGAAATTTTACGTAAGGCAACGCGACGCCGACCTGGCAGTGGGCCCAGTCAGACTGGCCTACTGCACCTCGATTTTGGGCTAGGCTTGGAGCCCAACCCTAATCTGATTTGTTGCCCTAATTTCAACTATAAATACAGCACTCCCCATTGTTAATTAACACACTAATTCTCATAAACAAATTCTAGACTTAGAGTGTAGGATAAAACTCTCTCAAACCTCTGCCAAGATTTACTGGCTTTCTTGTCAGAGGAATACACCATAGCATAGTGCCTGCAGTCGAAGGGATAGTCGCGTGTACTCTCTAAGTAAAGACTCCAGATAAAACAACATGTAAGTGTTCTAATTTTATGTTATAGGTTTTGATTGTCATATAACCATACCAGAAGAAATTGTTGGGGTAAGTAGAACACAATTTTAAACTTACGTTGTGCCTACTTATATGTTTTGAACCCAACAAAACTCTACAGTGGTATCAGAGCCCATGATGGTTCAATGGTTATATAATAATTGAATAACATAATAATATGGGTTAAACATAAAATTGGATTAAAAAGGGCTTCTTGAAATCCTACATATCTTGATTGAATGTTAACCTTTTGATATCACCCTAAATTATCACCTACGTTAAATCGAGGAAGTCATTCCGTTCTAACTCGGACTAAGCCAAGTGCAGATAATCGGTTTATTGCGAACATGGTGCACGGCGAAGAGCGAGTATGAATGGATGATGGTCGATATGTGCGTTATTGATAATGGTGGGTGAGGATAAAGGATCTGTGATTTGATCCCTAAATTGGATTTAGGGCTCGAACGATTTTAGAAAATCAACACAGAAATGTTTTGTCAGTACATCGGTGTCGTGGCCCTATGGTAGGGCGTCGCGGCGCTTGCTAGGGTTTCAAGGCTGTGTCGCGGTTCCATAGTGGAGCGTCGCGTCCCTAATGCTTCATTTTTTTTAATTCCGAACTTTCTGGACATTAGGCGTTGTGGCCCCATGGTGGAGCGTCGCGGCCCGAATGCAAGCCGAAGGTTTCTGCCTTGCAAGCGTCGCGGCTCTAATGCATTGCAGAAGCAGAATTTTGGCTTCTGCCTCACTGGCGTCGCGGCTCTAATGATTAGCGTCGCGACCCCATCGGTCCGAAAAAAAATGTGTTTGTTCAAAATGTTTAACCCATGATTATTATTATATATTATATTTATAATTATATTATTTATATGCTACATGATTGTCATTTAGATTACAAGAATAGTGTTCGCAAATATTTGTCTGGGTAGGCGGCCCCCAGAATTTGTTAAACCACTTAATATCATGCTTGGGTAGGCGGTACCCAATATATGCTTAGTCATTTGCATGATAATTAAAATGCTTTGTTTGACATAGCATGCTAGAGTTGATCTTGGTTAAAACTCTAAATTAAAATGTTTCCCAAAATTTAATATAAGTCTCATTTAAAATGAACGCGTCGTCCGTTATAATTGATTGTAGTGCAAAATTCTTTTCGGCGAGATGAGTATTTATGCCACAACATTTGCTCTAAGTCTACGAGGACTCAAACTCTTTCATAGATGCATGTTAAATATGGAAGTGGGTGATAAACCTTCATGAGTATTTACACCACAGTGTTTGCTCTATAAGGCAAAACTCATTTAGATGCATAATTGCAGTCGCATAACGGGGTTGACTTACTTGGTTGTCTTGGCGCCACAGTGTCGGACAAGCCGAGAGACGAAGATCGATTGTTTAGAACATTCGTTCAAACATGAGTTACAAATTATTTGTAATTGGTTTAGAGACATACTAGGTTGTGCTGTTGAAGTTCAGCCACATCAAATGCAGAGATAGCATGAGCCTGGATCATGGCCCATTATGACCATATTTGATAGGAGTCTGTATTCTTCCATGGGGTCCAAGAGTGTGTTAAAATAGTGAGAGATAATTAAACAAAAGGTCATGTTAAATAGTTAACGAATGTGTTCAATAGAAATTATATTAGAGTTTAATTTCAAGTCTATTTGTTTCTTCAATCGTATAAAATGTCGAATATATCACTAAAAATATTGGTCGAGACAAACAAGTTGACTGGATCAAATTACCCTGACTAGTTAAGAAATCTGTGATTGGTGTTAAGACTAGAAATAATTGAGTATGTGTTAGACACAGTGTTCCCCACAGTCCATGCTGAAGATTCTGTTGAGTATGCCCTGTTTGACAAGGTGGCTTATCAAAAACATCTAGACGATGCTACCTCGGCACAATGTGTAATGTTGTCCTCCATGACCTTGGAGTTACAGAGGCAACATGAAAACATGGGCCTCAACGAAATGCTAGAACACTTGAAGAGTCTCTATGAAGAACAGTCTCAAATAATGGAGTATGAACTGTTGAGAGACCCTTTCAAATGTAAGTTGAACGAAGGGGGACAAGTGTCAGCACATGTTCAAAAGTAGGACTACACAGCTCCAAGAGGAGGTAAAGCACTAGGTGCTTCTACCTCTGTTGGACAAGGTATGTTTGTCATTGAAATAAATATGTCTATAAGTAACTCCCACTGTTGGGTATTGGATACCGTTTGTGGCTCGCACAATTGTAGTAATGTGCAGGGCCTAATTAACAGCAAAAAGGTTGGACCTTGGGAGGTAGACCTGCACATTGGAAATGGAGCACGAGTAGATGTTGAACGCGTGGGAACTTATAGACTAGATTTACCTTCAAGCTTTTTTTTAAAACTAAATAATTGTTATTTTATTCCCTCATTGATGAGAAATATTATTTCTATCCCATTGTTAGAAATTGAGGGGGTTTCCTCATTTATTGTCAATGGCAATTATGTACTGTCTTTTAATGGTTTTGTTTGTGGAAATACTCCGTTTGTGGATGGTTTGTATGTTCTAAACTGTAGTCGTGAAATTTTTAATGTGCAAAATAAACGAGCTAAGATAAGTAATCCAAGAAACCCCACCTACTTATGGCACTGTAGACTTGGTCACATCAATGAATCAAGGTTAGCAAGATTAAGAAAGTTAGACTACATGGAACCATTTGACTTGGAGTCCTATGGTAACTGTGAATCTTGCTTGAGAGGAAAGATGACCAACAAGCCACTTTCTGGGAAAGGAGTGTGAGCCAAAGAGGTACTTGAATTGGTCCATACTGATGTACGTGGGTAATTTTCAACCAAAGCTAAGGGAGGCTTATCACTTTTACAGACGATTTCACAAGGTTTGGGCATGTGTATCTTATGAAACACAAGTCTGAAGCCTTTGAGAAATTCAAGGAGTACAAGTCAGAAGTAGAGAAGCAACTTGAAACAAGTATCAAGACCCTTCGATCAGATCGAAGAGGTGAACACTTAAGTAAATAATTTATGGATTACTTGAAGCTTCATGGAGTCCAATCACAATCGACACCTCCTGGAACGCCACAGATGAATGGTGTTGCTGAAAGGAGAAATCGAACCCTATTAGATATGGTTAGATCCATGATGAGTTTCTCAGCTCTACCAACATACCTTTGGGGCTATGCATTGCAAAGCTCAATTTATATTCTGAATAGGGTTCCTTCAACGTTAGTAGAGAAAACTCCATATGAGATATGGAATGGCAAGAAGTCAGCACTTAAACACATGCGACCCTGAGGGTGCCCTGCATATGTAAAGAAGATGCTTACTGATAAGTTTGAATCTAAAAGTGAGAAATATTATTTTGTGGGGTATCCAAAGGAAACTAAGGGATACTATTTCTATCTTCCTGGAGAACATAAGGTCATTGTTTCTAGAAATGTAACTTTCCTTGAAAAAGACTATGTGTACAAGGAACGGAGCTACAATAAGATAGAACTTGAAGAAATTCAAAAACCACAAGATAATACAGAAGTTGAACCCTTGTCAAAAGACCTAGACAAGGATTCAGTGGGAGTATTTTGTGAAGATTAGGTACGTAAAGTACGCCCTTCAGCCAGTGGGAGTGATGTGAGAGATAGTACATAAATGCAAGGCTCTCATAAACAACTAATGCAATATGATACAATGGTTGTTGATCATTCCATTCAGGAAATACATGAAAATGACATTCCTGAAAGCTCTCAAGGTGATGGATTATCCAGCACACAAAGACCCTCTCATAGTCAGAATGCAACAAACACTGAAACGCAGAATAATCAACTCCGTAGGACCACTAGGACTCATCGTCCGCGTGAAAGACTTAATCTCTTTGTTGAAACACACAATGAGATAGATATTCCTGATGACGATGAACCTATAACCTACAGTGAAGCTATATTAGACATTGATTCGCAGAGATGGCAAGAAGCCATGAAATCTGAGATGGACTCGATGTACATCAATCAAGTTTGGAACTTGGTTGATTTGCCAACAGGGGTTAGACCCATAGGATGCAAATGGGTCTTCAAGAAGAAAATTGATGCATATGGCAAGGTACAGACTTATAAGGCAAGATTGGTGGCTAAAGGTTATAATCAACGACCTGGGGTCGACTATGATGAAACCTTTTCACCTGTTGCAAAAATTAAGTCCATTCGGATTTTGCTTGCAATAGTCGCATACTATGATTATGACATTTGGCAAATGGATGTTAAAACTGATTTACTTAATGGTAACCTAATTGAGGAGGTGTATATGATACAACCTGGGAATTTTACATCCAAGACTAAGCCCAAAGCAGTATGCAAGCTACAAAAGTCCATTTATGGACTTAAGCAAGCCTCAAGGAGTTGGAATATTTGCTTTGACAAAGCAGTCAAATAGTTTGACTTTGTTAGAAGAAAAAAATCCTTGCGTTTATAGTAAGTGCAAGGAAGGGAGTATTGTCTTCATTGTTATATATGTAGATGACATATTAATAATGGGAGATAATAAGACTCACATACAATCAGTCAAGAAATGGTTATCCAGTACCTTCATGATAAAGGACTTGGGTGAAGCCTGCTACATTCTTGGAATTATGATCTATAGAGATAGGCCTAATAGATTGTTGGGGCTGTCACAGTCCACATACATTGACAAAGTACTAAGATAATTCTCTATGGAAAACTTCAAGAAGAGAAGTATTCTTATGGGTCAAGGCATCAAGTTATCAGAGAAGGATAGTCCTTCTACTGTTGCAGAACTTCAAGAAAAGAAGTCTTCTTATGTGTATTAGGTATACTGATGCTAGCTTCCAGATAGATCTTAATGACTTCAAATCTCAATCTGGATATGCCTTCATTTTCAATGGCGGAATAGTGAGTTGGAAATGTTCCAAGTAAGCTACAAATGTTGATTCGACAACTGAAGCCGAGTACATTGCTGGATCGGAAGCTGGTAAAGAAGTTGTCGCGATATCTGAGTTCCTGAAGGAACTAAGGGTTGTTCCAAGTGACACTTGTCCAATAACAATTTATTGTGACAACACTGGTGCGATTGCGCAAGCTAAGAAATCAAGATCAACAAACAAAAATAAGCATGTACCGAGGAAATACCACATACTCAGGGAGATGATGGAAACTGAAGAAATAATATTAGACTATGTTCCCACAGATTATAATCTAGCTGACCCGTTTACTAAACCATTAAGCTTAATTAAGCATAATGGTCATTTTGAAAATATGGGTATTAGATACATCGGAGATTGGCTCTAGGCCAAGTGGGAGATTGAAAGTATGTATGTCCTAGAGACAATCATTATTAGGGACAAACGTACTTGAACATATTTGTATTATTAATAAGATTAATATTTATGGCATTTACAACTATTAAATTATTATTTGATTGTTTGTAATTATTCATTAATGTGCATCCCTTGAGCTTACGTTGTCATTAATAGAGCGAGATATTGATGATAGAGCGTAACTCTAAAATAGCCTCGATTAATGATCATCGAGAATGAAATATTGATGATATGTGATAAGTCGACATGTGGTTTGCGTCACATTCTTAGAGAATGTAGTATGTCTCACCTGCTACTAGCAATGGTTACTAGTGATGGACACATGGATACTTTTGAAAAGTATTGGTATACCCTGCTGATAAACTATTTGTTATACATGTCTAAAGTGTTATCAGCGTGTGGGAGATGAAATTCCTTTGACTTGAGGTTAATACACACCTTGTTTACAGAGTAATATACTTTGACCATGTCCTAAGCTTAAAGTCCTTATAGGATAAGATACGGCTTGTGTTGGGTGCATTATGATGTAAATTAAGGTTGTAGTTGAGCCAAGAATAGGATTCATTCCTCGATTGGATATTCGAGAGAGCACTCAACTTCTCATTGATATTAGGTCGACCAAGTCATTGGCCAATGCAAGAGACATATTTAGATTATGATCTAGTTGTCGACTAATATAGATGAGATAAAGTGATCAAGCCATTTGGATAGACACATGACAAATCCTAAGCTTGATCGAGTGTGTCGCGAATGAAATGAATTTATCATCTCACATAAAGGTTATGTTTGTTGGATTCATGTATACGTACTTCATATATTAAGTTCGTCGTACGGTACAGTCTAGGAGTTCCGTATGGACCTTAATTGGATTAGTATCGATATATGAAGGCATATAGGGTCACACTATGTCGATTGTCTCTACGATTTAAGGGTGTATTGAGAAAGTATTGAATATTCAATTTGGGATCGAGATATTTAAATTGATAATAACTATGGGATAATTTCTATTAGATGGAAATTATTTAATTAAATTAAAATTAGATTTTGGATTTAATGTGCTGCATATATATATATATATATATATATATATATATATATATATATATATTAAATGAAAACGGGAAATGAAATTTTACGTAAGGCACCGCGACGCCGACCTGGCAGTGGGCCCAGTCAGACTGGCCCACTGCACCTCGGTTTTGGGCTAGGCTTGGAGCCCAACCCTAATCTGATTTGTTGCCCTAATTTCAACTCTAAATACAACACTCCCCATTATTAATTAACACACTAATTCTCATAAATAAATTCTAGACTTAGAGTGTAGGATAAAACTCTCTCAAACCTCTGTCAAGATTTCCTGGCTTTCTTGACAGAGGAATACACCATAGCATAGAGCTTGCAGTCGAAGGGATAATCGTGTGTACTCCCTAAGTAAAGACTCCAGATAAAACAACTTGTAAGTGTTCTAGTTTTATGTTATAGGTTTTGATTGTCATATAATCATACCAGAAGAAATTGTTGGGGTAAGTAGAACAAAATTTTAAACTTCCGATGTGCCTACTTATATGTTTTGAACCCAATAAAACCCTACAGTCTAGTGATAGTGGTTGTGGGTGTTGATTGGAGATTTTTATTTATTTATTTAAAGCCATCACTAATGATTGTGAGCCATTAGTGGGTGGGTTAGGCTAGACCCATACCATGTCTATTCCAACAAAACACTTACAGATTAGAGGGGGGCATGGACTAAACCTTTAACATATATAATCAAATATCTCTTCCTATTCAAAATATACATAAAGGATTAGCCTATACAATATCATTTCTTTCTCACTAAAAAGTAAACAAAGTTTAGCTAACAAAAAAATTACACTTATTGTGCGTATCTTTTCCTCATAGAGGGGAATTATATTGTCATTTGTCTAGTTGAATTAATTAAACCTTTTGCCTCTCTGGAAAGTTGTTGATATGCAGAAAAGGTTTTATTTCCACTAGAAGAAGTTAGTTTAGCAAGAAAATTGGCCACTTGATTTGCCCTCACTGAAACAGTGAGAGACCTTAACAGTGGCATTCTCACAACTTTGGATGATGTCCAATATGATCCTCTTTAGTTTGAGATGGTATTGTGGGTAATAGCTAGTAGTGATGTGGTTGATAATATTGGTTGATGGTGTAATTGCTGGTGGCGACTGATAGTTGTGATGGTGAATGATGACAGTGGCGATATATAGTGGTGACTAATATAAAAATTATCGGTAGTAATTGGTAGCTACTGTAGTAATGGTGGTTGGTGGTGATGATTATTAAATGATGACTAGTGATGATAACGGCTGATTTTAGTGATTGACTGTGATGGTGGCTGTGGATAAGGATGGTGGTTGTTGGTAAGTGATGATGGTTGATAATGGTGGACGACGACAGTAATTGATAATGGTGAGCCTGGCGGTGGGATGTAATTAGTAAACTACTATCTTTGTAGAGATCATTAAATAAACATCTTAATGATATTAACAAAATCAAGAATATGAGTATCTCATGTAACTCACTTAATTAAACTAGTTTAGAATTGAAGTGTAGGTATTGATATAGAGAGTGAAGAGAAACATTAGTTTTTTCATAAAAAATAAAAAGGGATTAAGTCTGGATAACATACCCAAACGATGTGAATGCCACAGCTTCTTGCAACCTCAACAGCCTTGATAACGTTGGGGACGATAGCTTGACCTCCTTTTACTTGCACAGGGCCACTTGAAAGATGATGATATACACGGTCATTGGGCTGAATTTTGTCTATATTATTACCATAGTTGTAAAATTCTTGTACAAGTATAATATGGTATTAGTCTTATATTATGAAAAGGTATTAGAATTATAGTAGGAAAAGGTAGAGTTATTTTCCATATTTAGGAATTGTATATTTGTATATATACCTCTTCATTAATGAAAATAATTAAGAGATTATTTCTTTCATGGTATCAGCAATCAAAGACAAATTTTTCCTTCTCCAAAATCCCTCCTTCCGCTGCCCTACTTACCATTGGCCGTCGGCCACCTCCTCCTCCCTTCAACTTTTGTTTTTTTTCTCTTCCAAAAATCCCTAATTCTCCTCTTGTTCTTTCCTCGTGTCTTCCTCAAAGAACATGTTTCATCTTGCCCTTACAGTCTCCAACATCAAGAACCACATTTCTATCGTTCTTGAGATGGAAAACGTCCAATACGCGATGTGGGCAAAATTATTTAAAGTTCGCGCACGATCGCATCAAGTCCTTCACACATTATCCCCTCGGAAACAGGCACGGAGAAGATGCCTACCGCGAGGATGACCCTGCATTATGGACAGCTCTTGATGCTACAATTCTCCAGTGAATTTATTCCACTATCTCTACGGACCTCTTGCAGACAATTATTAAGCCCGACTCCACGGCAATTGAAACTTAGAATATGGTGCGTGATAAATTCCAAGATAACAAAAATTCTCGTGCTGTCACTTTTGAGCAGGAATTTTCCCATGTCAACATAGAGGATTTTTCGAATGCCTCAGCCTATTGTAAAAGGCTGAAGAAATTGGAGGATCAACTCAAGAACGTTGGTGCGCCCGTCACAAAATGATCGTCTTATTCTTTAGATGGTTGCAGGCCTATTCGAGGGTTATAATGGCGTTGGGACTCTTGTTCGTTAAAGTAATCCTCTTCCACCGTTCTACTAGGCCCGTTCCATGCTCATATTAGAAGAGGTCGGCTTGGCTAAAAATGAGGATACCGGAGCTAATTCCGTCATGATGATGGCCACATCCGATAACCCTCACTCGTTCTCGGATAATTCTAGCCAAAACCATAACAATAGTGTCTGCAAAAAAGGGTCAAAATCGATAAAATGGTGGCAAGAACTGCGGCGGCGGCCGCAGCAGTGGCAGTGGCGGTGGTCGGAGCAGTGGCGGACGTGGTGGCGGTGGTCGGAGTAGTGGCGGTAGTAGCGGACGTGGTGGCATTAGGCCGGATGGGCCACAACACCACTAGCCATGGGGCTAGGCTAGTGGCCCAATGTGCCTTTCCAGCCTTATCCAACAAACTGGGCCAGTTTCCAGAATTTTCAGAGGCATAGTTTTCTTAATTCACAGGCCAAACAGCCTGCTGGGCCTTGGCAGCAGGCCTTCGCTGCTGCGGGCCCAGCAGCAGTCTCAAAACCCACGAATATCGAGGCCACGATGTATACACTTGGATTAAATCACTCGGATGCAAATTGGTACATGGACACCGGAGCCACTTCTCATATGACGTCCGCACAAGGTAATCTCTCGTCTTATTTCAATTTGAGCAATAATCATGGCATAATTGTTGGTAATGGTAATTCAATTCCAATTCGTGGTTATGGTCACACAAATTTCCCCCATACACATCCACTTATCATCCTTAAAAATGTGTTTCATGCCCCTCACTTAATTAAAAATTTGATGTATGTCCAAAAATTCACGACGATAATTGGGTTTCTGTTAACTTTGACCCTTTAGATTTTCTGTGAAAGATTTCACGACGGGGATACCTCTAATGAGATGTAATAGTCGGGGAGAGATTTATCCAATCACCACCACCACCATTTCCACGAGTCACGCCACACCTTCAACATTTATCGCTCTTGCTCCTTCTTTGTGGCATGCACGCTTGGGTCATCCGGTGTCGTCTATTATTTATTTTCTTAAAAGTAATAATTTTATTGATTGTAAGAGTACGATTAGTACTCATATTTGTCCTTCTTGTCCTCTAGGAAAATATGTTAGATTACCGTTTGTAGCCTCTACTTCTAGTACATTGATGTATTTTGACATTATTCATAGTGATTTATGGACATCTCCCGTTTTGAGCTCTTTGAGCCATCATTATTATGTGTTATTATTGGATGACTATTCTAAGTTTTTGTGGACCTTTCCTTTGTCTAAGCAGTCTCAAGTTTTTTCCACTTTCTTAAAATTTAGAGCATTCATCCTTACCCAATTCGAACGAAAAATTAAAAACATTCAATGTGATAATGGTAGAGAATATGATAATGGGTCATTTCGGGAATTTTGTGACACTCATGGCATATCTTTTCGATTTCTTGTCCTCATACGTCATCACAAAATGGGAAGGCCAAAAGAAAAATTCGTACCATTAATAATATTATCCGCACCTTACTAGCTCATGCTTCCTTACCTCCGTCTTTTTAGCATCATGCGTTACAAATGGCTACTTACCTCTTTAACATACTCCCTAGCAAAGGTTTAGCATATCAATCACCCCTAAAAATTCTTTATAATAAGGATCCCTCATATACTCGTCTTAGGGTGTTTGGGTGTTTGTGTTATCCGCTTTTTTCATCCACTATAATTAACAAACTTCAAGCCCGTTCTACCGCTTGTGTGTTTTTGGGTTATCCGTCTAATCATCGTGGTTACAAATGTTTTAATTTATCTACTAATAAAATCATAATTGATCGCCATGTCATTTTTTATGAAACTCAATTTTCGTTTGCTAAATTGTCTAATTCTGTGTCTAGTTCTTATAATTTTTGGATGATAGACCCTCATTATAAATTATCCAATAGTAGGCCCCACCTGCCCGGTATCCAGTTCTGTAAGTAGGCCCACTGCCTGCTGGCTTACAGAGTCTCGGTACGGTTCCAGAACCCGATCCATTTTCAAGTTCACGACCAATAGGCCCGCTGCCTGCTGGCCCAATTTCACAACATCCAGCTACAGTGTCTCGGCCAGCAAGCCCACTGCCTGGTGGCCCAAATAATCCTTCCCCAATCCACGATTTCTGCCAGAAGTTATTGGGCCAGCAGGCCCACTGCTTATTGGCTAGTCCCCTATTGACCCAACACTTACCCAAATCCCGTCCAATTCTATCACGAGTCAAGGGCCCCTTACTCGTAGCCAACATGGTATTTTTAAACCAATATGGCATTTTAATCTTAATTCTAATGTCATTAAATCACTCCTACCACGTAACCCAATGTTTTCCCTCCATGACTCGAATTGGAAAATAGCCATGAATGATTAATATAATACTCTTATTAAAAATAAGACGTGGGAGTTGGTTCCCCATCCGCATGGTGTTAATATTATTCGTTCAATGTAGATTTTTTCTCATAAAGAAAATTCTAATGATTCTTGTGAGAGGCATAAGGCCCGTCTTGTAGGTAATGGTAAAAGTCAACAGGTTGGCGTGGATTGTGGAGAGACATTTAGTCTGGTGGTCAAACCGGCTACCATTCGCATTGTTCTCAGTCTAGCTCTCTCACAAACATGGCCCATCCATCAATTGGATGTGAAAAATATTTTTTTACATGGTGATCTCAACGAGAAAGTATACATGTATCAGCCCTTGGGTTTCAGAGGCCCCGATTATCCTACTAATGACTATTTACTCAATAAGTCCTTATATGGGCTTAAGCAGCCTCACGGGCTTGGTATAAGAGGTTTGCAGATTATGTGTCTACTATTGGGTTTTCTCACAGCATGTATGGTCATTCTCTGTTCATCTAACGTCGTGATACTTCTCTGGCATACATTATGTTATATGTGAAAGATATTATGTTGACTGCCTCTTCTGATAATCTACGCAAGTGTATCATGTCCCTTATCGGTTCAGAATTTGCTTTGAAAGACTTGGGGCCCTTGAGTTATTTTTTTGGTATAGCCGTCACTCGTCATGCGTGTGGTCTATTTTTATCACAGAGGAAATATGCGGCTGAGATTATTGAGAGAGCTAACATGTCATCGTGTAAGCTCACTTCTACTCCGGTTGATACCAAACCGAAACTGAGTGCTACTTCTAGCACACTATACAGGGATCCCACTCACTATCGCAGTTTTGCAGGGGCACTTCAGTATCTTACTTTCACGAGATCCGATATTACTTATGCAGTGCATCAGGTGTATTTATTTATGTATGATCCGAGGAACGAGCACATGCATGCGCTCAAACGCATTATACAGCATATACAGGGCACACTTGATTATGGCTTGCATTTATATCCATCATCCGTCTCTACTCTCGTGTCTTATACAGATGTTGATTGGAGTGGATGTTCAGATATCAGACGTTTGACTTCTGGTTATTGTATGTTTCTTGGTGATAATTTGGTTTCGTGTTCAGCAAAATGCATGCTATTTTATCGCGATCCAGTGCGGAAGCTGAGTATCGTGGGGTAGCCAATGTGGTGTCTAGGTCATGTTGGCTAGGTAATCTTCTATTAGAACTTCAATTTCTTATTCAGAAAGCTACCTTGGTCTACTGGGATAATGTTAGTGAGGTCTATCTCTCTGAAAATCTGGTCCAATATCAGCACATTAAACATATCGAAATGAATATTCACTTTATTCGAGAAAATGTAACTCGTGGACAAGTGTGTGTCTTGCATGTCCCTTCGCGATACCAAATTGCTGACATCTTTACTAAGGGTCTTCCCTTGGTTTTGTCTGACTAAGAAGTGGGTTGGTCTTGCATGTGTTTAAATAGAGAAAATGACAAAAATGGTTCCTCATTTGGGAGTAGGTTCTAAATAGTTCTTAAAATATGCGTTAAATAATTTTGGTAGATTTGTCAAAAGTGAGTATTTTTAGTCTTTAATAAATTTTAAAAAAAAACTCCGTTGGTTAGATTTGATGAAAATTATAAAAACAATAGAAAAGTCCCGTCAAATTTTAAAAACTGCAACATAAAAAACTATACTAGACATCAAAAAATGCACCAGACTCTAGAAAAAAATCAAAATAATATGAATATATAGCAAAAATTGTACCTCCAAATGTGAGTTCCCGTTAAATTTATTTTTCATAGGTTCTGTCAAATTTAACAGACATAAAGCGTTAAATATTTGATGAAGACAAATTTAGTGGACCAAAACTGCTCAAAGCAAATTTAAGAGATTATTTTAAATCTACTTTCAAATATAAGGGATCATTTTTATCATTTTCTCTGTTTGTATAGTACGTACGTGTTTTAGTTGTGAAATATTCTATTTTGTAATTTTCACCCTATCCTTTTACTTTTAATGATTTAAACCCTAATCTCTTTATTTCTTTGCAAAATAATAAACTCACCTTTTTTATAAAGTTTCTAGGAGGGAAAAATAGGAATATAAATAATATATCATTTTTTCTTATATTTATTTATTTTAATGTAGGAGACTTGATGAACTGAAACTCTTTCCTGCCATCTACCTCAGGTTGAGCTCTCGAAACGTAAACATCGTCAAAGAAGGCACCTAATAACGCATGCATCTAACTCAGAAATAGAAATTAGTTTAGAACTGTCCATTAATCTCTTTCAATACATATGTGAAACTATTTCTATATTTGGTCTTTCAGAAAATATAACACCAACGTTTTTACTGATCAATTCAAACGTAATATAAAACTAATTAAAATTCTTTTAGCTCTTCTCGTAGAATACTCGAGATTCATAAACTCTTTTTTTGTGTTAATTGTCCCAGAAATATTAGCAATAGAATAAAAGAGATGAAATGGGGTTTGGCTAGTTAGATCTAAATTTTATTAAACTTTCCAGTATTTCTTCGTAGGCTTCTTCACCATTCTCTTAGGTAAAAGAACACTTGAGTTCGGAACTTAAATGACCCAAAATATGAGTTGAACCAAAATAATCCAAAAAAAATGTGGCATAAATATCTTTTGCGCAGAAAATTTCTGCCTAAGAGGACTTAATCGTAACGGTCTATTAAGTTCTATTGCGCAGAAATTTCCTACGCAAAAGGTGTATATAGACCGACAGGGCCTGCTTCTTCTCCACTGGTTCCCCACTTCATATTTTAAAAATCTCAAACCGCCATTAAAGGCAAAGGCAGCCGGTTCCACCATAAAAATTTGTCCTTTTCGAGTTAAATTTCAACATGAAAGTCAATATTCTTGGTATATTTAGGTCAAGGAACAAGTTTTGAAGCTTGGATTTTGGAATAAAGCGCCGTAGAACTCGATTTCAAAACTCAAAAATAACCTTTAATCTAGGTATTTTACTATGAATTTTCTAATTATATTATTAAATACATTATAATCCTAAGCATGATAAATGTTTCATAGTCTCGAAATTTTTTACGCCATAGTGGTTTCCGTGCACTGCCCAGACCCTTTTTAAAAAAAATATTTATTATTTCATTAGAGAAATATATTTATCTCCTAATTTTTAATTATTTTTTTAATTCCTTGTTAATTGTTTGATTATAAGAAAATATAATAATCTCCTAATAATATCTTTATTTGTTAATTATCTAATTGTTAATTTATTTATTCATAAAATTGTTTAATCCATGTTAATTATTAATGTTCTAATTAGTTATCTAATTTTATGTGTTAATGTGTTAATTAGTTATCTAATTAATTATCAATTATCAATTATTAATTAGAAATAGTTAATCCTTAGTTTAGGATTGAACATCCTTAGTTTAGGATTGAACATCATTAGTTTAGGATTAAAAATATCATTACTATTATATTAGTTAGTTAACTGTAGTTAGTATAATGATTAATTAAAAGTTATTAATTAGAAATAGTTAATCCTTAGTTTAGGATTGAACATCATTAGTTTAGGATTAGAAATATCATTAATATTATATTAGTTAGTTAATTGTAGTTAGTATAATGATTAATTAAACATTATTAATTAGAAATAGTTAATCCTTAGTTTAGGATAGAACATCATTAGTTTAGGATTAAAAATATTATTAATATTATATTAGTTAGTTAATTGTAGTTAGTATACTGATTAATTAATAATTATTAATTAGAAATCGTTAGTTTAGGATTGAACATAATTAGTTTGGGATTAAAAAAAATATCATTAATATTATATTAGTTAGTTAATTGTAGTTAGTATAATGATTAATTAATAATTATTAATTAAAAATAGTTAATCCTTAGTTTAGGATTGAACATCATTAGTTTAGGATTAAAATATCATTAATATTATATTAGTTAGTTAATTGTAGTTAATATAATTATTAATTAGAAATCGTTAATCCTTAGTTTAGGATTGAACAACATAATTATTCTAATTCAAAAATTTAGATAGTTAATATAATTTCTCGATAAAGAATTAGTTAGTTAGTATAATTTTTCGATAAAGAATTATATAATCAATATTACATGTTAATGAATAATTTAAACATTGTTAATACAGATGTGACACCTCCATGGATCCCAACCTTCATCCGGGACCCATCGATACATCAGTACTTTATCTACAGGATAATCATAGGTCCGAGCTATTATGGACCGGCGAAATAGGTATGAGTACATAGTTCCATTCCCGAGAGTGGATCATGCATGTGAGTTTTTAGCGGCTCGACCCCCACATTCCCGTATCTTAGAGATATTGTATCAGGGCGATATCTACTGTTGCGTCGTTGCTGATCGAGTACAGCATGATCGGGATCTTGTGTCGGCCATGGTTGAGCCATGGCAACCGACAACCCACACCTTTCATCTCTGCACTAGTGAGGCCACTATCACGCTTCAAGATGTGGAGGTCATGTATGGACTACGGGTAGATGGACTCCCAATATACATTGAGGATCCTCATCAGGAGCTGACATTAGGGCAAGAGTTGACTATGCTCATTAGATACGTGCCTCAGCAATGTGATATTCATGGACATATTCGAATGTCGATGTCTTTCCTCTATGCTCACTTGCGCCTTATAGACATGCATCATTCTATTACAGACAATACACCTCAGGTGGATGTCGGTCGTCGTGCCCGTCTATATTTACTCATCATATTTTGGGACATCATGTTCTCAAATGGTTTCTGAGCTTAAAGTATTTGCTATTTCTGGGCGATTTGGACCAGCTAGGATGTTACAACTTGGGTGGTGTTGTTCTGGCTTACTTGTATCGATCATTATATCGAGCGTCTATGGGCGATAGGAGTGATGTCGGTGGATTTCATGTGCTCCTCCATGTAATATATTTAAGTGTGTGTAATTTTATTCTAAATATAGCATTTTGAAACAACGACTAATAAAATATTTTTCTTAATGACCTTTTCAATTATGGGTGTGGGATAGGATGATGTCTTTTCAGCCCGTAGTTGCGAACCCTCGGCCTGACTTCATTGTTGATGGCATGCCCTATGCGCGATGATGGACGGGAGACATATCCCGAGATGTGGATACGCATCACAATATTCTTTCATTCAGGGGTCAGCTTGATCATATGAAGAGGACAGGGTAAATTTATTTGATTTTACATTATTATCTTGTATTATTTTACTATTTTGTCTTTATTGTTTACTAATTTAGGGTCATTTTTATAACAACTTTTTATATGGAGGTCGTATGTTCAGTTTTTTGATCAGTTGTCGGCGTTGTGCAAGGGCTAGTGAGCCCGTGTGGATGTCGTGGTGTCCATTGATACACTTGGAGATCATTGAGGATCACGCACCTCACCGTGTCTTATGACATTTTAGGCATGTACATAATATACATGAGCCGGTTGTTTTGGAGTACAACCACTATACATGGGACGAGCGTTTGACCACCACTGATACATATCGGGCCTTTATGCACACCCATATCGATCGTTGGGCTCAGAGGTTGAAGATGACAGTGATGGTCGGACATACAACTCGGATCGATAATTACATTGAGTGGTACCGACAGATCACACACATCTTGATTGGCAACCCCGAGAGACGTGATCCAGACGGCCGAGGATATGCAGCACTTGCGGGACAGTATGAGGTGTCAGTAAGTTTACCGCACTTAAACTTAATTAATTATCTTAATTATTACATTACAAATTTATTCAATTATTAATATTTGCAAACAAATACAGCAACGGACAGTACAGACAGTGCGCCGGTTAGGAGTACAACATATGCTTATCCCCGAGTACGCGAGATTTGCTGCCGAGATCGTTCAAGTAGCTGAGTCAGATATCCGACAATCACAGGATGTCGGACGCATGCATGAGCGTATTCTAGAAGTCCAGTATCACGCAGCAGTGATCGTAGTCGTGGTCATAGAGGCGGTGGTGATAGATGTGGTGGTGGCAGAAGGGGGTGGCAGAGGGGGTGGGTCCAGAGAGGATGGTAGCCGAGGGGCTGGTGGCCGGGGGGTCGTGGCCGAGGGGATCGTGATCGATGGGATCTTGGCCGAGGTGGTGACGGTAGAGGCCTCTATCTAGTAGATGATTCTGATGAGCATGCTCCCGTTCTCGCTCCAGCCCAGCAGCATCCGTCGACTTTGGACGTCCCATTTACTCTAAGTCGACGAGCGAGTTCAGACCGGCCGTCGACTTCTTACCGATCGTCGACACCTCTATATACGCCAGTGCGACTATTTTTAGATCACATAGATTGAGATTCATATGACACATCAGTGTCTGCGCATCCGTCAGTTCATGATCCACAAGGTGAGCGGCCAGTTCGTGATCTACGGGGTGGCAAGGAGCTGGAGTACGACTTCTCATTCATGGACTTCGAGATTTTTCAGAGCCCAAAGGTAAGTGTTTAAAATACTTATTTTAACAAATTAAAATACTTATACTGATTATTTCATAATTTTTCATATCTTAGGATTCAGCTCCAGCTACAGCTACAGCTTCAGCCATTTAAAATCCCATTTATGATACTAATTCGGATCCTACACCAGAACCCTCTTAGGAGCCCGTCGACACAGATGTTTGATTTTTTACAAAAAGATAATGTATTAAATTTAGCTTAAAATTAATACTAATTATTTATATATTATTTTAGGTTCATCCTTCTGCGCTTGTGGACCCGTCTCCTGACTGTACTAATGAGATTCTGACTGTACATAGTAGTTCACGCAATTCTAAGAAGAAGCACATTATGCTCAAGGGCGCAAGGAAGTGAGAATGATCATGACATAGAGTATCCTATTATTAAGAGGAGAAAGGGGGATGTAGATGATGGTGAGGGTGGTGGGGATCACCTTAGGCCTAGGGTTACTCTAAAGCCTACCATATGTGGGACCCATTAGAGATTGTGTATATGTAATTAAATTGTATAGTTTAAGTTAATATTATATTTTTTGCGTATTTTTTTCTGAATGATAATTAGTTATCTTAGTCTTTATTATCGTTTATTAATAACTCATGCGACGCCCTAAATTAATTATGAAAAAAATCTCGACATATTCGAAATAAAGTAATGCCTTTACTAAACAATAAAACACTTAAATCAAAACCCTAAAAATAAAACACTTAAACCTAATGATAACAAGTTTCCAAACAAAACTTACTTCGGACACTTTACAACCCCTAAAACGACGATCCGAATGTTTAGGTATCCTTGATGTATTGAGCCTGCATTATTGTTCGCAAAAAAAAATCAAGTTCTATGTAAAACATTGACATTCCGGAGTCTTGAGACATGACTAATCTTTAGTTAAAATATAAAAAAAATGTGAATTTCAAACATTTGAAATTATAAAAAGTGTTAGGGGAAAATTGATCTACCCCTATTGGTCAGAAAATTCCTGAGCAAAAGGTATTAATGTCACTATCTGGTTTTGAAAATCACAAGCAGACAACATATAATGCTTGAAAATCCTTTTTGGTTATTTTAGCATGAACGTGAATTGATGATTGTATTGACTATTGACCCATGTTTCGCGATGTACAACCCTTTTTCTTTTCGAAACCTTTCCCTTTTGCTGTTGGAAAACGAAAGTGTGGAATAAGATAAGCATTTAAATTGTCATAGTCGATGGAGATGGACATTCCACTCCCCCACCCCACTTCCCCACACTCCATTTATTTCATGGGAATTAGTTTGTGAGGATAGTGGTACTCCAATCTCCAATAGTGATACTCAGATGCTTAGAAGAAATAATTCAGACATTTATCCTTTTAAATTGTTATTTTAGCCATTTAGTACATAGAAGTTTCAATTGTTGCATTTCAGCCAATTTGTATTTTTATCTTTAGGGGCACTGTCTTGCAATGGGATGGAGCCTAGAACTGTAAATGGGAAGCAAATGTTGGAATTGTACAGCTATTTTAGTTGTGATTTGTGAATGTATTCCCTATGAATGACATTATCCAACTTTTCTCCGTAAATTTCTATCTTCTCTTCTGTCTCTCACTTTCTTCTTCTCTTCTCTATTTTCTACTTTCTTCTTCACGTTTGAGCTCAAATTCAACTCCAGTCGGTATTCCTGGCAGTTGCTCTCTGAAAGTATACCGTGATATACACGGTATACGTGGCATAAACAATGCCTTGTGTGTACCGTGTATATACGGAAACACAAAACAGTTTGGAGTCCGTGATATAAATGCCGAGTATATCACGGTTTGGAGCTATATTTGGTAACATATTATTTGTATTTAGTATACCGTGATATACACGGTATACACGGCAATGCCTTGTGTATACCGTGTATATCACGGAAACACAAAAATAGTTTGGAGTCCGTGATATACATGTCGAGTATATCACGGTTTGGAGCTATATTTGGTAACATATTATTTGTATTTAATTAAGCATTGTACACTTACCGTAATTGTAGAATTATTGTACAAATAGAATAGGTTTTTGGGAGTAGAGTAGGAATAGGATTTTCTATATTATGGATATTGTAACTTGTATATATACTCATTCATTAATGAAAATAATCAAGGGATTATTCCTTTCATGATATCAGAAGTCTAGGTCTTGCTTCTACCGATTTTTCTCTCTTCTGATGTCTCGATTTTCGTGTCCATTCTCGAAATATGTGCACTACCTCCTCTCTTCCCAAATTTTCTTCCAAATTCCTCATTCACCTATTGTTCTTTCATTTTGTCTACATCAAAGAACCTGTTTCATCCTGCCCTTACTATTTTCAACATCAAGAACCACATCCCTATTGTTCTTGAGATGGAAAACGTCCAATATGCGATGTGGGCTGAATTGTTCAAAATTCACGCAATCTCACATCAAGTCCTCTATCACATCATTCCTCTCGTTGTCCCTACACCCGCGGAGGATCCTCAGTTATGGATCACTCATGATGCTACCGTCCTTCAGTGGATTTACTCCACTATTTCTACCGACCTATTACAGACGATCATTGAACCAGACACTACAGCGATGGCTACCTAGAATAGATTGTGTGATATATTCCAGGATAACCAACATTCCCGACTTTCCACCCTTGAGCAGGAATTTTCCCAAGTCAGCATGGAAGATTTCCCGAATGTTTCCGCTTATTGTAAACGACTCAAGAAATTGGCGGACCAACTCTGTAACGTTGGAGCGTCTGTTACCAATAATTGTCTTGTTCTACAAATGATTACAGGCCTATCTGAGACCTATAATGGCGTTGGGACTCTCTTCCGTCAAAGTGATCTGTTTTCCCATTTTTATCAAGCCCGTTCGATGCTCACGTTAGAGGAAGTCGGCTTGGACAAAAAAAAAGTGACTACCAGCACCAGTTCAGTGGCGATGATGACTTCATCCGATAACTCTCACGATTTTGTTGACAATTCGGACCAAAACCGCAACAACGGTGGCGGCAAGAAGGGGAAACACTTTAAAAATAATGGCAAAAATCGCGGCAGCAACAACAACATCAATCGGAACAGTAGCAACGCCGATAATAGGCCTCGGGGTACTAGGTCCCAACCCGTCTGGTCTCCGCCCTCGGCCCCTTGGCAGTGGGCCTGGACCAGCGGCTAGTGACCCAGTCCAGCCTATTGTCCGCCCAGTTATTTCCCATGAAATTAGGCCCCGGTCCAACCCAAGCACAGGCCCAATTTTCCAGGTCCTTACGGCAACAGTAATCAGCGATCTGGGTCAGGTCAGCAGGGGGCTCGTAACATGTCCTCTATTTTGGATTTCAAGGTTAATACTCCAATAGCTCTTTTTTGCACTGAGTCATTCTTGGAATTTTTTCAGAGTACATGGTATTTTCATTTTCAGATTTTCATCATCTCCACTGATACTACTGTTTTTTTCAATTTTAAATAGTTGACAGATTACTATGGGTTTTCCTATCAAATCAGTTGAGGCATCAAAAATTTGTATCCCGTATATACCTTTTTCAAAAGAGTCCATCATGGCCTTTGCAGATTCAACAATGATACTAGGCAGTTTAGCAATATTATACATAGTTTCATCCACTATTATTTTATCAATAAATCCGTAAGTAAATAGTTTTGATACTATATCTGAATTAGCATTTCACTGCATAAGAATCTGAGATATTTACTAAGCTTAGAACTTCTTAAAATATAAGGGTTAGATTTGTAGTCATAAAACTTATTTATTTTTTCATAAGCATTGGTATAATCTGGTGTGTATTTCAGTTTATCACACACTGATATTAATGTTAATATATGGGAAGAAGATGTTATTGAAGATGGTATAGTCGTAAGTTTTGATGCAATGGGTGCTGAAGGTTTAGTAGGATTGTTTGGTTTTTTAGAGGTAGTTATAGGTGATTTTGATTGATTCTCATTGGCTTGTAAGGTTTTCAGGTTTTTTTGGTCTTGTAAGGCTTCTCTGAGTTGGTTTACAAGATGGGTACATTCTTGTATTTTTGTTGTTATGGTCTCATGAGTTTGAGTAATAGCTTCCATGACATTGGTAATATATTCTTCAAAGTTATCATTAATTGACATTGTTGTGCGTGCTAAGAAAATTAGCTAAAACATTCTTAGTTGCAGATATATTCTTAACAGTAAAATCGTAACAACAAAAGAACGATTGCCATTTTCTTCTCTTATTAATTTCTGGTAAAGTATCTATTTTATTAGTTATAAATGATTTTACTTGGGTATTATCAGTTCTAACTATAAATTTTACTAGTAATAAGTGATAATGGAATTTCTTTATTCCTAATTTTACAGCAAATAATTCTTTTTCATTAATATGATATTTTTTCTCATTTGATTTCCATGTTTCTTCTCCATATCCACATATTAGTGATTTTTCCTTATCTATATCACTTGTATCATAGGCTATGAGAACGGTTCCCCATCCTATGTCACTTCATCAGTATAAAGTTCTAATTGGTCTTTTTCAGTTGGTATTTTATGTTTTGATAAATCTTTTACTTTTTCTTTAATTTCTTTAATAGTTTTATCATGTATTTCAATCCATTCAAATATTTTATTTTTTCTAGTTAACTCTTGCAATGATTTTCTTAAAAGTGATAAGTCTTTTATATGGTCTGAAGCATAATTTATTATTCCTAAAAATTGTTGTACTTCCTTTTTATTTTCTAAGTTATCCTTAAAATTTTATTTTTGTTACAACATGTTCTTGTAATTGTAATCCTTCTTTATCTATAATATATCCTAATATTCTATACGGTTTCTGAAAATTTCAGATTTCTTTACAGATAATAATATTTCATGTTGTTTTATAGTCTTTACAAAATCTTCTAAATGTTTTATATGGTCTTCTAAGTTATCACTATAAATGAGTATGTCATCAACATATACTATACAAAATTCTTTTAATTTTCTGAATACTTGATCCATTCTTCTCTAAAATATTTTATGGCATTTTTTAATCCAAATGGTAGTACATTCCATTCATAGTGCCCTTGAGGTGCACTGAATGCTGTCAAAGATTTTGATTCTTTTGTTAATTGTATTTGCCAAAATTCGTTTTTACAATCAAATTTACTAAACCATTTTTCCCTCCTAATCTGTTAATAAGGTTTCTTTATATGGTAAAAAGTATCCATCAAAAATAGTCTTTTTATTCAGTTCTCTATAATCTATTACCATTCTAGTTTTTCCTCTTTTCTGTTCACTATGTTTTCTTACCAAAAAGGTTGGGTTACTATGCAGACTTTTACTTTCTTGTATTATCTTTAAATCTAATAATTCCTTTATCTAGATTTCAAATTCTTTTTGGTCTGTTGGACCATATCTAGTAGGCGTACATCTAATTGTATCATTAGGATTTATTAATTTAATTTCAACATATATTTTTTCTTTTTCCCATAATTGTACATGGTTTTCTCCAAAATTCATTTTAAATATCTTAAGATATTTTTCTTTTAATAATTCTAGGTTGTTATTTCTATCTAGTTTTAGATTACACATTCTTAGCGTTTGTACTGGTAATGTATTTTTAGTATTATCCATTTATTACAAGGTGTTTGTAGGCTTAAAGTATTATTATTTATGACTTGTGTTTTAAAGAACTCTAAGAAATTATTTCCGAATAATACTTATTGTCTCATATTATCCTCTTGATATATCATGGGTAATCTAAATATTGTTTTATCTAATATTAATCTCATATTTTCTACTATTATGTCTAATTTTTTGACATGTTCATTGAACCATGTTACTTTTATTCTATGTGTTTTAGATTTTTTCCTTCTATGTAATGCTAACACTTCTTTCTTTGCTAAACATATGTCTTCTCCACTCTCTATAAAAAAAATTATTTTATTATTTTATTAGGCTTATATTCTAAAAGAATTTCTATATAAATTGCTATCATTTAATCAGGTTGTTGAATATTAGTATCTTGTATGTCTATTTCTTTTATTATACTATCTATTTTTTGGATTTTTTGCCATGTTATTTCATTCAACATTTTCCTTATTTTATTAAGATTCTTAGTGACCTTTTTATATCTATCATGATAGTATTTATATCTTGTTTCACTAGTAATTGTACTAAATTTATAGGTGTATTCTCTTTCACATTATATCCCGTAATCTCTTTCTTCTAACATTTTCCTTTTTTCTTCTTGTAATTCCATTTTATTCTTAACTACTGTCATTATCTTAGTTTTGGTTAATAAAGCTAATATTTTCTGGTTTTGTTTCACTTTCTTCTTCAGTTTGGCTAATATAGAAATCTTCGTATTCATACAAGTTATTATTATCTTCTTTTATCTGTTGTAGATTTATGATAAATTGTGTTGTATTTATATATTTGACATATTTTTGTTTTAATTTCGGGCATTTATTAGCATAATGTCCCTTTTCATTACAATTCCAGCATTTGCATTCACTAGATTTTTCTACTAAGGGTCGTATATGATTTCTTTTTCTAAATTTCCTTTTATGCTTAAATTTTTTTCTGGTCTCTGAAGTATTTCTATATTTTCTAAATCTCTTTTTTCTATAATTTTTATAGTATGGTTTAGTATATCTATCATACCTTTTATATCTTTCCTTATAATTATCATGCCTTCTATATCTTTCCTTATAATTCTTTTTATGTCTCTTATATCTCATTTCTTTTCTTTTATCATCACATCCAAATACTAGTCTTCTTTTCGTAAATTCACATATTTCTCTTAATCATGTTTCTTATCTTTTTTGACTTTCTGTTGTATTCTATATTCTTCACATTTCCTCATTAAATAGGCTCTTATTGCTCTTATTCTTTCTCTTAGGGTATTTTCTTTTGGTTCTAACTGACTATATTCTTTAGAGATTTCAATATTATATGGTACTGGTAAATGATCATAATAAATTTATTGATATATTAAGGCTTCTTGTAGCAGGAATCTTGCTTCATAGAAGAATTTACTAAAGCTTATTGTATATTCTGGCAGTTTATTAATTTTACAACATTTCATATTATTTAAATTCATTATAATTTTAATTTTTCTTTATGCAAATACTGTTTCTCTTGCTACAAACCATTTTTCTCCTAAGAATTCTCTTTTTAATATAATATCAAATATTGTTAGCATAGTCTTCCAATCTCTTGCATGACTAAATACTTCTCCTCTTAGCTGATATGTTATAGACTCGATCCAAAATGCTACTTTTCCAGTTAATGTCTTAGATATTAGATCATACATATAGTCTAAATTATCAGTATGTGTAGAATTCATTTATGCTATATACATTCCAAGGTTCCAGTCATTTATTCTTCTGCTTACTTCTTGTTCATCATAAACATTATCTAAATTTAAAAAGTATCCATTAAGGCTTACTCCTTGTGACGTTGATCCTATAAATTCTTTAAATTCTACTTGTTATTCTATTGGTATGTGTTCTGGTAATTTATTACGTCTTCTTGCTATTATTTCTAGGTTTGGGTCTAGTAGTTCTTCTTCAGGATAATCATTTGCATCTTCGTTTGTAATATCTTCTGTGTCTTCAGGTCTATTAAATTCTTCTTCTATATCACTTTCTGGTTCTTCTTCTATGATTGCATTAACATTTTTCATTTTTTCTAGGGCTTCTATTATTTGATTATTTTCTTTCACAATATCATTGTTTTCTTCATCTTCTATTTCCTCTATGAATCCTGTTAGTTTTATTCCTTGATGTATTTGAGTTTCTATAGCTAATTCATCTTCTCTTATAAGGTTAGTATTGGAAATTTACTAGTGTGGAATTAAGTTTATCCCATTAATTATGACTCGAACAATTGGGGCCCCGCACATCGAAAATGTCGTTAATGAAAGAGATATTGGTACGTAAGTGAAATGTTTGAGACATAAAATGATGGACGGTTATTGGCTAAATAACAAGTGTTCCACGTTGGTAAACGAAGGAAGGATTGTGTGAATTGTAAGATGGTACGGGTCGAAAAAGGGCCGCGGCTAGGGATGGCAACGGATCGGATCTGGATCGGATCCTACTAGATCCAGATCCAGATCTATTTTTCATACATGTATCCAGATCTATCGAGTCCATAAAAATCATATCCAAATCCGGATCCATTGGATCCACCGGGTCCACGGATCGGATCTGGATCTACATGTAAATTTTTTTGGCTTGAATAATATTCCCACATGTTGAAACTTTTATGACAAAATGAAACGCAATCTGATTGAAAAAAAAATGATTGAGTTCATTCAATCAACCTACACAAACATGACACCATTCTTCCAAAATACTGAACAAAGTTTTATTATCACAAGAAAATAAAGACAATTGACTTCATTAGTAATGTTGAACAAGTTACAACTTTGAGATAATTTTGGAGGCTTTAGTGTAGTTCTACTGATTGAATTCATTAAACAATATAAAACAATGTCAGTCATATATCAAAAGTCCCATTTTTTTTGCTGATCAAACAAATGAGAGAAACTTAAAGCTTACGGCTAGCAGATTCAAGAAAGGAAAATTTAAATAAGAGTGACAATTTTTTCTTTTTATAGAAATGAAAATATGGGAAACTGCAGAGAGCATATAGGTAAAAGAAATGAAACTTCAAAGATAAATTACATGGCTATGTGACTTGTGCCTTATCCTGGTTCAACCTTTTACCCAGTACATAAATTATGAAAAACAATTAAGAAAATACTTATAAAATTACATTCTAGGTTATGAATATATTTAATAAAAAATGGATCCACGGATCGAATCTGGACTGGATACGGATCTCAAATACAGGATCTAGATCCAGATCTGATCCGTCAGAAATGGATCCGGGTCTGATCCGGATCCGTCGGGTCTAAATTTTGAAGATCCATATCCTATAAAATGGATTTGGATCCACCGGATCCGGAACGGGTCCAAGATCCATTGCCATCTCTAGCCGCGGCGCCTCCCGGACTAGGCCGCGGCGTCGGAGCGCCGCGGCGCCCCCCAAGCTAAGTCGCGGCGCTAATTGCATGTTTGGCATTCTGGAGCGGCGGCGCTAAATACTGCAGCGTCGTGGCGCTTCCCAGGCAGTGTTTGCTCGACGGAATCCCAAAGGTTTGTCTATTGAGGTGGTTTCAATGGCATTGAATCCACTCAATAATGGCCATTACTTGGACCATTATGTTGTTGCATTACTTAGGGTTAAATATCATCCATTACATAGCAACTGAATGTCATTATGGGGCATTTAAAAGGTCATCTTGCACACCTATAAATTGAGGCCTTTGGCTCAATTCTATAGATGTACAAAAATGAACAAGTGAACAGACTTGCAAGTTAACAACACCACAAAGAAATTCATTTTTCTGATAAGCAATCCTTCTATTAGCAATCTTCATTATTAGTGTTCTTCGCTGGGATCATTTGTGTAGGCTTTGCACATTTGATAGTTTGTTGTTTCATCTTGGGAGACTATTGTCCACACTTTCGTAAAACCTATATACGGGGGCAATCTTGTCTTAAAGACAGAGAGCTATCTCTCGACTCAGCCGGTGGTGTTATGATTATCTAATTGGTTGCTAAGTATTTCAGGTGTCAACTTGATTCTCAAATGACTCTAACCGTTCGGATTTTCAGCGGATCTACAAGACACAAGTGTAGCAGTTCATGTTCTTGTATTTCCCAATACAAGATCCATATTTGAAGTTCCAATTCAATATCAAGATATTGACAACTTGTTGTAATCTTTGTTGTTTATCGTTTCGATCACTGTAATAGTTATTCTCTATTCTCGTACGTGCTTTACATATCCAACAATTTTAAGACAATATTGTATTAGTGCTCGAAAGATGTGTGCCACAGGATATGGTCCCAAATCTGGATGTGGTTTTCTTCTTGAAAACAACTCTATTGACAATTCTGTTAACAGTTCAAACACTATCTCTGTCAACAACCGTGCTTTCAAATCTTGTCCTAGTCTTGGTTCTCTCTTTGACGACAGTTACAAATCTATTTCCGTCAAAGGTGGGATCTCTGGATTTGATGTTGAGCTTCAAGATACCGTTGATAGTCATGCTAGTACGGCTAAAGATCAAGGATGAGTTGGTGTACCGCTCCCGAAGGTGGTGGACCAAGTGCCCACAAGAGGCTGAGGATGTCAACTGGGACAAGAGAAGAAGGCTGAAGATGATGTTCTATCATGTAGCAAAATGCCTATATCTATCCCAGACAAAGGATCCGAATTATGGCAAAGAAGATATGGACACTCAGTCTAACTGAAGTAGGCCAGAATCCAAAAGGTCTAAGTTAATATTCCTTCCTTATCTATAATGTGTTTAGTTAATATCTGAATAATAGTGTCTAAAGCAAGGTTGGAAATATGAAAATATTGTCATTGAAAACTTATATTCCCTACACTCTAAAATCAATTATTGAATTTTCTTCCTTCCCGGTTAAAGATTGGACTATTGTAAACAAAACTTAAAAGATCCGTTCTTTTGGGTGTAATTATTAAAAGTGTGTAAAGTATGCTCGCACATACGAAGGAGAGAGATCCACTGACTGTGCGAAAAATGTTACCACTCTTAAGTAAGCGCCAGAGATTTCCCTGGGCACCAATCACAAGGGAAGAAGACTAAAAGATAATAGATTATCTTAAGACGTTGAACCTGTCACACTATTTGACAGAAGATCCTTCATTTGATAGGATGATATTTGACACTCAGTCATACAAAGCCTACGGGCGACTAGAGTGGGCCAGAATTCATTTGATAGGATAATATTGGACACTCAGTCGTACAAAGCCTACGGGCGACTGGAGTGGGCCAGAATTCATTTGATAGGATGATATTGAACTCTCAGTCGCACAAAACCTATGGGCGACTGGAGTGGGCCAGAATTTCCAGGTCTCAAATGATCTGAAGGCTAGAAGAAAGGCAGAAAAGGAATGGACACCTAGTGAGGTGGGCCAGAGTTTCCAGGTTTTAAATGATCTGAAAGGCCAGAAGAAAGGCAGAAAAGTAATGGACACCTAATAAGGTGGGCTAGAGTTCTCCAGGTCTTAAATGATCTGAAGGCCAAAGAAAGGCAGAAAAGTAATTGGACACTCAGTCTGCCAAAGCAACTGGAGTGGGCCGGAGTATCCAGATCACATATGATCCGGTTACGCTGTAGCCACGGGCAAGAGGTTTTTCATGTGAAGCAACGCCACCTCTAAAGTAGAAGGGGTTGGAGAGGTTGTCCTCAATAGGACTTCAGGGAATGGGATCACTCTAAAATGAGGTGATACATGTCTCAAACTTGGTTTAAGGGACGATGTTGGTCAAGCTGGTTTGAGACTAGTCCAATAGTTCTGTAATAACTAAGAATGGTACATTATGTCTATAGCTAAATGAATGATATATTTGTAATTCGTGCATCTATGCCATCGTAGATTAAGACACGTTAAATAGAAAGTCATTCTAAAGCTAACGAAGTTGAGACTGTTGCCTTCTGTCGACATAAACCCTCAAAATGAATGTGAGGTAGGCGAAGAGGCAAAATCATCTTTCCATTCCGTCAAAGGAATAGCGAAATAAGCACCGCTCCTCTAGAACTTAGTCACACCTATATGGGTGATTTAAAGTTTGTACAAAATAGAGGGGAGAGACAAGTACTTTGTGACATTCATTGATGATGGTACAATGTATTGCATCCTTTGTTTGTTGAAAAGCAAAGATGAAGTTGTTGCAGCGGATAAGCACTACAAAGCGAAAGTTGAAAATCAACTAAGCCTACGGATTGAGGAATTCGTAGTGATAGAGGGGAGAAATGTGAAGCAGCGTTCATCAAACGACTGCTCATTACTCACCTCAGTCTAACGGTGTTAGCCAAGTGCAAAGTCGTACGCCCAAAATATGTGGGACAAGGCGATCCTTACCGCTAATGCGATTCTCAATAGAACTACGCATAAAGATAAGGATAACCCTCCATGTGAAATATGGAAAGGATCCCACCTATAAATTTTGTGTTATGGGGTGGCTTGGTAGAGGTTGGAATACTGAAACAGGTCAAGTTAGACCTAAGACTGCAAATTGCACATCCACTGGATCTGCAAATAACAGTAGTGCTTATCGCCTCTTGGTGTCAAAGAATGTTGAATTCTTTGAGGATAACTTTCCTTGAGAAGGAAAAATAAGTAATTGCTCGAGGTTAACAAGACCCGTGAGTGCCTGATTTTCCGGAACCAGACGTTCCAGAGCTACAAGACTCGGAAGTTGCTGATTATCAGGAACTTAATATTTCAGATCTATAGAACTCAAGGATTCTAGATGTTGAACCGAGACGGAGCAAAGAGGGGACAAAGACTTGTTTCAGCCGTCTAGCTTGTATGGTTGAGAACAAACCATGGATAATTAACAAAGAATTGTCATCTCCAGAAGCGCTACTTTGCAAAGAAGCTGCAGAGAGAGAAATAGATTACATCATATAGAACCATACTTGTGTAATGGTTGACCTTCCTTCGGGAAAAGAACCTTTGGGTTGTTAAAGTGGATACTCAAAAGTGAGTACAAAGTAGATAGATCTACTGACGAGTTTAACGCCTCGGCTACTTGTACATGTGCTCCCCTGTGAATAGCTTAACATCCAGGGCCATTACAGTCTTGCGTGACATGGATGTTGAAACAGCCTTCCTAACCGGAGAGTTGGAAGGGGAGGATCAGAGTTGGTTTGTTGGGCTTCTTCCTGAACTTTCATTTTGGTCCCTGAAATGTTTACATTTTGGTCCTAGAAGTTTCAGATAAAACAGAAATAATGAATCTGACAACAGAAATATTGACTCTGAAGTTAGAAAGCTAACAGTTGAAAAAACAATAGTCTGAAAGTCGAAGTCATATTGAAACAAAAGTCTCGATATGAAATATATGGGTATCACATATGACATCTTAGGAATTGGGATTTCTAAGACATCTAACGGACTGGTCTAACTCCAAACTCAATTGTGATAGTCTCGTTGAAGCCTCCAATGGATATGAATCATAGAACTGATTGTAATCATGGTGCACCCATTAATAAGGAGCGATATGCGCAGGTCACATGTAGTTCAATGTATTGTACACACTACAACTGACCTGGTATCGGCTTATAAAGCAGATCAGTTGAACTAAGGTTCACTCGTGATTCTGGAAATGATCGATAGAAGGTGTTAAGTCAGATATGACAAATATCTGAAATATTCGCTTATCTACGGAATTTGGTATTCTGGATGTCCAGCGGTTCTGGGAGAACACAGTGATGCAAACTGGACATCAGATATGAAGAACATCAAAGCCACAAATAGATGTGTATGGTGTGTCTTGGAAAATCCTCTAAGAAAACTTGCATCAGTCGATTCATGATGGAATCAGAGTTTATCGCTTTAAACAAAGCATGAAAAGAAGTTGAGTAACTTCATGACTCCTTAGAGGGCGTCCCTTATTGGGAGAAATCCGTGCCTTCAGCAGTTATACACAGTGACTAGCCGATCGGCTTCAGGAAGGGCACGGATGACGGCGTCTGGACATATCTGTCGGAGACATAAGACCGTATGGCATTTGATCACCACGGGTGTCACTTCCTTGATTACTAATCAAAGGATATAGCGGACCCTTTAACTAATGGACTATCCGAAGATCAAGAGTTCTGCTTGTCTAGGGGAATGGGCTTAAAACCCAAACAATACGAACTTTGCGGTGGTAACCCAATCATACTGACTGGAGATCCCAAGAATTTGGTTCAATGGGAAAACTAACCTGCAAAAGGTTCAGTTGAGCGCTTCGGTGAAAGCAAGAGCACTTCGGATTATGATTTCTGTAAAGAAACGTAAATATAAAGTCGTTCCCGCAATAGACATTAAAGTGCTACCTGCATGGTGGGTAAAGGTTAAGCTTCCAAACCTTTAACGATCCTCAAACGGTTGAGGTTAAGGTTGGAGAAACTTTTAATGATTCCTAACACTTGTGAAGAGGGGTATAGCATGATACCTTGTAGGAGATCACCTATTTAAGTGCGAGGACTGTCCGCCTCAAGTGAACGTACTTAAGAATTCAAGTGTGTCCACGGCCACAACGGACAGAACAATAAGAAGAAACGAATAAAGGGGAGGTATTGTGTTGGTACCGTTGTCTAGGCTTACATTAAAAACTGACGGTTCAAGACATCGCGTTCACCGCGCAGTAAGTAAGTCCGATGGTATTCAACTAGGGAAGGTTCAAAGCGGAAGCTACCTCTCCTGATGCAATATCTTTTCGCTGAAAGATTGCTGAAAGTAGGCACCTTGCGTGTGCACCCAAAATCTCTTTCAAGAGGGGATTGTTGTACTAATGTGGAATTAAGTTTATCCCATTATTTATGAATCGAACAATTGGGGCCCGCACGTCGAAAATGTCATTTCCACACACGTGCAATCTTAGTGTCAAGTATCGTAAATTTCTTTAATGAAAGAGATATTGGTACGTAAGTGAAATGTTTGAGACATAGAATGATGGACGGTTATTGGCTAAATAACAAGTGTTCCACGTTGGTAAATGAAGGAAGGATTGTACAAAGTGTAAGATGGTACGGGTCGGAAAAGGGCCGCAGCGCCTCCCGGACTGGTCCGCGGCGTCGGAGCGCCGCGGCGCCCCCCAAGATGAGTTGCGGTGCTAATTGCGTGTTTGGAATTCTGGAGCCGCGGTGTCGCGGCACTAAATGCTGCAGCGTCGCGGTGCTTCCCATACAGTGTTTGCTAGACGGAATTCCAAAAGTTTGGTTGTTGAGGTGGTTTCTATGGCATTGAATCCACCCAATAATGGCCATTACTTGGACCATTATGTTGATGAATTACTTGGGGTTAAATGTCATCTATTACATAGCAACTGAATGTCATTATGGGACATTTGAAAGGTCATCTTGCACACCTATAAATTGAGGCATTTGGCTCAATTCTATAGATGAACAAAAATGAACAAGTGAACATACTTGCAAGTTAACAACACCACAAAGAGATCAGCTTTTCTGATAAGCAATCCTTCTCTTAGCAATCTTCATTATTAGTGTTCTTCGCTGGGATCATTTGTGTAGGCTTTGCACATTTGATAGTTTGTTGTTTCATCTTGAGAGACTATTGTCCACACTTCCGTAAAGTCTATATACGAGGGTAATCTTTTCTTAAAGACAGAGAGTCATCTCTCGACTCAGTCGGTGGTGTTGTGATAATCTAATTGGTTGCTAAGTATTTCAGGTATGAACTGATTCTCAAAGGACTCTAACCGTTCGGATTCTCAGCGGATCTACAAACCACAAGTATAGCAGTTCATGTTCTTGTATTTCCGAATACAAGATCCAGATTTGAAGTTCCAATTCAAGATCAAGATATTGACAACTTGTTGTAATCTTTATTGTTTATCCTTTCGATCACTGTAATAATTATTCACTATTCCCGTACGTGTTTTACATATCCAACAGTTAGTAGTTTCTTTTTCAGTTCTGCTAGCTGAACTTTCATTACTTGTTTCATATATTTTCTTTACTTTCTGTTTTCCTTTCAAATGTGTTACCGTTGTTCGTAGTATATATAATTCTTTTTTTAATCCATTTCTTGTTTAACTTTGTTTAGTTCGTGTTTTGTTTGTTTTAGTTCTATTTTATGATATATATTTTTTGTTCTTTCTTAGTGTCAATAAAACTATGTTTGTATTTTTTATATTTGCTTAACCATTCTTCATTCTCACGTGATATTAATTTTGCATTTTCTATCTTTAATTCTAATATTTGTTGCTCTGGTTTGTCTAGTTTTAATTGTAAAAATTCTGTTTTTAAGTATCTTTTAAGTAAGTATTTTCATCTTTTGAAGTGTTATCATTCTTGTTTGGTATATTTTTAGAGTCTTTCTTTCTTATGGGTTCATACTTATATCATTCTCGTTCTATTATATTTTGTCCACGAATTTTAAGGAATGTTATCACGTTAGGTTCTTGGTCCGTCATTAAAATTGTCCTTTTTATGTAATATAGCTAGATTATCTATTGTTTTTCTACTGATTCTGGTAATTTATGTTTTATTTCACTTATATCTACCATTAGGTTCTTTACTTCTTCTTCAAACATCTATTGGTACTAATTCTGATTGTTTAGGGGTTATTTTATTAATTGTTTCTTCTGAATTCGTGTTGATTCCTTCTCCTATTACTTGTTTACCTTTATTTATATCTACTACTAATATATTAAGTTTTTCTAGTATTATTTTAAATGTTGACACTTCAGATACATTCCATAATTTTGTCAATTCTTCTCTTATTAATTCTTGTATTTGTGTCTGATTTTCTTTTATTTCATCCATTATTATTAGGGTATTCTTTATCTGTTCTTTTACTATTATTTCTTTCCATATTGCATCTATCTTCTCGTTAGGGTTACTCATGATTATTTATCATTTTCTTTCATCTATTTCCCATATCTATCCATTTTTATCAAATTTATTATATTGTTGCTCTAATTATTTTATATCATTTTTAATTCCATTTCTTTTGCATTGTATTCTAGATATTTAAGTTGAGATATTATTTCTTCTAATAAAACTGTTTTTATTATTTTTAATTTTTTTTTCTTTATTATTTTTTTTTGGATATTCATATTTTATTTACAAATCTTGTTTTCCTTGGTCATTTATTTCAATTCCTTCATTGTTAATTCTGTAATCTATCATAGTTAAGAAGTCACTTCCTAGTAATAATTCATTGAAACTATCATATTCAATTACTCCTATATTTATTTTATATTCTAAATCTTAGATTTTGAATTTTAGGTTAATACTTTTAGTTATTATTATTTCTCTTTCATTTTCAGAATAGCTACAAGTTTGTGGTTCTATTAAGTTACAATATTTTTCGTTAATCTTTCTTATATGTATAAAACTCTTAATAGCTCCTGTATTTATTTCAGCTATGCAATCAGTTGTTATCATTCCATTGAATATTATTACTTTAATTCTTAATCTATTACTGGGTATATTTATTAAGTCTAATGTTCTTGATTGACCAAATATTAAGCTGGCTTGTGTTGATATCATTGGTTCTTTTTTAATTATTAGTCTAGATCCTTCTAACACGTCCTCTATCTTGAATTTTAGGTTAATACTTTTAGTTATTATTATTTCTCTTTCATTTCAGGATAGTTACAAGTTTGTGGTTCTATTAAGTTACAATCTTTTTCGTTAATCTTACTTATATGTATAAAACCCTTAATAGCTCTTGTATTTATTTCAGTTATGCAATCAGTTGTTATTATTTCATTGAATATTATTACTTTAATTCTTAATCTATTACTGGGTATATTTATTAAGTCTAATGTTCTTGGTTGACTAAATATTAAGCTAGCTTGTCTTGATATCATTGGTTCTTTTTTAATTATTAGTCTAGATCCTTCTATTTGTGGTCTTATTTTTTGTAATGGTGTTATGGTTCTAGCACTAAAATCCATATTTATTTCTTCTGGTATGGTTATCTTAGCATTTTCTTTATGTTCTATTTGTTTTAATATCTCTTGATACATTTTTTTTACTAAAATATTCATTTCATGTTATTTTTTCACATGATGATTTCATGTTAAGGCATATATTATTTTTGTTTCTATGCTTATGACTTTACTACCTTGTGGCATCTTTATTCCTTCTAGTTTATAATATAATGTTAAGCTAAGTCTCTATGTTCATCTTTTAATTAAATACTAAAATCTGGTTGTACTGTAAATTTCAGTTTTTGATATATCAAATTTCCTTTTATTACCGATATCAAAGCATCTTGTAAATTTTCTAATATTATATCATCTACTATGTATATTTGTATAGATGTATCTATATTTTTCTGAAAATATATTTTTATGGTGAATTATACTCCTCCAAAGTATATATTTCTATTTTTTTGCTTCTGTAGTAGATAATTTCGCTAATTCTCTTTTTATTATTTCATATGTTAGCGAATTTATTTTTGCCCTTCCATTAATACTAGATGTGTCTATTATATTTTCATGTTTCTGTGCTATATATCTTACTTCTTTGTTTCTTTCAAACCACTTAGTTTTAAATATCTTCTTAATTGATAATTCTTCTTTTTCATCTTGTATTTTTTTGATATATTTCTGATGTAAAGCTTAAAGTTTGTGTTATTCATCCTTTATATGTATCCATCTGGTAATATGTTTTATTTGAATTATCTACTATTTCTTTTTCTTTATCCATTGATTAACTTGTCAATATACTTATATTGTTCTAATATGACATCTTTTTGATCTTTTATTTAATTATTTTTTTATTATTTCTCTTAATTTTCTTCTCTTATTTTCGTATTTTCCTCATCTTTTTATCTTAGTCTTTCATCTTTTAGTACTAACATGTTTCTTAGGGTTTTAATAGTATCTTCTTGTTCATATATCTGTTGGGAATATTAATCCAAACGTTGATCTCTTTCTTTTATAAGATTCATACTCATTCTGCAGCTGGTTAATATCCCTATTATATGTAAACGGTTTTCAGCTATTTTTTGAAGTTCGTTTAATTAATTTTCATCCATAATGACTTGTAGTCATCTATAAGTCCGTGTTTATATCTGCTATAAAATGAGTTTGTATATTTATTTCTCTGTGTAGAGTTCATAGTTCTCTATATGCTCTTATATTATCATTTATCATGTCTTTTGATCTTTTTAATGATAATAATTCATTTTGATATTTTATTATTTTTTCGTTTTGATTTCTTCTTTCTATTAAGAGATGTCTTAATTCTTTACATAACCATTTTGTCTTATTTAATCTATTAATTTATTCAAATGACGGATGTTTCTTCATTTTATATTTTTATTCTTTTTTCAGGCTACCAATTTTGGTGTGGATCTTTTCATCATTTATAGACTTAGAGGAGGGTAGAATAATAGATGGTAATTTGATATAAGACATAATATACGAGAGAGAAAAACTATTTGAATCTAATGCTATTTCAAGCCTAACAAGTAATTCTTGAACTTTTGATCGTAATGAAAATCTTCAACATGCTAAATTTCGAACACCGCAGTGTATGTGTATGACTAGAAAAAGGAAACTCCGTGCTTTGCACGAGCCTAATATTTGTTTATAATTTTAATTAATATTTTGAATATTTTTTTCATTTAATTTTAATATTTAAATTATAATATTAAAATATTAAATTGATCTAAATGAATTTAACTTCACAAATTAATTGAATTAACCCCGATAAGTAAAAATATCACATAAATTAGAATAGTGAATAACAATTTGTTACTATATACAATAATATTTTTCATTTGCCGTATTTCAAGAGAGTTCATTAGGTACAACCAAGATCGAAATGTACACTTATGGTCATATTATTATTTAATTGTAATTACTATCACTTTAAACTATCATCATATTATTTAATTTTAAGCATAGATGTCATTATTATGCTTCTGCAATATCAATATTCTAAATTTTCAATTTCATATTATATTATTGAAAGAAATAATCCTCTTGATTATTTTCATTAATTGAATAGGTATATATACAAGTTACAAAATAGGAGAATCTTATTCCTATTCTATTCCTAAAACCTTATTCTACCATAATTCTAACTATACAATTATGGTACATTTATATCCTAATTATGGTAAGTGTATATCCTAACTTAGGTAACCAATACACTACAATATACACAAAATATACTTTCCTAATATACTGCTTCAGTCATTGCCCGAGCTGGGCTGGACTGCCACTGCTCCCGTGATGGGCCTGGACTGTTGGGCCAGTAATCTGTCCACTGTTGCTGCTTTACTGCTTATGTATACTGTGATATACACTGAAGCAGTGTATATCACAGGTATATTCCCTTATTTAACAATTATTCAATTTTTTTACTTTACACTTCAAATCTTGAACTATAAAACAGCTAATATATTTTTTTATGCTTTTTTCCATCGGATATTCATCGCTTATTTAGTTTTTATTTTTGTTGTTGCTTCTTTATTTTTCAAATATATTCTACTCTTAATTTTGGCGATTTACATTTGCTTTTCTCCTTCTTCCTTTTTTAACTTCCTTATTTTTTTCTTGTTATTTTCCCCATTTAACGGTCTAACATAAATATCGTGGGAAAGTAGTTTTCTCACTTTAAACTTAATTTTCTTTAAAAAATGATGGTTACAATTTTAATATGAATAAATTATTGATGAACTCAAAAACATATTTTAAATCATAAATATCAAGTGTTTTTTAAAAACTTTGTGTCTAGTCAATTATGATGAACATAAATTGGGACAGACGTGTACCAATAATGTTTTAACTCTATAATCTAATTTTTTCCACAAAATTAAAAAAAGTTAAATTTACAATTAAAAATTCAAGATTATAAAAATAAATAAGAAGTTAATTCAATATTACAAGTTACTTATAGAAAACTAATTTAACTTGGTTAATGAATCTAACAAGTACCGTAAGTATTAATAAAAATCTTACATTATAAATGATAATAACCAAACAGAAATTTTCATACAAAATTAAGTTAATAATAATACAACTAAACAATATTACTAGATAAATAAATAATGGTAACGAAATTTATGAATTGTTCTGTTGAAAAAAGTATAAAGGGTAGAAATGGTAGCTAGGTTGGGCTGGGCACGTGGGTTGGATAGTTAAAGGGCAGCCCGGTGCATTAAGCTCCATCATGCGCGGGATCTGAAAAAAAGTCAGACCGCAAAAGTCTATTGTATGCAATCTTACCTTGTATTTCTGTCAGAAATTATTTCTACAGCTTAAACTCGTTACTTCCTGATCACATGAGAAAAATAGTGTAATGATGATGCTAACATCAGCAGAGAGTAATTCAGTCAAAATACTAAACAATTATACCAAAGCCACAGTAAGATTCCTTTTTGGCATGTTATATTGTTCTCTTTTAACTGAAATAACCACAATACCCTTGAAATGCCAAAGCAGGTATGTTGACCACCTGTATGCCAACTCCCTCTTCTAATATAGCAGAATCTAAAATAATAAAATAAAATAAATATTAGCATTACCATTGTGTAATTATATATAGTCCTAATACTGAATTACAACATTTTATTGCCAAGAACCAGAAACTATGCAGTTTATTTATATAAAAAAAAGTCCTATTTGCAAGGGGGAAAATTAAATAGAGAGCAAGGTCCATTTGTACGAAGTAGAATTTTTTTGTCCACTTCGCGGTGAGTGGCTTAAACTGATATCAGTTAGTTTACATCAAAGGAATATTTACCAATCATAGCTAACTTTGAGAGATATTTATAATTAGTAACTATTATTTAATTTAATTACTTTTAATAGTTATAATTAATTTTCAATTTACATATTATAACTATATCAAATACACAAGGTTAATGACTTGTATTTTTCCCTAACCTCTCTCTCCTCCCTCACCTCTCTCTCCGTTCCCTCTCTCTTCTCCATCTCTCGCTCACCTCTCTCTATATGTTCCCTTTCTCTTCTCCCTCGGCTCTCAGCTCTATTCCCTCTCTCTTCTCCCTCGGCTCTCAACTCTCTTCCTTCTCTCTTCTTCCTCGGCTCAGCTTCTTCTCATATCTGGACCATACCGAGTTTTTCATGAGGTATTAACAAATTTAAGATCCAACATTGACATTTTTTTGTTTGAAGTCAGCGGCTATGGTTGTTGTCGTCGTCAACAGATCTAACAGAAACTAATCAATTTCTCATGAAATTAAAGTACTTACGGTGCCTCTTCTTCGTTCAGCATCAACAACCAAACCATCTCCAATCTTACACAATCGATTAAGATTGAGTTATTCTCACCAGATTCGGATCGTTTGAGATCGATCTGGGTGTTTGATTATTTTTTTCCTCATATCTGAGTGTTTTTAGTGTATTCGTCTTGCCGAAATCCATGGCTTCTTCTCCTTCTTATATCTCAGATCTGAGTGTATTTGAGTGTATTCGTCATTTTTAGTGTAAATATAAGTTATATGTATTTGACTGATTGTATTTTTGGGAAAATTAGATGTATTTGTTTGTATGTGTTGTTTGAATGATCTATATACATATGTTTGTATACAATTTTTACGAGTAAATACAGTGTATCTGAAATTTTGCATTTGAAATTTATTAAAATACATTCAAATACAGTCGAATACATTTAACCTTACGACGTCCGGCGGTAAACTTGCTGATCGGAGCTCGAATACATTCAATACAGTCAAAACAAAAGGATACATCAATATATAAATACAATAAAATACACAGCTCCTTCGTGTATTTAAATAAACTGGAATACACTCATTTTAAATACACATGTATTCAAAGAAAATAAGGTTACATGTATTCAAATACATTTAAATACACCCGACATCAAATAAGGCTGGATACAACTGAACAATGTATTCAAATAAACGGGATTTCCTAAAACTAGCTACAAATGGTAAATAAGGAAAAGATAGCTATGGATGGTTAGAAGCTCCTAAAATATAGTCATTTGTGTAAGTTACCCTTTAAATTAATGTGTATTCATATACTAAAGAAATCATTTTCCATTACAACTCATGTGTCTTGATAGATCTACGATGTCATTACTCGACTATATTATAAGAAGAATAGTTCAAGACGTGTGTGGAGGACATAAGATTAGAAATCTCCAGGGTGTTTTGTAAAGCCTATCATTGAATTAAAAAAAAGGTAATTCGGTACACTAAGATCTCGCTATGCGCGGGGTTCGGGGAAGGGCCGGACCACATGACTCTATTGTATGCATTCTTACCTTGCATTTCTGCAAGAGACTGTTTCCACGGCTTGAACTCGTGACCTCCAGGTCATAGCCTATCATTGAATCCCAAAGTATAAATTAGACTAGTGACAGAGTTATTAAAGCTAAGTATCAGAATCTAGAGATGATATATTACTTTGAAATAAGCTACAAATGATTATGACGGAAACTTGTTTAGCATAATATAGAAGCATGTTGACTGACCTTTTTAGGGTAGAAAAATTAGTCAAAACTCATTTAACCCGCCAAAATGCTCAAGATTTGATAGGTTGGATGAGACATAATTCTGTTCGATTGATTTGGGTACTAACCCATTTTAACCCTTGAAATAAAATGGCCCAAGTTTAACTTGTTAAGCTGCTCAAACCCAACCCACCTTGTTTTAAGCTTTTTAGGGGTCGTTTGGTAGTGTATTAGAAAAAATAATGCATGCATTAGCTTTATATATTACTAATATCTTATTTGGTACACTTTTTCATCTCATGTATAGTATACTTATATACTCTATTTGATATTATTCAATGCATAACTAATACCTAGCAAACCATGATATTAGCAATGCAATTATTTTAATACATGCATTAGATGGTTAAAAACACAATTCCCTATGAAATTAGGACTACAAGAAAATAGCAAATTTGTGACGGACGATTCTGTCACAATTTTCGTCACAAATTTGTGTTTTGTGATGGATTTGTGATGAATTTTGGACCGTCACATAGTCGTTCACCGTAATTTTTTGTGACGAAAAATAATACCGTCACAAATTTTAGTGACAGATTTATGACGGACCTGTCAGTCACAAATTTGTGACGGATGTGTTATTCCATCAGAAAAGTATTTGACATAAAATATATCAAAAGCGTCACAAATTGTGATGGATTAAAGATGAAAAATTCCATGACAAATTTGTGACGGACATATTCCGTCACAAAATTAAAGACAGGTCCCTCATATAGTATAGTATGAAGGATATTTTTGTAAACAATCAAAGTGCATTAGAAATTATGCAATGCATGTTATTTCTAATACACCAAATCAAACGGTGGATAAAAAATAATCTCTGCAAACCTCAACATATAATTTTTGTTTTGATAAATATATATTTAATGTATATTTACTAATTATACACTATATAAGTAAATTTTGACTTATAAAAACTGTATAAATATCGTATAAATTATGTATCCCTAAAGTATATGTATAGAAAATATATCATTATTGTATAATTTATGTATAATAAAAATATATATCAATGTATAATTTCTGTTTTAATAAATGTATATTTAATGTATACTTACTAAGTATACACTATATAAGAAAACATTGACGTATTATACACTATATAAGTAAATATCAACGTATAAGTAAATATCGACATATAAAAACTATATAAATATCGCATAAATTATGTATCCCTAAAGTATATGTATAGAAAATATATCCGAAAGTATATGTATAGAAAATATATCATTATTGTATAATTTTTGTATAATAAATGTATATCAACGTATAATTTTTGTTTTGATAAATGTATACTTACTAATTATATATGTTTTGGAATATTTCAAAGTATACTTACTAATTATACACATATTACACATGTTTTGAATATTTTTTGAAGGCTCAATATGATTTTTTTTCGTGATCTTTAGTCGTCGCCACAAATAGTCATGTTTCAATTTTTAATCGCCACAAAAAGTCCATTTTTTTATAGTGTGACCCGGATTGGGCTAACGCTCGGAAATAAAATGGACCGAATGACCAACTCGGATATTTAACCCAAAATAGAGCTTTTTGAAGCTTTTTTTTTTGTGATGGCCATATCATATCCTTTTTCCTTTATCCTTTTGGTACGATCTTCAATATTTTAGATTTGATATTTTTAATTGCCGGTTTTAATAAACAATAATAAAATCAAACCTAATCTGATATTAATACAAGGGTGACATTAAGTTGAATATCACCACCTATAATAATTACTAAGCACACGACAAACAAAATAATAGAGTAGAGTTTTGTGCGACTTTTTTTACAGAAAATCCACGTGGAAAGAAAGTTCTACAACGATACTCAGAGATGGAATGCCACATAAATATAGATAAGATGGGGACGTGATTATTGTGGCACACCACATCAACGTCACCTTATTAAAGCAACAGTTTAGGCGTTTTGCTATGCCATATGACATTATAATTTCATATTTTAATTTTAAATTGGTGGTGGTATATAAAATGTATACAAAATTTCAATTCTAACTTCGTATCATAATTTTAAATTTCATATTCTTCAAAAAGGCAAAATTTAGAATTTTAAATGTAAAATTGACCTATTAATTTATATTTTGTAAAAAAAAATTAGATATATTTATCAATTATTTATATTAAATATAAAAGAGCTAAAATCATCCGCGACCACCTTAACTTATCAACAGATTTTACTTAGACACCCCAAACTCAACTTATATGATTGAACAACTATATCATTCAGAATTTATACCACTTAAACAATTTTGGCTGATATCGCACATAAAGTGGAGTTTATGTGAGATCGGCGCGTGAGAGGCATATAACTAGCCCTTTTTCTTGAAAAAAAAATATTTTTCTTCTACCTTTCCTCTTTGCCATCACTTCCTTCACCACACCACCAATGTGGCGCCATCATTGTTGCTATGGGTGGCAGATGAATCGTTTGGATTGAAATTAGGCGGATCAAGATGAATTAAATCAATAGACAAATAAAAAAAATATGAAATAAAAATTTGATGATGGGTAGGACATGTGGTGGGGTGGTGGGGGTGGAGGGGGTAGGGGAGGTAAGAAAAATTTCATATTTTTAATAATTTTTTATAAAAGTAACAAAAAATATGAAATAGAAATTTGAGGATAGAGTGAGGGTGGAGGGTTAGGGCGGTAAAGGTGAGGTAAGAAAAAATTTCATAGAAATTTGAGAATGAGGTAGGGCAATTCGGTGGGGGTGGAGGGTGTAGGACGGGGAAGTAAGAAAAAGTTTCATATTTTTTATAAATTATTTATAAAGATAAAAAAAATATAAAATAGAAATTTGAGAATGAGATAGGGTGGGGTAGGACGGGAGGTGGGGGTAGATGGGGTAGGTAGGTAGAGGTGGGTATGGATGTAGTGGGGTGGAGTAGGCAAGGTAGGGGTGGTGTATTTTTATTGTTCCGAAATAATAATAAAAAATTAAAATAATTATTTATAAATAAAATTTTTAATGTAGAGTTGAACTCTAATTATTAAGATTGAACATTTTCATGGGACAAGTTTGAGCATCATCATGAGTTTATTTGAGCGGTTGATTTATGATGGATCAAATTAGCCTGGCGCAAACCAACTCATCGTAAAAAAAACTCTTGCCCAAACCCATGAAACGGCGGATCCTTTAGATTTGGGCTAATTTTGGCACCCCTAATGGCCGTCATACACTCTTCTTCTCCGGCCACTTCACCTCCTCCATCGCCGCCGTCACGCCCATTTCTTCCAAAAGCAAACCCATCATTATTGCTAATTACCTGATCGGTTAATCATGGATTACGCTTCTGATTGGTCGATTTTGTTCATTCTTGGTAGCTTGGTGATGGCGCAAAACTATGCGTTGAAGCTCTTCAACAAAAGGAGCAACAGAGGGATCCATAACGTTGAGCAATAAGGCTTCCTGGCCGTAATAATAGCCTTGATATACTCCAAATTGATAACATTAGCCTGTTCACGACCCAATACAGTAGATGGATAGGATAGAAGTGGGTCCAGTTCACCTCATGTTTTCCGACTTCCATAACTTGGGTCTGTCCAGTTGAATCCAATAGAAGCCATGACCATACCCCCCCCTCCCCGTGGCCTTCTTTCTTAACCCTATGCTGCCGGGGATGGAGCTGTTGGATCGGAGTAGATCGTCGGCTTCATCGTCCGGCGACGGAACGGTGAACTTCGACGGCGGAATCGACGTCGTTTTGTCCCCTAACTACCACACATGAGGAAATGGACAAAGCTTAGCCATTATGCTCAAATGCACCCGTTGCTTACCTAAGGAATTTTGGCAATAATTACGATAGATACTGGCATGGAGCTAAAAAGATCGGTTCAATAAAAGGATCCGACACAAAATCATAGGAAATAGGACAACAAATTAAAATAGAAAAATATAAACAATATAGATCAAAGGATAAGAAATTACGCAACCAATTTACAGTTATAAATAGTTTAAATATCTTATAATTATTTGGCCGAAAAAAAACAAATATTCATGTGAGAAGTCATCTGGTGACCGAAGATCGTCATACAAATAGGTAGGGGTGGCCAGTGGGCCGGGATCAGGACATTTGGGTCGGATTTAGCGGAATCGGGTCGGGCGGGACAGGAGTCGAGTCGGGTTGGGTCGGGCGGGATCGAAATAGGCGGGATTTGCCGATGTCCCGCCCCGATCCCGATCCCGTCTGAATCGAGTCGAGTCGGGATCCCGGGCGTTTTTTTTTTGCACTTAATTTAAAAAATAACATATATATAAAAACTCAATAATTAAACAAGATAAGATAGTGTAATAAAAATATTCCAAGACTGTTTTTGTGCCTCTTACATTATTTAATAGACATATGATTTTTTTGTAATACAAATACAATTGTCAAAATTGCAACTTTGTGGTGTTGTTCAATAGTTGCAAATTACATAGTAAAATTGCAATTAAAAAAATTACATTCTGAAAAAAACCTGTTCTAATTTCTTGATAATTTCCTGTGGTTCTTCGGTTGGAATTGGTATTTGTTGGTCAAATTGATCCACGTCGGTTCCACCACCTTCGGATAAGATTTCGTTATAGTTTTCATTTTCTTCTTCGTTGATCTCTGGTTGACCGCAGCTTTTTCGCTCTGCTCGTATCCAATCTCTGAATAATACTACAATCTCCAAGCTGTCTTCGGCTAATAAGTGTATGTGCTCTCCTATTTGATATCTGCCGGCAGAAAAAGCGCTTTCAGACGCCGTTGATGATACGGGAATGTTCAAAACATCTCGAGCCATCATTGAAAGTGTCGGAAAGGTCTTCTCATTCCCCCTCCAATATTTCAGCAAGTCTTCACGTCCTTCTTCATTCAGAACTGCTTGGTACGGTACAGAACCCTACAAAACAAAAATATCAAACTCGCTAATTTGGTTAGTAGCGGTACGGCCGCACATTCTATTTCTGAGGCTTTCAATACTAGCCGCAGAAACAGCATGTCTTTTGTGAGGTTGTGTTGAAGAAGAAGAGGATGGTATGGAAGTCGGTAGGTTGCTAGCACTTTCTTGTTGGTAAAACCTATATACTTTTTTCCATTCGTCTTCTGCGCTAGACAACACTTCTTTTTTAGTTTGTTCAATAGGTAGTGGGTGATTTGGATTTTTGGGACTTGGAGGTGGTAGTACTTCTATACAATCGTAAATAGTTTCAATAAGTGATTCAGTACCGTCTATTTTAATAGTCGGATTTAATACAGCACCAATAATATAAATAATGGGAATAAAAATAAAATATTTTTTTATTTTGATAAATATTTTTTTAATAGCTGTCTTATAAGCTGGTTTTTTCATATATTCACTAAGTAATAAAAATATTAGAGATATATAAAACAACATAGTTGAAATAGTCGGATAATATATACCGGAAAATTCTTTTGTTGTTTGAAAAAAATTCTCTAAAAATACAATAAGTTTGGAAATTTTTACCCAATCGCTATCTACAACCATATCAGCTGAATTTTGATTATGAGAGTTAAAAAAATAAAGTTATAGGTTTTCTATAATCATAAGCAACAAGTAGTTGCTCGTATAAATAATTTCACCTAGTGGGTACTTCTTCTGGAATTTTTCTATAAGGTAGTTGACAATTGTGACAAATTTTTTTATATTATTTTCTTCGTTGTATTCTATTATTTTTAAAAATAAAATTTATAGCAAATTGTATTTTATTAAGAATGTCTTCAAAAAGTGATAGACCATCCTTTACAATTAAGTTATATATATGACACACACATTTTATATGAAAATGATCTGAAAAATATGGAGTTAAACTATTTTTTAAAATGGTAATAGTGTAATTGTTAGAAGAAGCGTTATCTAATGTAATAGTCATAATTTTATCAGTTATTCCGTAATAATCGCACACTTGATAAAAAAAATTTGCATTAAAAGTACCAGTGTGCCTATCATCTATATATCTATACGCTAAGATACGTTTTTGCATAGACCATTTTATAATCTATCCAATGACAAGTTACCGTTAAATAATCATGGTTGTTAGTACTACGGCCTATATCAGAAGTGATAGCCATTTTGCCATTAAAATGATATAATGAATAACGTAAATACTGTTGATATTCATATGTGAATTTAAATACATATCTCTTAACAGTTGATCTAAGAAAATCGTTAAAAGCAGGATTATACATATCTCTAATGTAATGAATAAAACCGGGAGATGAAGGAAATGAAAAAGGCAAACCCTCCACATCAACTAATTTTGCTATTGCTTCCCTATCTCTATGTTTATCGTATTTAGGGCCTACAATTCCCCCCGTCATATGGTTAATTTGACCATGTACTTGTTCAGGGACAGTATGTGAACCTTGTGCCGATGGAGTGGACGTTTGCGCACCCGGTTTTGAAGCCTCGTATTGGGTATACTTAGCAGGATGAGACCTTGATACGTGTCTCATTAACCCCCCCCCCCTCTCCCCGTCCCACATTGACCTTTTCCAGTTTTAAATTTTAAAACATCTTTAAACATTTTACATCTAGCTACTTGATTCTCTATCAAAAAATGTCTATGCATCTGATTTTAATGTTCGTTTTGCTGTACCTCGTCTCATACTAGGGGCAATAGGAGGCATTTCAGTTGAAGGTGCACTAGTGGGTGTGTTGTCATCTACATTAGTGGGTGTATCATCTAGATCATCGTCATGATTAAAGTCTTCTTGAGTTTCAGAAAATAGCTCCTCATCTAAATCTAAGGGTATTGTAGGAAAATGTTCAGTATCAACAAAATCATCCCGTGTAGGAATAAGATTATGTTTAGAAATAGGACTTTTGCCCTTGTTGCCCCTACTAGAAGAAGCATGACCCATACCCGTAAGCATACGTTAAAATTCTTCCATTATAAATTTATAATTATACTAATAAATAATTAAAGTAACTGAAATTAAGTGCGCTAAATAAAATAAACAGACAATAATAATTTAATGAATGAACGAATGTACCAAACGCCGACGTAACGTCGCCGTGTAATCGAGAGGTTGAAAATTGAAACCTTGCTCGATGGAAGATCATCAAACTAGTTCCCAACTTCACTCCCAAATGAATAAATAAAATTGAATATTTAGTGGACAATGTAGACTTGTAGAGAGATTAGAGAGATTGTAGGAAGATTTGTAAGAAAGATGAAGAGAAAATGGGGTATTTATAGTTGAAAAATTGAGTTAAAGTGTAAATATAATAACTTATGGGTTAAAAATAAATATTAAGGGGTAGGGGGTTGGGGGAGGGGAGGCCAAAAATGGTCGTTGTACAACGGTCAAAATGCAAAATGGTCGTTGGTGCAATGATTATTTTTGTAAAAGGGGGGTTTCGGGCGGGATCGGGATCGGGTCGGGACTGGCGGGCCTGGGGCGGGGCGGGACGAGACCATGTCCCATCCCGGTTCGAGTTCCAATACCAATTTTTTTTTTAAATGTCAGATTTGGGGTGGGATCGGGGCGGTGTCAGGGAGGGACCGGGCCGACCCGGCCCACTGGCCAACCTTACAAATAGGTCCACATAAAGCATGCTAAAGTGCCTAAAAGACCATAAATATTCAATTGATGGAGAAAAAGATCTTATTCAATTTAGGGAACTTTGCAATATTAGTTTTGGAATATTGATAAATTTAGATTTTGGTCATGTTGATACTTGGTTAAATATTTAATTTTAAATTAATTAAATTGCACACTTTTGATTCTTCCACTTGTGACTTTTAATAATTTAATGGATTATTAATTTTTAAATGTTTATTTACCCATATAATAAGTTAAATGTGCATTGTTACTCTTTATTTGAGAGTAACGTAACTAAAAATAATTTAAATATAACATAATTCTTATATAAAAGGAGCAAAAACATACGATTTAATTAATTCAAAGTTGAATGTGCTTACCAATATATGAGGGGATAAAAAATGCAATTACCCCTCCGATTTATAATAGAAGTTGTTTTCAAGTGGTTTAAATGTACCTACCTTAAATGACAAAAGTATCCCTAAAAGTATTTTCATGGATTTGCTTTTATAACTATATAAAATGAAACTTATGTTTACATTGTTATAAAATGTATTTTTATTAAAAATATTCATTTTGTCCTAATATATTTATGTGGCGTATTTTTATTTTTAATCTATCTAAAAAGAATTATTTGTTTTTATATTTAAAAATGAGATAATTGATAACCATAAAAATATTTATAATTTATTTTAGATCAAAATTATTAAAAATCTTTCATTCTTTTTAAAAATTTGTATCTAATACTACATAAATTGAAAAGAGAGTATTATTCTTGATCAGAAAGCTTCTTTAGAAAGAAAAAAAACGAAAGGAATGTCTCTCCCCTATTTGAATTTTGAAGCAGAAAAGATATTTCCCTTTGAACAATGCTGACATATTTTCCTGAAGAATCGACAGGACAGCGACAATTTTCTGATCAAACCAATTACTCCCACATTTTTTTCCCTTCAGTTTTAATTTGCTCTGTTGTTAATTGTGATTGACTGATTGTTCTACGTTTGAGCTTTTGTGTCAGCCTTTTCAGTTTTCAAGGATCTCGTTTTTTTTTGTTTTTTTGTTTTTTTGTTTTTTTTGATAATCCAGTCTCTGCGCCATACCGACTACGCCCCTGGAGGTAATAAAGACAGTCCTTCAACACTATTACCAGGTAAATCGCGGGATGTGCTCCGGTGGCTAATTTTCTGGGAGCGTACAACTGATCAATGAGACAATGTCAAATTCCCCAACATGCAGAGTTTCTTCGTGCTTGCGGGGAATCGAACTCACGCTGTCACATGCCAGAGCACAAACTAAGGTAGGGTAAACTTTTTAAAGTGACTGGTCCCATCGCATTACGGTCTCATACCCCAGAAAACCCCACCTCCGGCCTGACTCTACGGATTAGTATACACCGCTTGGCCCTACGCGTATGGATGGATTTTTTTTGGAAGAACACAGTTTCACTCTCGCTGATCAGAGGACTCGAATACGGAACCTCAGACAGCAATACCCTAATGTATTGGCCAGTGGGCCAAACACTTTGGATATCTCGTTTCTTTGCTGTCTACCAAAGCAATCAATTCTTTGTTCCAATCTGATTTTCCTTTAAAAATTTAGATCTTGAAATTCTATATATGACATGAATTGAGGCAGAGAGAGTATTTCTTACCATGCATGCTTTTGTTTAATAACCCTCCAAAGTAAAGGAACTGAAACAAAATTGCAGAAAAATTCAAGCAAGTTAGAAATTTTTAAAAATGAATTTACAAGGCAAAAATAACCCTCCAAAGGAAAAAAAATGAGGAACTAATGAAACAAACAAACTAAAGTCGGATTTAATTACCTTTGCTTCAAAATAATTGAGCTTGAGTGATGATTTGAGGATGAATTTTCAGAATTTGAGAGATAGTTAGGCTTCTTGGATTATGGATCGGTATGGCTTTAAATGGGAGTGAGTGAAATTATTTTACCGTTGGATGTATTAAAGAGGGTTTAAAATTGTTTTTTCCTTTTTTTATTAATTTAAATGCGTAGTAAATCAACGTTCACGTGCTGAAATTAGCCGACAAATACGCGCTTGGGTCCGGGTGTTATAAGGAGTATAAATACACTTTTATGATGGTGAAGGGGTAATATATCACATGTATAGTTGGAGTGTAATATCGACATTTCATGTATAGTTTAGGGGTAATTTGATGTATTTTGTCAAAAAGAAAATCAATAAAAAGGAATGTGCGGTAGGGATTTAGAAATAAGTTTGATGATTAATTATGTTTTAACCCTCTCCATTTACCATACCAACCGATGATTACCATAATCCCAATGGATTTTACCCCACCAAAACTAGCGTGTATTGATGATATGTGCATGAGCGGAGGTAGTAATAAGGGGTCATTTGTGTTATGAAATCGAAGACATTGAAGAGAAAATTGAAGGAAGAATGAATCTGAGTTAAAAAATAAAGGGTTTTTTCCTCGACATTAATTGAAAAATTTATGTTGTAAAACATGATTTTTCACATCATTCCCACTGAACCAGCTCACTGGAAAAAACATTATGGGAAATAGATTCCCACTGAAATAATGGGAAACTTCGTAATTTTTTTATGTGAAAACACTACTATTTAGATTTTTCCCATCGATATTTAGGGGGAAATAGCCACTGAACATTTTTCAGTGAAAAATCAGTGATAAAATATAGATTTTTTAGTAATGAATGCTAACCTTGTGTTTTGATTCTTGAGTTGATTCAAAGTATAAAAGAATATATCACTATTTATATGTAACTGCGTTCAATAACAATAATAACATCATACCCGATGTAATCTCACAAGTAGGGTTAGAGAAAGGTAGAACGTACGTAGACCTTACCCCTATCTTGGAAGGTAAATATGTTGTTTTCGATAGACCCTCGATTCAGAATAAAACACTATTTATATGTAGCTAGAGAGAATAAAATAAGAAAAATATTTTTTATAGATACTAAACTAAAAAAAATTAATATTCTGCAATTAATGTAAAACTCATACTTAAAAGGAAAGTAAATATTTTAGAAATTCTTTAAATAAAAATATAATACCCCCTTCCGTCTTCCCCCCTCAAACTCAAGTTGGCTTATTCAAGTTGAGTTTGGATACTTAATTATTCTACTAATAAATTTGTACTTTTAACCTAAAAAAGGTGCTCCTCCTCAAATTCTCCATCTACTGAATAGTGTTTGTGAATTATTTTGAGTGTATTTGGACTTACACACTTTTATAACATGACCTATTTGTGTGTAATATTCACATAATGCATCAAATCTCTATCAACAAAATAATTTTAAGTGTATTTTCTTTTTACAGTATTTGCAAGGAGGATAATCATCTTTTCCTTTTTGGTGTTTTACATTAAAAAAATATTTTCATCAACTTTATTTTGTCTGAAAGTTTTTTTTTTTTGCTTTTTTGTTTGAAGAATACTTATTATTTCAACAGTAGAGATGGTAGAGAGATCTTTAATTTTTTTTAGAGCGGAGATTTTAAACTCGAATCTCCGTGAAATAATCACAAGAACTTTTTCAATTATCATGTTGTCTTTAAAATCCTCATCAAGCAACCTAATTCAATTGATAATCAAAAATATTTTGTCAAAATATTTAGTAGTGGTCTCAACGTCTTGCATTGTAAAAGATTCAGAAACCCTTTTCAAATCAAAATTTGATTTTGTGTTGCCCCATTCACTTTGTTGATACTCTTTTTGGAGCCTTTTCCAAGTTTCATTTGTTATTTCGCATTTAATAATTTTAGAAAAGATTCAATTTGTAATAAAAATTCGAGTTACAGTTTTTGTCTTTGTATATTTTAATTATTTCTTCTAAATTTTTGCCTGGTTATACATTCTTGCACTAGCACCTATTTCTCTAACTTTATTTTTTGTTTCTTTGCCGCATCAAACAGGTCATGTTGATAGTTACGATCCCTCATTCTAGTTTGTAGTTTGTACTACTTCACATTTTATTTGTGTTTGATATGAAAAAAAATTAAATTATAAGTAGCTCTCCGTTATTTGTTTTGAAATTTTGTAGTTAAAACAAACAATGTGAATTAGGAGTTGATTTCTCAAAAGTGACTCAACTATCCTTATTGTAACACAAAAAATATTTAATTTTATTTTGTAACTAAAAAGTCACTTAACTTTCATCTTTGTAACACAAAAGTCATTTAATTGTAACCGGAAAGTAACTCGACTTTCATCTTTGTAATAAAAAATTCATTCAATTCATTTTAGTCAACTTTTGCTGACGTGACATTATTTTAAAGTTAAATCCTTATTTAATATAAATTTACCATTTTTTACTATTTAGTGACCCGCCCCAGTCCTCACTAACCTGACCCGCTATCCAATGAATTTAGTGTAGGACTTGATGAGGATGTCTGAGAACTGATCAGTAATGTAAATTTTGTAGAGCAGAGAATTAATGTAGTAATTTTGAACAAAATCACTACTTCATCACTCCTACATTAACTAAGTGAATTGAAACGTTGATTATCGATGTGGCATTTACTTTCCATACAATCACTACCAACTTCTTATGGTATTCTTTGTAAAATTTAAGTTGCTTGCTCAAGGGAATTGTATTATGAATAATAGATGAAAAGAAGAACAAAGAAGACTAAGTTGATTTGCGTAATATTTTGAGAATAGAATGTATAAATTTCTTTGAAGAACTGTTACTACTTGCAAATAGCTTAGTAGTAGTGTCATAGTAACCAGATTGTTAAATATACACATTATACACACAATATACATGTGTATATTGTGTATATTGAGCTCTCGACTGGCTCTCGGTTGTGTCCCCTTTGTACCGTGTAATTAGGTAAATATTTAGTATCCTAGTTTAGGTAATGTAGTAATGTAATTAGTATTGTACACTTACCATAATAATTGTATTACCATAAATGTATAGTTAGTATCCAAGTAGAATAAGGTTTTAGGAGTAGAATAGGAATATGATTCTCCTATTATGAAAATATGTAACTTGTATAAATAGTCTTTCAATTAATAAAAATAATCAAGAGATTATTTCTTTCATAGTATCAGAAGTCTAGGTCTTAAAATCCTCTCTCTAAACTCCTCCAATTTCCGTCGACGTCCTTGAAATTCCGAGACCCTTGCTCTCGGTTTTTGTGCCGATGAAAGCCTCTCTTTTCCCAATTTTTTCTCCCAAATCCCTCAATCACATATTGTTCTATCAATATGTCTATATCACGAAACACATTTCATCATGCCCTTACAGTTTCTAATATCGAGAATAACATCCCTATTGTTCTTGAAATAGAAAACGTCCAATATGCGACGTAAGCCGAACTGTTCAAAATTCACGCACGCTCGCATCAAGTCATCCATCACATAATCCCCGCGGCTCCTGAGGATACGGAGGTGCCAAAACGCGAGGATGATCCTAAGTTGTGGACGACTCTTGATGCCACAGTCCTCCAGTGGATATATTCCACAATTTCTACCAACCTTTTGCAAATAATTATTGTACGGCACAAGCGACTTAGGATAGACTGCGTGATATATTCCAAGATAATCAAAATTCTAGAGCCGTTACTCTTGAGCAGGAGTTCTCACACGTCAATATGGATGACTTCCCTAACATTTCGGCTTATTGCAAAAGATTAAAGGAATTGGCGGACCAACTTCGCAACGTTGGCGCGCCAATTTCCAATGATTGTTTGGTCCTCCAAATGGTTTCCGGCATCTCCGAGGCCTATAATGGTGTTGGAACGCTTATTCGGCAAAGCAATCCGCTTCCGCAATTTTATCAGGCTTGTTCTATGCTTACACTCGAAGAAGCAGGCATGGCAAAATGAGCGGCTACCGGTGCTAGTCCCGTAGTCATGATGACCGAGTCCACGGTTTATCCTACCAGTTTCACCAACTCGAGCCAAAATCGCAACAACGGTGGCGGCAAAAAGGGTGAAATTAAGAAAAATGGCAAGAACCGCGGCGGCAACAACGGCAGCAGCCGGCAGAATGGTAGTGGCGGTGGCGGCCCTCGCGGTGGTCAGCAGCAGCAACAGTTCTGGGCCCCACAGTGGGCCCCTATTAGGGGTGAGCGGGTTTGGGTACCCTAATATTTTTGAACTATCCGGACCCTACCCAGTAAATGACCGGTTCCTAAATCTACTACATGGAACCTACCCATAACAATCATTACCCGGAACCTACATGTAAACTATTTATGTCATAAATACTACTCCGCATAATCAGTGACTGAAATGGAGGAAATCAGTGACGGAAAATCTGAAATGTGTCTTCCGTGATTGAAATCAGTGACAAATGGAGGAACATGATACAACACAATCACTTAATGAAGAAAACATTGCAAAACTACTCTGCATAATCCAAAAAGTTAGCATAATCTGGAAATTTAGTGACTGAAATTGCAGATCTGCTTTTGAGCCTAAAATGGAGGAAATAAGTGACTGAAAATCTGAAATGAGTCTCCCGTGACTGAAATTAGTGACTGACTGAAATCAGTAACTGAAATCAGTGACTGAAATGGAGGGTCTCCCGTGACTGAAATCACTAAATGAAGAATACATTACAAAACTCCAAATAAACATAAAACAAAAATACATCTTCTAAAGAAACAAGAGATGCCAAAAAATTAAATAAACGCCCATAAATGCCACACGTCCATTTGCATACTAATCCACCATTATGTCTTCCATGACACAAGTAAGCTCTACAAAAATAAAATGAAACTATTGTGAGATTCCAAGATAAAAGATAATACACAAAAATAAAAATTCTAAATAACCCAAATCCATAAAATAAAAATAAAGAAAGACCTAGTGACTTACCTTTCTCATATTTTTCTGCATCTTCCATCTATTGCTCAACACTAATGGATTTTGAAGATTAGTGCAACCAATCTTGGCAACAAATCAAAGCTTCCACAAATTTAGGAGTTAGAGAGCTGCGAAATTGATCAAGCACTCGACCAGATGTGCTAAAAGTCGATTCCGAGGCTACCGTGAATACGGGGATGGCTAAGATGTCTCTAGCCATCAAACTGAGAACCTTGTAAGTCTACTTAGCAGCATTCCACCACATCAATGAATCAAATGTTTCATTTTTGGGCTCACAAGGACTACTAAGGTACCTTTCCAATTCAGATCTTAAATCCCCACCAAGTTCATCTTGGTCATCCTGGTACCAATCTTTGACAAGTGAAGTTGGATCAACAAAACCAAAATTTTCTCCACCAACACTGTCAATAGAGCCTTGAGACTCGTCCAATGCACTAGAATCAACCATAGAAGAATGATTTTTGTCATAGAATGCAAAAAGACGTTCCAATACATTCATTACCTTACTAACCATCAGTTCTATTTTAGCATCATCAATACCAATCCTTCCACAACTCCAATTCAGAAATCTCAACTTATATCGAGGATCTAGTACTACGGCTATCAACACCATCATGTTTGTTCTCTCAATACTCTCATAATACTTGTCAAATTTGGCTCTCATTTTTGTAGCCATCGCCTTAAGGTTTTCATTATTATTTTGGCTTTCACATTCAGTTAATGTTGAAAACATGCTAATAACTTCATGAAAATAATGGTTAGTTGTCACATAGATACTTCCTGACATCCTAATAGTAGCCTCATAGAAATTTTTCAGAAATAAAGACAACAAGGATGTATTTTCCCAATCCTCATCTTTCGGGACACCACAATCAAACTCAGTCACAAAAGCCATATCATCATCTTCAAGTCTTACAAATGCTTGTTTGAACTTACTAGCACTTTCTAACATAAGATATGTAGAATTCCACCTCGTACTAATATCAAGACAAACAGAGCCCTTATAAGTTATGCCCTCTTCAGTTATACAACTTTGGAATTGTTGTGCTCTACTTGGAAAACTCCTAACATACTTAACTGCAGCTCGAATTCGACTAATTGATTCACGAACCTCACTCAACCCATCTTTCACAATCAAATTCAATATATGAGCTGCACATCTCATATGAAAAAACTCACCCCCCCAAAACAAGGGTATTTCTTAACTTGTCCTTCAAATAAGCAATTGTCACATCATTAGAGCTCGCATTATCAACTGTAATTGTTGATATACGATCTCTAATTCCCCACACAATTATACATTTTTCTACTATCTTACCAATATCCATACCTTTATGGCTAGGCAAAACAACAAAGTTTAGCAATCTCTTATGCAAATTCCAATTTTCATCAATAAAGTGAGCAGTAAGACATAAATAGCTCAAATTTTGAATGGAAGTCCAAATGTCAGCGGTGAGAGCAATCCTAAATTTAAGAGATGACAACTTATCTTTTAAGCATGAGTTTTCACAGACATAAAGTTTCATGCAATCCCTAGCAAATGTGAATCTTGAAATATGCTTAAATAAAGGTTGTAATGCAGACACAGAACCCCTAAAACCTTCACGTTCAACAGTTCTAAATGGTTGCTCATCAATAATAATCATCCTAGCCAATATGTGCCTACAAAAATCTTTATCATATTTCCAAGTGCTAATCATATGCTCATTATCCCCATTTATACTACATTTAAAATGAGCACCAAGCAATTTTTGCTTTTTGTCAATATTGTGAGGATACTTTTTGCAACTTCTCAAATGTTTCCACATGGATGAGGTACCATTGTTAACACTATAAGCTAAGTTTTCATTGCAATAATTACAGATAGAAACAACATTACCAATTTATCATCTATTGCTTTAACAAAATGCTCCCAAACCTCAGATTTTGTTGCATTCTTTTTTTCGATGGTGCACGAGTTGTGGATGTCGTGCTAGACTCAGCCATCTACCAAAAAAAGTATCAAAATAAAACATTGTCAGTAACTATGACGTACTAAGAAAGAAAGATAAACCAATTAGCCATATAAATATAAACTAATTTATCCATAGAAATATAAACTAAATCACACTCAAACTACTTCAGACTAAACTAAACTAACATAAATCAACCCAAACTACTTCAGACTAAACTAACAGAAATCAAGCCAAACTAATTCAATCTAAACTAACATAAATCAACCCAAATACTAGCTTTTTCAATTTTCTAAATATCAAAATATTATGAGAGGAGAAAACAAAACAACAACTCCAATATATTGAGCATAACAACAAACAATAAAAGGGAATCCTCATTTCCTGATGATTCAATTAGGACATAAAAATAGCAACTTGGAGACAAACCCACGACAAACCCACTCAGATTTCTGATGATTCAATAGAGAATCCTCATTTTTCACTCTTATTTAATTGGAGTTACTGTTTTTTTTTCTTTATCATAATGTTTTGTCAAAACATTATGACAAATAAAAAAAATAGTAATTCCAATTAAATTGACCATAACAAGAAACAATAAGAATGAAAAATAATAATTTTTAAAATGCAATATTACCATAAGAGCTTATCAAGCAAACCAGAGCACATCAAAAATAGCAACTTGGATACAAACCCATATCAAGATAGTCAATATTACCATAAGAGCCTATCAAGCAAACCAGACCATAAAAAAAGCTCGTTTTACTTCTCGAAACATCAAAATATTATGATGAAGAAGAAAAACAGTAACATTATGATGAAGAAGAAATCAACCCAAACTACTTCAGACTAAACTAACAGAAATCAAGCCAAACTAATTCAATCTAAACTAACATAAATCAACCCAAACTACTTCAGACTAAACTAACAGAAATCAAGCCAAACTACTTCAGACTAAACTAACAGAAATCAAGCCAAACTAATTCAATCTAAACTAACAGAAATCAACACAACCTTAATTCAATCTAAACTAACAGAAATCAATCCAAACTAATTCAGACTATTCTCTATTGAATCATTAGAAATATGAACTATTTAACACATACAAGACCAGATTTATCTCATGCAGTTTTGATATTAAGTCAATACATACAAAAACCTAATGTTCTTCACTATGCAACAACTTTAAGGGTTATTCATTACCTTTAACAAGACCGAGAGGAATTCGAGCGCAATGCCGCAACCTTTGTCAAGCTTATGGAGTGAGAAACAGTGACAACAAGAGAGAGGAGAGGCTGCGCTAGGCTACTGCGACCTGCGTAATGGGTGCGAGCTGTGTAATGGCGACTAGCGAGCCTGCTAGCTGCCTCTAAATGAAATGAGAAATGAGAAGTATGAAAATTAGGATTTAGGGCGACCTCACAGTGTGCGTAGTGTATTTGTGTGCGTAGCGTAGAAAGAGAAATGGGCTTAGGGGTCGGACCTAATCAACCGGACTGGGCCAAAAATGTAAACGCCACAAAGCCCAAAACTAAATAATTTAAATGGGGGGTGGATTCATAGGATCCGGGTATCGGTTCCGGGTTCGGATACCCGATTTTTATTTTTCAGAACCGAAACCAGACCCGACATAGATCGATTCCTAATTTAAATACCCGGAACCTACCCGTTATTATAATATATCTACTCGGAATCTACCCATTAGTATCGGTTTTGGTCGGGTATCTGAGTACCCTGTACCCGTGCTCACCCTATGCAGTGGAAGTGGGCCCCACAACCACAGTTTGGGCCAGTCCAGTTTCGCCCCACTGGCAGTGGGTGGCCGAGCAGCAGTCCATGCCCAATTCTGCCTGGACCACATACATCCAGTCATCTAGGCCGAGGCAACAAGCAGGGGTGCTTGGGCCTCGGCCCCCGCAGGCCCATCACGCAGTGGCACCCACGTCTACAGACATCGAAGCCGCAATGCACATGCTTGGTTTAAATCCTCCGGACTCAAATTGGTATATGGACACCGGTGCCACTATCCACATGACATTCGATTCAGGTACGCTCTCATCTTATTCCAATTTGAGCAACCCTCGCGGCATAATTATTGGTAATGGTAATTCTATTCCAGTTCGTGGTTATGGTCATAAAACTTTATTTCCCCCTCATCCACCTCTTATCTTGAAAAATACCCTACACACCCCCAAATTGATTAAAAACTTAGTCTTTGTCCGTAAATTCACTACCGACAATTCTGTTTCTATTGAATTTGATCGATTTGGTTTCTCTGTGAAGGATTTCAAGACGGGGAGTCCTCTCATGAGGTGTGATAGTAGGGGAGATCTTTATCCTATCACACCCAGTTCCGGTCCATTGAGTCAAGCCCTGCCTCCGCCTTTACATCAATTTCTCCTTCCTTGTGGCATGCTCGTCTTGGTCATCCGGGATCATCTATTTCGTCATCATTAGATTAAAATAGTTTTATTTTATGTAAGGGTACGAGTAGTACTCCAAATTGTCAGTCTTGTTCTTTAGGAAAAAATGTTAAGTTGCCATTTGTAGACTTAAATTCTCATACTTTAATGTCATTTGATATTATTCATAGCGACTTATGGACATCTCATGTTCTTAGTTCTGTGGGTCATCGGTATTATGTTCTCTTTTTGGATGATTATTCTAAGTTTTTATGGACATTTCCAATAGCGGAAAAATCTCAAGTTTTTTCCGTCTTCTTAAAATTTAGAGCATTCATTAGAACCCAATTCGAACGAGAAATAAAAAATATTCAGTGTGATAATGGCAAAGAATATGACAATGGGGTGTTTCGGAAATTCTGTGCTAATAATGGGATCAATTTTCATCTTTCTTGTCCTCATACGTCTTCACAAAATGGGAAAGACGAACGCAAAATTCATTCCATAAATAACATTGTCCGAACTTTATTAATTCATGCTTCCGTACCCCCATCTTTTTGGCATCATGCTCTCCAAATGGCTACCTATCTCCTTAACATAATTCCTTCCAAAAGTTTAACATATTCTTCCCCCTTCAAATTTTATATAATAAAATTCCTTCATATTCACATCTTTGGATTTTTGGGTGTTTGTGTTATCAGTTATTCCCGTCCAATTAACAAACTTCAGGCCCGGTCTACTCCGTGTGTGTTTTTGGGTTTTCCGTCTAATCATCGTGGCTACAAATGCTTTGATTTATCCTCTAATAAAATCATCATTAATCGCCATGTCATTTTTTATGAATCCCAATTTTCATTTGCTAAAGTTAATACTCCCGTGCCTAGTTCGTATAATTTTTTTGGATGATAGTATATCCCCGTATATTATTCAGCATTTTTCGAACCTCCCCCGCACCCAAAATTCTCCAGCGGGCCCGTTGGCCCCACTGGTCCGTCACCCACTGCCAGTCCTAGTACAGCCACTAGGCCAGTCCAGCCCAGTTCCTGCTCCGGTTTATCGAATTGGGCCAGCAGGCCCACTGCCTCCTGGCCAGTCCGTCCCGAGCCCAGCAAATTCCTAAAATCCCCTCAATTCTTCCTCGAATCATAGACCGGTCACTCGTAGCCAACATGGTGTTTTTAAACCAAAAAGATATTTTAATTTACATTCTAATGTCCCTAAATCCCCCTTACCCCGTAAATCATGTGTCTACCTTAAATGACCCAAATTGGAAAATTGTTATGTCCGATGAATATAATGCTCTTATTGATAATAAGATGTGGGAGTTGGTGCCCCGTCCATCTGGTATTAATATTATCAGGTCTATGTGGATTTTTGCTCATAAGGAGAATTCAAATGGTTCATTTGCTCGCCATAAGGCGCGGCTTATGGGTGATGGTAAGACTCAGCAGGTTGGTGTAGATTGTGGTGAGACATTTAGTCCGGTGGTCAAGCCGGCTACCATTCGCACTATGCTTAGCTTGGCTCTTTCGAAGGCATGGCTTATTCATAAGTTATATGTAAAGAATGCTTTCCTACATGAGGATCTCAAGGAAACAGTCTATATGCATCAACCTTTAGGATTCAGGGATCCCAAACATCCTCATCATGTCTGTTTATGGAAGAAGTCCTTATATGGGCTTAAGCAGTCTCTCCGGGCCTGGTATACGAGGTTTACAGACTATGTTTCGATTATTGGGTTCACTCACAGCAGGTCGGATAATTCCTTATTCATCTACCGTCGTTAGTTCGTCCTTGGCCTATATTATGTTATATGTGGATGATATTATTTTGACTGCCTCTTCCGATGCCTTACGCCAGTCTATCATGACCATGCTCAGCTCTGAGTTTGCTATGAAAGACTTGGGGCCCTTGAGTTACTTCTTGGGGATTGCTGTCACTCGTCATTCAGATGGGTTGTTCTTATCTCAAAGAAAATATGCAGCTTAGATCATTGAGGGGGCTGGGATGTCATCCTGTAAGTCCACTTCCACTCCAGTTGATACTAATCCCAAGCTTAGTTTCGCAGCCGACGTACCATAAGAGGATCTGACCCGCTATCGCATTATTGCAAGGGCCCTTCAGTATCTTACATTTACGAGATCAGATATTACGTATGCTGTCCAGCAGATGTGTTTGTTCATGTATGATCCCAGAATTGAGCACATGAATGCACTCAAACGCATCATTCGGTATATTCAGGGTACACTTGACTATGGGCTGCATTTATATCCTTCCTCGACGTTCACACTTGTCTCGTATACGGATGCTGATTGGTGTGGCTGTCCAGACACCAGACGGTCTACGTCTGACTATTGTATGTTTCTTGAGAATAACCTAGTCTCATGGTTTGCCAAATGTCAGTCGACATTGTCCCGATCCAGTGCTGAAACCGATTATCGAGGGGTAGCTAATGTGGTCTCGGAATCATGTTGGTTACGTAATTTGCTTTTGGAGCTTCATTGTCTCATTCAGAAAGCAACCTTGGTTTATTGTGATAATATTAGTGTCATCTACCTTTCTGGTAATCCGGTTCAGCACCAATGCACTAAGCATATCGAGATAGACATTCACTTTGTCCACGAAAAGGTTGCTCGTGGTCAGGTACGCGTCTGTCATGTCCCGTCAAGATATCAAATTGCAGACATCTTTACAAAAGGGTCTTCCCTCGGTCCTTTTTGAAAATTTTAGGGACAGTCTCAGCGTTCGAAGACCGCCCGCTATGACTGCGGGGGTGTGTTAAATATACACAATATACATACAATATACATGTGTATATTGCGTATATTGGGCTCTCGGCTGGCTCTCGGTTGTGTCACCTTTGTACGTTGTAATTAGGTAAATATTTAGTATCCTAGTTTAGGTAATGTTGTAATGTAATTAGTATTGTACACTTACCATAATAATTGTATTACCATAAATGTATAGTTAGTATCCAAGTAGAATACGATTTTAGGAGTAGAATAGGAATATGATTCTCCTATTATAGAAATATGTAACTTGTATAAATAGTCTTTCAATCAATGAAAATAATCAAGAGATTATTTATTTCACAAATGAACTTGAGGCAAAATTTTAAGGCCCGAGTAGGGATCTAGTCACGTTACCAATAAAAAATTACTAATAAAATTTCAATCCTTGGTATTTTTTTATAAAAATTTAGATAGCGAATTGATTTAGTGGGGTGGACCACCAAATGATAAAAATGGGTAAATAAAAATTTCACTTTTAATAAAATGTCACGTCAGCAAAAGTTGACTAAAATGAGTTGAGTGATTTTTGTGTTACAAAGATAAAAATTGAGTGACTTTTCAGTTACAAAACAAAGTAAAGTGACTATTGTATTACAATGACGATAGTTGAGTGACTTTCTAATTACAAAACAAAATTAAATGATTTTTATGTTACAAGATAATTGAGTGAACTTGTGATAAATCAACTCCATCAATTAGGAGTCGGAATGGTTTTAAAAGAAATTGTCTTTTGCACATGGATTTAATTAACAAAATGATACTTTTAGTGAAACTGAAAAGTATCTTATTTATAAAACATTTTCGTGTCATACTAAGTAGGCGATTGGACATTATTTAGTTGAAGTAGAAAAAAAAGCAGTTGGGTTCTCCGACATAGCTGAATTACAAAGGAGGTGAACTTAAAATCTAGTTGGAGGCTTGCAGCGTTGGTTCGAATCCTGGTGAGAGCACTTTGTTCTCTTCTGGAATAGGACATTGTAGGTGATATCAGTTGCTCTGTTCTCAAACCCTGGTCATTCAGGCACATCCCGCGATTTACTGGTAGTAGTGTTGAGGGACCGGTACTACGATCTCCAAGAATAGTCTAACGTAAGCCAGAAAACTGAATATATATATATATATAAAAAAAGAGTAGTTGGAAAGAGTATTTGACGTCAGTTGTTTCATGGGCATAAATTTTACTTCTAAAATACTGAGGTTTGTGAGTACAAACATTTTTTCCATTTGAAATAATTTATCAAGTCAATTTTCTAACGTTAAAGTTGAAATGATGAATTAAATAATAAAATAAATATTAATTAGTAAATAATATTTCAACTTAAGATTGAAATAATGAAATACCAATAAGGATCATGGTGGAGGAGAAATACTCTTTAATTTATTCTTAAGCAAAAAATTCAGGTGTAGTCCTAAGGAAAAAGTTACTTTTGATAGGAGGTCCATTATCCCAAACTGAAATTCTCGATGCAAATTTGACTTAGTTAATCTCTAAAATGAAATCACATATTTAATGAAAAAGCACAAAATAAATAAATAATTTGTATGGACAGTGGAGTCTTGAATTTGCTTTAGTATTTGCGTGTTGGCTTAGAGGTTTCGACTAGTGGTAAAAACAGAGAATAGTTAAAACATCTGAACTATTAACGTGTAAAATATTATATTTAGTTATATTTAATATTGTATAAATATGGTAGATATATAATTTCTATTGTTTGAGGATTTCACGTTGTACACCCTATATATATTTGTATTAATGAGAAAAATGTCTCAAGAGAGATTAATATATTCTTACATGGTATCAGATTCAGGTTCATTCCAATTCTATGTTCACCGATGTTGGGTCCCCAAATTCTGTCATTCACGCTCCAGTTAATAGGGTATGGGCGTGCGGGGAGTGTTAAGAGTCCCACATCGGAAATGAAATGGAAATATTGACTCCTTAAATGGACTTGGACAATCCTCACCCTACAAGCTAGTTTTTGGGGTTGAGTTAGGCCCAAGATCCATTCTTTACATGGTATCATAAGCCAAAACTTAAACCTTACTTTCTTTCCTCAGCAGTCGCAGCCCCTCGGGTTCTGCGAATTTTTAGCCTTGTTTTTCCTTCTGTCCGAAAACTTTACAGAGACCCTTGCAAAGGCCTCTCTGCCTAAGAAACAATTACTCTGTATTTCTCTACTCGAGAAACAATTGCTTCTTTACATTGCCCGAGACATCAAGTAGTTCGCTTTTTCTGCCAAAACAACATGTTTCCTTTGCTTTCTGCCAAAGCAGTTTGTCTCCTTTTTAAAACGAATTGTCATAAACAAAACTCTTTGTCTATTGTTTTTCCAGTTCCAGAGAATATTTTTTTTCTGAAAGCCATGCAGTCCGCCCTATATAATTCGATGGCCCACAGTCATACGAGCCAATTTCCTGCTGCCCAGCAGTGGCCCAGCAGCCTGGGAGCACAGCCGACGGGCCAAATTAATCAAGCCCAATTTTCGGGAGCCAATCCGTCCCCTAGCCATACCCAATCTAGTTTGGGCCAGGCTTTCAGTACTTTCACTCCTCAGCAGCTCGATAATGCGTGGTATATGGATACGAGCTCCACGTTTCACCTCACCAATAATTCTGGTAATCTTCCTCAACTGCGGAATTTAAATACTCCACACTCTATTATAGTCGAAAATGATTATCGTATTCCAATCCAAGGGTTTGGCCGCACAATAGTCCCACCACCGCATCCCCAATTCTCACTGAATAACTTCTTATATGCTCCTAACATTATCAAAAAACCTAATCTCCATTAGGAAATTTGCCACCGATAATTCTGTATCAATTAATTTTGACCTGTTTAGATTTTCCGTAACGGACCTCCGCACCTAGAAACTCCTTACGAGATGTAATAGTGAGGGTGATCTCTATCATTTCCTATCCTCGTCCGCTGCTATTGTCAATCCTCCCACATCTCTAACTACCCATGTCACTCCTCACACCGCTTTAGGAACAATTTCTCCGTCAACCTGGCACAATAGACTTGGACACCTAGGAGCCCATGTTTTTCTTAGAAACAATAACTTAATTCATTGTCATAATGAATTTTTTTCCTAACAATGTCTATCTTGCCCTTTAGAGAAACATGTTCGCCTTCCGTTTCAGTCTTCTTCAAATGTTACATATTCTCCATTTGACATTATTCATGCAGATTTATGGATATCTCCCATTGCTAACTGTCACGACTCGACCCGACGGGCCGCGACTAACAGCCCTAATGACGTCATTATACTAACTTGTCACACATAATCCAACTAACCCTTAATGAGTCTGAAATCCGGCAGCATAACGTTGCAATAATAACATATGCCAGGGTAGGCAAGCCGACAAGGCTGCCTTTACCCAAGAATGTACCTATCTCCTGAGGAGTCACAACTAGCCAATATAACATAACAAGCAAGCCGACAAGGCTGCCACCAGATAGTAACGTATATACATGGGAACACCCCAGCACATAATACAATATCATGACTAACCAAAATAGAGTCATAACCCTTACATACGTACAACCCACCACTGTCTACAGACCTCTATAAGAAGAACAATGACATATGACGGGACAGGGCCCCGTCGTGCCCCTAAATACAAACATAAGTCTAAAAGAGGTTCGGTACCAAAATGACAAAGCTCTGGATCAAAAGAGCTTCCCAACCTGCTGAGTAGGAACCTAAACCGGAGGATTACCAAACTGAGCACCTGTACCTGCGGACATGAACGCAAACCCAGAAGAAGGGGGTCGATGCAATAATGTACTGAGTATGTAAATATGAAATACTGCATATGAGATCATAAGTAGCCAACAAAAACAGGAGATCAGTATAAAAGTCAGGATCCAATCCAACTGTGCCATAAACAATAAAAGTCAGTTGCCTTATAAAAATGAGAGTCAAGTCAAGAAAACATGAGTGCCTGTCCATATACATATATATATATTTGTAACGTAACCTGGCCCACTAGTGCGGGACTCGGTGGAATCATATCATAACCCGGCCCATGTTGGGACTCGGTAAAGTCATATCTCATCTATGGATCCATCCTACGTAACCCGGCCCTCTAGTGAGGGTCTCGGTGAAAAATGCAAGGCTGTGCACGAATGTAACCCGGCCCGGGACTCGGTGAGGTGAAGTAGTAACACTTAGCACGAGTAGATATCATGAGTAACCATATGCAAGTAAAAATTATCATCTGACTCTCAATAAAATCATTGTAATAATGTCATAATAAACTCTTTGGTGAAAAATCATAGGCACTTCTCATAGCAATCCTCTTTAGGGATTTAACTGTATAAGAATCAAGTACGTCCGCCGTACCTTCATTAAATAAAAATCATGCCAAAGAAAGAAGGAATAGTTCACATACCTCTTAGACGAACTAATCAACTCTATATTAGAGTACGTCTCGATTTAGAACTTCAACTTATAATAATGGTAATACGTTCGTCAATTCTATGATCGCTAGTATACTTTATATCGAATAAAGACTTCTTATTTTATAAAAATTCGGGCAGCACTTTCCCTGTTTATACATGTTTTCACAACTTCCAAATGAGGCTAATAACATCAATAAACAAGCACCAATTAAAGGCACAACCAAGACAACAATAAAGGGAATTTACACACCCACTTCTCATGTAAATTTAGCCTCTTAATCCACCTTAAAAACAGCCCACAAAACAGTCCATGTTCCAACAACAACGAGGGTAGAATGTGAAGCCTTTCTATGCCTTTCTACACCCTTATTCCTTTAGGACTTACCTTAGCAATTACCACACTTAAACATGCATAATGGTGACTAAATTTTTAGAATCATAACACCACAAAACAGTCCCTAAAACAGTCCATATACATCACAACATGTCCAACAATTTCATGCAAGTTCTTGGCCACAACATGTCATAATTCCATAACTCTTATCTTAATTACTATAATACAATTTCGGATTTTAATACTTCCATATAACTAATTCCAACTAAATCTCCATGTTTCCTTTCAATTTCATCATGCAATTAGTGATAATAATAACAACAATAACCAATGAATCTAACAACACCAAAATCTGTCCCAAATTGACAACTAGCCCAAAATTATCACATGCAATGCTTAAATTCCAATTATTCCTTAACACAAATTCATTACCTTAATTCTAACAACATGCATTCCAATTATATCATAGAAAGAAGAATTTTTATACCTCAAATTCGTCCAAACAGTCCGCAATTTTCTGCCACTGTTTGTCCGAAGATTCCCCACTGTTTTGTAATTTTTCTCCTCCTTTTTGTTCACTTCTTCAACTCCAATTGACATGCAAGTGTTCTACAATGTTAAGCCATCATCCATACACATTTTTCTTCCAAAATTTCAGCCCAAAAATCTCAAATTTCTGGGCAGATTTCGGCCAAGCAGTGGCTGTTTTGCCACTATTTTTGCCAATGTTTTTGATGTTGTTTTGCTTCTAATTTTTGGTGAAAAATGTAGTTTAGGAAGAGGAGATAAAAACCTTAATTTTGGTTATGGGTGGAGGGTGATTTTCGGATGAGTGTAGAGGAGAGAATGAGAGGAGAGTTTTGTTTTTTTGTTTAAGTGTAGGAAGAAGATGAAGAGGTAGGTGTAAGTTTATAAAAAAAATAGGATTTTTCCTTTTTACATTTTGGCCCCCAAGTTCTTCAATTAGTAAATCTCAAATCCACTTCTTTTAATTCCCGAGAATTTCATAAGCCTCGTATCCTCAATGTCATAATTTTTTTAATACAATACTATTCCATAACTCCATTGGAATAAATTCAACTACTAGGATTAATTCTCGTCGTCACGTGTATATCACTAAAGAAAAATTATTTTGGGATAACATCCGTTTATACACTAATTTCCCGTATTAACATATGTAAGCGTTTCTTATATTCAATATCCGAATCTTGTTTCCTTAATGACGTTCTTAATTATCATCTTAATCTTACGAGGTGTAACACTAACTCACTGGGTCATAAAAATTTTCTCGTCTTATTAGATGACTTTTCTCACTTTGTCTGGGTCTATCTGCTTAAATTCAAGTCTGGAGTATTTGTTAAGTTTCTTGCATTCCGTGTCTATGTCAAAACATAATTTGAAAAAGACATAATATCGCTTCAATGTGATAACGGTCATGAGTTCAATAATTCTGTGTTTCACAACTTTTGCTCTACTAATGACATGGTTTCTCAAGTGTCTCAACACCTCCTCCCAAAATGGCAAGGCCGAACGAATCATTCGCACTATCAATAACATGGTTCGTACGATCATATTGCATGCCTCCCTCCCCCTCATTTTTGGGTCTATACTGTGAAAATAGCCGAATATATTCTAAATATTCTTCCCACTCAGACTATCCAAAATAGAACACCCACCGAAATTCTCTTTCGTAGGATCCCAACTTATGAGTACGTATTTTTGGCTGCATATGCTATCCAAATCTTGCCTCTATTTCCCCTCATAAATTAACACCCCGAACCACTCTGTGTGTCTTCGTAGATTTTTCGTCTAATCATAGGGGCTATCTCTGCTATGATGTGTCCACCCGTCAAATTCACATCTCTCGTCACGTTACGTTTGACGAGATAATTTTTCTTTTTACAAATATCCAAAAAATTCGTAACACTGACTACACATTTCTCGAGTCCGACACCTCCCCTGTCATACCCGAAGAACTATACCGTCCCACCACCATTGTTCAACTGTCGACCTCCCTGACACCCACTGCACATTCGGCAGTGACTCCGATCAGTCACAGTCAATGCTAGTCCATGTCTCCACCACCATAATTTACCACACCGTCCAACCGTCGCCTCAGGCAGATACACAAACCTCCAACTGACTCATTTAACCAATTACCGTCGTAACACCACACTGCTATTCCAACACCACAACTCAACCAGTTACCGAAAACCCATTTCACACTAACCCCGGTACCCAAACCGCCACACTCACACCACTAGACCTCAGCCCCAACCCACTACTGAATTCATACCCTACATTACCTAACCCAAACCGCGTCGATCCTCCAGATCAACACCACCACCACAACCGCTGTCAAAACCAGAAACCACACACCTGACACCACAACCCGTCGTCGAACCCCGCCCCCAAACTAACAACATCCCGTCGCCAAATTCCCAGAACCCAACTCCACACATTAATACATAAAGTACTCTTGCCTCCACTCACCGTATGGAAACCTGTGCCCAACACGAGATTTCCAAATCCAAAGTCCAGTTTAACTTGTCCACCCAAACTGTTTCCCCAATTTCCAAAAATCCAAAATTAGCCAAACTAGACCCTAATTGGAATTCAGCCATGTGTGAGGAATTTCATGCTTTAACAAAATATCACACTTGGGATTTGGTTCCTAGACCAGAGGGGGTGAATGTGATCCGATGCATATGACGTTTTCGTCACAAATACAAAGACAGTGGTGATCTAGAGAGGTACAAGGCGAGACTTGTGGATAATGACACTAATCAACATGAGGGCATTGATTGTGGTGAGACATTCAGCCCAGTTGTTAAACCGGCTACCATTCGCACAATTCTGAGTATTGCTATGAGTAGGCATTGGCCAATACCTCAGCTTGATGTGAAAAATGCATTTCTACATGGTGATTTGAAAGAAACTGTTTATATGCACCAGCTGCCTGATTTTGTCCATCTAGCAGCCCCTCGGTATATTTGCCATCTTCATAAGTCAATTTATGGTTTGAAACAGGCCCCTCGAGCGTGGTGATCGCTTTGCACAGTACATTATGCAAATTGAGTTCTTATGCAGCAAATGTGATAATTCTTTATTTATTCTTCATCGAGGTAGTAGCATTGCTAATTTATTGTTATATGTGGATGGCATTGTGCTTACTGCCTCTTCTGATTTGCTGAAAAATGAGATCATTGCTTTGCTTAAGACCGAATTTGCTATGACTGGCCTGGGGAAGTTGAGCTATTTTTGGGGATATCAGTGACTCGTTCTGCAGATACTATATTCTTGTGTCAGCGCAAGTATGTAGATGAGATAGTGTACAAGGCTAAAATGGTGAACTGCAAGATCATGTCCACTCCGGTTGACTCTAAATCAAAGCTTAGTGTTGTTGATGGTGCTCATGTATCCGATTCCATTATTTACAGGAGTCTTGCAGGTGCACTACACTATCTTACCTTCACCAGCCTGATATTGCATATGTCGTTCAGCAGGTGTGCCTATTCATGCATGCCCCCATGGAGCCTCATTTTACTTTCCTCAAGCGTATCATTCGATACGATAAGGGCACACTTGATTATGGATTACAGTTATAACACTCACCACCGATCAGATTGTTATCATATACGGATGCTGATTGGGCAGGCTGTCCGGTCACGCGATGCTCCACCTCCAGCTACTGTGTGTTCTTAGGGGATAACCTTATTTCATGGTCTGCCAAGTGGCAAGCCACCTTATCCCGTTCGGATGCAGAAGCAAAGTATCGAGGCATTGCAAATGTTGTTGCTGAGATCTGTTGGCTTCGAAACCTTCTTTTGGAGCTTCAGTGTCCCTTGCGTAAGACGTCTTTGGTCTATTGTGATAACATATCCGCCATATATTTATCTCATAATCCGGTTCAACATCAACGAACCAAACACATTGAGATGGGTATACACTTCGTTCGTGAGAAGGTTGCTATTGGTCATGTTAAGGTGTTGCACGCACCTTCTTCGTATCAATATGTGGATATCTTCATGAAAGGTCTTTCTAGACAGCTCTTCCTCGACTTCAGATCCAGTCTTAGCGTCCGACCTCCTCTCACTCCGACTGAGGGAGTATATTAAAGTGTATAATATTATATTTAGTCATATTTAATGTTGTATAATTATGATAGATATATAATCCCTATTATATAAGAATTCTACATTGTACATCTTATATATATATTTAGATTAATAAAAAAATTCTAAAGAAATATTAATACATTTTTACATAAACGACACAGTAGTACAAAAGTTACGAGAAACTAAAAAGACGATATGGTTAAAAAAAAAAGGAAGGGCGGATATGTGAAAGTGAGTTGTCGGTGAATTTGGAAGAGAGGTGACAAAAGACGCTATCAAATCATCAGATAGGAAAGGACAGGACCCACACATTGTAGACAAATACATACGCACGTGAAGGTTTAGCTTTTTGTCTCAGCCTTCAATAGTATAAAGCAGTATTGTTTACATATACTAAGAAATGAATGTGACGGGGGGCATTGAACTTAACCAGATAATTAAACCTTAACAGGGACCGTTCATATGCAACTTCTTCACTTAATTAAAAAGAGGCTGAATTTAGTTACTCCTACTACTAGTTTGTCTTTATGATGCTACTCACGCAATTCAATTTTCAAGTTTAACTCAGACATATCTCATATCACTTTTTTTTTAAAAGGCAGCTTAGTGCACTAAGCATCACGTGTTCACACAAGGTCCGAAAAAAGGCCGCACCCTTAAAAGACGTGAATCGTGATGCAGACAGTCTATCAAATATAAGTATCAACGACTCATATCACAACTCGACCCGTGACCTATAGGTCATACATAGATAATTTTATCATTATTTCAAGACTCCTCTTCGATCATTATCACACTGCTTAAATTATACTATTTCGTTTCATTTAGTGTGAATCTAATTAACTTACGATCTCAAATATTTTATTGTACTTATATAGTTACTAAATTATGTTATTAGAGAAAATTAAAAAGTTTAAGAAATGTGATGCGATAGTCCAAAACTTTCAATTTTAACATAACCGTACGTCTCATATTTGAATTTTAGTAGTAGTATTAAAGAACCTTTTGGTACGGAACTTGATATACCTTTAGTAGACCTATTTGCTAAGAATCCTAATTAGTTTAGTCCGTAAACCACGATATTGTATAATTAAATAAAATTTCTAGTAATTTTTATTTTAGGAATTTAAAATTAAAGTTGATAATTATTGTTACTTATATCTTTAATATTAAAAATAATAATTTTTGGTACTGTTTAATTTTAAAAAATATTTATTAAATAATAATAATTTGATAAATGTATTTTATATTTATTATTTTTTAATAGCCATAAAAACAACTAAATGGCAATTAAAATTGGATGATGGAGTAATTAGTTCAGTTAGTGTGCTACGATATTGAATGATTAAACGTATAATACTCCATCCGTCCAGTTTTACTCGTGCACTATACTAAAAATAATTATCTAATTTTACTTGTCCACTATACTAAAAATAATTGTCTAATTTTACTTGCCCACATCAGAAAATTAAGAAATAATTTACCACTTTATACCTATTTTACCCTTATCATTTATTATTGGGTTGACAAGTTAAAGGAAATTTTAGTGATTGCACAACTTAAAATATATTTTATTTATTTCAAAATTACTTAGCAATAATTATGGATGATATAATAAAATTACTCCATCCGTTCCACAATAAGTGATGTTTAGGTCTTTCAATTTTTTACAAAATAAGTGGTTCTTTAGAATTTCAAGAATACTTTGGGCATGTTCTTCCAAAATTGTCTTTGTTTAAACAATCAACATTCATTAACTATATTTTCTTTTTTCAGACATTGATTAGAGGTAAATTAGTAAAAACACTCCTAATTTTTTTAGGAGTAAACACTTTCTTAATTGGTGTGCACAAATTAAAAGAATCACTTATTATGAAACGGAAGGAATATTATTCTATTTTTGATTCTTTAATAAATGTGTTAAGTCAAAATGTGACAAATACATATGAATGGAGGGAGTATATAGTTAATATTAAGTATTAACTGCACCAGTTGAATATATTTAAGGTCTGCTTTACCGTTGTTTAGTTGCCAATACTGTAATAGTGAATTCTCTTTTCCATAAGCATTCTCTAAGCTGCTGTTAATTTTTCCTTCTTTTTCTTTACTGTTTCAGATAAGCATTTGGAATAATTGTTTCCTGTGTCACTAACTATTGTCCCTTTATTCCAAAGAGTTGCTCCTTTTATGTTGCCATATTTTAATTGGACAACCCAAAAACTCATCAAACAAAAGAAAAAGCTGTCCTCTGGCATAGTCCAGTGACAAAGCCTAGACGCTCTGACAGAGACAGCGTGAGTTAAATTCTCCGCAAGTACGAAGAAACTCTGCATGTTGAGGAATTTGATCTTGTCTTATTGATCAGTTGTACACTCCCAGAAAACTGGCCACCGGAGCACATCTCGCGATTTATCTGATAATAGTGTTGAAGGATCGGTGCTATTACCTCCAGAACATAATCAGGCACAAGCCCGAAGACCTGGATTATAAAAAAAAAAAAAAAAAAAAACTACAGAAAGACACAAAAGAAGCTTCTTTTCTGCATCAACAAAACCCCTCCATTTCTTGCTTCAACCATGACCTCTAATGCAACCAAAGTTGCTTTTTCTCTCTATACAATAGTCTTGTGAATATTTTCCCTTCCATGTCTATACCAGTAGAACATGATTACATAGGTTTATCAGAAACTTCTTCAATGGAAAGAAGTGCTGATAATCTCTCTTCTTCATCTTCATCACCTACTGTTTGTGAGGATCTTGAAAAACATAATGTTCTGAAGCTAAAGGAGACTGAGTTGAGACTTGGGTTGCCAGGTTCTTGGTCTCCAGAAAGGAAGGCTACTACTGCAAGTGGATTATTGTCTCTTTTTGGTAAAGATTTGGAGGATAATAAGAATATATGTGTTAGTGTTACCCCTTTGAAGATTATTATTTCAGGAGCTAAGAGGGGATTTTCTGATAAGGCTGGTCCTCAACCTCCAAAGCCTGTTGAAGAAAAAAAGTCTACACCAGTAAAGGGAAATGGTGTTTCTCATGCTTCAAAGTAAGTTTACCTTTTCCTTCTCCTAAGTTGGCTAGTACTCCCTCGTCTCATATTATTTCTCTTTTTTAGTTTACACGCCCCTTAACAAATATTCCACTTATTAATTAGGATAAATTTTTGACATGCTTTACCCTTATTTATGTTTAAATTATAATCTCTTTCCGTTAAATTTTTACTCTATTTATGTGTCATATTCATTAATGACAAAAGTTATAACGGAGAAAAAATAATTAATTATATCTTGAACTTCTAAAAGTATAAATAATTTGAGACGGTTATTTTTAGTAACACGACAAATAATTTGAGACTGAGGGAGTACTTTGTTTTGCCTGTTGATAGGAAAACGGAAAAAAACTGTCTGTGTGAGTTTCAAAATGTTGAGTCTCAAAGCATATTGCGTTTATTGAGTTTTAAATGGAGTGGAATCAAGGCATAATTATTGTTGTTGACATAGGTTTCTCTGTGTTGTGTAATTGAATTGAATGGGCTTGGAACCCTGGCTCTATCACTACAATGCTTGCAGGGATGAAATTGTCATGTACCCTGCTAACTTTTTCCCCCTAATACTAAGACCAAGTATATGCAGTTAATAGTTTACTCCGTTTGTCCCATTTTATGTGACAGTTACTATTTGAAAAGTCAAATGAGTTTTTCCGTTCACTTTGATTTTTCTTATACTATATCTTTTAATAGTGGTGGAGCCAGAAATTCAAATAAGAGGACTCAAAAAGAAAATCTTATGCCAAAGATTTAACAACTTGTATATGCAGTTAAATTCATTTTTGCCCCATTTACATAGTTACTAAGTATAATTTTTCAGTGGAGGGAATTCAATTGAACCCCTTGCACCTGCTTCCTCGGCCCCTGCCTTTTAATTATTTGGAGTGGTTAACTATTGTATCTTATAGTACTATTTATATGGTTTCTATATATGTAAATTTTATTTAAAAGAACTTGAAATTTCTATGTCCATATTCATGTAGAAAATTTGATAATTTAACCTTCTTAATTCGAATCATCGCATCTAAAGTTGGAAGGAGGGAAATATATGTAAAGAATGGATTTTGGGCCTAACTTAACCCCAAAATCTAGTCTGTAGGGTGAGTATTGTCCAAGTCCGTATAAGGAGTCCATGTTCTCATTCCATATCCGAGGTGAGACTCTTAACACTCCCCCGCACGCCCAGACCTTGTTAACTAGAGCATGTATAATATAATTTGGGGGCCCAACATTGGTAAATAAAGAATTGGAATGAGTCTGACTCTGATACCATGTAAAGAATGGATCTTGGGTCAACTTAACTCCAAAAGCTAACATGTAGGGTGAAGATTGTCCAAGTCCATAGAAGGAATCCATGTTCCCATTCCATATCCGATGTGGGACTCTTAAGAGTATATTTTGGAGTCCTTTTTGCTGCTCAGTCACTGCAAGAGGCTTGAAGGGATGAAATTCACCTGTTTCCCTGCTAATTCTTTTACTTAATACTAAGAGTGAATATCTTTACTATTAGCATGAATATATTGGGTCTTGTTGCTGCATCTTGTATGATTTGTTATGAGATTCTATTATTAGCTGTTTTAATCAGATTGCTATTATGTTGAGTATTAGGGCACAAGTTGTGGGATGGCCACCAATTAGATCTTTCCGCAAGAACACCCTTGCTACCAATTCGTCGAAGAATAACGGGGCTGAGGGAAAATCAGGAACAGGGTGTCTTTATGTTAAAGTTAGCATGGATGGTGCTCCATACCTGAGAAAAGTTGATGTCAAAATGTATACCAACTATGCAGAGCTCTCATCAGCTCTTGAGAAAATGTTCAGCTGCTTTACCATTGGTATAAGTCTCTCTTTATACAATGTAAAGAACAATCACTTATGCAAAGTTTTAGTAAGCACTCAATTTCTAAAATGAAAAAATATTTGCTACTCTATTCATTCAAAATAGGACATAATATTTGGCTGGAGCAATTGATCCAAAAATGTCATCTTTATCAATTCCCATCTTTGATCTTCACTTTCTTTACTTTTCATCAGTTAAGTCTGTGAATAGTACCATTATCTCTTGTTATTCTGTTCTCTTTTGTTCCTTCATAATAGGAGTTTGGTTTGTTCCTTCGTATTGAGGTTCGCAACCTTCGATTTCCTTTTCTCTCTATCAATTTCATCACTTGTTATAGCAGAGATCATAATCTCATGAAACATTGAAACTGAAAAGCATTAGTTTCAGTTACCAGTTTCGAAACAAAAAACAAATAGCATTAGTTTCATGTATGCATCTTGATGATACATATTTTGTGTAACCATTTTTAGGGCAGTGCACATCTGATGGACTTCCTGGAAGAGAGGGGCTTAGTGAAAATCACTTGATGGATCTTCTTAATGGTTCTGAGTATGTGCTGACTTATGAAGACAAGGATGGTGATTGGATGCTTGTTGGTGATGTTCCTTGGGAGTAAGTTCTTTGTCCAAGATTCTTTTCTACAGTTAAAAAATGGATGTCTTTGCTTGTCCATTTTACTCTATTAGGACAGCTTGCATTCGGGCCATCTGTTGTTGGAATGTAATAGTAGCTGGTTGGAGCCTACAATAAACTTTTTTCAGTTCTTTCTTGTTCTATATCAATCTTCTCCCGTCTCAGATCTACACGCCGGGATCCAGATCGGAAAATTTATGTTTTAAATGGTCAATTCATTGTCTATGCATCTACTTATTGTTTGATTTGGATCTTGAAATAGTATGTTCATAGACTCATGCAAGAGACTGCGGATTATGAAAAGCTCAGAGGCAATCGGACTAGGTATGTTCATATCCTTGATATCTTGTGGATATGCCATGTACCACTTGCTGGTGCTTCCGTCTGTAATTATAAATAACAACTCGCCCCCTTTCATCGGGGAACACCATCTTATAAAATGCCACGTTTTTTTGACGTTGCTGAATCTCTTGCTTTGCAGCTCCAAGGGCCATAAGCAAGTCCAAGAACGAAATCGTTACCTGAAGTTGTGAAGACAGGAAGATTCATAAATGGGAAAAGCTTGTGTAAAAAATTATCCTTTTGTGTAACTTAGCATTATGGATTTAGCTTAAATATGTAGCATTCCACGAAGCGAAGAATTTCCTTGTTAGAATATACAATCAACTATATCCAGATTTTTGTAGGCTGAAAGTATCTCTCTGCTGAAATTGTTAGTGCTTTTGGTGAACTTTTATTTTTGTTTTAGTTGTATTATATAATATTGGACTAAGATCAAGCTTAAATGGAATGACATGGAGGCCGATGGTGTGAGAAAATAGTACTCAATAGCTTGATTGATAACATTTCTATTGGAAACAATGTAAAACATTGTTGTTTCTATTGAGCCAAATATTCCATACTGTTCAGATTATCAACCCTAAAGATCAACTGCAATTCTGCTGCCCTTATAGAGACCTTTGGGGGTTATTGTATCAAAGATTGAACGAGTCATGCACTAGCAACGCAGACCATAATTGAGATGCGGATAAAAGGTGGAAAGCGTTTTTAGGTGCTGGAAGTCGGACGAGTTTTATTTCTAACTACAAAAAAATAATTTTGCGACTTTAATGATATAATGAAAAGAGTTTAGTGACCATGTCTGTAATATAACTAACCTAAAAAACAAAGAGCTTAAGTAATATGTACGGTTGCAATGCAAGATAACATTCTTATTTTTCAAAATTTTAATTTTCACTGACAATATATAAAACTTAAAGTCATAAATAAATTACTGTAGTAGGTACTAAATTAAAATGCTTTGGAACATAAAAGAATGAATATAAAACAAATCCATTGATTAATGGGACTTTTATAGAGATATATGAAATAAAATTCATATTTACAATAACTCACAGTACTATTCTACTTTCAAAATATCTAATAAACTTTTCATATAATATATACAACCTTCAATTGAGCTTCGAATCTTGAAGGAAAATGTCAAAACCCACCGTTATTGCACTTGGGCTTCAATTTTTTGAGTTGTCACTTTTTATTTTAGTCGATTAAAGGTTCAAAATCAATTGTTCATGGTGTGATGAAGCTTAAATCGGATAACATAACTGAGATTGATTATATTAGGTGAATTTCGAACAAGTATGCAATTGATGAAACTTCGAAGCTGAAATTCGAGTTTATAAATCAGAATCACTTTTGATCGGGTGTTGTTCGAAAAGCTTGAAAAAATCTTGAGGAGGCTTACATTTCCAGTTTGGGACAATTTAGTGAGGTTTTGGATCAAATTTCAGATTGAAGAACGATCCCACGTATGTTACCTATCATATGTGTGTCGTATATATAATACTGATGTATATCGCTTACATATGATATATACAAGATATACATATGACTTGTATTGATATATATGTGACATACAGTGATATGCATGTCATATACAGTCCTCTTCTTCGGCAAATTTGACATAAGACTTTGTTTATATCGGGGATTTTTTTTTGTGTAAGAAACTTTCAAGCTTACAAATTTTTATATTTTAAGACGATTTATATGTGACATTTTTAATGACCTAATGGTATAAAAAACTAGTGCTCCCTCTATCTCAATTTATGTAACATAATTAGAATTTTGAGATTCAAACTTCTAAACTTTGATCGTAAATTCAGACATAAAAACTTTAAATTGTTTAAAATGAAATTTATATATTTGAACACTACGTTGAAAGTACTATTAAATCACAATATTTAACAGCTTAAAATATTTAAAAGAAATTATGCTTAAAAAAAAGATTGAGACTGTACCGCGTAAATTGGATGCTTACATGATACATCTATAACTTAAAACTGCTCTACAATTGTTTTCGTCATTGTGGGGGTAGCTGATAGTTGGGAGCATTAAAACTCATTAAACACTATACACATATTACATCATCTTCAATTCTTCATTATGTAGCATATTTCTTCCTCCTTTGAAGTAGCTAGAAAGACAATATGGCTTCAGCAATAGACTTTGATCAGTCTCCTAATTCACCTACTTCTTCAGCTCCATCTTTCGCCATTAGACCTAATAATAATCATCACAACAACACCTTCTTGCGAAGCATTTCCACAAGAGAACCATCAAATTTCTCCGAAGAACTTCCCTATAGCCCGCCGCGCTTAAGCACTTCAGTCCTCCCTTCAAATACATGCCCGGCCTACAACTCTCAGCCTTCAACTCCCCGCGTTTCGTTTACACTTAACAACAATCCATCAAAGTCAGTAGACGATCACGCGGATCATTTTCATCAAGCAACCTATAGGTGCATTTCCTCTGTCCTGAAAAAGGACGGACAGATCTTGTCCGTGGCTGTATCGAATGGTCTTATGTACACGGGGTCTCAGGCGAATGTAATACGCGTGTGGAAGTTGCCGGAGTTTACCGAGTGTGATCATCTTAAGACGAGGGCGTCCATTGTGGTTTCGTTACAAGTGTCGAATGATATGGTTTATGCAGCCTATGGTGATTGTAAGATTCGCGTGTGGCGTAGGACTTGGGAAGGTGTCATCAAGCATGTCCGAGTTGCAACTATTCCGAAGGTGGGAAGTTATGTCCGAAGCTATATCTCCGGTAGAGATAAAATGGTAATTCATCCTGTCCCAAATATAAGTCGTTTTAACAAACTGAATTTGTTTTACAATATTTGACGTTTAAGAAAAATATGAAGTATGTGTTATCTTTTTGTTCAAAGTCATCATTACTTATTTCTTTAATTAGTGGAGTATTTTTTATTAATTGAGACGTTGAAGCGAGAGACAAAAGGATAATTTGTGATTAAATGTCTATTCTAAAATGTGTGTAAATTTTTTAAAAGACATGTAATATGAACGAACGTAATACAATACAATATTTATTCTTCTTTTATTATATATGATTTTCCTTTGGAGTAGTTAACTATTAATGCATATGCTTTAATGGTAGAACGTACTGCAAGTCTGGCATGCTTAGGGACCCGGATTCGTTTCTGACGGATCGGATCTGGATCTAGATCTTGTATTTGAGATCGTATCCGGTTTAGATCCGACCCGTGAATTCATTTTTTATTAAATATATCCATAACCTAAAATGTAATTTTATAAGTATTTTTTTAAATTTTTTCATAATTTATGTATTTTACATTCAGATTTGGACTTTATTTTTTAAATGGTCCATACGTTTAAGCCCATAATTCTCAAAAGGCCCAATAAAAAACTAAGCGAAAAACAAATGATGGTACAATCATTGCATGCAAAAGAAGCTGATTAGTTGATCTCATTCTGTTGAAATATCCATATCTCATGTCATGCTTTAGCAGATGAAAGAGTGGATTCGTGTTGGAAATTTGCCTTTGGTGGGAGTTGCGTCCACCCATCTTTAATGGCATAAACACTAGGGTTCCACATGTTGGAGACTTTGATTCTTCACACGTGCATAATCTACTAAGTGAGTAAATGACCGTAGGGCCAAGGATCGTCAAATTTCGTTGAGAAATGAAAGAGATATTGGTCTACAAAGTGAGGTGTTTGAAGCATAAAAATGTGGTATAGACCAATTCTCCATCATCGGTGGGGGAAAGAAGATTTGTTTAGTTTATAAGTCTCAAAATTGGCTAAGGGTTTGGGACCCCAAAGGGTAACCCATGTGTTTGAAAGAGGGAGGACCTAGATGTGCTTTGGTTCGAGGCTAAGCCCACACGCACGCCGCCTCCTGCCCGTCCGATCCGGGCTCGGGTCACGGATCGTGGACATCTTCTGATATTATCTTTTTGGACTCAAATTGCTTCATATTTACAGTTTTGGATTGGTTTTTGGAACGTTAAACCTCCATTAATCTGCACATCAATTCAATCATTTACTTGGCTGAATAACTCTCACTAAAACTCTAATCCGTTGCACATTAATTCAGTCATTTACTTGGCTGAATTACCCCTCACTAATTGCCATTACATGTCCATTAACATCAATTAGTTGGGCAGTTGACAAGTCCCCTCCATGCAATATATATTGAAGCCTTTGGCTCAATTGTTGAGACAACACACAAACGAAAAAAATAGAATTCTTCCTACTACATTCCAGCATCATTTCATTACACTAAGTTCTTCAAAGTAACACTTGAGTTTTCTTTGCTCATTTGTTGAGTTGTTGTTTTATCTTGGGAGACTATTGCCCGACAACGTAGAAAGGATATATACGGGGCAATCTTGTCTTAAAGACAGAGTGCCATCACTCGACCCAGCAAATCAGAGTGCTTGTAATCTCAGTTTCTTGTAATTTCATTTTATTGTAATACTTAACAGTTATTTATTTCCTGCAACCATTGTAAACAATAATTTTAAGACAAGATTAGCTTGCTGTAACTGCTTAGAAACATGACTGGAAACACTTACGATTCTGCTGATGCTGCCACTTAAGGCAACCCTTCTGCCTTCCCTCCTGCTGCTGCTACGGTTCAAGGCAACTCCTCTGCCTTCCCACTGCTGCCCAAGGCACGTCCAATTCCTTTACTGCTCCTCAAGGGAACGTGACAGTTCCTCCACCCTCTGCATTCCACCATGAACGCCCAAAAAAATTCATGGGCTCCAACTTTAAGAGATGGCAGCAGAAGATGTTGTTCTACTTGATTGTTATGGGGATGACTCTGTTCCTAACATAAGATCTTCCACAATCTGAAGATGAAATGGATCCTTCGCCTACTGAAACGGCTAAAGGGGGCCATGATATCTATGTTATTAATGACATGAAGATGGTTCTTGATGCATGGAATCATAGTGATTTAATGTGTAAGAACTATATTTTGAACTGCTTGTCAGACCCTCTCTACACGGTGTATTGCACCATAGGCACTGCCAAAGAGCTGTGGAAAAAACTGTAAAAGAAGTACAACGCACAAGATGCAGGTACTAAGAAATTCATCGTTGGGAAATTTCTAAAATTTCAAATGGTGGATAGTAAAACAGTGATGTCCCAAGTCCAGGAATTCCAAATTATTCTACATCACCTGGATTTGGAAGGTATGAAACCAAATGAGCAGTTTTTGGTTGCATCACTGATTGAAAATTTACCTCATTCGTGGAATGAGTTACTTAAAACTCAAGACAAAGAAGATGACCTTTGAAGAACATATTATCAAACTCCAAATTCAGGAAGATAATAAGAAGGCATTGCCTAGGGATAAACAACATTCTGAGGCAAAGGCAAATCTGGATGAGGCCAACGGGAACCCAAGCAAGAAGCGCAAGTTCTAGAAAGACGGCAAGACCCAAGCAGCGGAGATGTTCAGAGGTAACTGTCACCAATGTGGGAAACCTGGTCATATGATCAAGGAATGCCGCAAGCTCAAGACTGAGCAACAAGAGAAAGCCAAGGCTAAAGGTAAGGCGCATGCTAATGTCGTCAAGGACACGCTCCTGGATGACATGATTGAGGAATTCTCGGTAGTGGTTCCAGAAGCCAACCTGGTTGAGAATCCGATGCAGTGGTGGATGGACACATGTGCTACCAGACACATCTGTTCCAACAAAGATGCCTTCTCCACATACACATCGGTCACCGACAAGAAGCTGTTCATCAGCAACAACGCTACCTCTGACGTGCTGGGGGTAGGAAAGGTAGTCCTGAAGATGACTTTCGGAAAGGAGCTCACTCTGAAGGAAGTGATGCACGTCCCTGTGATTAGAAGAAATTTAATATCAGGACCTTTATTGGTTAATGCTGGTTTTAGGCTAGTGTTTGAATTCAATAAGTTTGTACTCACTAAGAATGACACATTTGTGGGGAAAGGCTTCGTCTGTGAAGGCCTCTTCAAAGTGAATGCCATGTCTGTAATGCGTCCAAGTAATAAAGTTGAACATTCTTCTTATTTGCCTGAGTCTTCTAATTTATGGCATCATAGATTAGGACACGTTAACTACAAGTCTATACAAAGGCTGGTAAAGATGGAGTTGTTGCCGTCTGTCGACGTAAACCCTCAACATAAGTGTGAGGTGTGCGTAGAGGCAAAACTCACCAAGCTTCCTTTTCGATCCGTCGAAAGGAATACCGCTCCTCTAGAACTTATTCACACAGATATATGTGATTTGAAGTTTGCACAAATTAGAGGGGGGAACAAGTACTTTGTGACATTCATTGATGATAGCACAATGTATTGTTACCTTTACTTGTTGAAAAGTAAAGATTAAGCCTTTGAAGCATTCCGACGTTACAAAGCAGAAGTTGAGAACCAACTAAGCATGCGAATTAAATCCATTCATAGCGATAGAGGGGGAGAATACGTAGCGCAATTTGGGGAATATTGTGCCCAATCAGGCGTTGTTCATCAAACGACGGCACCATACTCACCTCAGTCGAACGGTGTGGCGGAACATAAGAACCGCACATTGAAGAAAATGATGAATGCCTTGCTCATCAATTTCGATCTTTCCCAAAACATGTGGGGAGAAGTCATCCTTACCGCTAATACGATTCTTAATAGATTCCCACATAAGGGTAAGGACAAAACTCCATATGAATCATGGAATGGAAAGAAACCCACCTATAAATATTTAAAGGTATGAGGTTGTTTGACAAAGGTCGAAGTACCCAAGCCAAAGTAAGTCAAGATTGGGCCTAAGACTATAGATTGCATCTTCATCGGATATGCAAATAACAGTAGTGCTTATCGCTTCTTAGTGCATAAGTCAGATATTTCAAATATCCACGAGGGTACAATTATGGAATCAAGGAATGCTCAATTCTTTGAGGATACTTTTCAATTCTAGATTCTCATAACTTGGAGACTCCAGAGATGGAACCAAGGCGAAGTAAAAGGGCCAGAAAGGATAAAACCTTCTGTCCTGACTTTGTATCTTAAATTGTTGATGAAGAACCGAGGACAATTGTTGATGCATTGTCAACTCCAGAGGCACCGCTCTGGAAAGAAGCTATTGAGAGTGAAATAGACTTCATCCTGCATAACCATACTTGGGAGTTGGTTAATCTTCCTTCGGGAAATAAACCGTTGGGTTGTAAATAGATACTCAAACGGAAGTATAAAGCAGATGGGTCTATAGATAAGTACAAGACCAGGTTGGTAGTTAAGGGTTATCGACAGAAAGAATGCCTTGACTATTTTGACAGGTACTCCCCGGTGTCTAGAATTATGTTCATACGAGTATTTATTGTGATTGCAGCGTTGCATGACCTTATGATACATCAAATGGATGTTAAGACAGCTTTCCTAAATGATGATTTGGAAAAAGAAATCTATATGGAACAACCCGAGGGGTATGTGGTTCCAGGACAAGAGAAGAAAGTCTGTCCACTTGTCAAATCTCTGTACGGGCTGAAACAAGCTCCGAATCAATGGCACAAAAATTTTGATAGTACTCTAATATCAAAGGGTTTCTCCATTAACAAGTGTGACAAATGTGTCTACACGAAAGGTAACTATGACTCATTCGTCATGATGTGCTTGTACGTAGATGACATGTTGATCATAATAAGCAGTCCTAGGGTAATCCTAGAGACTAAGAACATGTTGAAACAATGCTTTGACATGAATGATATGGGTATCACATATGTCATCTTAGGGGTAAAAATCTCTAAGATGTCTGACGGACTGGTCTTATCTCAGTCTCATTACATCGAGGATGTTTTGAGAAAGTTTGAGGTGTTTGACAGTTCGCCTATGAAGTCACCACTGGATAGAAATAAAAAACTTGATAAAAATCGTGGTGCACCCGTATACTAGGAGCAATATGCACAGGTGATTGGGAGTTTGATGTACGTAACAAACTGCACCCGACCTGATATTTCTTATGCAATCAACAAGTTGGATAGGTTTACCCGTAATCCAAGTAATGATCATTGGAAATCGCTGAATCAGGTGCTACGTTACCTGAAGTACACGCTAAATTACGGGTTACATTATTTGAGATATCCAGCTGTACTAGAGTGGTACATTGATGCAAACTGGATATCTGATATAGAGAACACCAAGTCCAGCAGTGGGTATGTATTTACAATTGGTGGTTGGAATGTGTCTTGGAAATCCTCTAAGCAAACTTGCATCGCCCGATCCATGATGGAATCAAATTTTATCGCTTTAGACAAAGCAGGAGAAGAGGCCGAGTGGCTTCACAACTTCTTAGAGGATGTTCCTTGTTGAGACAAACCCATACCTTCAGTGATGATTCACTGTGATAGCCAGTCAACTTTAGGAAGGGCACGAAGTTCTATGTACAACGACAAATCTTATCATATTCGATGGAGATATAAGACCGTTATGCAGCTGATCACCACGGGTATAATATCCATTGATTACATAAAATCAAAGTATAACATAGTAGACCCACTAACAAAAGGCATACCTAGAGATCAGATATTTTGCTTGTCAATGGGAATAGGCTTAAAACCCAAGCTTTAAGGACCAATACGGTGGTAACCCAACCTTACTGACTGGAGATCTCAGAAATTTAGTTCAATGGGAAAACTAAGCTGTAAAGGTTCAGTTGATCACTTCTGTGGAAGCAAGAGCACTCCGGGTTATGATTTCTGTAAGGAACATAAACCCAAAGTCATTCCCGCGATAGACGTTAAGTGCTATCTGCAATGTGGGTAAATGTTAAGTTTCCAAAACCTTTAATGATCCTCAACTGTTGAGGTTAGGTTTAGGGAAACTTTTAATGGTTCCTAACACTTGTGAAGTGGGGTATAGCATGATACATTGTAGGAGACCACCTATTTAAGTGCGAGGACAGACCATCTCAAATGAACGCACTTAAGAATCCAAGAAGTGTACACGACCATAACAGACAAAATATTACGAAGAAAAGAGTAAGTGAATTTGTTGTGTTGGTACTATTGACTTGGCTTACACTAACACTGACGGTTCAAGAAATCACGTTCACCGCGAAGTAAGTAAGTCTGATGGTATTTAACTATGGAAGGTTCAAAGCTGAAGCTACCTCTCCTTATGCAACATCGGTCTGCTGAATATTGCTGGAAATATGCACCATGTGAGTGCACCAAAATCTCTTTCAAGAGGGGACTGTTGGAAATTTGCCTTTGGTGGGAGTTACGTCCACCCATCTTTAATGACTTAAACACTAGGGTTCCATATGTTGGAGACTTTGATTTTTCACACGTGCATAATCTACTAAGTGAGTAGATGACCGTAGGGTCAAAGATCGTCAAATTTCATTGAGAAATGAAAGAGATATTAGTCCACGAAGTGAGGTGTTTGAAGCATGAGAATGTGGTATAGACCAATTCTCCCTCATCGGTGGGAGAAGGAAGATTTGTTTAGTTTATAACTCTCAAAATTGGCTAAGGGTTTGGGACCCCAAGGGGTAACCGATGTGTTTGAAGGAGGGAAGACCTAGATGTGCTTTGGTTCGAGGCTAAGCCCACACGCGCGCCGCCGCCGCCCGCCCGTTCGGGCTCGGGTCGTGGGCTTTGGGCTTCTTCTGATATTATCTTTTGGAACTCAAATTGCTTCATATTTACAGTTTGGTCCCTAAAGTTTCTTAAGAGATAAAATTGCAAGAGAACTTGTGCCTTTTGGCTGAATAACTCTCACTAAAACTCTAATCCGTTGCACATTAATTCAGTCATTTACTTAGCTGAATTACGCCTCACTAATTGTCATTACATGGCCATTAACATCAATTAGTTGGGCAGTTGACAAGTCTCCTCCATGAACTATATATTGAAGCCTTTGGCTCAATTGTTGAGACAACACACAAACAAAAAAATAAAATTCTTCCTACTACATTCCATCATCATTTCATTACATTAAGTTCTTCAAAGTAACGCTTGAATATCCTTTGCTAATTTGTTGAGTTGTTGTTTTATCTTGGGAGACTATTGCCCGACAACGTAGAAATGATATATACGGGGAAATCTTGTCTTAAAGACAGAGTGCCATCACTCGACCCAACAAATCCAAGTGCTTGTAATCTCAGTTTCTTGTTTTCTGTTTATTGAAATTTCAGTTCTTGTAATTTCATTTTATTGTAATACTTAGCAGTTACTTATTTCCTACAACCATTGTAAACAACAATTCATTGCAAAATATTACTCATAGAAGTTACAATCATGAATGATGATAAATTGTGGTCGAATACAACATCTAATATAAGATCAAGATTAAAACTTTATGGCTTCCACCTTTAATTCTTTTTACACTAATGAAAGTGCAGATTAAACAAAGAAAAATGGATGAATTGACACCCAATGTAGCTTAATGTTGTTGTAGCACTCAATTTTCATTTGACAGACATGCCTAGGATTGAAATCTGAAACATGAAAGAAATATACAACTCTGAGAACCACTTGCCTCCTATGAAGATCTTAAACATGAAAAAAATATACAACTCTAAATTTTTTTTAGATATGGATCCAGATCCGATCTGTGGACCCGGTGGATCCGATGAATTTGGATTTAGATATGATTTTTATGGACCCGGTGAATCTGGATCCGGATATGAATCCAGATATGAAAAACGGATCTGGATCTGGATCTGGATCTAGTAGGATCCGGTCCAGATCCGATCTGTTGCCATCCCTAGGCAAGTAGGCATGCTGCTCCTCTCACTCTGTAATCCTTTGAGAGAGTAACATGTTGTAGAGCAATTTTTGTTGGAAATTTGCCTTTGGCGGAAGTTGCATCCGACCAACTTTAACGGCTTAAACACTAGTGTTCCGCATGTTGGAGAATCCGATTCTTCACACGTGCATAATCTACTAAGTAAGTAGATAACCGTAGGGCCAATGATCGTCAAATTTCATTGAAAAATGAAAGAGATATTGGTTCACGAAGTGATGTGTTTGAAGCATGAAAAAGTGTGGTTTTGAGATCAATTCTCCCTCATCGGTGGAGGAAGAAAGAATTGTTTTGTTTATAAGTCTCAAGGTTGGCTTGGGGTATGAGACCCCAAGGGGTATCCCATGTGTTTAAAGGAGGGAGGACATAGATGTGCTTCGATTCGAGGAAAGCCCACAGCGCCCCGCCCGCCCGTCCCGTCCGATCCTGGTCCGGGTTCACGGGTTCACGGGTCACGGGTCACAGGTCACGGGTCACGGGTCACGGGTCGTGGGCTGTGCTTCTTCTGATATTATATTTTTGGACCAGAAAACTTTTCCATATGTACAATTTTGTCTCTGAAGTTTCATATGTACAGTTTGGTCCCTGAAGTTTCAAGAAAGTCAGATTGGGCAGAGGAACAGAATGTCAACCAACACTCAATTCAACCATTTATTTTGGCTGAATTACTCTTCCTAAATGCCATTCATTGCACATCAAATTCACCATTTATTTTGGTGAATTACTACCTCCATAATTGCCATTACTTGGCCAGTAATGGCACTTATGTGGGCAGTTCATCAGCCTCTCATTCAACTATATAAAGGATCCTTTGTAACCATTATTGAGCTACACTTAACACAAACAGAAACGAATTCAGTCTTCCTACAACCTTCCAGCATCATTTCATTACTCAAAATTCTTCAAGGTAGCACTTGAGTTTCCTTTGCTCATTTGTTCATTTGCTGTTTTATCTTGGGAGACAATTATCCAGGACGTAGAAAAGATACATACGGGCAATATTATCTTAAAGACAGAGTGCAAACACTCGACTCAACATACCAAAAATTGTTCCAGTTTATTATTTATTGTTCGTTGCAATTTCAGTTATTGTTCAATTGTAATTTTCGTTTCCTGCATCTTTGTAACCAATAAGTTTATGACAATATTTTTCTTACTGTAACATGGCTGGAAACATGACTGATTCTAATGCTACTGCTGCTGCCTCTCAAGGCAACAATCCTGCCTTCCCGACTCGCCTATCGCTCTGTCCAAAGAACTCTCGCCGCTTTCATCGCCGGCTCCGCTCGTTCAAGGCGTGAACTCATTGCTTTTCCGATCTTGTCGCTGCCTTCGTTTCAAGGCAAAGAACTCCATCGCTTTCCCGATCGCTTTGCTGCTCCACCTTCTGCCTCCTACCATGATCGTCCTGAAAAAGTCATGGGTTCAGACTTTAAGAGATGGCAGCAAAAGATGATGTTCTACTTAACTATTATGGGCATGGCCTGGTTCCTAACGGAAGATCCTCCATGACCTGGAGATGAAATAGACTCTTTGCCTGCTGAAACGGCTGAAGAGGGCCTTGGTATCCATGTCGTTAACGACATGAAGATGGTTCTTGATGCATGAAATCATAGCGATTTCATGTGTAAGAATAACATACTGAACTGCTTGGCAGATTCTCTCTACATGGTCTATTACACCGTTGGCACTGCCAACGAGTTGTGGTAAAAACTGCAAAAGAAGTACAACGCACAAGATGCGGGTACTAAGAAGTTTATCGTTGGGAAATTTCTAAAATTCCAAATGGTGGATAGCAAGACAGTGATGTCCCAAGTCCAGGAATTCCAAATTACATCACCTGAATTTGGAAGGATTGAAACCAAATGAACAGTTTTTGGTTGCATCGCTGATTGAAAAGTTACCTCCTTCGTGGAATGAGTTATTTAAAATTCAAGACAAAGGAGATGACCTTTGAAGAGATTGTTATCAAGCTCCAAATCCAGGAAGATAATAAGAAGGCCTTGCCTAGGGGTAAACAACCTGCTGAGGCAAAGGCAAATCTGGCTGAGGCCAAAGGGAACCTAAGCAAGAAGCGGAAGTTCCAGAAAGACGGCAAGGCCCACACAACGGAGATGTTCAGAGGTAACTGTCACCAATGTGGGAAACCTGGTCATAGGATCAAGGAATGCCGCAAGCTCAAGAGTGAGAAACAACAGAAAGCCAAGTCTAAAGGCAAGACGCATGCTAACATCGTCAAGGACACGCTCCTGGATGACATGATTGAGGAATTCTCGGTAGTGGTGCTAGAAGCCAACCTGGTTGAGAATCCGATGCAGTGGTGGATGGACACAGGTGCTACCAGACACATCTGTTCCAACAAAGATGCCTTCTCCACGTACACATCGGTCACCGACAAGAAACTATTCATCAGCAACAACGCTACCTCTGACGTGCTGGGGGTAGGAAAGGTAGTCCTGAAGATGACTTCCGGAAAGGAGCTCACTCTGAAGGAAGTGATGCACGTCCCTGTGATTAGAAGAAATTTAATTTCAGGACCTTTATTGGTTAATGCTGGTTTTAGGCTAGTGTTTGAATCCAATAAGTTTGTACTCACTAAGAATGGCACATTTGTGGGGAAAGGCTTCGTCTGTGAAGGCATCTTCAAAGTGAATGCCATGTCTGTAATGCGTCCAAGTAATAAAGTTGAACCTTCTTCTTATTTGCTTGAGTCTTCTAATTTATGGCATCATAGATTAGGACACGTTAACTACAAGTCTATACAAAGGCTGGTAAAGATGGAGTTGTTGCCGTCTATCGACGTAAACCCTCAACATAAGTGTGAGGTGTGCGTAGAGGCAAAAATCACTAAGCTTCCTTTTCGATCCGTCGAAAGGAATACCGCTCCTCTAGAACTTATTCACACAGATATATGTGATTTGAAGTTTGCACAAACTAGAGGGGGAACAAGTACTTTGTGACATTCATTGATGATAGCACAAGGTATTGTTACCTTTACTTGTTGAAAAGTAAAGATGAAGCCTTTGAAGAATTCCGACGTTATAAAGCAGAAGTTGAGAACCAACTAAGCATGCGAATTAAATCCATTCGTAGCGATAGAGGGGGATAATATATGGTTATATGGTTAATGATGAACCAATGACAATTGCTAAGGCGTTGTCAACTCCAGAAGTACCGTTCTGGAAAGAAGCTATTGAGAGTGAAATAGGCTCCATTCTGCATAACCATACTTGGGAGTTGGTTGATCTTCCTCTGGAAAATAAACCATTGGGTTGTAAATGGATACTCAAATGGAAATATAAAGCAGATGGGTCTATAGACAAGTACAAGGCCAGGTTGGTAGTCAAGGGCTATCGGCAGACAGAAGGTCTTGACTACTTTGATACATACTCCCCGGTATCTCGGATGACATCCATTCGGGTATTCATTGCGATCGCAGCCTTGCGTGACCTTGAGATACATCAAATGGATGTCAAGACAGCCTTCATAAACGGTGATTTGGAAGAAGAAATTTATATAGACCAACCCGAGGGGTATGTGGTTTAAGGGCAAGAGAAGAAAGTCTGTAGGCATGTCAAATCTCTGTACGGGCTGAAATAAGCCCCGAAGCAATGGCACAAAAAATTTGATAGTACTCTACTATCGAAGTGTTTCGCCATTAATGAGTGTGATAAATGTGTCTACACGAAAGGTAACTCTGACTCATTCGTCATGATATGCATGTATGTAGATGACATGCTGATCACACGAAGCAGTCCTAGGGTAATCCTAGATACTAAGAACATGTTGAAACAATGCTTCGACATGAAGGATATGGGAATCGCATATGTCATCTTAGGGATAAAAGTCTCTAAGACGTCTGACGGACTGGTCTTATCTCAGTCTCACTACATCAAGGATAATTTGAGAAAGTTCGAGATGTTAGACAGTTTACCGATAAAGTCACCAATGGATACAAATCAAAAGCTTGATAAAAATCTTGGTGCACCCGTATACCAGGAGCGACATGCACAGGTGATTGGTAGTTTGATGTACATAACAAACTGCACCCGACTTGATATTGCTTATGCAGTCAATAAGTTGGCTAGGTTTACCCGTAATCTGAGTGATGATCATTGGAAGGTGTTGAATCGGGTATTACAATACCTGAAATATACGTAACTTTCGGGTTACACTATTCGAGATATCCAGCTGTACTAGAGGGGTACAGTGATGCAAACTGGATTTCTGATAGAGAGAACACCAAGTCCACCAGTGAGTATGTATTTACAATTGGTGGTGGGGCTGTGTCTTGGAAATCCTCTAAGCAAACTTGCATCGCTCGATCCACAATGGAATCGGAGTTTATCGCTTTAGACAAAGCAGGAGAAGAAACTGAATGGCTTCATGACTTCTTAGAGGATGTTCCGTGTTGGAACAAACCCGTACCTTCGGTAATGATCCACTGCGACAGTTAGTCGGCTCTAGGAAGGGCACGAAATGTTATGTACAATGGCAAGTCTCGTCATATTCGACGGAGGCATAAGACCGTTAGGCAACTGATCACCACGGATATAATATCCATTGATTACATTAAGTCAAATGATAATATAGCAGACCCGCTGACAAATGGCTTACCCAAGGATCAGATGGTTTGCCTGTCTATGGGAATGAGCTTAAAACCCAAAGTACAAGGACCAATACGGTGGTAACCCAACCTTACTAACTGGAGATCCCAGTAATTTGGTTCAATGGGAAAACTAAGCTGTAAAGGTTCAGTTGATCGCTTCAGTGGAAGCATGAGCACTTCAGATAGTGATTTCTGAAAAGAAACACCAAATCCAAAGTCGTTCCCGCAATAGACGTTAAGTGCTATCTGCAATATGGGTAAAGGTTAAGTTTTCAAAACCTTTAATGATCCTCAATAGTTGAGGTTAGGTTTGAGAAAACTTTTAATGGTTCCTAACACTTGTGAAGTGGGGTATAGCAGGATACATTGTAGGAGACCACCTATTTATGTGCGAGGATAGGCCGCCTCAAATGAACACACTTAAGAATCCAAGAAGTTGTCCATGGCCACAACGGACAAAACATTATGAAGAAGAGAGTAAGGGAATTTGTTGTGTTGGTACTATTGACTTGACTTACACTAAACACTAACGGTTCAAGACATCACGTTCACCGTGTAGTAAGTAAGTCCGATGGTATTTAACTATGGAAGGTTCAAAGCCGAAGCTACCTCTCCTTATGCAACATCGGTCTGCTGAAATATTGCTGGAAATGAAAAGGCACCATGTGAGTGCGCCAAAATCTCTTTCAAGAGGGGATTGTTGGAAATTTGCCTTTGGCGGGAGTTGCGTCCGACCAACTTTAACGGCTTAAACACTAGTGTTCCGCATGTTGGAGAATCTGGTTCTTCACACGTGCATAATCTACTAAGTAAGTAGATAATCGTAGGGCCAAGGATCGTCAAATTTCATTGAGAAATGAAAGAGATATTGGTTCACGAAGTGAGGTGTTTGAAGCATGGAAAAGTGTGGTATTGAGATCAATTCTCCCTCATCGGTGGAGGAAGAAAGAATTGTTTTATTTATAAGTCTCAAGGTTGGTTTGGGGTTTGGGACCCCAAGGGGTATCCCATGTGTTTAAAGGAGGGAGGACCTAGATGTGCTTCGGTTCGAGGAAAGCCCACACTCGCATCGGCCCCGCCCGCCGTCCCGTCCGGTCCGGGTTCACCGGTCACGGGCTGTGCTTCTTCTGATATTATCTTTTTGGACCAGAGAAATTTGCCATATGTACAGTTTGGTCCCTGAAGTTTCAATATGTACAGTTTAGTCCCTGAAGTTTCAAGAAAGTCAGATTAGGCAGTTTCAATATGTACAGTTTGGCTGAATTACTCTTCCTAAATGCCATCCGTTGCACATCAAATTCACCATTTATTTTGGTGAATTACTACCTCCATAATTGTCATTACTTGGCCAGTAATAACACTTATGTGGGCAGTTCATCAGCCTCTCCTTCAACTATATAAAGGACCCTTTGTCACCATTGTTGAGCTACAGTTAACACAAACAGAAACGAATTTAGTCTTCCTACAACCTTTCAGCATCATTTCATTACTCAAAATTCTTCACGGTAGCACTTGAGTTTCCTTTGCTCATTTGTTCATTTGTTTTTTATCTTGGGAGACAATTGTCCAGGACGTAGAAATGATACATACGGGGCAATATTGTCTTAAAGACATAGTGCAAACACTCGACTCAGCATACCAAAAACTGTTACAGTTTATTGTTTATTGTTCGTTGCAATTTAAGTTATTGTTCAATTGTAATTTTCGTTTCCTCCATCTTGGTAACCATCAATTTTGTTATGCATGTCAACCTTTTCATTAGCCTTTGTATATGATTCTATTTTTCCTTTTTTAATCATACATCAGTGAGTTTAATAACCCAATATGTGCGGGACTATATATGTGACAAAAGGGGGGCCAACATATACGCACGGGGTATGTAGTGTAGTGTTATGTGTTCATTCTAATTCAATATTTTTAGCTTAGACCTTAGACTCTGTACATGTGTAAAATTTTAGTAAATAAATATAAATAATAAATTTTGAATTCATTGAATGAAATGGGTTGAGGTAAAATTTTGAACTCAAATCATAAAATTCATCAGCATTGAGTAGTGATTGCATTTGTACCCGAAAGTATCTACGTTGAAAATATGTTTTTATATATTAAAAAGATGCTCTTGCCTTTGATATCTTGTATTTCCATGAGGTACAGGTGTCCATGACAAATTAAGCCTGTTTTGGAGTATATTAATTTAAGGACCACAATTGTAATAAATATTACAACAGGGATATGCATGGATAATATGGTATCATCATTGTGTGCATCGACACTTTACCATTATATTTTATAAAGAAGTTGAACTACCATTTTCAACCTTAAAGCTTATGTGCCAAGGGCAACTAGAAACACTCCCTCAGCTGGTGCAAAACTTTATGTCATTAGGTATTTATCTGTTCAAAAGTATCTGTATTTGGTTTGAGTTTGGCTTGAAAAGAGTTGAAGCCACTATTGCTTTCCACATTTTCTAGCACTGTATTAATTGCAGCAAACCAAACATTGACTTGGACAGTAATGGGAGCATATTTATTACATATGCAGCTACATGAGCTTTGTGATTAAAGCACTGCAGCCTCTAATTTTAGCCCTTTTCTAGCATCTAATTTAATGCATACTTGAAGCCTTGAGATGCTTTGTCTAACCAGAGTAGTTCATGATTTCACTTTACTGTGTAGCTAGAAAAATTAATGCCTTTAATGAATTATGACAGATGAAGCATATGGGACCAATATCATCACTGGCAATTAACATATCAGATGACATTCTGTATTCAGCTTCCCTTGATAAAACAGTAAAAGTATGGCGAATTTCGGACCTCAAGTGCATAGAGACAATCCAAGCCCATAACGATCTGATAAATGCAATTGTTGTTGGTGATGATGGTGTCCTCTATACTGCCTCTGATGATGCCACGGTCCGTGTATGGCGTCGTAATTTTTGTAGTGGAGATAGGCCACATTCCCTCACTGTGACACTACCGGCAAAGTGTTCACCAGTAAAGACCTTAGCCTTAACAACTGATGGCGCGGTACTCTATGGAGGGTGCAGTGATGGTTATATTCATTTTTGGCTAAAAGGTTGGTTCTCAGGGCAATTGCAATATGGTGGTGCACTTCTTGGACACACACATGCTATATTGTGCTTGGCCAGTATGGCTAATTATTTGGTCAGTGGCTCGGCCGACTCGACGTGCAGGGTGTGGTTAAGGGAACAACAAGATTGTCAACATGTGTGTGTGGCCATTTTGCAAGGTCACAGAGGGCCTATTAGGTGTGTTTCCGCGTTCCCCGGACGAGTGAACGAGGAGAGTGAAGATGGTTGCACCATTTGCACAGGAAGTCTTGATGGAGTCCTCAAGATGTGGCGTGTGAGACGCACCAGCAGTAGTGATAAGGGCAAAGGTTCTTCGCAGAATGTTTGCGAATATTTTGAAATCGCTTAAATCTGGACACCCTTTCGTTTTTCATGCAAGATGTGTTGTTTCTAACCAGAGATGGATTCAAGATTCTAAAATAACGTGCAGACATTGTATTAGTATTGCTGACTGTCCAATTGTTTGTGACAATATATAGGTACAGATTCGTTCTGTTTTCAACTTTGAGATAAGAGAGAGTAGAAGATGCCAATGAATTCTTTATACACCGTCCTCGCAGATTGAGATACAGCAACATAGCAACTAGCAACTAGCAACTAAATAAATGTCCTACTACTATTTTGTAGTTCAATTTTTATTGGTAGTATCTAAATTTACTTGCAGTTGACTTTGTAATTCACTCTATATACTTTTTTCTATTTTTACCATTTTTCCTTTTTATACTATGGGGATTGAGTGGTTGCACATTGTACTGAGTCAATATCTAATAATTTTTCCGGGGAGTTTATGTTTTTCTTACTAACAGCTTTAAAGCTTTTAAAGACAATTTACACAATTCAATACAGTGTCAGAGTAAACGGCCCCTTTTAAACAGTATAAGATAACACCAAACATTAGTGAAAATGTATGTCCTGCCACTTCAACATATAGTCAGCCTTGTGAAATTTTTGATTGAAGAAATTAAAGTGAAACACTAGTACAGTGGTAGAATGGGAGAACTTGCAAAACTACTAAAATTCAGCAAAGCAAAATTATCTGCTTGGGCCAAGTGAATTAGATGAGTTTCAAAGTAAGCTTGATGATCTCCTGATACTGGTTAAATAGTGATTTTGCTTTCTAACAGTAAGTTTCAACTTAAGCTTACAGTTTAATTGGTTGAAAGTTGAAACATACCACTCATAATAGTAATATTGTAGGTTCGAGCCCTACTAAGTACTGTAAATCTGTTGCTGGCTTTGTTGTGGCGGCAACTGTAATTCCCTCCCTGTATCAGGATCGCTATAATTATCAGAGCCGAGAGTATAAGTGATTTTGTAGAAGAGTGCTTGCACCCAAATATGATGCTTAGACACACCATAGGGCTATTTGTGGAGCCGTGACAGATTCAAAATTTAGACGCTGTGAATTTTGAATTGAGAGAGTGCGTTCTGAAATCAGGATCGCGTATATCAGTCTTTCATAAATGGTTCGTCCCTCCTGCTTGCTTATAAATATGAAGAAGCTTTACTGTATTCCTAACTTGCTCATTCTATTTGGTCATGACCTTTTCTCCTCAATCAAGTATAGTATTCTTGAAATTTTGAATTTTTTGTCAAAAGTTGCCAAAAGAAAAAGTTTCTTTCCTTGGAATAGTTTTGTCTGCATGAGTGTGGCTTACCTTTTGCAGATACCGTATTAATTAATATACGTATTATACTCCCTCCGTCCAAATAGTCTTCACGTTCACTTTTCGAAAGTCAAATTATATGAATTTTAATCAATATTTTAAGATATACTATATTTTTATCATATTAATATAAGAAAAATTGCACACTTATAATATTTTTTTAAGATAATTTTTGAATATCTAAATTTTAATTTTAAAATATTAAATTAATCTAATTAAATTTAGCTGCAAATATTAATCAAATTGACTTTCGAGAAACGAAAAGTGAAAACTATTTTGGGTGGAGGGAGTAGTAAAGAACTAAAGATCATACAGTCTTATTTTCTCATTGCTCTCTCCTATATAATTAACTCGAAAGCAATAGAATTAAAGAATACGCATTTCCGTTGGTGTTTGATTTTTCTGAAAAGCAACTAACTATAGTATATATATTTCGTACGATAAATTTATGGAGAATCTTTGAATTTTTTTTCTCTTTATGAGAGATAAAATATACTATCTTTGGGATCTAATTTTTGATCCTACACTGCTTTCAAGATTTTATTGATTAATTTAGATGATTCTTTGCTTTTTTCTCATTGATCTTTACTGGTGCATTACAATCGTTATGTAAAATTTTCCTTAGCTTACCAGTGCAATGTTAACTTTATTGTAAAGCTAACTTAGACTATACTATAAATATTATAAAATATCCTTTATATTGAATTAAATTCTTTTCGAGGCAGATTATTTCGCTAAAAAATGGGATACTATGCCTACGGGTTACGGGGTGCAAGGAATTAGTTTTGGATGAAACTATCTTCGGGTTGTAAATTGAGAACAAATAAGACAATATAAAATAAGATATAAATGAGACAAGAGATGTAGAGAGGAGGAGAAGACTTTCTTCTTATTTTAAGTATGGTCAAGTCTCTTCAAGTGTGTCTTACATAATGTGGGAACACTTCTATTTATAGGATGTTGTGATCATCTTAAGAGTTATAAGACTTAAGTGCACAATTTAATAGATACATGAATTAAGTTGGTCCATAGAATGAGAAGGACATTCATACAATGCATGTATATTTCATAACACTCCCCCTTGGATATCCATCGATAATGTGCCTCGTTAAATAAAACCTTACTAGGAAAATCCCGTGGAAAAATTCTCAATGGAGGAAAAAGAGTACACACATCTTGTAATACGCATTGAGTGCTGCATCATTAAAAATCTTACCAGGAAAACCCAATTGGGACAAAACCTTAGTTAAGGGAAAAAGAGTGCAACACGTATTTTGCTCCCCATGATGAAAACTTCACTTGATATCTCGGAGATGACGCATACTAATCTTATATCTCACCTTCGTAAAGGTTGACGTTGGTCATGCCTTAGTGAACATATTTGTAAGATTATCACTCGAACGGATCTGTTGAACATCTATCTCACAATTATGGTGAATATCATGTGTGAAAAGCAGTTTTGATGAAATGTGTTTTGTTCTGTCTCCATTGATGTATCCTTCCTTCAATTGAGCTATGCATGTAACATTATCTTCATACAATATTGTTGGAATCTTCATTTGCAATGACACGCAATTGCAAAATTTGTTGAGTCATTGATCTCAACCATATATATTCTCGACTGGCTTCATGAATGAATATTATCTCAGCATGATTTGAAGATGTAGCAGATAAGATTTGTTTCGTTGAACACCATGATATAGTTGTATCCCCACAAGTAAATAAGTAGCTTGTTTTAGACCGGCTTTATAGGGATTAGATAAATATCATGCATAACCGATCGCCTCAGACTTGGATTCATTAAAATAGTCTTGTTGCTCCCTGAAGATGCTTGAATACATGCTTGGCATCATTTCAATTTCTTCTTGTCAAGAAGAAGATAAATCTTGCTAATAAACTCACTGCAAAACATATATCTCGTTGAAAAGTTATATTAGTGCCCTAATTTAAATGAGATATGGAGTTTCATCACCAATGAATATCATTTTCTTGAGGTTGGAATGAAGCTTTATTTATACTCAGCGACATCACAATAATTGGGGTACTCAATGGAATCGCTTTAACCCATATAAAGATCTGTTGAAGCTTTATTCTCAAAAACCTTTATATGCTTCAAACAATTCAAATCCCTCATAGATTCTTTCATTATCGATATATCCATAAAGGCAACAATTCATTATACGCATACAAGATTTTTATATATTGCCAAACTAATCATAAATATCATCGCATCCACTACAGGAGAACCTATCTCCATACAATAATGTTAGGAATTTTGCAAAACAAACTTTTATGTCACAAGGCAGAAGCCGTACTTTATATCTTACGATTTTATTTTTCATTTTACTTGTCGCATAAGAACCCATTTGTACCCTACTGGCATTATAACTTGAGATCGTTGGACTATAGGTAAAAAATATCACTTTTCAAGGGAAACAAATATACTTGAATTGCGTATTTTTATTTGGTCAATCATTTTTTTTTGTCCACACTCTTTGACAGATTTGAATTCAAGATCCTCGTCACCATTATAATGTTGAGCGCTACATTATATCAAAGATATTATCGACGGACATTTAATATCGGTTCCAATGCGACATAACTTATTGAGATCTCTTCATGTCCTCATTATTTTCAAGTACATGAACCTTTCTCAAGGTTTTATAAAGTATTATATCGCGGTGCTCTTTTTAAAGCACTTGCCTCATTATTGTAATCATCTTGATCATTTGCTCATCTCCTTCTTCAAGTAGTTTTACCTTTTGAATCAATTGGTCTATCGCCATAGACTTTATCTTTCAGGGACTTTAACCCAATAGGAGCATTTGCAGCTTATTTTTCATCCGCGTATTATCTATTCCCCTAATGTTAGAAAACCTAACATTTACCCCCAACCTTATTTGCAAACCCATCTTTGTGCGTTGTAGTGGAGCAATTGAATCACACACCTCACAATCAAATATCTAGATGAAACTTATTTGGTTCCTGACCTTGAACCAACCATATAGGAAAAACTTGTTGGTTTGATGCGTACAAGTGCTACTACATATTAAATAACACATCTCATACCAAATGTTCATTTGAGAGTTTTGTTCTTATAACCAATTGTTTAGCTATAATTGGAGGCATGCAATTTCTGCTAAACCAACTTGTATATATACCAGCATTTATAAAAATTATTTTATAGTTTGGAACGGTGCTCTAAATTTACCAATTTGAGCTAACACCCTCACAAAAATCAAATTGCAAGTTGATACCAAATGCACATGTGACCATATCATAAATGCATCTATTAAGACCATATAATAGTAAATGGTCCACATGGAAGATAACTGGTCCACATTGTATATATCCTCTTATATGTTCCAAAAATCAGGGGATGCAATCCCTATCTTAGCTGGTACAATAATCAATTTATCATGAGAACAAGCACCACAAGAGAATTCTTGAAGATTTTTTTATTTCTTCAATATATAATCACGTGAATTCTCAATTATTTTCGCATCATATTGAATTGGGATGACCAACCGCTCATGCCAATTGATATTTCTTTCAGTAAACTTCTAGTTCACTATCACATGTGATTCCATCATCATGCCCATATTCAACTAGAAGGAAATGGCAGTTACCCTTCCACATAATTATTTATAACCCACTTCGACTGTAGTAATATGAAGATATTAATTTTTTTCATAATTTATAGTTTCAATATAATTCATTGCCTTCGAAACTTAATAGGTTTCTTTTGAGACATACTCAACCCCAACATTCTGAACAATTTCAGTCCTCACATTAGCTCTTTCGGAGCTCCCAATTGATTATGTACTACCACATATTTCATAACACCATCCGTATGGTGAACATCTCCTCTTAGGGAGAAAATTATTTCCATTATGGTCATGGACAAAATCTTTCTAGGCAAGATTAATTTCTTGCTTTTACCCTTCGGTAGGTTTTGCTTTATAGTCCCATGTCATTTGATTTCTGCTATGATGTGTTCTTTAGTGTACTTTGTCTATCTTATTTACATGCGTTAGTTAATGCTTCTTTTTTCAGAATGCGCTATCATGACTTATTCTCTTTTGTTACAATTATTTTTATACTGCTTTAAATGTCTTGTCCAGGTCTGATCGTTTCTCCTGCGTTGCTGGTACTTTTGCTTGTCTTGAGCCGATGGTCTTTTGGAAATAACCACTCTACCTACTAAGGTAGAGTTAAGGTCTGCGTACACTCTACCTTCCCCAGACCTCACGTTGTGTTGTTGTTGTACCCTTCAGTAGGTCATGATAAGACATACCACAATATTTGTGATGTACTAAAAGTACGTGACCGATGACCGTTTATTCCAAAATATTTTTTATTTCTCTCAAACCTCCATAGAGGTGAGTTGTGGTATTTATTCAACCATACATGAGCACGTTCTTATCCATAAAGTTTTATCACCTCTTGACATATTCACCTTCAAGAATGATCGAGCATTCACGATGCTTATCACAAGTCACATTCTTTTCAAGAAATTGACTATAATCATTTGTACGTGCTTCATAAATTTTTTCAATATGGGCTCATTATTTTTCCCTAGCATTTATCATAATTATTCATATAACCCCGCCTCAACATCATTGTTAAAGGTAAAGTGTGGCCTCACTTTGTTTTCCTTTCTTTTGATGGAGGTGTGTAACACCTAATTTTTACCCTTCAATAATATTATTTAGTTATTCAAGATTCCCGAGTCACAGAAGGAGTAAATATACCTTTTACAAGACGAATATAATTTTATAAAATTATTCTGAAAATATTTTATCATTTTATGTGACAAAATATCACCCGGTATATTTATTGTTTATCATGTCCCAATGCCACATTATCTTGATCATAAATTGCAATTTTTAGAATTTTAAAAGATAAACTGTGAAATTAATCGCCTTGTAATTTTCAATTCAAAGAAATCAGTATTTTACTCCGTCAAAATCGGAAAGTTGTTTAATTGAAAAGGATAACAAAATTACATCTCAAATTTAAAGCATATTGTGTTTCTTAAATATCTAATTAGTATCAAATTTGGCCTTAAATTACAGCTTTTCCTTATTAGGAATATTTAAAATTATTCGGTCATTTTTTAATTTATAAAATGGTCACATTTTGCAAAATGTACGATGTTTTATTCAAAGCTTTAAAATTGAATTGGGCCATTTGTCATTTAAGTGCCAGGTCGGCCAAAGGCCCAAGACCCGACCCAGACCCAAGCGTTTAGGCGTAAAAGGGCAAGAAGCCCTTCCCTTTTTTTTTTTTTGGTTTTTTACGATTTTGGTTTCTTAGAGAAACCCTAGCCGCACCGATCATTGTACGAATGCTCGTCTGCAGAGTGCAGACTGGTGTGTCTGAGAAGGGAAAGGGTATTAATTGCCCACCCTTCTCTCACCTACACGCCACCACAACCCCACCCCCACAAGGTGAGGCCTCCTCTCTCTCTCTCTCTTTACTTTTTCTGCAAATTCTTAATTGCTTCTTGTCTCATTATGATTTCAAAAGCCAAATTGTGATTTGGTTGAGAACTATATAGAGGGAATCCCCCCCCCCTCCCCAACAAAAAATATGTTTTCCCGCATCGATTCGTTGGGTCTGCTAGGATTTCCATTGAATCCTATAAATTTACCCCTTTGTTCTTCATTTTAAGAGGCCCGAGCTTGAATTTTGGCAGTCATACTTTTTAAGGGCCAAATCGAGCTAAACTCGATTGATTATTGCTTAATTTGAGATCCAAGACCTTTGGCGGAATCCATCCTCATCGTAATAAAATCAATTACAACTAAAACTTTCCCTTTTGTGTGTGTTGGCGAGTTTGAGGTGCGAAGAAGGAAGAATAAGGTTACCCTTCGACCCTTGGCTGCTCCATACAAGGTAATCCCATCTCCTTGTCAATATTTTCTTTAATTTCAGTAGATTTAGTTTAATATGTGATTATTGTGGTAGATATGTGTTGATTTGAGGTCTTGTGATAACTTAAGCTAGCATGTGTAGTTAAAATAGAACATAATGTGTTAATTTTAGACTTGTTTTAATCATGTATAGACTGTTTAGTTAATTTAATACCTAATGTTGTTAATTTAAAGCTTGTTTAATCATGTGTGAACTGTTTAGATTGATTTAAGTTGATTAGTATGTTAGTTTGGGTTTTGTTTTAGCCATGTATAGGCTGGTTAAGTTAATATGATGTCTAAAATGAATAGTTTGAAACTTGTTTAGTGAGTACAATGATTTGAGGCACCTAATATGTTAGTTTGAAGTTTATCTTAGCTATGTAGGAGTTGTTTAAATGGATATGCTTGTTTAATGTGCTAGTTTGAGGCCTGCTTAAATTGTAAATAGGTTTTTCAAGTCATAACAGTTGTATGAAGACATGTGCTAGTGATTAGGATGATATTTGGTTAACTGGTTAACATAGTTTGTCTCTCATACCATTCAATATTGGCCTAAAACCAAAGAAATGAACTAATTTAGGCTATGTATCATACACACCTAAGTTGAGACCAGTCCAATCTTTTAAAAAATCAAGTAGACTAACTATTCTAGCTCACTTTCTCACATGTCATGATAATGAAAGTAAAATGGGGTCAGTATGTCTCTTGAATGTTGATGAATCTGTTGTGGTCTAAGTTTTTACCAAATCATGTACCTGTTGGGGTTAATTTGAGTCTGGTATCTGAGTTGTATGGTTTGCAATGCTTTTTTGGTTCATGTAATGATCAACATATATTATTTATTTGTTGGAAATGAATTTAATCTAAGTTAGAATAGTCCTTAAGACATGTTAGCCTAATACTTGAGTTATCAATCTGCTACTTTTATCAGCACTGCTTGTTTGGTCTTAACTATGTATGTGTGTGCTTCTAAAATCATGAAAGGACAACATGATGGTATTGTGTTAGGGTCCCTACTGATATTTAGGTTAAGCAGTCATCTGCATACTTTGGTATGACACTGCTTTGCTTATATGTGTACTTAGTTCATGTTAGTTCACTTGTCTTAGTCTTAACTATCATTATAATCATGTCATGACCTTGTTTTATGGATCTGAGCCCCGTCAAAGGGTATGTCTGCACTTTAGTTTAGGTTATATGAGTTTTGGATTCCTAAGAACTTCAAGATGATATAAAATTGTGTCAATATGCCTTGTTGAATGTCTTATCTGCATCTACATGCACATCCATGTTGAAACTGTTAGTTTAAAGCCTCAGTCACTTAGTCTCATACCTTTTGAGATGAAGTCTGAAAACTTGAATTGCTGTGATAAATATCTGAGTCTGTGTCTGTGTCTTGTCTAAGGCTAAGGGTAACTAGAATCATGTTTGTCTCATATAAAAGGCTCGTAAAAAGGTCAAGTGGAGTGTCTGCATATGTGAAATGAGGTTTGGAACTCTGGCTTAGGTTTTGAAATCTTGCCTAGTTTGTTGTGCTAAGTCGAAATCATACATAAGACTCTATTCCCCTCTTTAATCATGAGATGTATGTAATGCATTGAATGTTGTCCTGTCTCTGAAATAGTTCGAGTAGGGTCCTAATTTAGTTTTGGTAATTTGCTCATAATCTCATGCTTTGTATGAACTAATTTCTGCCATATTTGTTTGGACCTTAGGTGTATTGGAAGGTTGTCACATATCTACATGCCTGATGCATTGTTGTCCTGATGTTTGCCCTGATATCTGATTATAAGAGAACATGTGGTTGATTAGTTTAAGACTAATTGACCAGTAGCTAAGTAAATATGTGTGATTAAGAATGTGTGTCTTTCATGTTGTTTGCATCCTACATATTTGAAACTTGCCTAACATCCTGCCACCCTTTAAGTTGTAGTTTGAAACCATGTTAGTAACTTTAGATGATGTTACTTTGAGTTATTTGATCTTGTTCCCTCCTTGTCTTGTCTGTTTGATTTGCCATCTACTTTAATAGAGGATGCAAGTTCAATTGAAATATAGACTAGTCAAGCATGATGTATTCACAATAGGATATGTCCCTTCATGAAAGTGCACTGCCTTTGTGTATTGATGTTAGCTCATGTAGCCTAAGTTTGAAATATGTGAGATGCTATAAAATGCCCACCTTCTTGTGCACATTTGACTGTTGTCTATGCTGTGTTTATCTAGTCCAACTATTAAAAGTGAAAGCTGAGAATTGTTTATTTAGATGACTAGTATTAGAATCATGCAAGCATGTTAAAAAATGGGAATTGAGGGGTCTGTTGTGTTGTATGTATGCATATCCATCTCGTCTAATATTCACTATCCATCTCGTCTAATATTCACTTTATACCAAGTCTTTGCTTAGGGTGTATGTGTGATATACACGAGGATATACAGACTGTATACAAGGTATACATGTCTTGTATATCTCTCATGTATGTCACTTAAATATCTCTTTTTGTATGTCTCTCTTGGGCCTGGCCCAATCTTTTGCTTTTCAAAACCATCTTTTATTTTTACATAATGCGTACTTTGGGCTTAGCCCACTTCTTTTCGCCTTCTTTCATGTTACTTTTATTGCCTGTTACTGTTAGTTGGGCTCAACCGATATCATACGCTGTCTTATCTGAATTTGGCCTTGCTTGTGTACTATGAATATGTTGAACAAATCCTTCTAGTGAATCTGTCTTGTTAACGTCGCTGGCCCTAAGTGGTACTGTTTTTGCAGGTTTAATTTTATTTTAATTACGCATTAATATTAAATTAGCTAATATCATATTTAGATATTTTAGATGCTTTCTAACAAGTACCTTTATTTTCCCCTCTTTCTTTGCCATTGCCGCGATGACTTGAGCCCCATTGGGCCTCATCTCTCCTTCTAGAGGGTTGGGTCAAGGGCCAACTAATATTTTGATAGAGTCCGTAAGCAGTAGCCGTGCATTGAAGGCTCAACTATGAGTGAAAATAATAACTGATGGACATAGGTAGGCCCACCAGCCTAAACTCATCTCATTGCAATTAACATTTTTTGTACATTATATGTAATATTGCTTGTATAAAAATACATTTTTTTATATATTGGAACCTTATTATGGTTACGTACTTCGGATAGGCAAACGATATGTACATCGTTTCGTTAGAGTCGCTAAAATGATTTCAAAAATAAATAAATGGAGATTTGACTTGGACAAAAACAGACTCGTTTTGTACTTCAAAGAAATGAGAACAAAAAATAAGTTTTGAACTTGGAATTTGACCGATTTTTGTATTGTGACATCGTCAGAACTGTTTTGACATTAAAAAAAATGAGAACGGTTTAAAATTCATTTTATGGACTAAAAAATGTATTAAAGGGACCATGTTTTCTTTAAACAGATTTGACTTATGAGAAATGGGCTCGCCTACCAATTTGGACTGCTAAACATATTTCTGGGCTAAGTAAAGGCCCAAATTGATATTTGAAAACTGATTTTTTGGGCCAACCCAACTCAAATGATTTTAAGGATTTAAAAACTATGTTGGACTTGGGTTAGGATATGAGTTTTGGTTTTGTAGAATATGAATTGATCTTTGGAATATAGCATGAAAATAAAATTTTGAGTTCTATTCATTCAAACTCAATACTTGTCATTTTAAACGGATTACACTCTTTTCTATTTTAAAATATTTTCAAAGTGTGCAAGTGATATAAGATAATTTATTGGACTAAATAGTGGAGTTCTACTCAAGTTAATTCTTGAGTGTTCTCAGTTGTTAAATAAGCTGACTAAATTACCTCTGTGTAAAACATTTTTGGTGTAAGTTAACTCTTTTGTTTTCAAAAACCTTTGAGTTAATGAATGCCGAGAATTTTGCGGGAGTTTAAACACTTTTTATGCAATTTGTATCATTTAAACATGTTATAGAACCCGAATATTCTATAGATCCTTAATACCTGGGTGTCTAACACCTTTCCCGGGGATCACTAGAACCCTTACCCCGACTCTGGTTTAGATATGATTTTTCATTAATTTGAATAAACCCTTTTCAACTTGGTTTTCCTAATTTACCTATAAATTAGGTGACGACTCTAAAAATAATTATCCGACTTAGAACACCAACAAGCTATGCTTCGGTGTAAAAGTGAACTATAATAGATGACCACTCTGCTGGGGATAAACCTAGGTTCTAACCACAAGAGTTCCAATACAACATGTTTTAAATGATATAAAGTACTTATGTGTTTAAATACCTCCAATTATAACTATCATTCATGCATTTCATCTTTCGCCAAACGGCATGCACACACACTTGCATCAGTGCACAAAGATGATTATGCGGATTTTGCAATCATCCTCTAGTATAAAACCAAAAATATTTCCTTGGAACACGTTGAAGACGGAGTTGGTTCGAGATCGTCCAACAATCAACAACGGTTCACCCTGGGTAGTCCGCTCGGGTCCCTTAGTCATTTGCTAAACCACTCTAGTACAACTAGGATAGGGCGAAGCCAAATCCCTACTGAACTAGCGCATGCTTGACCTAGATAGGTTCGGATATCTCAGACCTATCTGGACCTATAAAGCTGACTACCTCGTGTCTTAACGGTCTATGACCTGACGACACTGTATCCAACTACATGCTATGTGGAAGCATTAAATGTGCCTTATGCGATAAAACATTGTCCCTTGGGGGGAAAATTAACCATGTTCTGTTTTGTAGATGCATACCAATATGAAATTTGACATAGTTATAGAAGAACCTGAGTTGCTGAGTTTTTGATGGTCGTGGCTAGATGACCCGCAAAAGAGAGAAGTAACGAACTGTCTAGAACACCTACCCTCTCTCATGACCATGAAAGGAAATAGAAAACTCTTAGATGTCCTTACCGGGTATTGGGATTATGATAGAATAATATTTAGGTTCGGAGACTTCGAGATAACCTTGACCCTAAAGGAGATCCGGGATTATATAGATAGCGTTGGGACCTATATGAGAAGGAAGAAGAAACCCCACCATAACCTTCTAGCTCCCCATAAGCCTACTCCCGATGAGATTCTAAGGTTCCTATCTCTAGCTAGCGCCGATTGGATATTCGGCCTGGCCGTAGCCTTTAGGGATCTCTACAATAGATTTGAGTCCAAATGGGGATACATATAACACTCAGTAGAGTTTCGATTATATGCCAGTTGGGAAGACACCCAACCCCTAGCCTATTCCATATGTGTTCTAGGAACTATGGTATTTTCCAAAGACCGACACCAAGCCATAAATACCCGATCATTTTCGTCACCCATGCTATCTTTTATAGCATAACCACGAACGGGGAAACCAAGTACTATGACTTAGTCCTAGTCATCCTAGCCGACATATACCGAGCCTTAGGTCAATGTCGAAACCTACACAGGTACTTCTAAGGATGTTACCTTCTAGTACAATGGTGGATCATTAAATACCTCTGCAAAATCGAGGGTCCATCATACCGATATCAGGAACGTAGGGAATTTAACCTTAAAGTCACTTACCCAAAATTTGGGAACCAAACCAAAAAGGGGTAGGCTTTTATCTTTTGTAGGCTCTAAGAGGACAACATCCAATGGAGATTTCCCGACTTCATAACCGAGACCAAAGTTGTGAGAGGTAGAAAATACCCTTTCCTACCACTTATAGGGATCTGGAAAATCCGACCATATGCACCTATTAGGGTCCTAAGACAGTTCAAAAGAAGACATGTAATACCCCAAGTTGGAAACATGGGGGAGTACGTGGTCGACTACGAGGGAGACATGATCGGAAGGGTTGCTCACATCATCCGAAAGTGGAATGATCGAGTCAAGTAGGGTCCAGAGACTTTAGCCGAGCATGTCTTTCGTCCGGGTTGTGATGAGGATTACGTAGATTGGTTGAGAGCACACTTGCAAGGCACCCTCACACCGGGGCCTAATGATGGATATATATTTCTCTATTTTTAGGAGCTTATCTGACTTGATTTTTATGTGAAATTAGAGATTCTACATGTGAATCATGCTAATGGATGTTGTTTTGTGTCTAGGTGAAGATGAATCCACGTTGAGAACAAGATGGATATGACGAAGGAAAAAAATGAGCGAGAAGGTGCCATGAGGTGTGCGCGATCGCGCGCAAGAACGTGCAAGAGGGGCAGTGAGCTAGGAAAGGCTGCGCGATCTGTGCGTGTTCTGCCATCAGACGTGCGCGATCGCACTGCGTGACTTCGGCAGGCTTTTAGTCGGGGCTATTTTTGACTTTTACGGACAGACCCTTCGAGCTTTATAACGTGTTAACTCATCTTAATTAGGGCATCTTGGATTTTGGGGAGCGTAGCAACTCTTGGAAGCTTGGAGTATTTGCTATTTTCACACTTCTTTTCATCGATTCAATACAAAATTTTGAATCGAAAGTGGTTGTAATGAATTCTAGTTTTTCTTCTTCCTTATTTCTTATTGCTACTATTATGGTGTAGATTTCCTTAGGGTTTTTGATGGACATGATGTCTTGAGACTTATGTATGGATTAATGTCGTTCCTTGCTTGAATTGTCATATGGAGTTTTGAACCTTAAGCTTATGAATTTCTTATTTTATTTTAATCGAAAGAGGAACTACTTTACTGAATATTTATGCGAGCTAGTTATGGTTGAATTGCAATTCATTTTAGTAATCGTAAGAGCTTTCTTGAATTGTGTGACTAAAGATAGGAAGATAATCGAAAGATGTTTTCCATCTATTAAATCCATTCGATAGTTTAAGCATATGTTCTTAAGTTTAATTTAGTCTATTCTTGACGATAGTTAGTTCATTCGAAAGAAGAATTAAGCATCATAGGTAGACTAATCATTCGTTGAAATCGAAAGAGTCAACAAAACATATGTAAAGAACCGTGAGCGATTATTAATCTTACGTATTTCTCTTGCATTGGTCTCGTCATTTCCCTTATTTCTCTTATTGATAACAATCCTTGATCAATTACTAGGTTTTCTTTATTCTACAATAGTAAAAATCGTTACTCATTTTTTACACAACAAAACTCTAAAGATTTGATTTTCTGAATAATACTGAGCAAGACCTTGTTGAATTATTAATTACACCAATCCCTGTGGTGACGATATTAATTATACTATTTTTGACTAGCGAGCGCTTAAGAAAATTACATTGTGTTTTTCGCTCGTCAAATTTTGGCGCCGTTGTCGGGGATTGACAACAAATAATATTCAAGGAGAATCTTGTGTATTAATTTAATTTTTTTAGTAACACTTAACCTGTTGAATTTTCTCCAATTATAGGTAACATGTACTATTTTCTGACTCTTGGTGTATGACATGATCCTCGTCATCGGAAATCATTCTGTACAATCTAGAGTTAGAGAAATCTTTGTGCCTACTAAGGAAAGAACTTGCAGAAAGGGTATTTGGACAGTTATCGAATCAAGTCATCATGGATGATAATTTGAGAAATGCTGGTCTAGAGGACCCACTCAACCCCAATCGTGTCAACTACGCACCACCCGTTAATGGGGATGGTGTCACTGAAGCGGTTGAGAACCGAAGAAATCTTCGCTCTCCAGTTGAAGAAGTCGATCAAAATAATGGAAGGGCGGGGAGACTGCTTGGAGATTATAATAGGCCGAACTACAACGGGATGCAATCCAGGGTAAGATGTCCACCTGTTGTGGTCAACAACTTTGAAATTAAGCACAGTGTTCTTCAAGCCATTCAAAATAATTGTGTGTTCAGAGGAAAGCTGAATGAAGACCCAAACAACCATATGATGGATTTTGATGAAACCATGAACATTTTCATTAATATTGTCACACCCCAACCTTAGGGGGTGTGGCCGGCACCCGAAGGCCCGAGCGAATCAACCATGGCATCAGTGACACGTGATATAAACATTGGGCCGACAAGGCCGATAAATGACCACAATACTAAGCAAAGGAATTAACCTGCATGCAGAAGAACCTAACAACAACGTATATATAGCTAAGATCGACAAGGACACATCACGGTCATGACAACTATACAGGGGGCCGACAAGGCCAAGCAAAACATATATACACTTACAACTGGTCTACAAGCCTCTAAAAGAGTAACACAATATCAACAGGTCGGGATAGGGCCCCGACATACCCCAAAGCTATACATGTACATATGCAGTAGTACCTATGGGCTCAACACCGGCAACTCCAAAGAAGTGGAGTGCGACACTCGACTGCTGATCATGGGGTCCTACTAAGAAGGTGTGCCGACTTGTCGATCAACACTTGTGGGCATGAACACAATGCACAAAAAGGCTTCGGTACGAATTATGTACTGAATATGTAGGGTGGTAAGTGTAAGCATAAGAAATGTAAATAACAAAATATGAGATATAGAGACAACCTAAAATTCTGAACAAAGCCCCTGCTGGCAACCATAACTAGAATATGAATGCAAATGCATTCTCATAAAAGCATCCCTCTTTGTGGAGGTATATATATATATATATATATATATATATATATATATATATATATATATATATATATATATATATATATATATATATCATATAATAATAAATCCCTCTATCATCATCATATCATCATCACATATGCCCAACTGATCAGTGGTATGCACAACTACGTGCCTGCATGTCCGTATCTGCCATGACGTGGTAATGAAAGAAATACATCTAGGTGCATATCTATGTGTCTGTCCGACCGTCTATAGCATGACACGGTAATGGAAATAAATACATATGTATATAAGTGCAATGCAAGACCGAGCTCAAAAGAGACACCACAGAAAGAGCCAGAGTGACCTATCGTCGTTACCCTCTGACTATCGTCATTGTCGCTACGTTCATTTTTCTTCCATCAATAGACAAATGAAATAAGAAGTAAAAGAAACATCTTGTTATGAACTAGACATGAAGAATAAGTTGGTTTATCTCTCAGGAAATATGATCAACACAACGATATCAGAAAGAATGTACCAATCGGGGGTTCATCATTTTTTAAGCAGTATATTTGAAGGTTAAGGACACATGAATATTCTTCAATACGAGCTATTTATGAGAAGAAACCAACTTGATCATCTTGGTGTACCATCGACACATTTTTAACGGGAATTTTCCAATGAAAGATTATTTGAATACTAGTCATCCCACAAGAGAAGAGAAAGCAATATATACCTCATTGACGGAGCTTTATACGTTTCCCAAGCCCTTGAACACATTACGAATGATTTCCTACATAACACAAACCATTCAAGATCCTTGACAAATACTTCTCACCACCTTGGATGCAATTGAAAAATTTCTGGGAAGGCTTGACACTTTCCTCTCGGATAATACTTAACAATGCAGTGAGAGGTCATCTGATAAAGAAAACGCATGATGAGGCTATTGAAATTTTCAATGAACTATCAGAAGATGTTAACCAATGATTTTGAGATGGTACAGAGAGAAAAAAGACAGCTTGGGTACATCAGGTAGAGGCATACACTACATTGAAGCATATATTGTATCTATTGCTAAAGATGTGAAACAACCGACCATAGCTCAGACACAACCTGAACCATCAATTATGTGTGATTTTTGTGGAGTGGAACACCCAACTCATGAGTGTCAACAAGGGCCAGTTTTAGAAGAAGAAGTGAATGTTGTCTGGAATTTTAATAGAGAAAACTAGCAAGGGTGGAATAATTTCAACTCAATGGGGAAGAATCATCCCAAATTTCCTTGGAGTTCGCCGAGTGGTAGTGCTAATGCATGATAACAAAATAATTCTATAGGTCAAGGACAAGCACACTCAGGGTATCAAAATCAGTAGAGGCAACCATATCAGCCTCAACAATAAAATCAGTCCAGTCTAGAAGAGATGATGAAGACATTTATTACCCGAATAGATTCGTTCGTAACAAAGACTGACGAGAGTTTCAAAATTTAGAATTAGGCTATTTGAAACTTGGAGAAACAGGTGGGAAAAATGGCTAAATATGTTATTTGAAAGAACTCAGGGCACACTGCCTAGTGACACAGAAAAATCCGAAGGAAGTGAAAGCAGTTACTTTGCGATGTGGGAAGACTTTGAAATATTCTTGTAAGGATTCAAGTACTGAAAAGACAAGGAATCAAGAAGAGACACGTGATGAGAAGAAAGTCCCAAGTGAGCTAGTTCAAGAGAAGGAAGGGTCAGAACTGGAAGCTAGTAAACACATGACATCACTACCTTTCCCTTAGAAAATGAAAAGGAAAAATTTGGATAAATGTTTCCGTAAATTCCTTGACATGCTAAAATAGTTGCATGTGAACATCTTATTCACAGAGGTGTTGACTCAGATGCCTGCATATGCAAAATTCTTAAAGAAGATCTTGTCAAGTAAGAGAAAGTTCGAAGAAACATCAGTGGTAAATTGTTTGAATGCTTAGTGTAGTGCTATTCTCCAGAATAAACTTCCTCAGAAATATGGAGACCCTGGCAGTTTCACCATCCAGGGTTCGTTGGGAAGCACAAAGTTTGATAAGGTATGATTGAGGTACTTCGATAAATCTCATAACCTTGTCTATTTTCAGGAAAATAGAAGGAGAACTCGGGATAATAAAATCCATCCTAGTGTCATTGCAATTGGCAGACCAAACTACCTAATTCCCGAAGGTATAATAGAAGATGTTCTGGTTCGGGTGGACAAGTTTGTATTTCTAGTGGATTTCATTGTGGTGGACATGGTAGAAAATAAGGAGGTGCCACTAATCCTTGGGAGACCATTCTTAGCAACTGGTAGAGCCATTCTCGATGTTTATGAAAGGAACTTATGCTGAGAGTGGGGGAAGAAAAAGTGGTGTTCAATATGAAGAAGATAATGAAGTTTCCCAAGGATGAGTAGAATGTGTACTCCTGTTTTAAGGTAGACGTTCTGAGTGAGTTGGCAGAGGAATATAAACATGAAAAGTTGGTAGATGATTCACTAGAGAGTTGTATTACTCAGTCAAGCACCACAAAGGATGAGGACCCACAAGTTAGGAAGGAAGCAACGGCTTTTGAGTCTGATAGTCAGGATGTAAATGGAGAGGAACTGCCAAAGAAGGACTCCAAACCGAATGTGGAACTCAAAGTGCTCCCCACGCACTTGAAGAAGTATGTTTTTCTAGAACCCCTTAACAATTTTCCTGTGATTATTTCAGTTTATCTTATAGGTGAGGAAGAAGATAAGTTGCTTATTGTGCTGAGGAAATACAAGAAGGAAATTGGATGGGTGATAGTAGATATTCAAGGTATAAACTCTGCTATGTGCATGCATAAAATCCTTTTGGAGGAAAATAGCAAACCTGTGGTGCAACCTCAATGCAAGTTGAACGAGAAATTAGAAAATGTTGTACAAAAAGAAGTTCTAAAGCTTTTAGAAGCAGGAATCATATTCCGTATTTCTAATAGCACTTGGATTAGCCCAATACATTTTGTACCAAAAAAGAGGAATGACAGTGGTGCAAAATGAGAATAATGCAATTTATATGTGATAACTTGTATTATTATTTTTGAATAACGTACTAACATCATTTTTCTTTGAGTTATTCTTTTCTTATAGAAGGGTTGATCCGTGCTGTGTCACACTAGCACGCTTCACCAGATCAAAAGCCGCAACAACATCCATGAACCATCAAAATCTAGAGAAAATGGTTGGTACACCCGAAGAGACACGCAACAAAGATGCTTTGCTTATTGAGGACACTGCGCCTCAGAACCTTCAAAGTGCCTCACACCACGAGGATGTGATTAATTTGCTATTCAGAAATATCGCAGACCTTCAAGAACAGGTCGCGAAGAACGATACCATTAACGCCACCAGAGAGGCAGCTGCTGAAACAAGAAGGCCTCTACCACCTTTTCCATCAATGAACTCACCCATACCCAAACACTTCCAAAATAACCACGCTGGTACCTCGTACCAAACCCCACCTCTAACAAATCCACTCACATATCCGAAACTTCCCATTTCACGCCTTTAATTCTGGTACCACCTGCTTATGATGACCCTAGCCTACCAAAATACCACCACTCATACAACACCCATAACCACTGACACTCCCAAAAGTCGCCCAACGCACCCTACAATATCCTTTCACACCCCAATTACTCCCATTGACTCTTCCCTGGAACTTGACCATTACGAAAAGATGGAAAAAGCATGGAGAGCCGAATAGGATCGAAGGGAAAAAGAAATGGAGCAGAAAATGGTAGATCTGCTTGAAAAATCTAACAAGGGCTCTCGAAAATCAACGAGCCTAAGATATGATGACTTGTGCATGCTTCTGGACTGGGACCTGCTCGAGGGTTTCAAGGTGCCTAAGTTTGAACTCTTCAATGCGACATGAAATTCCAAAGCTCATCTAAGAGCATACTGTGTCCAACTGGTCAAAATCAAGATAAATGAAACTGTGATAATGAGGTTATTCAGTCGAAGACTCACATGCAAGGCATTAGAATGGTTCAAGGGTCAAGACATCCGTCGCTGTGATTTCTGGAAAGATATGGCAGGGGCCTTCATGAATAGATTCTACTTTAACGTGAAAATCGCACTCGACTGCTATTACTTGGATAAAATCAAACAAAAATCTACTGAAACCTACCGCGGGTATGTAAGTAGGTGGAGGGACAAAGACGCCCGTGTGCAGCTACCAATAAGTGAGGAGGAGCTAGTTTTGGTCTTCATCCAGTCACAAGAATTGGATTTTTATGATCGCATGATGTCTATGGCCGGGAGGCCATTCTCCGAATTGGTAAAAATGGGAGAGGTGATTTAAGATGGCCTCAAATACCGAAAGATCATCAGTATAGCAAACAAAACTAGCTTGGGAAGTGCTACCGGGTTTGTACGGAAAAAGAAAGAGGATGTGACAAACGTCTCCAATACCCCTAGCTTGAGAAGTCGAAGAAAAAAAAGAGTACAATCTTCCTTCGATATATACCAATCTCTTCCCCCAATCAACTACATACCATCCCCATATAGCCTGTGCCAGTATACTATGCACAACCCAATTACCAAACCGCGACTCCAGCCTATTAAGCTCTACAACCCAACTACCAAACACCCATACCTACCTACCAAGCTCCATCGCCAAATAATTAAATTCCCGTACCCATTTACTAAGCACCTCAAAATCATCAAAACCATCTAAACCAGCTGCCTCCGACTACATACGACTTGCCACATCCAAATTTTGAGAGAATGCCTCCCCAGACGTTCACTCCACTTCCAGAAACTCGAACAAAATTGTTTGAAAACCTAAATGCTATCGGAATCATCCAAACCGTGCCGCTAAAGCCCGCTAATCTCGGAAGTCTCTTCTATAGATCTGATCAAACTTGTGCCTATAATTCCGGGGGGGGGGGGGAGTAGACACAGTACAAAGGATTGTATAATTCTAAAGCACAAGTTACAAGATTTAATCGATAAACAAGAATCCGCGAGTGCTTGACTGTCCGGAACTAGACGTTCCATATCTACATGACTCAGAAGTTGCTGACTATCTAGAACTTAATATTCAAGATCTACAGAACTCAGAGATTCTAGATGTTGAACCTAGACAGAGCAAAGAGGGGACAAAGACTTGTTCCAGGCCTTCTAGCTTGTATGGTTGAGAATGAACCATAGACAATTAACAGAGAATTGTCATTTCCAGAAGCGCTGCCTTGAAAAGAAGCTACAAAGAGAGAAATAAATTCCATCATATAGAACCATACTTGTGTAATGGTTGACCTTCCTCCGAGAAAAGAACCTTTGGGTTGTAAAAGTGGATACTCAAAAGTGACTACAAAGTAGATGGATCTTTAACGAGTATAAGGCCTCGACTACTTGGACATGTGCTCCCATGTGAATAGCTTAACATCTAGGGCCATTGCAGTCTTGCGTGACATGGATGTTGAGACAACCTTCCTAACCGGAGAGTTGGAAGGGGAGGATCAGAGTTGGTTTGTTGGACTGTTGGGCTTCTTCCTGAACTTTCATTTTGGTCCCTGAAATATTTACATTTTGGCCCTGGAAGTTTCAGATAAAATAGAAATAATGAATCTGACAACAGAAACATTGACTCTGATGTTAGAAATCCAACAGTTGAAAAACCAAAAGTCTCAATATGAAAGATATGGGTATCACATATGGCATCTTAGGAATTGGGATTTCTAAGACATCTAACAGACTGGTCTAATTTCAAACTCATTTGTAAGGTGTTTGACAGTCTCGTTGAAGCCACCAATGGATATGAACAATGGATATGAATCATAGAATTGATTGGAATCATAGTGCACCCGTATACCAGGAGCGATATGCGCAGGTCACATGTAGTTTAATGTATTTTACACATTACAACTGACTTGGTATCGGCCTATAAAGTAGATCAGTTGAACTAAGGTTCACTCGTGATTCTAAAAACTGATCTATAGAAGGCGTTAAATCGAATATGACGATGTATGAAATGTTCGTTTATCTACGGATTATGGTATTCTGGATGTCCAGCGGTTCTGGGAGAACACAATGATGCAAACTGGACATCAGACTTGAAGAACACCAATGCCACAAGTAAATGTGTATGGTGGGTCTTGGAAAATCCTCTGAGTAAACTTGCATCGGCCGATTCATGATGGAATCAGAGTTTATCGCTTTAAACAAAGCATGAAAGAAGTTGAGTAACTTCACGACTCCTTAGAGGACGTCCCTTATTGGGAGACACCCGTGCCTTCAGCAGTTATACACTGTGGCTAGCCGGTCAGCTTCAGGAAGGGCACGGATGATGGCGTTTGACATATCTGTCGGATCTGTCGGAGACATAAAATTGTATGGCAGGTGATCATCACGGGTGTCACTTCCTTGATTACTAATCAAATGATATAGCGGACCCTTTAACTAAGGGACTACCCGAAGATCAAGAGTTCTGCCTGCCTAGGAAAATGGGCTTAAAACCCAAAAAATATGAACCTTTGCGGTGGTAACCCAACCATACTGACTGGAGATCCCAAGAATTTGGTTCAATGAAAAAACTAAGCAGAAAAAGGTTCAGTTGAGCACTTCGGTGGAAGCAAGAGCACTTCGGTGGAAGCAAGAGCACTTCGGTGGAAGCAAGAGCACTTCGGATTATGATTTATCTAAAGAAACGTAAATCCAAATCCGTTCCCGCGATAGTCATTAAAGTGCTACCTGCATGGTGGGTAAAGGTTAAGCTTCCAAACCTTTAACGATCCTCAAACGGTTGAGGTTAAGGTTAGGAAAACTTTTAATGATTCCTAACACTTGTGAAGTGGGGTATAGCAGGATACCTTGTAGGAGATCACCTATTTAAGTGCGATGACATGCAGCCTCAAATGAACGCACTTAAGAATCCAAGTGTGTCCACGGCCACAACGGACAGAACAATAAGAAGAAATGAATAAATGAGAGGTATTGTGTTGGTACCGTTGTCTTGGATTATATTAAACATTGACGGTTTAAGACATCATGTTCACCGCGCAGTAAGTAAGTTCGATGGTATTCAACTAGGGAAGGTTCAAAGCAGAAGCTACCTCTCCTGATGCAATATCTTTTCGCTGAACGATTGCTGAAAGTAGGCACCTTGTGTATGTGCCAAAATCTCTTTCAAGAGAGGATTGTTGGAAATTTACTAATGTGGAATTAAGTTTATTCCATTATTTATGACTCGAACAATTGGGGCCCCGCACGTCGGAAATGTCATTTCCACACACGTGTAATCTTAGTGTCAAGTATTGTAAATTTTGTTAATGAAAAAGATATTGGTACGTAAGTGAAATGTTTGAGACATAGAATGATGGACAGTTATTGCCTAAATAACAAGTGTTCCTCGTTGGTAAATGAAAGAAGGATTGTGCAAAGTGTAAGATGGTACGGGTCGGAAAAGGGCCGCGAAGTCGAGAAGGGCGGCGACACCTACTGGACTGGGCTGCGGCGCCCCCTTGCAGCGCCGCGACGCATGATTGGCAGTGAGCATCGTGAGTTTCTGGCTGAATTAACGGCGCGACGCTTCATTGGCAGTGATTGCTCGACGGAATCCCAAAGGTTTGACTGTTGAGGTGGTTTCAATGGCATTGAATCCACCCAATAATTGTCATTACTTGGAGCATTATGTTGCTGCATTACTTGGGAGTTAAATGTCATCCATTACATGACAATTGAGTGTCATTATGGGGCATTTGAAAGGTCATCTTGCACACTTATAAATTGAGGCATTTGACTCAATTCTATAGATGAACGAACAGAAATTAACATATGAACATACGTACAAGTATACAACACCACAAAGAGATCAGTTTTTCTGATAGCAATCCTTCTCTTAGCAATCTTCATTATTCGTGTTCTTCGTTGAGATCATTTGTGTAGGCTTTGCACATTTGATAGTTTGCTGTTTCATCTTGGGAGACTATTGTCCACACTTCCGTAAAGCCTATATACGGGGGCAATCTTGTCTTAAAGACAGAGAGCCATCTCTCGACTCAGCCGGTGGTGTTGTGATTATCTAATTGGTTGCTAAGTGTTTCAGGTGTGAACTTGAATCTCAAAGGACTCTAACCATTCGGATTCTCAGCGGTTCTACAAGCCACAATGGTAGCAGTTCATGTTCTTGTATTTCTGAATACAAAATCCAGATTTGGAGGTCCAATTCAAGATCAAGAGATTGTCAACTTGTTGTTGTAATCTTTGTTGTTTATCCTTTCGATCACTGTAATAGTTATTTACTATTCCCGTACGTGCTTTACATATCCAACACTTGATCATGAAATTGCAATATGAAAGAATTCTGGGTTCGGCTGTAGCAGTGGTGCGTATCTATTTGAAGTGTTTTGAAGAGAATAGATTATTGCTAGAATAACACTACAATTAGTGTAATTAAATAGAACCTATTTGCTTATAATTATTTTTAGTGCAATCCAGCATGATAGTATTAATTTTTATTTCTATCATATGCTTTCTTATGCAAGCTTAACAGTGTCTCAAAGCACCGATACTAGGACTAGAAACAGGATTGCTTTGTTTTTATTCCTTCGTTTCAAAATGTTTTTCTTACTTTTCTTTTTAGTTTATTTCAAAATGTTTGTTTCTTTTCTTCTTTGACAACTCTTTAATTTTAACTTTTCATATGACATGTTTAAGACCCTAATATTAAAGGACATTTTAATATATTTTTCATATTTTTAATTTAAGACCACAAGATTTAAAAGTGTTATTTACTTTCTTAACCTCCGTGCCAAGTCAAAACGAGACAAACATTTTGAAACGGATTGAGTAGGTTTCCTTTTGCAGCCTCATATTGCTATGTATGAAGTGAATAGACCTCCTCCATCAGCTACATTTCTTCATTGCTCCGAAGAAGGGAAGGTTCTGCAGAATAAGAATGGGGTTCATCGGATGCTTCCCTTAGTTTCAACATGCATAGTAAGCACATTGTGGGCTCTTCAAATGGATTACTTCTGTGTTGCCTGACTTTTTCGAGCAAAATTCACATTTTGTTGTATGCAACCCTGTCACTTTGTATCCTCCCTCGACCCCACAATGTTTACAAACATGTAGCGTTGACATTCATTTGCAAAGGGAATGATGGTCGTGCATCAGTTCTTAATAGGAAGATCAACTATGAAATACTTCGGTTTGGTATTCCAAATACGCGAGCATACTCTAGAACATACAAGATAGAGACATTTCCTTCGTTGATTAGGGAATGGAGACAGTCTCATTTTTAATTTTTTTTTTTTTAACCCCTTCCCTCAGGAGCTTTCCCTTTGCTCCCTTGGTGATTCGAACTCATAACCTTCGAATTAAAGGTAGAGGGTGCTTACTATTAGCGAATATTCTCAGAATATTCGTCGTATATTTTGTAATTATGATAAATGTATATTTAAGGTAACTTAGGATTCTAATTGTATTAGGAATCAACCTTTGTAAGGTAAGTTAGGATTCGTACCATATTAGGAATCAACCTTTGTACAGCTATATATATTGTGAATAATGAAAGAAATTCCCAAGGGAAATTATTCTATCTTTCATGGTATCAAGAGCCTAAAACCTAAATCCTCATTCCCGGCCGAAATTTTTTTTCTGCTGTCACAAAAAAAAAAAAAAAAAAATCCGGTTTCTTCCTCCATATTTCGGCCAAACCAGAAAATTCCCTTCCCTCGACAGGCGGCAACCATGTCTTCCCTCACAAATTTCGTTTCATCCACTGGCACACTTGAAAACCCCTCTCAACGTTCAGTATCTTCTTTTCATCCGGCATTCGCCGTTAACAACATCAAGAATTTTATCCCTATAATTCTTGACCAAGAAGACTGTCAATATTCCATGTGGATGGAACTATTCTACATTCATGCATGTGCATACAACGTGCTCGATCACATTGACGAATCTGTTCCTCGTCCCACCGATGTTACAGACTCAATCTGGCGTCGTCTTGACGCCATCGTCAAACAATGGATCTACGACACCATCTCCAAAGATCTGTTATGCACTATCATGAAAACAAAGCTACGGCACGTGAACTTTGGGTCCGCTAGAAGAAATCTTTCAGACAATAAAAATACTCGGGTGTGTATTTGGAAGAGCAATTCAACAATACCCGCCTCGAGAATTTTAACAACATGTCCGAATATTGTAAGCAATCAAACTCATAACCGATCAACTATCCAACGTCGGGACTTCGTTTGTAAACCAAGATGGTGCTTCAACTTGTTGCGGGTTTACCGAAAGGTGAATATGACACACTCGCAACAATGATTCAACAAGCCGACCCTCTCCCAAGTTTCAACAAGGCACGTTCACAACTATTGTTGGAACAAACTAGACGTGCTAAACAAGACAAACATAATCAAAGGCGTTAGCCGATTGGCGGATGGCAACACCGCGGCCAACAAAGAACCAGCCATCACAAAGATGTCCAAAGAAGAAGAAGAAGAAGAAGAAGAAGAAGAAGAAGAAGAAGACTTGCAAAGAAGAAGAAGCAGCGAAGAAGACCAAAGACTGCAAAGAAGACTACCAAAGAAGAAGAAGAAGAAGACTGCAAAGACTGCAGAAGAAGAAGAAGAAAGAAGAAGAAGAATAACAACAATCGCAGCAGAAGAAGCAGCCTCAGCCGTCTCGACTGATTTGGGCCAGCCCTACACCACCGTGAACCTTCAACAGCCCGACGACAATTGGTACATGGACACCGGAGCCACATCTCACCTCACCCGGTCGTCAGGTAACCTATCTCAACTACGTCGGTTAAAGTGTCCTCAATTTATTACTGTCGGCAATGGTCATCGCATTCCAATTGAAGGTTACGGTAACACACACACCAAACATACATACCCGCCTTTCTCCCTAAACCACGTCCTATACACACCTAACATCATTAAAAACTTAATCTCTGTTAGAAAATTCACTAGCAATAATTCTGTGTCTGTCGAATTTGACCCTTTTGGTTTTTCTGTGAAAGAACTCAATACGGGGAAAATTCTTACACGCCACAATAGTGTGGGAGACCTCTACCCATTCACTCAATCTTCCGCTGTCAGACCGCAAGCACCTCTATCCCTTGCAGCAATCTCTCCCTCCACTTGGCACAGCAGACTCGGACACCCCGGAGACCCAGTTTTTACTTTTCTTAGGACTTCTAAGCGTATTCAATGTAATAATGGAAAAATTGCCCAACACTGTTTTTCTTGTCCACTAGGCAAACATACTCGTCTTCCATTTATGTCATCAAACAGTGTTACTTTTTCTCCCTTTGATATTGTTCATGCTGATTTGTGGACATCTCCGATTGTTAGCTCTTTGGGTCATAAATTCTATCTAGTATTCTTGGATGATTTTTCACATTTTGTCTGGATTTACCCACTGAAATTCAAATCTGAAGTTTTTACAAAATTCCTCGAGTTTCACAAATTCATTAAGACACAATTTGAAAAACCTATTAAATCATTCCAATGTGATAATGGACGTGAATTTAATAACTCGGCATTTCACAATTTCTGTTCTAAACAAGGCATGGTTTTCCGTTTTTCTTGTCCCTATACTTCTTCCCAAAACGGAAAGGTCGAAGAATTATACGCACCATCAATAACATGGTCCGCACACTTCGCTTTCATGCCCGCTTACCACCGCCTTTGGGTCTATCTTTGTCAAAATGGTAGAATCCCTTCTAAATATTTTACCAACTAGCACACTCCAAAACAAAACCCCTACAGAATCTTATACCGTAGGCGACCATCATATGATCACTCACGTATTTTTGGATGCTTATGCTACCCCAACATAGCCTCCATCGCACCCCACAAACTTGCCCTCGCACTCTTCCATGTGTCTTCCTTGGTCTATCTCCTAATCATCGGGGCTACTTGTGCTATGACATTGCTACTCGCAAAATCATCGTCTCCCGTCACGTTACCTTTAATGAGACAACCTTTCCTTTTTCAAATCTCCGAAAATTTCAGACCACCGATTACATCTTTCTCGATGAACCGAGTTTGTCTCCGGTCATCCAAAATCTGTACCAGAAGACTCATCGTTCGACGCCATCGCCGCTTCCAAAGAAGGTCATCTCGACCCTCCCAGCAAAGAATGCTACCACCCAGTCCAGCTCCCACACCACCTATGCTGCACCCTGTTGAGTCTAATGCACCACTCACACTGCCTCGATCCAAAGCAAATCCAAAGAACTGGTCGAGTCTCCTCGCTTCGCAAAGAACACCGCCGCCAACCGGCCCCGCAGCCTCACCGCTTACTGGCCCCGACCTCCCACTGCAGCCCCCTCACCGCATGGAGACTCGTGCACAACACGGGATCTTCAAACCCAAGGTTCACTTCAATCTCTCCACACAAACCTTATCACCCATTCCAAAGAATCCAAAACTAGCTAAACTGGACCCCAATTGGAATGCGGCCATGTGCGAAGAGTTTAACGCTTTAACCAAGCAGAACACTTGGGATTTGGTACCTAGACCAGCTGATGTGAATGTTATCCGGTGTATGTGGCTATTTCATCACAAGTTCAGAGACAGTGGTGACTTAGAGAGGTATAAGGCAAGACTAGTTGCAAATGGCACTAATCAGCAGGAGGGTATTGATTGTGGTGAGACATTCAGTCCGGTTGTTAAACCGGCCACTATTCGGACTGTTCTCAGTATTGCTATGGGCTTGCATTGGCCGATTCATCAGCTTGATGTCAAGAATGCGTTTCTTCATGGGGATTTGAAAGAGACTGTGTACATGCATCAGCCTCCTGGTTTTGTTCATCCGGCAGCTCCACAGTTTGTGTGTCGTCTCAGGAAGTCATTGTATGGATTGAAACAGGCCCCCCGCGCTTGGTATGATCGGTTCGCCAGGTATCTTCTGCAAATTGGTTTTGTATGTAGCAGGTGTGATACCTCTCTCTTCACTTTTCACCGAGGTAGCAGCACTGCATATTTGCTATTATATGTCGACGATATTGTTCTTACTGCCTCATCTGACGGGTTGAAGAATGAAATCATTGCTCTACTCAAAACTGAATTTGCTATGACTGACTTGGGGAAGCTAAGTTACTTTTTGGGTATATCGGTGACTAGATCTGCTGCCAATATGTTCCTGTGTCAGCGAAAGTATGCAGAAGAGATAGTGTACAGGGCCAAGATGACAAATTGTAAAATTATGCCAACTCCGGTGGACTCAAAATCCAAGCTTAGTGCCAATGACGGTGCGCCAGTTTCTGATCCCACTCTATATCGGAGTCTAGCAGGTGCTCTTCAGTATCTTACATTCACTAGGCCTGATATTGCATATGCCGTTCAGCAGGTGTGTCTGTTCATGCACGACCCCCGAGAGTCCCATTTTGCCGCCCTCAAACGTATTATCAGATATGTTAAGGGCACACTTGACTTTGGCTTACATCTATATCCCTCTGCCCCAACCAAATTGCTAGCCTACACGGATGCAGATTGGGCAGGATGCCCCGACACACGTCGCTCCACCTCCGGGTACTGTGTATTTCTTGGGGATAATCTTATCTCATGGTCCGCCAAGCGGCAGGCCACGCTGTCCCGTTCGAGTCTTTGAAGCGAGAATATCGCGGAGTTGCTAATGTCGTGCCGAGATCTGTTGGCTCGAAATCTTCTTTGAGCTCCAGTGTCCATTACGCAAGGCGTCTATAGTTTATTGTGACAACATATCTGCTATCTATATGTCTCATAATCCAGTCTAACATCGGCCGAACTAAGCATATTGAGATGGATATCCACTTTGTGCGAGAGAAGGTTGCTCGTGGTCGGTCAAAATTTTACATGTGCCTTCCTCGTGTCAAGATGCGATATTTTCACAAAGGGACTACCGCGACAGCTCTTCACCGACTTCCGATCCAGCCTTAGCATTCGGCCTCCTCCCGCTCCGTCTGAGGGGGAGTATTAGCGAATATTCTCAGAATATTCGTCGTATATTTTGTAATTATGATAAATGTATATTTAAGGTAACTTAGGATTCTAATTGTATTAGGAATCAACCTTTGTAAGGTAAGTTAGGATTCGTACCATATTAGGAATCAACCTTTGTACAGCTATATATATTGTGAATAATGAAAGAAATTCCCAAGGGAAATTATTCTATCTTTCACTTACCATTTGAGCAACCTTCTTTGTCAAAATGTAGTACTTGAAAATTGAACAGTCTCATCTTGTATCTCTCTTGCCATGTAATATACAGATTTCCTGGCTTTGTATTGGCTTGTGGTCATGTGAGGGAAAAATCCATAATGTTGGAAGTAATAGTGAGTGCCATATAGAGGTTTGGATTTTGTCAGACTACAATGGGTTGAAACATAAGGTGAGTTTCACATAAATGAACCAAAATACAATTTTTTGATTGTCCTTCAAAGTCACTGATCTTTAATTTTTGTCATTCGCTCAAAAAAGTGATTGAAAATATCTCAAGGTCCGGGTTCATACCTCAGTTTAGTCAAAAATTTAAAAAGAATTCACAAGGCATAGTTTGAATCCGCGAGGCATAATTTGAATTCGCGAGACATAGTTTGCCTTCAGGCATAAGACAAACTATGTCTTAAGGTAGAGTTTGCCTTATGCATGAAGACAAACTATGCCTTGCGAAATACAAACTCTACTTTGCGATTTTTTTTAATTTTTGAGTGAGCTGGGGTTCGACCCAAAATCTAGAAATTTTTAAGCGAAGGATAAACATTAATTTTTTTAATTTAGTGGGCAAAAATTAAATACCACCCCAAAATAAGGGCATTACTGTGAATTGCCCAAATATTTCAATTATCGCATACAGAACACAAACATAGAATATCTTCATCCATGCAACTCCCACATGATTTTCCTAGCTACGTACATAAACTTCTAGTGGTATCACGGTTAGAAATAAAGGTTTTTTCTATCGATATTCAGTGAGAAATTTATTCTATAAATATGATTTTCTCACCTCATTTCCACCGAATCAGTTCACGGGAAAAATGCATGGTAGGAAGCACATTCCCATTGAAATACTGGGAAACTTCATAAGTTTCTGTGTGAAAACACTATTACTTAGGTTTTTCCACCAATATTCAGTAGGAAAGAGCCACTAAACATTTTCCAGTGAGAAATCAGTGAGAAAATAAAGATTTTTTAGTAGTTTATGATTTAATTGAAAGTAGAAAATTACATGAGATAGCAAGTAAATAGCTTTTATGATTTCTTCCTTTATGAGTGGCCTTTTCCTCCCAACTCTACCATTGGTTGTCAATCGCATTCAAGACTTTGACTAAAATTGTTTGAAAGAAAATACCGAGGTATTGATGGTGATTTTATAATCTCGCAGAGCAGAATGTGATACGATGAGATAAAATGCAATAGAAATAAAGATAGGGAACGTGTTACCTACTCTTAACGGGCAAAGCGAGCCCCACCCCCTTTACATATAATATACGAAGTGGTGGACAAAAAAAAACAAAAAAAGAGAGGAAATTTTATTAATTAAATAAAACTTTTTCAATCAACAATCTAAGAACACATAGTTCTCTCTATTGAAGTGTGTGACCATCTGATCTAAAAGCTTAAGCTGTTAGATAGAACACACTTTTAATATTTGATTATATTCTCAACACGCCCTCTCACGTGCTGGCTTTATTTTTTTCATGGTTCAAGCAAGTGGAAATTCTTTTTGATAATGGGTGGCGGTGAGGTTCGATCCCAGGACCTTTGGCCTGCTCTGATATCATATTGAAGTGTGTGACCATCTGATCTAAAAGCTTAAGCTGTTCGATAGAACACCCTTTTAATATTTGATTATATTCTCAACACTCTCAAGATTCTCCAATATTTGTTTCACTAGTCGATAGTGTATTCACATGTTAAGAACACGAACTACACCATAAATATTCACAGTCTAAAGTTATATATTAATTATAGAGATTGGTTCAACAAACATCGTAGAAGTCTGCTTACGTCTCTATGGAATCCTTCATAGAAGTTCTTCACACAAGCAAGAAGAGAGTTTTTTATTTGTTGGAAGAAAGAGGCAGAGTAGAAAGTTACGTTGGTTTCTTCTGCAAAAAACTTTTTATTTTGGTGAAGGGATACAACTTTAGGGACTTTTACCAAAAAATATATAGTATGGATCTGAGTTGACCCACGTGGGTGGCCTAATCCAAATTTCCAACACAGTTACGAGCCAAATGGATGTCACGCAAGACAAATTTACATAGGATTTATCCAGCAAAGTCATCTTGAGGCTTTCTCACGTATCCTAGCAATTGATATCCTCCTGATCCTTTGTAATGCTTCTTCATAAAGTTATATAAACTTGTACGTATCCCTTTCATAGTTATGTCCCATCAAGGTAAATTGTTTAGCTTTTGGTTAGTTACACAACTTAATTTCTTTTTTTTTCTTGTTCCGAATGGCAAAAGGGGCTCGTCCTTTGTTATTGCTTGCCAACTGGAGTGATATGAAACTAAGTGTAAGAATCTATTAATCTCTCATGAGGAGTCTTTTCATTAATATAAATATATATAGTGTACAATATGGAACTCTAATACAATAAGAATCCTATATCTATCATAATTCTACATCACTAAATATTACACAATATATAAAATATATTCTAATTATGGTAAGGTATGTACACGTTAATACACCTCTTCAGTCGGAGCGGGAGGAGGCCGGACGCTAAGACTGAATCTGAAGTCGAGGAAGAGCTGTCTAGGAAGGCCTTTTGTGAATATATCTGCATATTGATATGAAGAAGAAACATGTAACACCTTAACTTGACCAAGGCCAACCTTCTCACGAACAAAGTGTATATCCATCTGAATGTGCTTGGTTCGCTGATGCTGAATCGGGTTATGAGATAAATATATGACAGATATGCTATCACAGTAAATCAAAGACGCCTTACGCAAGGGACATTGTAGCTTCAAAAGAAGGTTTCAAAGACAACAGATCTCAACAACAACATTAGCCACGCCTCGGTACTCTGCTTCTGCACTCGACCGAGATAGGGTGGCCTGCCGCTTGGCAGACAAAGAAATGAGATTATCCCCTAAGAACACACAGTAGCCAGAGGTGGAGCGTCGTGTGTCCGAAAAACCTGCCAAATCAGCATCCGTATATGATAACAACCTGATCGGATCGGACTAAACTTTGATTTAGAGTCAACTGGGGTGGACATTATCTTGCAGTTTTCCATTTTAGCCCTGTATACTATCTTCTCTGCATATTTTCGCTGACATAAAAACATCGAATCTGCAGATCTAGTCACTGATATCCCCAAGAAGTAACTCAACTTTCCTAAGTCAGTCATGACAAATTCGGTTTTGAGCAATGTAATAATCTCATTTTCAACAAATCAGAGGAGGCAATAAGCACAATGTCATCCACATATAACAACAAGTAAGCGGTGTGATTACCTCGATAAAAAATAATGAGAAAATTATCACGCTTGCTACATACAAACCCAATCCACATAATGTACTGTGCAAAGCGATCATACCACGCTCTAGGGGCCTATTTCAAACCATAAAGTGACTTACGGAGGTGACATACATACTGAGGGGCTGCTGAATGGACAAAGCCATGAGACTGTGTATGTAAACAGTCTCATTCAAATACCCATATAGAAATGCATTTTTCACATCCAGCTGATGAATCGGCCAATGCTTACCCATAGTAATGCTCAGAACTGTGCGAATGGTAGCCGATTTAACAACCGAACTGAACGTCTCACCACAATCAACACCCTCCTGCTGGTTAGTGCCATTAGCCACAAGTTTTGCCTTGTACCTCTCTAGGTCACTACTGTCTCTATATTTGTGATAAAAAAACCACATGCAACGGATTCCATTCACCCCCTCCGGTATAGGAACCAAATCCCAAGTGTGTTGTTTTATTAAAACATTAAATTCCTCACACATGATTGCATTCCAATTTGGGTCTAGTTTGGCTAATTTTGGGTTTTTGGGAGTAGGTGAAATGGTTTGTGTAGATAAGTTAAATTGGGTTTTGGGTTTGCAAATCCCATGTTGGGCATGGGTTTCCATACGGTGGGTGGGGGCAAGGGTACTGTCGGTATTTAGGGGTGGATTTCAGTTTTGAGAACTGGGTTTGACGACGGGGTGAAGTGTCAGATCTGTTATTTCTAGACTTGACGGTGGTTGTGTTGGTGGAGTCGATCTGGGCAGATCGACGGGGTGTGGATTAGGAGCTGTGGGGTATGAAGTTGGTAGTGGGTTGGGGATTAGTTGCAGTTGTAGTGATGTGGGTGTGTCGGTCTAGGTTCCGTGAACTGGGTGGGTTAGGGTTTCAGAATGACGGTGAGACGGTGACACGATTGGCAGTGGTTTCATGTGCCGGTGTGAGCTCTGTGTGTTAGCTGGAGTTGATAGTGATATGGTGTGGTGATTTACGGTGGTGGAAATGAGGACGGTTGTTGACTGTGGTAGAGCAGAGTCACTGCCGGTGGTGGCAATGATGGGTGTTAGGGAGGTCGACGGTGTACCAGTGGCTGTGGGATGGTAAAGTTGTTCGAGGACGATGGGGGAGGTGTCAGCCTCGAGAAATATGTGGTCCGTGTTATGAATTTTTTGGATATTTGTGAAGGGAAAGATCGTTTTGTCAAACGTAACATTATGAGAGACGTGAATTTGACGGGTGGACACATTATAACACAGATAGCCCCTATGATTAGACGGAAACCCTACGAAGATACATGGAGTGTTCTGGGTGCTAATTTGTGAGGGGCAGTAGAGGCAAGGTTGGGGAAACACATGCAATCAAAAATCCAAAGATGATCATAAGTGGGGATCCGACATTATAGTATTTCTATTGGGGTCATGTTGTGAAGAGTGCTAGTTGGTAAAATATTTAGTACCTATTATACTATTTTGACTGCATAGACCCAGAAAGAAGGAGGTAGAGAGGCATGAAACAATAGAGTACGAACCATGTTATTTATGGTGCAGATGATTCATTCTGCTTTGCCATTCTGAGGGGAGGTGTGAGGACACGAGAATAAAAAAACAATGCCATTATTTGTACAAAAATGATGAAACATAGAGTTGTTGAATTTACGATCATTATCACACTGAAAGGATTTAATATTCTTTTCAAATTATATTTTGATGAAGGCACGAAACTCGAGGAATTTGACAAACACTTCAGATTTAAATTTTAATGGGTAAATCCAAATAAATGAGAAAAACCATCTAACAAGACGAGATAATATTTATGACCGAGTGAACCAGAGGTAGGAGATGTCCATAAATCAGCATGAATAATATCAAATGGTGAAAACATAACACTTGTAGATGACATAAAATGAAGACGAACATGTTTGCCTACAGAGCAAGAAACACAGTGCTGGACAAGTTTCCCATTATTACATTAACTAAAATTATTGCTTCTAAGAAAATTAAAAACTGGGGCTCCTGGGTGTCCAAGCCTATTATGCCACATTGACGGAGAGATAGCAGCTAAAGAGACAGGGGGGCAAGATCTGGCCGCGGAGGTGGATGGAAATGGATATAGACCCCCCCGTGCTATTGCATCTCGTAAGAGGTGTCCCCGTACGAAGATCCTTCACAGTAAAACCAAAAGGGTCAAAGTCAACAGAGGCGAAATTATTACGAGTGAATTTGCGGACAGAAATTAAATTCTGAATGATGTTTGGAGCATAATACACATTATTAAGGGAAAAGGTGGGTGAGGTGGCTGAGTGTAAGTGGTACCATAACCCTGAATTGGAATGCAATGGCCATTACTGACAGTTATATATTGAGGATGCTTTAGACGAAATAGTTTGGGAAGATTACCTACAGAGCGGGTGAGGTGAGAAGTGGCCCCGTGTCCATGTACCAATTGTCATTGAGTTGCTGCAAGTTCAAACTGCTGAAAGCCTGACCCAAGTCAGAGGGGACCAGAACATTGGGTTGTTGCGAGAACTGGGCTTGTGCGACGTGGGCTTGGTACTGTTGGAATTGGGCTAGACGGTACCCTGGAACTGGGCCCAGTAAGCCCTGTTGCTGAAATGGGAACTGGGCTGCTGAATAGGCGGATGGGCGGCCCAGTTCTGGTTCTGGAAACTGTTTGCTAGGCCGGTCCACGAGGCAGACGAGGTGGGATGCTGCGGCTACTAACTGGCCTGCTGGCCCCTTCCACCTTTCCCACGACCCTTACCGCCACGTCCACTGCCGCGGCCCCTGCCGCTCCTGCCGTCGCGGTTCTGCCGCGGCTGATTGTTCTCTGACGTGGCTGACTGTGTCGTATACAATATTTCAGTGCAAAAGCAAATCTGTCATTTAGATAATAACTTTTAATTGGGTACTTTACTACAAGAAAATTACTGGAAAATATCAAGTAATATTACAATTATGTTCTAAACTCAGAGCATGTTTGGCCTAGCGGTTTTGAGGCTAAAAGCGCTTTTTTTTTTTTATAGAAAAACACTTTTTTGGATACTTGAGATGTTTGGCGAATTAGTAAAACTGCTTTTAAGAAGAAGCAGAAGTAGTTTTTCTGCAGTTGGGAAGAAGCAGAAAATTGTTGCTTCTTGAAAAAAACAAAACAGAAGCATAAGCAAAAATTAATTTTCTTCAAGACAAAAATATCCCTACCATAAATACATATTTACCAAGTATATCCCTCATTTTCCATTAGGGATGAAATCATTGAGAATTTTCGTGATGTATGAAGGATTCTACTTTTATTTTTCTTTTGGTTGAATTTTAATGTGTGGAATGATTTTAAATTTTATTTTGGTTGTAGTTTTTAGTATATTTAAATCATTGTGTTGATACTATATTAATATTTAATATTTTATTTATTTATATATTATATTAATTAAAAAATTTAATAAGTACTTTCAAATTTTAATTAGTTAAAAGTTAAAACCTTATTAAAGTCTTTCATAATAGCTATTTAAAATAATTTCTCTTTATAAAATAATCTTGATAGTAACATTTATTGATATTTGTCATTTTTCGTAATTTGACACTCAAAAGCATTTTTTAAAGAAGATGAGTCAAACACAATCTGTACTGTTAATGTTGGATTTTGTGTTGTGATATTTGACTCAACATATCTCCTAAAGTATTTATATGAATGTGTAAGTACGTTGGGACAAATGTTGCACAACATTCGGACCAACATTTTCTGAACTGATTTTGCCTTACTTCACGCGATGCAGTAATATTTTTGTAAATATTACTATGAGGTAAAAATGACTTGACAAGGTAAAAAGGAGTTGGTAAAAAATGAGTGAGGACTAAGTCAAAAGTTGTTGCTTTTCGTGAGGATCAAGCCAAAGCTGTTGAGATTATTACTCTCTGATCTTCTCCAACCAATCCCACCAGAAGTCCACATTTTCCACAACTTCCACAATTGATCGATGAGATTTTCAAGGAATACTTTCTACTATAAATAGATAGGCTACAACAGAGTATCGATATCCAGAACAAGAAAGTAAAAATAGCAAGAGAGCTCTCGGGATTTCATCTCAGAAATCTGGATCACTAGTATTGTGTGAGTGTGTTGACAACATTCTGTCCAACATTACAATTGCTGTTTAGATTCTAGATTAGTTTTGTATGGAGCGATTGTAATGAGAGGTTGTATATGTCTACCTAGTTAGATTTTTAGGCAGAAGTCATCTGCGACTTCAACTTTAAATTCCTTTCCGTTTTATCTTGTAAATCTGTAAAAAAAAAGGAATTTGTATATTTGTATATAATATATATACAATACATTATATTATATATATAACTTATAAAAATTTAAAAACTTTTGTGTTCTTTAAATTTCGTCTGCATTTACTCTTCAAAGATTTCTGTTTTGCTAAAGTGTTGTTACTGGTGTCAGCCGACAGAATATTCGACATTTGGAAACATAATTGGCATTCGAGTTTATTTTATTTTGTTTTTATTATTTCATAGCCCCCTTCAAGTGGTATCAGAGCTGACACTTAACACAATAAGTGCTTGGTCCTGTTGTCATAAGCTATGGATCCGGCAAATTCAACTATTGGTAGGCTTTCTATTTTAGATGGATCAACTTATGCCTATTGGAAGATTCACCTACATTCTCATATCAAATCAATTGATGTTAGGGCATGAAAATCTATAACGAATGGGTATGTTGTTCCAATGTTGCTACCGGATGAGGAAGGTGACATTCTTGTTAAACCTGAATCCGAATGGACTACATAAAAAATCAATAATGCTAGATTTAACGAAAAAGTCTTAAATGTAATTTTTGGATGAGTTGATATGTATATGTTCAAACTCATTCAAAACTGCCCCACGACTAAGGATGCATGAGATACTTTACAAATTCATTGTGAAGGTAGCTCAAGTGTTCGTCGAACAAAGCTACGCATGCTCATGAGTAAATATGAACGTTTAAGGATGGAAGAAGCAGATGATATTAAATTTTATTTAGTAAAGTTGATTGACATCTCAAATGAATGTAAAGTGCTTGGTGAACCATTAACCAACACTCAACTTGTTGAAAAGGCTCTCCGTTCTCTTCCTGAAAAGTTCAATTTAAAGATTTGTGCTATTGAAGAAACTCACAATCTTGCCACAATGGACCTTCATACCTTGATGAGCATTCTCAAAACTTATGAGATGAACATTGAGAATCAAAAGGAATTGTATAAAAGAAAAATGTGGCACTTCAAGTTCAATCCTCGGAGAGTCAAATCGAAGAAAATGATGAGAATCTTGAAGAAATTGGTGATGGTGCAAATGTTGCCTTACTCACTCGAAAATACAATTCGATGGTGAGGAAGTTCAACAATGAGAGAAATCAATCTAAATCTAAATAGCACCAAAACCAAAGTCTTCAATCATAATCCCACTAGATCCCTTCCAAATGTATAAAAAGGAAATCAACTAAGAAGAACCAACTCAGATAGTACCAAATTTAATCCAAACAACTTGAGTCTGTGCAGTGTCATGCATGCTCGGGTTGGGGTCACTATGCTAACGAATGTGCAAACACTCTTAGAAAATTTGGTAAGAACCTATGGGTTTCTCTTAGTAATGATGAAGGAGAAGAGGAAGGAGATAGTGAAATTAAAACACAAGCAATGCTGGCTATTATTTTCGAACAATGTCTATCGGATAATGAAGATGTCATATATAATGTTGTCTCAGATGCCATGACATTTGCTCCAATATCAGCAAGGACATCAACATCCTCAGCAACATCCGAAAGGTATGAATTCTTTAACTATTCTGATGTTAATTGCTTTAGTGGTTCCATTTCTGTTAGTGAGGCTGATTGTATGGATCAAGTTGAATGCAAAGATGATATGATTAATGAATTACAAAGTATTTGTAAAGCCTTAATCATAGATCCAAGCAACTTGAAAAAAATGTAAAATCTTTAACTCATGAGAATTTAGTATTAAAAGACACGATCACCCAACTTGAGGTTGCACTTACCAAAAAGGATATTGAACTTGGTAAGATTCGTGCAAAATTGGATTTAGCCCAAGCAACCTTCCGTAAGCTCAACACGGGGACTTCGAAATTGAATGAGATACCCAACTTTAGTAAACCTTCACATGCAGGAATTGGGTACAAAAACTCTCTTAAAACCATATGCTCTAATCTCTTTGATAAAAATGAGAAAATATGCTTTGTAAAAGAAAAAAGGATGAATAACAGGTTCTCATATATGTCAAAGAATATGAAGTTTGTGTGTCATCACTGTAACTCCCCTGGACACTTAAAACCATACTATTTCAAACTTTAAGATTCTGTGAGTGAAATGTTGCCTAAAATGTTTTCCAACATTCCAGTTAACAATCGAAGCAACATTTCTAAGCCAAAAAGTAAAAAATGTTTTAAGAGAGTTTGGGTTCCTAAAAAGAATGTAACATGTAATGTTGATATAACTACATTAAGAACTAACATTTCAGGTTCTTGGTACTTTGATAGTGGACGTTCTCGCCATATGACAGGTACAAAAGGGTTTTTAAAGAACTATGAGTCATTTAATAGAGGAAACGTGACTTATGGAGGTGGTAGTAAAAGCAAAATAATTGGAAAATGGATCTTGGATGTTGCTGGATTTCCAGCCTTAAGAAATGTCTTACACGTTGAGGGCTTAATGGCTAATTTGATTAGTATTAATCAACTGTGTGATGACGATCTTGAGGTAAAATTTAATAAGAATGCTTGTAAAGTTACGAATGAAACAAATATATGTGTCATGACAGGTACAAGAACAAGTGACAATTGCTATCTTGTTGTAAGACAAGAAACATGCAATAATGCTAAGATCGATGACACAACACTATGGAATCAAAAGTTGGGACATGTCAACTACCGCAATCTAGAAAATTTGGTCTCATATGAAGCGGTTAGAGGCATACCCAAACTTAGCCATATAAGTAAAACTGTCTGTGAAGATTGTTTGAAAGGTAAGCAAACCCGTGTCTCTCATAATGTTGTCCAACATGACGGACAATATTCAGGTAAGTCTCACTATTTTCAATTGCTACATATGGATTTAATGGGTCCAATTGAAGTAGATGGTCTAGGAGGCATGAGGTATTACTTTGTGATAGTAGATGATTTTTCTAGATATTCTTGGATATATTTTTTGAAAGAGAAATCACAAACGTTTGACATGTTTATAATATTGCACTCTAGAATTAGAAATTTATTCTATTCTCTTATTTTTCGGGTTAGATCCGACCATTGAAAATAATTTGAAAATAGTTCATTCACAAATTTTTGTGAGAAAAAGGAAATTGTTCATGAGTTTTTTGCCCCCAAAACTCCTCAACAGAATGGGGTTGTAGAACGGAAGAATAAGACATTGCAAGAAATGGCTAGAGTTATGCTTAGTTCTAAACACTTGTCAAAATATTTTTGGGTAGAAGCCTTGAATACTGCTAATCACATCGCTAATAGAGTCTATTTGAGGCCAGGAACAAAGATGACACCCAATGAAATTATAAATGGAAAGAAACCAAACTTGCATTACTTTCATGTTTTTGGGTGTATTTGTTATATTTTAAATGACAGGGATTATTTGGCTAAATTTGACTCTAAAAGTGATAAAGAAATTTTTGTTGGCTATTCACAAAATATTCATGCTTATCGAGTATACAATCTGAGATCCAGAACTGTATAAAAGTCTGTAAATGTTATCTTTGATGATCATTCTGATGTTTCAGGAAAATGTATTAAAAATAATATTATGGATACAGTGGAAAGTCCACAGATTGTAGAAGAATTAGATGTTGCCACAAATTTTGACACACCTGAAGCAACATCCGAAACAACATCTTTGATGATCATTCTGATGTTTCAGGAAAAGCTATTAAAAATAATATTATGGATACAGTGGAAAGTCCACAGATTGTAGAAGAATTAGATGTTGCCACAAATTTTGACACACCTGAAGCAACATCCGAAACAACAATAGAGACCGCAGAGGCCACAGATGAGGAGTGCAGTGCTGAATTATTAGACCAAGTTCGTAGGGACCCATCATCAAGGATTTAGGAAGAATCATCCAACGGGCCAAGTGATAGGGGGAGTTTTTGAAGGAATTGGAACAAGAGGCAAAAAACCACTCAACTATAGAGAAATGGTAAGGTATGTGGGTATGTCAACCATATACCAAGAGGTTAGTATTTCTTGTTTTATATCTACATTAGAACCAAATAATGTTGTTTAAGAAATTAAAGATAATTTCTGGATACAAGAAATGCAAGAAGAGCTTGAACAATTTTCTCAAAATGAAGTCTGGACTTAGTTTCATGTCCAAATAATACAAATGTAATTGGAACTAAGTGGATTTTTAAAAATAAATCAGATGAATCGGGAACAATTGTTAGAAACAAAGAACTTCTAGTTGCACAAGGTTATACTCAGGTTGAAGGAATTGATTTTGATGAAACCTTCGCACTTGTAGCTAGAATCGAGTCGATTAGACTTTTACTTGCTATTGCCTGTTGTCTAAAAATTACTTTACACCAAATGGATGTAAAAGGTGCCTTCTTAAATTGTTATATAGACAAAGAAGTATATGTTGAACAACCAAAAGGATTTGAAGATCCTTACCATCCACACTATGTGTACATGCTTAAAAAGGCCTTGTATGGGTTGAAACAAGCCCTTTGTGCATGGTATGGTCGTTTAACTAACTTTCTTCTTAAATTTGGTTTTAACCGTGGCGAAGCTGATCGTACTTTATTTATTAAATGACACGGTGTAGATATTATAATTGCTTAAATCTACGTGGATGATATAGTCTTTAGATCAACTTCACAGTCATACCTAAATTCATTTATTGAAGCTATGTCATCGACATTTAAAATGAGCATAATTGGGGAATTAACTTTTTTCTTAGGCTTGCAGATAAAGCAAAGTGAAGATGAAATTTTCATCTCACAGAGTAAATATGTCAAAAATCTAGTTAAAATATTTGGTTTGGAGAAAGCTAAATAGATGAAAACGCCAATGGGTTCATCGCAGAAGGTATGTAAGGATAATGTTGGTGAAAATGTCGACCCAACATTATATCGATCTATGATATGTATCCTTCTTTATCTTACTGCTAGTCGCCCATATATTATGTTTAGTGTTTGTGTTTGTGCACATTTTCAAGCCTGTCCCAAAATATCCCACTTAAATGCCGTGAAACGTATTATTCGATATGTTTCTCGTACAAGTGAGTTGGAAATCTGGTATTCCAAAGACACTAATCCTAGCTTAATAGGATTTAGTGACTCGGATTGGGCTGGAGATGTGGATGATAGAAAAAGTACAAGTGGAGGATGTTTTTATCTTGGCAATAACCTTGTTTCATGGTATAGTCGTAAACAAAATTGTGTGTCACTTTCAATTGCTGAATCTGAATATGTAGGAGCTGAAAGTTGTTGCTCTCAATTAATATGGCTATGACACATGTTAGACGACTATGAGTTTACTAGCCACATTTTGATTTTGTATTGTGATAATTTGAGTTCTATAAATATTTTCAAAAATTCAGTTAAGCACTCACGTACAAATCATAGTGATATTAGACATCACTTTTTAATAGATTTAGTTGAAAATCAGCTAGTTAAAATTGAACATGTTGACACTCTTCATCAACTAGCTGATATTTTTACAAAAGCTTTAGACCATGAGAGATTTTCTAGTTTAAAGAAATCTCTTGGTCTTTGTAATCTCTAAAAAGGCATTTTTGGTGAATGTCAGCTGAAATGTTGTCTAACATTTTGGGTGACATTTACCTATGTTATATCACTAACTGATTATTGTTACTATATGGTGCATAACTTTTGGTCACACAAGCATGATCCTTCAATAAGAATATGTTATCAAAGTGATACCGTTCTCTGCGATGATATAAAAAAATATCATAAAAAGGGAGTATCAAAATAAGGCAAAGCCTTTACAAATATTTGGCAACTGTAAAAAATGGGCAAAGCCCGTGAAAAGATATCGTTCCTATTCTATAGGAGTATCGAGTGCTTCAAAAGAGATTTGAGAATACCATAAAAGTATTCTTATTTTTGACACAAAAAATTCTTTTATATGTGTTATATGATTAGACCAAGGACACGATGGGAAAATGTTACTGTAACATCCCGTACTTTCGGGTCACGGTTTGAATCGCTAGACGTATGTAAAATCCCTAGGCGTATGTAAAATTGCTAGGCGTGTGTAAATAGACCCGAGCATTGAGAAAATTTTGGATCATATTTACGTAGGCTAATAAAGAGTTTAGCATATAAAAGGATAAAATCTCAAAATAATTTTGGACGTAAGAAGTGTGACGACAGGAAGCGGAAATAAATTTGGAGTATGCATAAAGAAGTTATGGACTAGTGTCATATTACAAGAATTATGACATTGAGAATATGAAGGTTTTACAAGTTATTGAGATTTAAGTAAATTGGGATTACGTAATTAATTATGTGTGTGATTGATAAACTATGCGGAGTCAGACCATTTGACTAATTAAGTGGAGTGCATGCAACGTGTGTGGTAATTGGTAAAGCCGTGTGGGTGTGTATGTTAGCAACCAAAGGTTTGTGGGAAACACAATGATGGATTCATTAATTGACATTTAAAGAATGAGTTCAAGGCATCTTATTTAGACAACATCACATTATTCTTGAGAATTCCTTAAGACCCCCAAAAGAAGTAATCAATAGCATATCTTCATTCATTTAGTACATAAGTTAGACGTGTTTTTGCTGAATTAATTGTCTATTCTTCGGAATTTACGTGAGACTCAATTTATAATTGAGAAAACATTTTAGTGTTGATTTGAGAAAGAAAACGTACGAATCAGTGAAGAGTTAAGACCAAAAGTAGCAACCTTGCTCGAGAAAATAAAGGCAAGACTGGTTTTGTTATTAATCAAGCTATGTTAATGCAAATTATTTCTTTTTTTTTTTGGTATTTTTATGTAACAAAATATAACCGTGATATTGCTCCATAATTTATTCTACTCCTAGTGGTTAAGAATATTCATAGTATTGATTCATATGTTAAAAACATGTCTAAATATGTCTCTAAATCCTTATTAAGGCATACAGAAAAAATGTTAATATTTACGGCATTAATTGAATTTAGGCATGAAATGATGCCCACAGAGGCTGTTATGGTAAGGAAGATGCCCGATGAAGCCGATGTATAAGTATACTGCATTGTGCATAACATTTAGGCATATGTATTAGGACCCTCAGAGATATTTACTATTAGTCGGTTGTTCTTGTTTAAGTTATTGGTATATCCATGTTATGCTATTATTCATGCCTGACATACTCAGTACATCAGTCGTACTGACGTCCCTTTTATCGGGGGACGCTGCATTTCATGCCCGCAGGTTTAGTTAAAGATGGTGACGGTTCACGCTAGTAGGTTGTTGGTTCAGCTGATGTTGGAGCACTCTATTTGTTTCAGAGTTGCAGTCTGGTCTTGGTACAATATTTTTGCATACGTATATGGGTATGGCGGGGTCATGTCCCGTCCTTGTGATGTCATGTATTCTTTAGAGGCTTGTAGACAAGTGTCCTGTGGTTAGGTGTCCTGTGGTTAGGTGTCGGCCTTGGTATGGGTATGTATGTATGAAAATTGGATTTCTGGTTAAGGCTTTCTATAATTTTTTTCGGCTTAGTTTGTATTCACTTGTGATTAGAAGTTGGTTGTACGATTAGCGGTACCTAGCGGGTGGGGCCCGGGTGCCCGTCGCGATCCTCCAGTTTGGGTCGTGACAAACTTGGTATCAAAGCATGTTTGTCCTAGGGAGTCTACAAGCCGTGTCTAGTAGAATCTTGTTTGTGGGTATGTTGTGCACCATATTTATAAACAGGAGGCTATCTGACATTTAGGAATGATTTCTATTCTTTCATCTTATAAATCGTGCAGTAGAGCTGAATCTTAGGAATTCGAGTTTGACTCGCGCCTTATACCATTTCAGTAATTCCGGTTACCAAAAAGACTTCGGTTAGTTTGTACTCGTAGCCAGTAAATGAGAGATTTCTACCAAGACGATGGATACGCCAGAAGGGGCAGTATTATTATTAAAATTCGAGATTATGAGAAGTTGTCTCACTCATATACAAAAGATGGAAGAAATGATGCACCCTAGAAAGCGAAATATTTAGTAAGGTAAATGAAACACTAAGCATCGGAACACAGGAGATTGTAAGGATTTTTGTTTGTAGACTTTATCATATTTACGATTACAACAGTACCTTCTTCCAGAAAGATTATGATTAACATGGAGTTTGAAGTTGAATTGAGTGTAAATACGAGTGGTATGCTGACCATTGAGGACTAGAAGTATGGCACAACCAAAGGATGGTGGTAGGGAATATGAAAATAATTAATGGAATGATATGATCAAGTATTAAGGTAGAAATTCCGCTTAGTGACGAATATAATGAAGAATTACAACAAGAAGGATAAAGGTGAATGGGATTATGGTTATGCAGGTCTCACAAAGGTATGATTATTCTAGAATGGCGTAAGGACCAATGGTGGAGGAGGGACAGAAGGAACTCTTCGATCAAAGGTGGCGATTCTCGAATGTTCAGGAAGGGAGTATGAGAGGTCTGATGTAGTGAGGTATGAAGGTAGTTGTATTCACTGGTTACGCGACAAGGATCAAATATGTCACCCCAACATTCGAGGACGAATGTTTCTAAGGGGGGAAAGATGTAACATCTCGTACTTTCGGGTCACGGTTTGAACTGCTAGGCGTATGTAAAATTGCTAGGCGTATGTAAAATCGCTAGGCGTGTGTAAATAGACCTGAGCATTGGGAAAATTTTGGATCATATTTACGTATGCTAATAAAGAGTTTATCATATAAAAGGATAAAATCCCAAAATAATTTTGGACGTAAGAAGTGTGACGACAGGAAGAGGAAATAAATTTGGAGTATGCATAAAGAAGTTATGGACTAGTGTCATATTACAAGAATTATGATATTGAGAATATGAAGGTTTTTTAAGTTATTGAGATTTAAGTAAATTGGGATCACATAATTAATTATGTGTGTGATTGATAAACTATGCGGAGGCAGGTCATTTGACTAATTAAGTGGAGTGCATGCAACGTGTGTGTGTGGCGGTAATTAGTAAAGCCGTGTGGGTGTGTATGTTAGCAACCAAAGGTTTGTGGGAAACACAATGAAGGATTCATTAAATGGCATTTAAAGAATGAGTTCAAGGCATCTTATTTAGACAACATCACATTATTCTCAAGAATTCCTTAAGACCCCAAAAGAAGTAATCAATAGCATATCTTCATTCATTTAGTACATAAGTTAGACATGGTGTAATCCAATGACTTTTCACATGTGAGCTGTGTTTTTGCTGAATTAATTGTCTATTCTTCGGAATTTACGTGAGACTCAATTTATAATTGAGCAAGCATTTTAGTGTTGATTTGAGAAAGAAAACGTAAGAAGCAGTGAAGAGTTAAGACCAAAAGTAGCAATCTTGCTCGAGAAAATAAAGGCAAGGCTGGTTTCGTTATTAATCAAGGTATGTTAAGGCAAATTATTTCTTTCTTTTGACATGTTCTATGTAACGAAATATAATCGTGATATTGCTCCATAATTTATTCTACTCCTAGTGGTTAAGAATATTCATGGTATTGATTCTTATGTTAAAAACATGTCTAAATATGTCCCTAAGTCCTTATTAAGGCATACGGAAAATATGTTAATATTTACGGCATTAACCGAAGGTACAAGGAAATTATGTCATTTAAGATATTTTATTGTGATTCATGCATTTACATTTGCATTGCATTCATGCTTTACCCAAGACCGTATATTGGGGACGGGAAACGAGAAACGCAGACCGCCCGATCAGCTATGATATGATAATGATAAAGCCTGTGTGGCTTAATGAAGGAAGATGCCTGATTAAGGGCCATTATATATTTATGATGTGGGGAGGAAGATCCCCTTGTGTGGCCAGTATATATGTATTTACCACATTATGCATGACATTTAGACATATTATGCCCACAGAAGACGCCATGAAATGATGCCCACAGATGCTGTTATGGTAAGGAAGATGCCCGATGAGGCCAATGTATAAGTATACTGAATTGTGCATAACATTTAGGCATATGTATTAGGACCCTCAGAGATATTTACTATTAGTCAGTTGTTCTTGTTTAAGTTATTGGTATATCCATGTTATGCTATTATTCATGCCTGACATACTCAGTACATCAGTCGTACTGACGTCCCTTTTATCGGGGGACGCTGCATTTCATGCCCGCAGGTTCAGTTAAAGAGGGTGACGGTTCACGCTAGTAGGTTGCTGGTTCAGCTGATGCTGGAGCACTCTATTTGTTTTAGAGTTGCAGTCTAGTCTTGGTACAGTATTTTTGCATACGTATATGGGTATGACGAGGTCATGTCCCGTCCCGTCCTTGTGATGTCATGTATTCTTTAGAGGCTTGTAGACAGGTATCCTATGGTTAGGTGTCCTGTGTGGCCTTGTCGGCCTTGGTATGAGTATGTATGTATGAAAATTGGATTTCTGGTTAAGACTTTCTATAATCTTTTTCGGCTTAGTCCGTATTCAATTGTGATTAGAAGTTGGTTGTACGATTAGCGGTACCCGGCGGGTGGGGTTTGGGTGCCCATCGCGGGCCTCTAGTTTGGGACGTGACAGTTACGGTTCAGTGGTCAAACTGATAAAGTGCATATAAAATGTGTCTTGGTTTGTTGCCAAATCTGAAAATTCTTGTGGGATCAAAATACTTGTGTCGTCCAAAATGTTGCAAACATTGCTGTTGACATTTCAGAATGTGATATGTGTTGGTATGTTGTTCTTATCTGATTTTTGAAATAGCAGATTTTACTCCCTATTATATGCCTTGTTTAATGGAATTTCAGAATTTAAAATGATAAGATTAAATTTTATTCCTACCGTGATGTTTATTTTTTATCCCAATATTTTGGGTGTATGCTATTGTGTAAAATTGAAACACCTAAAAATAAGAGATTTTTGTTGCTAAGAAAAGGTTTGCCATGTATATAAATATTCCTCTCATTTGCTATAATTTTATCATTTCCGATTTTCCCATAAAAATAAAAAGAAAAAAAAAGGCGAGGGAAAATCACGTCGGGTATACATCTACCTACCAACCAATGCAATCACCAAACCAAACTCCAATCTCTATCAGAAACCCTAACTTCTCAAAACCCTCTCCCAAATTTTCACCAATGGAAACATCACCAATGTTAGAACAAATGTCATCCAACATCCACTCCAACACTCCAATGAACACAAGCCCTCCAATGAATACGGAGGCTTCCGAGCACAATGATCCCCAACAAACTAACATCCCTATTTTTCACCCTCCATAAAATTGCTATTCACAATTGACTTCCTTCAATGAATGAGTCAATTGTGATATCTGAACAAGCCACCCTGTTGTATAAAATTGGGAAAGGTTTGAAAATTGATTTGGAAAAAATGATATTTCATCAAATTGCCAACTTGGCCGAGAAAGAATCAACTTCAATCCTTCATTTTCCTTCTCTGATATACAAAGTATTAACCATCCAAGGATTTGAGCCTAAGAGAGAAGATACTTTAGGGAAAGCTCCTGAGCTTTACACTGTAAACAAAGCAATTTTGAAGAGCAAGGACAGAGTCATAGACTTTTCCTGGAAGAAAGAAACTGAAAGTGAAAATGTTTCCAAAAATGTCACCAACATTCTGGGCAACACTGGTCCAGGATAGTCTACAGAATGGCTTGTGGATGAAATTGGAAAAATCAACCAACAGATTTATGAGGTTAATGCTGCAAGAAATGTCATGATACAAGATAGAGACCATTTCGTTATGCTACTTTCTTCACAAAAAGGGGGAGATGATACTGATGCATGGGGAGGAAGCTAAAGGCTGCTGTGCAGAGGAAGTTGAAGCTGTTATGCAGTACAGGAGTAGAAAGCTGTTGAAAGTTGTTGCTGCTGTATGATGAGCAAAGAGGGAGTTGTTGTTGTTGTCAATGTTGTATGAGGATCTTGAGTGGATTGATATTGATATTTGTTGACAATGAATATTTTTATTTGTGGTTTGTATATATTGGATGATATGTGATATGTGTGCTCATATTTTTTTTTCTAATCCTATGAATCGGTATACACATGTTTGCTTGTATGCCATCACAGGTTAAGAGGGAGCATGACCTTGAAATTGTTGATCACAGATGTCGGACAACATTTGTGACAACATCCTAAGTCAACTTTACATTTTAATGAGTTTTGTGAAGAAAGACAAAAATGGGGAGATTGTTAATGTTGGATTTGGTGTTGTGACATTTGACACAACATATCTCTTAAAGTATTGATATGAATGTGTAAGTATGTTGGGACAAATGTTGCACAACATTCAAACCAATATTTTCTGAACTGATTTTGGCTTACCTCACGCGATGCAGTAATATTTGTGTAATTATTACTTTGAGGTAAAAATGACTTGGCAAAGTAAAAAGAAGTTGGTAAAAAATGAGTGAGGAGTAAGTCAAAAGCTGTTGCTTATCGTGAGGATCAAGCCAAAGCTGTTGAGATTATTACTCTCTGATCTTCTCCAAACAATCCCACCAACAGTCCACCTTTTCCTCAACTTCCACAACTGATCGATGAGTTTTTAAGGAAGAATTTCTACTATAAATAGAGAGGCTACTACAGAGTATCGATATCCAATATCAGAAAGTAAAAATACCAAGAGAGCTATCGAGATTTCATCTCAGAAACCTGGATCACCAGTGTTGCCTGAGTGAGTTGACAACATTCTGTCCGACATTACAATTAATGTTTAGATTCTAGATTAGTTTTGTATGGAGCGATTGTAATGAGAGATTATCTATGTTTACTTAGTTAGATTTTTTAGGCAGAGTCATCTGTGACTTCAACTTTTAATTCCTTTCCGTTTTATCTTGTAAATCTGTAAAGAAATGAATTTGTATATTTGTATATAATATATATACAATGCATTTGGTCATTGCCCATCATAAGTTACATTATATATATAACTTATGAAAATTTAAAATATTTGTGTTCTTTAAATTTCCGATGCATTTACTCTTCAAAGTTTTCTGTTTTTTTAAAGTGTTGTTACTGGTGTCGGACAACATAATTTCCGACATTCGAAAACAGAATTGGCATTCGAGTTTATTTCATTTTGTTTTTATTATTCCATAGCCCCCTTCAAGTACTTTCCAAATGAATTAGTCAAACACAAATTATTTCTCATAAAAAGTACTTTTTTGAAAATAACTTTTTAAAATATACTTCTCAAAATAAGTTATTTTTAGCTGCTAGGCCAACCGGCGGTAGGATAAAATTAGATAAAAGTTACTAAGCTTTATCAATAGCATTTGATTTTTTTATGCACAAAATAGATCAAAAGGGTTATATTATCAATTAGAACAGGAGACTTTCCAATCGTTTCTGAACACCTGAAAATAATTCATGAATACAGCTCAAAAGTCTCCAATAGAACAAAAGAATAAAAGTGGAATATTCAAACCAAAATCACAAAAAGAGAAATTGCAAGGAGATAAAGTAAACAATAATGGCAACTCACATCATTATCACTCCCTATAAGAATTACTAACAAAACCTAAATATTCCATAAAATATCGGTTTGAAAAATGAAAGCACGCAACTATCTAAGACGACCTAGCTAGCTAAAGATTCATTATATATCCCTATGGGTGTTCATGAGTCGGTTTGAGTCGATTTTTGGTTAAAATTAAAATTAACCTAATTAAATTGATTTTTAAATTATTAAACTAAATTAAATCAAATATAATTCACATTCATCGGTTTGGTTATTGTTGGTTTAGTTCGGTTTTTATGAAATCTAATGATATTTTTCGCTTTCATGATTTTTTCTGCAATTAGAAAAGATTTTTCACCTTTTTCGACTTATAATCCGTTATTAACCTTTTATTTTGGCAGCTACAATTTTCATGGACTAGGAAAATGTCTTAAGATCTATAAACTTTAATCAAGTGAATAAAGTTTATAAGAAATACAAATATATATATATATATATATATATATATATACATCTTATTGTTATTTCTTTGAATTAATGAGTTTAGATTCATGACTTTCTTTTATGAAATGAGCTTAAAGTGTAAAGTTTATTAGCCTATTAGAGATGAATAAAATTTTAATAAAAAAGCATACAAAGTATCTAAAATTATTTATAAAAATCATTATATTGTATATATGAAATTATAAATTTTGTGTATACTATAATTTATTGGTTCTCGATTTTTTTTAGATTTGTTTTTAATTAAACCAAATCAAATCAAATATTATCGTTTTTTAAAAATTAAAAACCACACCAAACCAAAACCAAATAATAATCGATTTGGTTCAGTTTTCGGTTCGAATCCATATTTAATCAAATCGTGAACACCCTGCATATCCCCATCCAGCAGGCCATATTTATCTCTCGATATTATTAAATCCTGATTATACAATTTATTAAGCAAATAAACAGAAGCCTAATTAAGGCCACCTCAATTCTTATCCACACATTTTAAATAAATCCAACAAAACAGATCTAACAAATCCATTCTCTTTGTTCATGACAGGTCTGGCGCACTTTATGGACCAAACACCCACTAATAATTGTCCGAGACGGTTCATCTGAACTCAATACTTTAGATGCATAACATAATTTTATGTGCTTAATTTGTTAAAATTGCAACAAATAATAAATTCGGAATAATTTTGAAAATATATTGAGTTCAATACTAAGAGCTCGTATGAATGGATAAGACTTTTGATTTATAAGCCAAAAGTCATAAGTTATGATTACTGTTGATGTTGGATGGATGTTGTGACAACATCTATAAATGCGCAGGACAACATCTTATGAAAATAAGAATGTTGCCTGCGATGTTGTGACAACATTCCTCACAACATTTCTGTAACGATTTTGCCTATTCTTTCGGCCAAAACAGGTTGTGTTACTGTGAGTAAAAAATGACCTAGGCAAGCTAACAATGATGCAGTGTTTAAAACGTGGTAAAAGAAACAGTCAAAGCTTGGAGAGGAAGCAACGTGAAGACCAAGTCTAGAACGTTGAGCTTTTGAAGGAGCAAGAATCGGTCCAAGCTGAAGCCTTCTTTTACTCAGCCTCCGCAACCAACCAGTGAGGATTTCAAGGGAAGTTCCACACTATAAATAGAGGGGAACTTCAGAGTATCGATATCTAGATTGAAAACGAGAGAATTATCAAGAGAGCTCTCGCATAGTCACCTTAGAAACTGGATCAACACACTTAGCCTAAAGTAGTATAACAACATCTAGTCCCACGTTACTATTGCTGCCCAGATTCTAGATCAAACTTATATTTCAAGCAATAGTAATGAAGATGTTGTATTTGTCTTTTTAGATCTTTTAACTTTGGGCTGAAGTCATCTGCGACTTCACTTTTGTTTGTAATTTCTTTTTCGCATTTATTGTTCAACCTTGCAAAAAAAATTTATTTTAATTGTATATAATTTATACAATTCTTTGGTCATTGACCATTAAGGGATATATTAATATATACCCTTGAAAATATAAACCTTGTGTCTCTTTACTTTTTCGCTGCATTTACTCTATAAAGGTTTATAATTATTTTATCACAATGTTGACACAACATTGAAGGCAACATCCAGACACTGTTTGAATTGTTCTAGCTGTTACGGTTTTATTCTTACATATTCTTGCTTATCCGTAGCCCCGGCCCTATCAAGTGGTATCAGAGCCAACACTTGATATAATAAGTGTTTGATTCTGAATATTACGGCTATGTACTCAGCTATACAAAACGTTGGTAGACTTCCAATTCTTGACGGAACTAACTATGCCTATTGGAAAATCCGACTACGTTCGCACATCAAATCCATTGATGTTCGAGCTTGGAGATCAGTTTTCGAAGGCTATGTGATTCCCAAGAACCCAGCAGATGAGGATGGTGATGAACTTACCAAACCCGAATCTGAATGGACTGCGAAAGAGATCAACAATGCGAGCTTCAATGAAAAGGCCCTAAATGCGATATTTGGATGGGTAAATCTCTATATGTTTAAACTTATCTAGAATTGTACTACGGCCAAAGACGCTTGGGAGACCTTACAAACTCATTGTGAAGGTACCTCAAGTGTACGACGTACAAAGCTTCGCATGATTTTGAGCCAATACGAACGCTTAAGGATAGAAGAATCTGAAGACATAAAATCCTATTTTGAAAAGTTAATTGACATTGCTAATCAGTGTCAAGTGCTTGGTTCTCCTTTAACCAACACACAACTTGTGGATAAAGCTCTCAGATTTCTTCCTGAAATGTTTAATGCTAAGATTTGTGCTATTGAAGAGGCACATAATCTTGCTAATATGGATCTACATGCCTTGATGAGCATCTTTCAAACATATGAGATGAACATGAAGAGACAAAGAGAACTGTATAAAGATAAAATTTTGGCACTCCAAGGACAAACCTCGGAAACTGAATTGGAAAACGAGGAAGAAAACTTGGAGGAACTGGGAAATGGTGCTACTGTTGCCTTACTTACTCGTCGATTCAACTCGATAGTGAGAAAGATCAACAATGATCGTAATAAAACCAAATACAAACAGCATCAAAATCCACTATTTAATAAACAGTCGAATAGGTCACCTTCTGATCAAAGTAATCACAATCCACTGAGAAAATCTAACTCCGACAGTACCAATTTCAATCCCAAACAACTCGAGGAGGTGAAATGTCATGCATGCTCGGATTGGGGACACTACGCTAATGAGTGTGCAAACACCCTTAAAAATGGTAAGGTCATGTGGGTAACTCTTAGCGATGATGAGAACGAAGAGGAGGAAGGAGATCAAGAAGAAGAACCACATGCAATGCTAGTATCCGTGTTTGAACACTCACTGTCTGACGATGAAGATGTTGTTGACAATGTTGCGACAACATCAGACTCAATATCTGGAATGTCTTCAACATCAGAGAGGTATGTATACTTTGACTATTATGATGTAAATTGTTTTAGTGGATTTAATTCTTCATCTGAGGCTGTAAATTTGGATCTAGTTGACTCCAAAGACGATGTAATAAAGGAATTACAAAGCCTTTGTAAAGCCTTAATCACTGAATCTGAGCAACTAGACTCAAAAGCAAAGTTAGTGACTCTTGAGAATAGCAATCTGAAAGGCACAATCAACCGATTAGAGGTGACACTTACCAAGAAGGACCTAGAGCTTGGTAAGATTCGTGCACGATTAAACGTAGCTGAGACCACCTTTCAAAGGCTCAACATGGGAACCTCCAAACTGGAAGAAATATTGAACTTCAATAAACCTACAAGGGCTGGGCTTGGATACCAATCTCCTAGCAAACTAAATACTTCCAGAATCCATAGTCAAACTGAGAGGATAAAATTTGTCAAAGAAAATTCGAGTAACTCTTAGATCACTGAAATTGGATCGAAATTTGTATGTAGCTTCTGTAAAAAATCAGGACATCTTATGCCCTACTGCTACAAAATTCAAAACTCTGCACTCAAAATATTGCCTAAAATGTCGTCAGCAATGTTGCCCAACATCACTGACAACATTCAAAGCAACCAGCCTGAAAGCTGAAGGAAGAAAAATGAATGGGTACCCAAACTAAATCTGAAATGTAATGTGTGCATAACTGCTTTGCATACTAACATTACAGGTTCTTGGTATTTCGATAGTGACTGCTCACGTCATATGACAGGTACCGAACGCCTATTGAAGGAATATAGAGCATTCAATGGAGGATACGTGACCTTTGGAGGAGGAAGTAAGAGTAAGATAATTGGTAAAGGAACTCTTAATGTTTCGGATGTACCAGCCTTGAAAAATGTTCTTCATGTAGAAGATTTGGTTGCTAATCTTCTTTAGCATAAGCCAACTATGTGATGATGATCTCGAGGTGAAATTCAACAAGCTTGGATGCAAGGTTACAGATTCTGTGGATAAATGTGTCATGTCAGGAACCCGAACAGGAGATAATTGCTATCTAGTCGGTAGACAAGAGTTTTGCAACTCCGCAAAGGTAGGTGACTTGACACTTTGGCATCAAAAGTTGGGACTTGTCAACTACGGCACCTTGGAGAAGTTGATCTCATTTGAAGCTGTTAGAGGCATTCCCAGACTGGATCCAAAAGATAAAACACTATGCGAAGATTGTTTGAAGGGAAAGCAGACCAGAGTCTCTCACAATGTTGTCCAACATGAAGGACAACATTCAGGTACGTCTCATTGTTTTCAATTATTGCATATAGATCTTATGGGTCCAATCGAGGTAGATATCCTAGGAGGGATGATATATTCTTATGTGATAGTAGATGATTTTTCCAGATTCACTTGGATCTATTTTTTAAAGAAAAAATCACAAACCTTTGAGATGTTTAGAACACTTTACTCTAGGATTAAGAATCTGTTTTGTTCTTCGATTTTTAGAATTAGATCTGATCATGGAAATGAGTTTGAAAATCAAACTTTTGCAAAATTTTGTGAAAAGAAAGATATATTCCATGAATTTTTGACATAAAAAACACCACAATAAAATGGGGTTGCTGAGAGAAAGAACATAACTTTACAAGAAATGGCTAGAGTTATGTTAAGTTCTAAGCAATTGTCAAAAAGGTTTTGGGCAGAAGCCTTGAACACGGCATGTCACATAATTAATAGAATCTATTTAAAGCCAGGGACCAAGATGACACCCTATGAACTGTTAAATGGAAAGAAACCTACAGTGCGATGCTTTTATGTCTTTGGGTGTGTGTGCTATATTCTTAATGACAGGGATAAACTTGCCAAATTTGACTCTAAGAGTGACAAGGGAATATTCGTTGGCTACTATCAGAATAGACATGCTTATCGAATATACAATCTTCGGACAAAGACCATACAAGAATCAATCAATGTTATTTTTGATGACCTGCTGGATATATCTGGTAGATCTTCAGAAAACAACATTGTGGTTGCAGTTGAAGAGGAGTAACCCACTGAAGAAACAGATGTAGTCCCAGATGTTGTCCCAACATCAGAAGAAACATCTGAACCTCTAAGAGAGAACACAGGGGACGAAATCGAGAAGGAGACTGCTATAGAACTGAATGATCAAGTGAGAAGAGACCCTCCATCGAGGATTAGAAGGAACCATCCACCCAACCAGGTGATAGGGGGAGTTTTTGAGGAGAGGCGTACAAGATGGAAAGAGCCAGTGAATTACCGAGAAATGGTAAGGTATGTGTGCATGTCCACCAGATATCAACATGTAAGTCTTTCTTGTCTTACATCTACTTTGGAACCCAAAAATATTGGGGAAGCATTAAAAGATAATTCTTGGATTCAAGCCATGCAAGAGGAGCTTGAACATTTTTTCTGAAATGAGGTTTGGGACTTGGTACCCAACAACACAAATGTTATTGGGACTAAGTGGATATTCAAAAACAAATCAGATGAGTTAGAGAAGATTGTCAGGAACAAAGCTCGACTTGTTGCTCAAGGATATACACAAGTAGAAGGTATCGACTATGACGAGACCTTCACTCTTGTGGCTAGAATTGAGTCAATAAGATTGCTTATTGCTATTGCTTGCTATCTAAAGATTACCTTGCACCAAATGGACAATAAAGGTGCCTTCCTAAATGGATACTTGGATAAAGAAGTATATGTTGAACAACCAAAGGGATTTGAGGATCCTCACCATCCATATCATGTATACAAACTCAAGAAAGCTTTGTATGGACTAAAACAAGCCCCACGTGCATGGTATGGTCGTCTAACTAACTTTCTTGTTAAGTTTGGTTTCACTCGTGGAGAAGCTGACAGAACATTATTTATTAAAAGACACGGTATAGATGTAATAATAGCTCAAATCTATGTTGATGATATTATTTTTGGTTCGACTACAGAATCTTTATTGAAGTCTTTTGTCGAAGCAATGTCGACAACATTTGAGATGAGCATGATTGGAGAACTAACATTTTTCTTAGGCTTGCAGATTAAACAGAATGAAGATGGGATCTTTGTATCTCAAAGCAAGTACGCCAAGAATCTTGTTAGGAGATTTGGTCTGGAAAATGCTAAACACATGAAGACTCCAATGGGATCTACGCAACAGGTATGTAAAGACGATGTTGGATAAGATGTTAACCCAACATTGTACCGATCTATGATAGGTAGCCTTCTATACCTTACTTCTAGTCGGCCCGATATCATGTTTAGCGTATGTGTTTGCGCCAGGTTCCAAGCCAGTCCCAAGGTATCTCATTTTAACGCTGTGAAACGTATCATTCGATATGTTGCAGGTACAAGTGACTTGGGAATTTGGTACTCCAAAAATACCAATCCTAATCTAATAGGATATAGTGACTCGGATTGGGCCGGTGATGTAGACGATAGAAAAAACACTAGTAGTGGGTGTTTCTATCTTGGCAATAATCTAGTCTCATGGTACAGTCGTAAACAAAATTGTGTATCACTCTCGACTGCCGAATCTGAATATATAGTAGCCGGAATTTGTTGTGCTCAACTGATTTGGTTACGACATATGCTAGATGACTGGCATATCTAATAACTCCATTATTTTGTACTGTGATAATCTGAGTGCTATTAATATTTCCAAATATCCTGTTCAGCATTCACGTACAAAGCACATACATATAAGACATCATTTTCTAAGAGACTTAATGGAAAAATAGCTAGTTCAAATCGAACATGTTGATACTTTTTGTCAACTGGCTGACATTTTTACCAAACCTTTAGATCATGAGAGATTTTCTAGCTTGAAAAAATCTCTTGGTCTCTGTTTCCTTTGAAAATAAGACAGGCTAGGTAGATGTTGTCCGAAATGTTGTCCCAACATTCTGGATAATATTTACCGTTGGGTCAATATACAGGATAAGTGTTGTAGTGATGTTGCAATATTTTTTTTTAAAAGATTCAAGCATGACTCTAAAAGGACAAGATATAAATGCGATACCGTTCTCTGCGAGTATGATAAGAAGGCGAAGCCTCTACTCAAAGATTTGGATGTATACAAAAAGAGTAAAGCTCTAAGATTGATATTGTTCCTATTCTATAGGAGTACCACGTTCTTCAAAAAGGTTGAAAATTCCTCAATATTTTTTTTAATCTGTATGTGTTCAACTAAGTTGATTAAGGACAACGGTAAAATGTTACATTAGTCCAGCGATCAGTCTCATAGGGAACATATACGGAAATATCATCTACCAAATCAGAAAATTCTTGGAGTCTCATAATGCTTGTTTAACATTGAAATGTTGCCAACATCATCAACAACATCGTGTTCCAGTACATTGATCAATCTGATTTATCTTATTTTATTCTTGTTTTTGGTATTTATCACGTCTCTGTCTTTAACTGGAAGTCCAAAAATTCTGGAGGGCCATTTTTTTTAAATGATGATATGTGCTATGACAATCCTTATTTTAGGTGTGTAAAGAGTTTTTATTCTTCTATACAATCTAAATTTAAGGAAAATAAATTTGAGTGTAAGTATACTTTGCCATAATAAAACCTCCCATTTTTTTTTTTGGAATTGTCACATCAGCCGACTATCAATCCATCAAATCATGGCAGGCCAAACAACACCGTCATTTCTCAAAACCCAAAGCTTATCCAACACGCCCAATCCTTCAAAACCCTCTCCCATGTCCGTGTCCCCAAAATCCACAAACACCAAAGATTATTCTCCAATGTCGACTAGTCCAGCAAATAACAACAAGGTTTACAAGCATTATACTTCTATCAATGACTTGAAACCAGTCGAGGAGGATTGCACAAAGGCTATGATCCTGCTTGGTTCAGATAAGCCATTATATGTGAGCTACCCAGGCGATAATGAAAACCCAATCGATATTGATGCAACATCTGATTTCTCGAACCTTGCCTCAAGACAGTCAAAATTGACATTTCCGACACGAAGGTCAAAGAGGGTTTTCGAAAACCAATTCGGTGAATACCAGTCTGTCAAAAGATCCAGGGAAGAGTCGACTTTCCCTGTTGATACTACCACAAGCAGCAGCACTGACACCAATTTCAGTGTGCCCAGTTCTTCCAAAACTCCATCAACTTCCACTCCACAAGCAGAAACTGAGAAGGAAAAAGAAGAAGAAGAGATGTCTAATGACACACCTCTACGAAACTTCATTCCTAAAGGGGTCCATAGAACATACTAGAATTTTGATAAAAATGTTGCCTCAACATCAAAGGCAACAGACGAGAAAATGGACCCAGACTATGTTGCCCCAACATCCGAGGTAAGACCTGCAGCCACCTCATCCGAATAAGAAAACACAGAATCTGAAACAGATTCTGAGGTAATTCCCTACTCCTCCATGTTTCAAACTAAATCATGCTCCAGTAACTGGAATTGGTTTAAGAATAGAGGAGTTAGAGGGGAGAAGGTGATTGACCTAACTTCATTTTCCAAAAATGATTTAGTTGATTTCTTAAGTAGTCGAAACATCTTAAGCTCTGTATCTGGTAAGAATCCTTATTGTGAGAAGGTGATTAGGGTGTTCTATGCTAATCTGACGCTTGCTGTTAAGGACACAACCTCAAAGAAATTTGGGAAAGTGTACCTATACAACAAGGTATACAATTTTACACATAATATCATCAATTCCACTCTTGGGATAATTATTAGTGAAAGAGAACCTCAACCAAACCCCACTGTGGAGGAACTCAATTCAATGATCAAGTACCTTACAGGGAATTTGATCATTGTTTGGGCTCCTCGCAGCCTTGTGTCAAAACTCACTGCCCTGTTTGCCACTTTGCACAAACTTGCTATATACAACTGGCTACCCTCCCTCAACGAGACAGTAATGACCATTGATCAAGCATCACTGCTCTTCAAGATTGGAAGGAATCAGAAAGTTTACTTAGGAACACTTATATTCAACCATGTTGTTAACATGGCAGAAAAACAAAGCAACTCTGCCCTTTCATACCCCTCCTTGATTTTTCAAATCCTGCTCAACCAAGGTTTTAAGACTATAAAAGGAGAAAAGCTGAGTCCAGCCTTAGAGGTTTACTCAGTACAACGAGCAATTATTAACAATAAGGACAAGGTTATTGACCTGCCCTGAAAGAAAGATGAATGAGACACTAACACATCAAAGGATGTTGCCGACATTCCTGACAACATTGCTCAAGGAAAGGTCCCAATGTCCAAAGACTGGCTTCGATAACACATTGCTGAACTTGACAGACAAATTCAAGAACTAGTGCGAGCCAGGAACTATTATATGGGCTTACTTTCTTCACAAAAGGGGGAGGTGATGCTGATCGCGATCTTTGTTCTTTGAAGCGACAGACGAGAGGAGGCTGATGATCTTCTTCTTTGGAAGCGCATAAATAGGGAGCTGCTATTGATAGGGGTTCAGGCAATGATGCAGGGGGAGAGGAGTTGAGATGATTGCTGACTACTTCTGATGCTGAAGATGAAGATGGTGCTGCACAGAGTGATCGATCACAGAAAGCGGCTGGAAGCTACTGTGATCATCTTGCTGATGGAGTTGGTGATTCAATGATGAATGTTTATTTGAATAGTGGATATACTGACATTACTGACATTTGGAATATTATTTGTGTTTGTAATATTTTACTTTGGGACATTTGGTCTGTTCTTGCAGACATTGTGACTGCTTTCTAAAAGCTGTTTATATATGGTTGCCTGATGTGGATTGGTATGAATGATTACGCAATTGCTGTAAGTAAGTCTACAATAACAGAATATAACTCCTATCTAATCAAATCATTGATACTACACTGCTTGGAATTTAACACTGCAGGTTAAGGGCGAGCATATCATTGATCCTACTGATTCTTGGAATGTAAGGACTACATCGGGAATCAGTATCCTAATCATTTTCGCTTCGTATGGAGTTTTGTGAAGAAAGACAAAAAGGGGGAGATTGTTGATGTTGGATGGATGTTGTGACAACATCTGTAAATGCTCAGGACAACATCTTATGAAAATAAGAATGTTGCCTGCGATGTTGTGACAACATTCCTGACAACATTTCTGTAACGATTTTGCCTATTCTTTCGGCCAAAATAGGTTGTGTTACTGTGAGTAAAAAATGACCTAGGCAAGCTAACAATGATGCAGTGTTTAAAACGTGGTAAAAGAAACAGTCAAAGCTTGGAGAGGAAGCAGCGTGAAGACCAAGTCCAGAACGTTGAGCTTTTGAAGGAGCAAGAACTGGTCCAAGCTGAAGCCTTCTTTTACTCAGCCTCCGCAACCAACCAGTGAGGATTTCAAGGGAAGTTCCACACTATAAATAGAGGGGAACTTCAGAGTATCGATATCTAGATTGAAAACGAGAAGAATTATCAAGAGAGCTCTCGCATAGTCACCTTAGAAACTGGATCAACACACTTAGCCTAAAGTAGTATAACAACATCTAGTCCCACGTTACTATTGCTGCCCAGATTCTAGATCAAGCTTATATTTCAAGCAATAGTAATGAAGATGTTGTATTTGTCTTTTTAGATATTTTAACTTTGGGCTGAAGTCATCTGCGACTTCACTTTTGTTTGTAATTTCTTTTTCGCATTTATTGTTCAACCTTGCAAAAATAAATTCATTTTAATTGTATATAATTTATACAATTCTTTGGTCATTGACCATCAAGGGATATATTAATATATACCCTTGAAAATATAAACTTTGTGTCTCTTTACTTTTCCGCTGCATTTACTCTATAAAGGTTTATAACTGTTTTATCACAATGTTGCCTCAGATGTTGACACAACATTGAAGGCAACATCCAGAAACTGTTTGAATTGTTCTAGCTGTTACGGTTTTATTCTTACATATTCTTGCTTATCCGTAGCCCCGGCACTATCAATTACAAAGTGCTTAAAAATTTTAACTTAAAAATACCTAAAATAAGTCAATCTAAACAGGCTCTAAAAATTTTAAAAATTAAATCTATAAAATTTAAAATCATGAATATAATAATTCCCACTATCAACTCCATTTTCTAATCATTATTTTTCTCACAAGGGACCTCCACCATGACCCATTTAACGGTCGGTTCACATGGATAGATTATTGACTAGCTTCCCGACATTTCCATAGAAAGCAGGTTATTGACAGCTAGGATTTGTAAGGAAAAAATTTGATTGGATTTGCACGGCCACATATGCACTTAGTTATTCCCCTTATCTAATTCGTAAGGATGAGATGCTCGTACAGTGAAATAAATATGATGTGCATTAATTAACTTTATATTATATTTGTATATTCGTAGTACATATAGGGCTTCTAATTGTCATTCGAGAGCATTGTCTCTGTGTATATTTTCCTCTTCCCTTAACTAAGATTCTTAGAATTAATTATTTGTTGTGAAAAATGCCTGGCGTAGATTTTGGACGCTTCGATGATTCATTTAGCTTAGGGTCTATCAAGGCCTATATTGCTGAATTTATCTCCACCTTGCTATTTGTCTTTGCTGGAGTTGGTTCAGCTATTGCATACAGTTAATAATTCTTCCTCCTTCCTAATTACTTATTTACTACAACATCCACTCACATTGATGTATTATATTTTCAGTATATTTTAGACTGTCTTAGTTTCTAAGTTATTGCTAAACACACTTAGTAAGCACGGTCACGTATAGTTATCTTTTTAGATGAAACTAAATTTATGAAAATTCTTTTACATAGCCAGGCTGATAAAGTTTAAACTCTGATCGGTAGAGTATTGTATTAAAAAGGGCCACTCATGATGTCCATGCATGGAACTATTAATGTGGAGTACTAAATGTTGTGTTGAGAGTATAATTAAGTAAATAAGAATGTGCTCCCTCTAACAACTTAAATTTTTAATTGAGATGGTCAAACACTTCAACACTAACTAATTAATATATCTTTCTTTGGATTATATGGTTCTAAGTTTTGTACTTATGTTATGCAGACAAGTTGACAGCAGATGCTGCTCTAGATCCGTCCGGCCTTGTAGCTGTTGCAGTTTGCCATGGATTTGCTCTATTCGTGGCTGTTTCTATTGCCGCTAACATTTCTGGTGGTCATGTGAACCCTGCTGTTACCTTTGGATTGGCTCTTGGTGGCCAAATTACCGTTCTTACTGGTCTCTTCTACTGGATTGCTCAACTTTTGGGTGCCATTGTAGGTTCCTACCTCCTCAAAGTTGTCACCGGAGGAATGGTAAGTTTTTTCATATTACTCAAACGAGATGGAGTAAAAGTTATATACACTTTCATAGTGTCAAAATAATTTACGTTTACCAAGTTACATGTTGTATCTTGCATGTTACTAACCATGTTTATAAATATTGTCTGACACTAACATATTATTGGATTTTAAGTATTCCAATTATGTAAATATATACTATATATTTTTTACACCGCACAAAATTTTATATGAAGCATTAATTTGATCGTCGGAAACATCCTTCCTAGTAACGTCTCAATCTACATATTAACACAATTCAATTTACATGGTTATACCCAGAGGGCGACTCTAGGATCTGGAGTAGGTGCTTTCTAAATGAGTGTAATCTTATTAATCTATATACATTTAAAAAATAAAGTTTCATATGCATACACATAATTCTAAGTGAAAGCAATGGATTCAATGGAACACAGAGAACCAGATCTGTCACCGATTATATACTCCCTCCGTCCAAAAAACATTTCTTAGTTTAACTTGACACAGAGTTTAAGAAATAAATAAAGACTTTTGTGAAAGATAGAATACTTTCCCTTGGGAATTTCTTTCATTATTCACAATATATATAGCTGTACAAGGTTGATTCCTAATATGGTACGAATCCTAACTTACCTTACAAAGGTTGATTCCTAATACAATTAGAATCCTAAGTTACCTTAAATATACATTTATCATAATTACAAAATATACGATGAATATTCTGAGAATATTCGCTAATACTCCCCCTCAGACGGAGCGGGAGGAGGCCGAATGCTAAAGGCGGATCGGAAGTCGGTGAAGAGTCATCGCGATAGTCCCTTTGTGAAAATATCTCATACCGATACGAGGAAGGCACATGTAAAATTTTGACCGACCACGAGCAACCTTCTCTCTCGCACAAAGTGGATATCCATCTCAATATGCTTAGTTCGCTGATGTTGGACTGGATTATGAGACATATAAATAGCAGATATGTTGTCACAATAAACTATAGACGCCTTGCGTAATGAACACTGGAGCTCCAAAAGAAGATTTCGGAGCCAACAGATCTCAGCGACGACATTAGCAACTCCGCGATATTCTGCTTCAAAGACTCGAGCGGACAACGGCGTGGCACAGCAGCGGACCATGAGATAAGATTATCCCCAAGAAATACACAAGACCCAGAGGTGAAGCGGCGTGTGTCGGGGCATCCCGCCTAATCTGCATCCGTGTAGGCTAGCAATTTGGTTGGGGCAGGGGTATAGATGTAATCCAAAGTCAAGTGTGCCCTTAACATATCCGATAATACGTTTGAGGCGGCAAAATGGGACTCTCGGGGTCGTGCATGAATAGACACACTGCCGAACGACATATGCAATATCAGGCCTAGTGAATGTAAAATCGAAGAGCACCGCTGAACTCAGATATAGAGTGGGATCGTAACCGGCGCACCGTCATTGGCACTAAGCTTGGATTTTGAGTCCACCTGAGTTGACATAATTTTACAATTTGCCATCTTGGCCTGTACACTATCTCTTCTCGCATACTTTCACGACACAGAACATATTAGCGGCCAGATCTAGTCACCGATATACCCAAAAATAACTTAGCTTCCCCAAGTCAGTCATAGCAAATTCGATTTTGAGTAGAGCAATGATTTCATTCTTCAACCCGTCGGATGAGGCGTAAGAACAATATAAATCGACATATAATAGCAAATATGCAAAGGTCGCTACCTCGGTGAAAAGTGAAGAGAGGTATCACACCGCTACATACAAAACCAATTTGCGTAAGATACCGCGAACCGATCATACCAAGCGCGGGGCCTGTTTCAATCCATACAATGACTTCTCGAGACGACACACAAACTGGAGTCAGCCGGATGAACAAAACCAGGAGGTCGATGCATGTACACGCCTCTTTCAAATCCCCGTGAAGAAACGCATTCTTGACATCAAGGCGATGAATCGGCCAATGCAAGCCCATAGCAATACCGAGAACGATCCGAATAGTGGCGGTTTAACAACCGGATCAATGTCTCACTACAATCAATACCCTCCTCGCCGATTAGTGCCATTTGCAACTAGTCTTGCCTTATACCTCTCTAAGTCACCATTGTCTCTGAACTTGTGACGAATAGCCACATACACCGGATAACATTCACATCACCGGTGGTCTAGGTACCAAATCCCAAGTGTTACGCTTGGTTAAAGCGTTAAACTCTTCGCACATGGCCGCATTCCAATTGGGGTCCGGTTTAGCTAGTTTTGGATTCTTTGGAATGGGTGATAAGGTTTGTGTGGAGAGATTGAAGTGAACCTTGGGTTTGAAGATCCCGTGTTGTGCACGCAGTCTCCATGCGGTGAGGGCCGCGGTGGGAGGTAGGGACCGGTTCTTTGGGTGGTAAGCGGTGAGGGTGCGGATGGTTGGCGGCGGTGTTCTTTGCCGCGAAGCGAGGAGACTCGGACAGTTCTTTGAATTTCTTTGGATCGAGGTAGTGTGAGTGGTGCATTAGACTCAACAGGTGCGGCATGGGTGGTGTGGGAGCTGGGTGGGTGGTAGCATTCTTGGGAGGGTCGATGATGACCTTTGGAGGCGGCGATGGCGTCGGAACAGATGAGTCTTCTTTGCATGATTTTGGATGACCGGAGACAAACTCGGTTCATCGAGAAAGATGTAATCGGTGGTCTGAAATTTTCGGAGATTTGAAAAAGGAAAGGTTGTCTCGTTAAAGGTAACGTGACGGGAGACGATGATTTTGCGAGTAGAAATGTCATAGCACAAGTAGCCCCGATGATTAGGAGATAGACTAAGGAAGACACATGAAAGAGTGCGAGGAGCAAGTTTGTGGGGTGCAGTGGAGGCTATGTTGGGGTAGCATAAGCATCCAAAAATACGTAGGTGATCATATGATGGCTGCCTACGGTATAAGATTTCTGTAGGGGTTTTGTTTTGGAGTGTGCTAGTTGGTAAAATATTTAGAAGGGATTCTACCATTTTGACAGCATAGACCCAAAAAGGCGGTGGTAGGCAGGCATGAAACAGAAGTGTGCGGACCATGTTATTGATGGTACGTATAATTCTTTCAGCCTTTCCGTTTTGGGAAGAAGTATAGAGACAAGAAAAACGGAAAACCATGCTTTGTTTAGAACAGAAATTGTGAAATGCCGAGTTATTAAATTCACGTCCATTATCACATTGGAATGATTTAATAGGTTTTTCAAATTGTGTCTTAATGAATTTTTGAAACTCGAGGAATTTTGCAAAAACTTCAGATTTGAATTTCAGTGGGTAAATCCAGACAAAATGTGAAAAATCATCCAAGAATACTAGATAGAATTTATGACCCAAAGAGCTAGCAATCGGAGATGTCCATAAATCAGCATGAACAATATCAAAAGGAGAAAAAGTAACACTGTTTGATGACATAAAGGGAAGACGAGTATGTTTGCCTAGTGGACAAGAAAAACAGTGTTGGGCAATTTTCCCATTATTACATTGAATACGCTTAGAAGTCCTAAGAAAAGTAAAAGCGGGTCTCCTGGTGTCCGAGTCGGTTGTGCCAAGTTGAGGAGAGATCGCCGCAAGGGATAGAGGTGCTTGCGGTCCTGACAATGAAGATTGAGTGAATGGGTAGAGGTCTCCCACACTATTGCAGCGTGTAAGAATTTTCCCGTATTGAGTTCCTTCACGTAAAAACCAAAGGGTCAAATTCGGCGGCATACGTAATTATTGCTAGTGAATTTTCTAATGTAAATTAAGTTTTTAATGATGTTAGGTGTGTATAGGGCGTGGTTTAGGGAGAAAGGTGGATGTGGATGTTTGGTGTGTGTATTCTGTAACCTTCAATGGAATGCGATTACCATTGCCGGCGGTAATAAATTGAGGACACTTTAGCCGACGTAGTTGAGATAGGTTACCTGACGGCCGGGTGAGGTGAGATGTGGCTCCGTGTCCATGTACCAATTGTCGTCGGTCGTTGAAGGTTCACGGTGGTGTATGCACAGCCCCAATCGATCGGGGCAGTTTCTTGGCTCTTCTTTGGGCTATGATAGAATTTGCTGCGATTCTTCTTCTTCTTTGGGTATGTCATTGGGCTGCTGCTGCTTCTTTGAGTGAGCTGTCAGTGGTGAGGCGGGGCCCAGCAGGCGATCTACCAAGAGGCTGCTGGGCCAGGCCCTGCGATCGAATGCAGGGCATGCGGCGAGGCCCGATTCTGGTTGGGCCCTTCTTTGCTTCTTTGGTTAGACCATCTTCTTCTTTGTCGATGTGGTCCGTTGTCGATCCCACCGTTGCGTTGGCCCTTTCCGCGGCCTTGCCTTTATTATTTGCGACCTCTGCGCCCACGACCTCCGCCGCTCTGTTATTCTTCTTTCTTCTTTGTTGGAGCTATTTGATTCTTCTTTGGCCGCAGTGTCGCCATCCCGTCAACGGCTAACCCTTTTTGATTATGTTCCTCTTGTTTAGCACGTCTAGTTTCTTCCAACAATAGTTGTGAACGTGCCTTGTTGAAACTTGGGAGAGGGTCGGCTTGTTGAATCATTGTTGCGAGTGTGTCATATTCACCTTTCGTAAACCCGCAACAAGTTGAAGCACCATCTTGGTTTCAAACGAAGTCCCGACGTTGGATAGTTGATCGGTTATGAGTTTGATTGCTTACAATATTCGGACATGTTGTTAAAATTCTCGAGGCGGGTATTGTTGAATTGCTCTTTCAAATACACGGTCAAGTATTTTTATTGTCCTGAAAGATTTCTTCTAGCGGACCCAAAGTTCACGTGTCGTGCTTTGTTTTCATGATAGTGCATAACGGATCTTTGGAGATGGTGCCGTAGATCCATTGTTTGACGATGGCGTCAAGACGACGCCATATTAGTCCAGAACATCGGTGGGACGAGGAACGATTCGTCAATGTGATCGAGCACGTTGTATGCACATGCATGAATGTAGAATAGTTCCATCCACATGGAATATTGATAGTCTTCTTGGTCAAGAATTATAGGGATAAAATTCTTGATGTTGTTAACGGCGAATCTTGATGAAAAGAAGTTCTTGAGCGTTGAGAGGGTTTTCAAGTGTGCGATGGTTGAAACGGAATTTGTGTGGGAAGACATGCTTGCCGCCTGTCGAGTGAAGGGAATTTTCTATTTTGGCCGAAATAGGGAGGAAAAAAGCAGAAAGAACTTTTTTTTTTTTTTTGTGAAAGCAGAAAAAAATCAGTTCAGGGAATGAGGATTTAGGTTTTAGGCTCTTGATACCATGAAAGATAGAATAATTTCCCTTGGGAATTTCTTTCATTATTCACAATATATATAGCTGTACAAGGTTGATTCCTAATATGGTACGAATCCTAACTTACCTTACAAATGTTGATTCCTTATTCCAAAAGGTGGAATCTCCCACCTCAGGAGCCCCCACACTCCGGTCCGACAGGTCTGTGAAGGAGGTAAATCATGGTGACTCAATTGATTTCAAAGGTTAGACCGATCACGCACAAGGCACAAGGGACCCTCCTTTATTTCAAGAAGAAACCCCCACACTGCCGCTGACGGGATTCGATCCTTGGTCTCTTATTCCAAATATCCCCTTTGAAACCAATTGAGCTGCCCAAGCGGACTACAAATGTTGATTCCTAATACAATTAGAATCCTAAGTTACCTTAAATATACATTTATCATAATTACAAAATATACGATGAATATTCTGAGAATATTCGCTAATATTTTGAAATATGTGATATAAAAAAAAGTCTTAGATATTTGTGTGACTGTAAATCATCTCATGAAATTAAATTATTTATAAATATAGAATTGTGTCATTCTTTTTGAATAACCCAATAAAAAGTGAGACAAACTTTTTCGGACCGAGGGAGTATCAAATTTTAGTTTTTAACCATAATTTTGTGATTTAACATTACTTGTTTTATTTTTTTCTTCAGGCTGTTCCAATCCACAGTGTGGCAGCTGGTGTAGGAGCTGCTGAAGGAGTAGTGATGGAAATCATCATCACCTTTGCTTTGGTGTACACGGTGTATGCCACAGCAGCTGACCCAAAGAAGGGTTCATTGGGTACCATTGCACCCATGGCCATTGGTTTCATTGTTGGTGCCAACATCTTGGCTGGTGGCCCATTTTCTGGTGGCTCAATGAACCCGGCCCGCTCCTTCGGTCCTGCAGTGGCCAGTGGCAACTTTGCCGGTATCTGGATTTATTGGGTTGGACCCCTTGTTGGTGGTGGCTTGGCTGGCCTTATCTATAGCAATGTGTTCATGCCCTTCTCTCCAGCGATTTTTAAGTTTTAATTTGATTATTGTGTCCAAAAATTCATTGCCTTTTTTTGTAATAAAGAAAGAAAAGAAAGCAATATTTTTGCTCTTTCTTTCTTTCTTTATTTCTTTTGTCTAGTACCTTTTGTTTTGTTTTCTTGTTTGTTTTTTAGCTTTTGGTTTGGAGCTGTACGTCCATATTTTGGTGAAATGTTATCTAAATGTTGTGATTTTTTTTATCTTTTTGATATTTCATTATTCCACTTTCTTTAGCTCGCATCCAAAAAGAAAAAGGGAATTAATCATCACCAAGTCACTAAACCCCGGTTTGGCAATGAAAAGCCAAATCAATGATTAAGCCGACAAACAAATTAATGATGGAGTAAAATTGTGGGGGAAAATTGCACGATTTGGCCTTCAAATGGACTGTTCTTTAATTTTTGCTCCTTAATGAAATTTATGATATTTAAAGCATAAAATTTTTATGGAATTGAACACAATTTATATCGAATTTCGTAAAGAACTTCTGCCCCAAAAAGTATAAACTCTATTTGAGGGGCAAAAATTCAAGACCAGTACAAAATAGGAATATAAGTGCAAATGACCCGAAAATAAATAGTGCAACTTCTCATCATGAAAGTGTTCTTTGTAGGTAAGATAGTATACTAACGTTATCAAATTTATCACTGACTAGCTTTCACGTGTATTTCTACTGTTTAATTAACTAGAGAATAAAATAGCAAACAATATACTTACAGATTTATCTTAAATCACTTTAGTGTAGGCCCAATTAATTTCATCAAACGCCTCCTTGTTTCCTTTTGTTTTTTTTCTTGTTTTTCACCCTGTTCGATACAGACTTCAAGTTCAATAATTTGGATTCGTGTAGTTTATGGAGTTTGAAACTTAAATAATCTATAAAGTGGGGACTTGAACCAAAATAACCCTTCAAAAAAAAATATTACATAAATATTTTTTGCGCATAAAATTTCAACGCAATAAAGGTATATGAAAAGGCCCCATCCTTTTCTTTCCCGTCGCCCCCCCCCCCCTCCCCTTTTAAATTTGTAAAACCCCACTAACACACAATAACCGAGGTCCCACCTTCGAAAAAGTTCATTTTTATTTCAAATTTCAATCTGAAAGTTAAGATTCTCAGTATATTCAAGTTAAAGAACAAGATTCGAAGCTCAGATTTCGGAATAAAGCGACGTAGAAGTCGATTCTAAATTCATAAAACAACCTTTAATATTGGTATTTCACTATGAACTTTCGAATTATATTGTTAAATATATTATTATCCTAAGAATGATTAATGTTTAATAGTCTCGAATTTGAAAAAAATGTTGTTTTTCGCAAAAAAATTGTGCTCAATAGGGGCTGTCGTGACCACTGTTTGCAGCCCCCCTTTTTTAAAAATTTGTTGTTTAGTTGTTTATTAGTTAATTATTAATTGGTTGTTAATTGAAAGCATGCTTAACAATTGTTAATTAAGTGTTAATTATTAATTAGTTATTTAGTTGTTAATTAGTTAATTGTTATCCTAATTAGTTTAGCTGTTTAGTTGCTTAGGAGATTAGTTGTTTATCCTAAGCATGATTAAGTGTTAATTGTTAATTAGTTGTTTATTTGTTAATTAGTTAATAATCTCCTAATTATTAATTAGTTGTTAATTGTTTCTTAATTATTTGATCAAAGATAATATACTAATCTCCTAATAATATTTTTATTTGTTAATTATGTAACAGTTAATCCTTAGTCTAGGATTGAACATCATTAGTTTAGGTTTAAAAATATCATTAATATTATATTAGTTCGTTAATTGTACTTAGTATAATAATTAATTGAAAATATTAATTAGTATTCGATTGAACATCATTAGTTTAGGATTAAATTAATCATTAATATTATATTAGTTAGTTAATTGTAGTTAGTATCATGATTAATTAAAAATTCTTAATTAGAAATAGTTAATCCTTAGTTTACGATTGAACATCATTAGTTTAGGATTGAACATCACTAATTTATGATTAAAAATATCATTAATATTTTATTAGATAGTTAATTATAGTTAGTGTAATGATTAATTAAAAATTATTAATTATAAATAGTTAATCCTTAGTCTAGGATTGAACATCATTAATTTATGATTAAAAATATCATTAATATTATATTAGTTAGTTAATTATAGTTAGTGTAATGATTAATTAAAAATTATTAATTATAAATAGTTAATCCTTAGTCTAGGATTGAACATCATTAGTTAAGGATTAAAAATATCATCAATATTATATTAGTTAGTTAATTGTAGTTAGTGTAATGATTAATTAAAAATTATTAATTAGTCTTCAATTGAACATAATTAGTTTAGGATTAAATTAATAATTAATGTTATATTAGTTAGTTAATTGTAGTTAGTATAATGATTAATTAAAAATTATTAATTAGAAATAGTTAATCCTTAGTCTACGATTGAACATCATTAGTTTAGGATTAAACATCGTTACTTTAGGATTAAACATCATTAGTTTATAATTAAAAATATCATTAATATTATATTAGTTAGTTAATTATAGTCAGTGTAATGATTAATTAGAAATACTTAGTCTATGATTGAACATCATTAGTTAAGGATTAAAAATATCATAATATTATATTAGTTAGTTAATTGTAGTTAGTGTAATGATTAATTAAAAATTATTAATTAGAAATAGGTAATTCTCAGTCTAGGATTGAACATCATTAGTTAAGGATTAAAAATATCATTAATATTATATTAGTTAGTTAATTATAGTTAGTGTGATGATTAATTAAATTAGAAACAGTTAATCCTTAGTCTAGGATTGAATATCATTAGTTAAGGATTAAAAATATCAATAATATTATATTAGTTCAATAATTGTTAGCGTAGTGATTAATTAAAAAATATTAATTAGTCTTCGATTGAACATCATTAGTTTAGGATTAAAAATATCATTAATATTATAATATTTAGTTAATTGTAGTTAGTATAATGATTAATTAAAAATTATTAATTAGAAATTGTTAATCCTTAGTCCACGATTGAATATTATTAGTTTAGGATTAAACATCGTTAGTTTAGGATTGAACATCATTAATTTATGATTTAAAATATCATTAATATTATATTAGTTAATTAATTTTAGTTAGTGTAATGATTAATTAAAAATTATTAATTAGAAATAGATAATCCTTAGTCTAGAATTGAGCATCATTAGTTTATGATTAAAAATATCATTAATATTATATTAGTTCATTAATTGTAGTTATTGTAATGATTAATTAAAAATTGTTAATTAGAAATAGTTAATTCTTAGTCTACGATTGAACATCATTAGTTTAGGATTAAAATATCACTAATATTAGTTAGTTAATTATAGTTAGTATAATGATTAATTAAAAATTGTTAATACATATACGACACCTCCATGGATCCCAACCTTCATCCGGGGTCCTTCGATACATCAATACTTCATCTATAGGTTAATCATTGGTCCCAACTATTATGGGATGACGGGATAGGTATGAGTACGTTGTTCTGTTCCGTAGGGTTGAACATGCGTGAGATCTTTTAGCGACTAGGCCCCCACATCCCTGCATCTTAGAGATACTGTATCTGGGCGGTATTTACCGTTGCGTTGCTGTTGGTCGGGTACATCATGATCGGGATTTTGAGACATCGATGGTTGAGTGATGGCGACCAGAGATCCATACCTTTCATCTCTACACTGGTGAGGCCACTATCACACTTTAGGATGTGGAGGTCATATATGGACTATGGGTAGATGGACGCTCGTTATACATTGATGAGCCTCAACCTCTGCCGTCGTATGGACATGAGTTGACTAGGCACACTGGATATGTTCCTCAGCAAGGTTATATACATGGACAGAGTCAGATGTAGATGTTTTCCCTCTATGCTCACTTGCGCCTCATAGACATACAACATTCTATTACAGACGGCACACCTCAGGTGGATGTCGATTGTCGTGCCCGTTTGTATTTACTTATTATATTCAGGGACATTATGTTCCCGAACACATCGGGTTTCCATGTGAGCTTAAAGTATTTGTTATTTCTGGATAATCTGGACCAGTTGGGATGTTACAGCTGGGGCGGCATTGTTCTGGCTTACCTGTATCGATCACTATGTCGAGCGCCTATGGGGGATAGGAGTGATGTCGATGGATTTTACACGCTCCTCCAGGTAATATATTTAAATGTTTGTAATTTTATTGTAAATATAGCCTTTTGAAACGACGACTAATAAAATATTTTTTAATGACCATTTTAGTTATGGGTGTGGGATAGGATGATGCCTTTTCAACCCGTAGCTGCGCACCCTCAGCCTGACTTCATTGCTGATGGCATGCCCTACGCGCGGAGATGGACGGGACGCATATCCTGAGATGTGGATACGCACTACAATATTCTTTCAAGGATCAACTAGATCGTATGACGGAGGACAGGGTAAATTTGTTTGATTTTATATTATTATCTTATTTTTTTACTATTGTCTTTATTGTTACTAATTTGGGGTCATTATTTTTACAGCTTTTTATATGGAGGTTGTATGTTCAGATTTTGGATCAATTACCGACGTTTTGCAGGGCTGACAAGCCTGTGTGAATGTCACTGTGTCCGTTGATACACATGTATATCATTGAGGATCACGCGCCCCATCGCGTATTACAACAGTTTGGGCATGTACAAAATATACCTAAGCCGGTTGTTTGGGACCACAATTACTATATGTAGGACGAGCGCGTGACCGCCACTCCTGCCTACCAGGCCTTTATGCAGAACCAGATCGATCATTGGGATCAGAGGCTAGAGACGTTAGCGGTGGTCAGACGTACGACTCCACCCCAAGTTTATATGGAGTGGTACCGATGGATCACACACAACTTGATTGACAACCCCGAGAGACGTGATCCAGATGACCGAGGATATGCTACACTCGCAGGACAGTATAAGGTGTTGATAAGTTTAATGCACTTAAACTTAATTAATCATCTTATATATTACATTACAAATTTATTCAATTATTAATATTTGCAAACAAATGCATCTACGTACCGTATAGACGATGCGCTGGTTGGGCATGAAGCATATGGTTATCCCCGAGATAGCGAGATTTGCAACCCGGATCGTTCAGCTAGCCAATTCAGGTATCCAATAATCACATGAGGTCGAACGTATGCATGAACATGTTCCAGAGGTCATGTATCAGGCAGTAGATGGTCGTGCTCATGGAGGCGGTGGTGATAGAGTTGGTGGTGGTAGAAGGGGCTGTTGGTCGAGGGGTTCATGGCTGAGAGGATCGTGGCCTGGGAGATTGTGGCCGAGGTGGTGGCAGTGGAAGCCTCCGTCTAGTAGATGAGCCCGACGAGCTTGATATCATTCCCGCTCCAGTTCAGTAGCATCCGTCGACTTCAGGCCGCCCGTCGACTTCAGAGCGGTCGTCGTCTTCTTACTTACCGTCGACACCTCTACATACATCGTCGTCGATATTTTCAGATCACATAGATTGGGATTCATATGAAGCATTTGTATCTGTGCAGCCGCCAGTTCGTGATTCACAGGGTGAGCGGTCAGTTTGTGATCTATAGAGTGGGAAGGAGCTAGAGTACGACTTATCATTCATAGACTTCGACATTTTTCAGAGCCTAGAGGTAAGTTTTTAAAATACTTATTTTAACAAATTAAAATAGTTATACTGATTATTTCATAATTTTTCATATCTTAGGATCCAACTCAAACTCTGGCACCATTTCCAGCTCTGGATCCGACTATGGCTATAGTTACGGCTCCAGCCATTCAGGAGCCCGCTCAGGAGATCACTTAGGAGTCCTTTGAGAAGCCTTCTCATGAGCCATCTCAAGAGCCTGTCGACACACAAGTTTGATTGTTTACCAAAAGATAATGTATTAAATCCAAAATAAAATTAATACTAATTATTTATATATTATTTTAGGTTCATCCTTTAGCACCTGTGGATCCATCTCCAAAGGAAAAATGGGTGACGGATGATCGTGGCTTGGAGCGTCCTGCGATTAAGAGGAGAAATGGGGATGAAGATGATGGTGAGGGTGGTGGGGATCGCCTTAAGCCTCGGGTTACTCTAAAGGCTCCTACATGTGGGACCCATTAGAGATTGTATATATGTAATTAAGTTGTACAATTTAATCTTGCCCTTACCCTTTCGATCGAGTATAACCTCCCGAGCGGGCAAGGAATCCAGAGCGAAGGACAAGCGTTAAGATCCAAAATGTTCGACTATTTATGTCTTCAAGTGCAAAAGAAATAGCTTGCGTAAGAGCTACAATTGTTTCAGCGGGGTTCAATCTTGTGAAACTGTTGCGTAGGCGAAACCTGGTAGCTCGCGAAATACTCGGAATTCAGGCGATCCACCCGGTGGTGTGGTACATAGTAGGTTTAGTGCTTACCAAGGGCTATAGACATAGTGATCCTCCTATTCAACTACTTTGACCATTTTCGAGCACCTCATATCTTTTTCGGGGCGTCCGAAGATTCAATCTTTTTTGTATGATTTCTCTTGCACTGCCCTTTCCAATGGGTTTCGAAGATAAAAATCCTTTATTGATTATCCCATAAGCTAACCTAGGTAAATCCATGAACTCCATTGGATTATTCCTTCTGACTAAGCATATGAACCCTGGATTTTCCTAATAAGACAATTCAATCAATCCCTTGTTTTGAAAGAACTATTCAAGGACCAAACGGTCCCTTTCCTTCATACTTCATATAAATAAATCTAAAACCCTAGAGTATATCTTTCCACGGATCGAGGAAAAAAGATAGTTCAATCGAATATTTATTTTTAGATTCTTTTATCGGTTAGAAAAAGAGATAATCTACTATTTTTCCTTTTAGAAAATTTTAAATTCAATAAAAATAATAGGAGACTGGAAATGAAAGTCTCTTTCTCGGATCTACTCTTCATCACACTGTTGGAACAAAAATATCGGATGCAACGATATGCTATTTTTACCCAACGCTTTGCTACTTCAGGTATTTTAACTGACATACACCAATCTGGAATATTAGTGCTCGCTCTTCAATCCGAGTGGTTAATAATGCACGTAAGTATGATGATATTGGGCTATGTAGCCCTTTTATGTGGATCGTTATTATTAGTAGCACTTCTAGTGATTACATTTCAAAAAAACAGAAAGCTTTTTTATAAGAGCAATGGTTTTGTAAACGAGTCATTTTTCTTGGGTGAAAATATTTTAGAAAATACTTCTTTTTTTATTCTAAATTTATTACAGGTTCCAATTGATTCAACAATTGGATTATTGGAGTTATCGGGTTATTAGTTTAGGATTTACTTTTTTAACCACATGAATCCTTTCAGGAGCGGCATGGGCTAATGAAGCATGGGGGCCGTATTGGAATTGGGACCGTAACCGAGGTTGTTCAAACAGGCATAGGCCAACTAAATGGCATTCCCGTAGCAATTAGGGTTATGGATTTTCAATTTCTAGGGGGTAGTATGGGATCCGTAGTCGGAGAGAAAATCACTCGTTTGATTGAACAGGCTGCCAATCAAATTTTACCTCTTATTATAGTGTGTGATTCTGGGGGGGGGGGGTGCATACATGAAAGAAGTTTGAGCTTGATGCAAATGGATAAAATATCGTCTGCTTTATATGATTATCAATTAAATAAAAAAAATTTCCTTCTTGCTTCGCCTTCAGAAGCTCTCTGAAGTGAGTGAAGTCAAGCTAGCTTGAGAAAATCGGACATAAGCAATAGACCTAAATCCCAAAAGAGGTACCTAGCCAACGCTTAGATCCGACTCTATCCGCCTGGAATTGATTCGCTAAGTCGGGTTTTCCAGCGACCGCCTATTGTAGACAATTTCTGGAGGAGCATGCTGCACAACCACTCATTCGTCTTGACTAAATAATAGAGTAGAATCTATCTCTCAGTGATTCTTTTCTTCGCTAATCACCCCTTCCCAACCAGCCCACCCAATCGATTTTGTAAGATCGACTAATTCAAAAGGGTTAATCTTGTTCGAAGTTGTCGGAACGTTTTCTTTATCGAACAAAGATTTATTAGGGGTCTTGGTTGGCCCCCTATTGTCAACCATTACAGCTAGCATCGACCAGCTTTGCGATACGGACGGACACGAAGAAGAACGCAAACAATGGAAATGCAAAATAGAAGAACAAAGATTCCTGACCTAGAGCATGTTATTGACTCAACCACAAATCTATTGAATGAAGGTAGCTTGCTTACTCTCAGCCACTAGTTAGAAGGAAATCTCTTGACTTCGCTTATGCCCATATGGCCCTTATGCAGTAAAGAAAACAAGTGAGGCAGGCTAAGATTCCATTCGAAGTAATGTAACAGGATTCAATGTTGCACCATCTTCAACTCTTCTCTGGATCCGGAGTTTTTCTAGCACGTCAAGGTGACACTCTACCGCTGAGTTATATCCCTTCCCCGCCCCATCGAGAAATAGAACTGACTAATCCTAAGTCAAAGGGTCGAGAAACTCAACGCCACTATTCTTGAACAACTTGGAGCCGGGCCTTATTTTCGCACTATTACGGATATGAAAATAATGGTCAAAATTGGATTCAATTGTCAACTGCCCCTATCGGAAATAGGATTGACTACCGATTCCGAAGGAACTGGAGTTATCATCAACTTGATGAATTAATTTGAAGTTATAAGGCTTCCCTATTATAATGGGTTGTTCAAAAGGATTCCTCGTCCTTCCATCAAATATTTTTCTTTTTCCTGGATATTCGGGTTCAAATACCAATGGATTCGCTGTTTGCTTATTGGCTTCATATAATTCAGAAAACACTAGTTTTCTCAAAGTTTCTTGTTCATAGATCCTTTCGATGACCTATGTTGAAGGGATATCTATCTAATCCGATCAATTGCGTAAAGCCTGCGGTAGCAATGGAACTAGGGAAAGTATACAAAAAGGATAGTTCTTTTATATTATATTAGTATTTTCTATTATATTAGATTAGTATTAGTTAGTGATCCCGACTTAGTGAGTCCTTTCTTCCATTTTAGATGAGACGGTTCACACAATTCACCATAGTAGAGTAGGTAGAGGTCCAGGATTTGAGTCTTACCACCACTTATTAACAGTGGAGGTAGGAGATCTAGTTAACGAAAAGGCTAGGCTGCAACTATTCAAGCATCTCAAATTCTATCTATAACGATTTCTATTTCATATTGGAGCTTCTGCTAAAGGAAGTGGTGATCCCTAGCTTGAGACTCAAACTCCGGAAGCCGACCTGCCAACAAACATTGTGGGAGAATACTCTTCACCATCTTGGCATGCCACTAGAAAAAGGGATAGCTTCCAGCTAAGAGATCTATTTGATCTTACCCGCTAACTAGCTCCATGCGAACTTTCCATTTCATCAACTCCGAAGGCAGGAAAGAAGACTCTATTGAGAGAGCAGCAAAAGAGTGAAAATTGGTAAGAAATTACTTGACTTCATTTATTGCTTAAGGCTATACTTCAATTCTGACTTAAAGGAATTCAATCCTTAACTTCATTCTAAAGGAAATGATGAAATTCAATAAAGACTTTAATTGGTATGCCTTTTCTGGGTACTAGTAATACAGTTTATTACAGGTCAATCAGTTCTAAGCTTGCCTTTGCCTAGTGCTATGTCCTACTCCTACTCTTTGCTATACCACTGCAGGGAAAATGAGTTTTGATACGTGGATTCCCTTGTTACAGTAAAGCACTAAAACTGCACAGTCAAGCAGGAGAGGAAGAAAGTGTAGCCTAGTCTCTGTCCGTGGTGGAGCGATTGACTATTGGATTTCATTCAAAAATAAGAGCTTTTTTTCAATTCCCTAACCTAAATACTAGTTGGCCTTCAGGGAAATATCGAATCGGCTCTCATTCCTACTTGAATGAAAAGGCCAATCAATCTTATGAAAGAGCCCCGCTTGGGGTCAGATCTAATATTACTAGATGAAGGAAAGTCAGAAGGCCAAGAGCGCATTCTATGCCATGTGGTTTTGGAAATGAGCAATTAGTTAACTATCAACCTGGAGACTTTTTGGCTCGCTAGGCCCTTTAATCTTAGAACAGCTTACACATGCCCCCTACTGCTACTTTTAATCTAAAGGAGGCTGACAGCCCTGCCCTGCTAACTCGTTTCAATAAAGTCAATCTATGCACCAATTGACTTCGTTCTATTAAAAGAAAAAGTAGTCGGATTTCACCAATACTCTTATGTGGGCGATTTCTCTTTGAGCGATTTGGCTTTGCCACTGCCACTAAAGAAATAGTTTTTTTGTCTTTTGACCAAGATAAGGAGCTAGCCACAAAAGCTACCACTTAAAAAAGGGTAAACCTAAGCAGACAAACAAATGAAGTCGAATTGGCCTAGCCTAACGGTTCTAGAGCCTCTACCTATTGAGTTGAGTTGTCTCATCAGTAAAGAAATTTGAACTTACTCTTAAAAGTATTAAAGTAGTCAACTACCTTTTTAAAAAACCTTGTTCTTTTAGAGCATTTACAAGGCCTTAAACTACTCGTTCGATATAATATTAAGAATTTTGCTTTTTGGTGGGAAGCTCTCTATAATAGAGATAATAATGGGTAGAGAATCCTTGTGTATTCTACTGGTATAGAATCTTTGTGGAAGGTGGGAAACTTTTGTCTAGCGGTCATGGAAAGCTAAAACTTATATATAATAAGTCAATATTAGGTCGGTCGAGACTCTTTCTTAGTGAAGTGGGAAGATAGCACCGAATCAGACGGGCATAGAAGAAGAAATGGTTTCATCCGACCGATGAGATAATTCAATTTCTAGTCAGCTAACTGAGAATCCAATAGAGAAAAATGCTTTTTTAATGATTTCTTGATAGAACGATTTCTTGTGAGCCATGAAAGAGATAATCCAAGTCCTAAGTACGAACCACTCAATGGAGAATCTCAGACCAATAAGCTACGACTACGAAATGAATTGGATCGGGTTTAGCGCTTGAAATAAAGGCCCTTATCTCCATCTATCCTTCACTCCGGTCGTGTTCCCCCACCCGGGAATCACTTCACTCTTTAAGTAGCTGATAAACCCCTTCCTAGCATGTCAATCGGAGTAAGCAAGAAACCAACATGTAAAGAGTAGTTACACTATTCATGTGTGAAGGAAGGGAACAACCGTAGTTGATGCACCGAATGAGCTAAGGGTAGGCTAGTGCATACATGCATAAGCTTCGTCGGACATTTTATGGCCCGTAGCTTACATCTGTATTCATTCTTTGAGTTTGAGGTTGCAGAATGAATTCATCAAAATTCTTTTTATCAACATGTCTTTGGTCTTGCTATCTTTGATTAGTTTGGTGTTTACTTTTATGAACCAATGAAATACCTATGGTTTGATACATAATAAATTGTCCATTATTTTTTACAGACAACCGAATAGGTTCGATAATCAATATCCCCTTATTCATCAATTCTGTAAGAGTTAAATTCCCCTGGATCAGCATTATATCCAAACTCATTTCTCCCCTTTGAACTAACGATATACTAATTTTGGTTGGATTTATCAGTCGAAGCAGGAGACAACACACCTTGATATTCTCGATCATTCTTTGATTCAAATTATCGTTCCATTTCAATTGAAAAAGCAAATAACGTTTCAACAACAAATCTAGTTCTGCTTCCATGTTGCTTTTGTATTATTTTTTTCTTTTTACCCTTATTTGTGTCTGATTCTGTGTAATCTTTTTCAAGACCATTTTGATGTTTTTAGAGAACAGGGCCCAGATTTACTTTGTTTTCTATATCTGACCCATGCTCAGCGCCAAGAGGAGCAAATATCATTTTTCCTTTCAGGGTAAAACGACACATAAAAAAGGGCTGGCCCGTCAAAAGTTCGGTTCCTTCACGAACGAAGTTCAGAATCAACAAGGCTTCATAGAATGAAAGGAGTGTATAACTAGGATTGAATTCCACTTTTTTGTTCGTAACGAGGGAGAGATAGAATGGAGTTCTTCACGAAGTTTGAAACAAAGAAATAAAAAAAATTTCTCTATGGCCTCCTCGTTTTGAGACATTATGGCTTAGGGGTTGACCCCAGTAACAAAGAAGGAATCCATAAAAACTTAGGATTCGACACCATGATAAAATACTACCCTCATAATTATACCATGTCTATGAGATTTGATAAAAGAAAGGTACATTAGCGGTTAATACGTTGTGATTGGATAAGTTATTAGGAATATGATGGAACGAAAGACCTAGGAAAGAAAGAAGAATACATCAAAATGCAAGTGCTGATCACACCCTTTTGCGAGCCCATTTTCAAGCTCTCGGGGAAGAAGAAAAAGAGTAGAATGATGCCCTAGACCGAAATGATGGTATGTTATTAGGAAATGTTAATACTACTGTGTTATGTTGTATGTATTGGTATTTTAAGACATCACATCTCGTGCCGACCCCGTCTGCAGTTGCTACTACACTGTTACATCTGGATAAAGTGACTCGTACTGGTGGAATAATTGCAATGAGACTATACACATGCTGATAAAGGGAAGACAGTATACCAAGCTTGTCCCAGCAGTCAGGTTTGGTCCTCTGGGTAGCAACCCGACCGATATACACCCCATAGAGGAAACTGGGTTGTGAGGTGAGTAACTATATTCAATAATTATTTGCCAGTATCGTTCCTAAGCCCTACTAAGTAAATGGGGATGTGGTCAGTCCCAAGAATCTTCATCAATACTCCATCTACCCCTATCGGGGGGTTAAGGGGGAGGATGTCAAAACCTTACCCATAAAAAAAGTACAAAGAGCTATAAGACAGCAAAAACGTAATCAATAGCACCAGTATATTATTTTACTTAGGCTGCCTATCCCATGACTTTATGAACCAACCAACCCGAATCTGCCTTCGCAAGTCTCTCTGCAGGGAGCAGAGCATGCAACAAAATCGAGCAATGGATCTTAAAAGAATTCCACTTTAAATCACGTCTCTTTCTATTTCTGTGCTGGCATTTGAGTTGTCTCCCTTACTCTTTCAATCAAAACACTCGATGAAGATAGCTTCAGTGGCCCCCACTTCTGCTTCTATTAGGCGGCAACAACCCCCCTCCACAGCCACAACATAGAGGAGCTGCTCCAACATCCGCACTACAACCAAGAAAAATGCTCTCCAGAGCGATATATGATGCTAAACCGAGACCGAGATATAGAGGATGCTGTCCTTTTGTTTTGTTGTCTCGAAGATACAAAAGCACTCATATGAATGGTGCTAATTCCCATGTTCTTTCTAGTCTCGTTTGGTTTCGAGAGCCTCTCTCTCCCCGTCCCTTACTCATCTTTTGAAAGCCGTCATCCTGGATTTTCTTTTCGTATGCCGGGGAAAGTACCTCACCCTCACCTTTCTACATTTATTATTATATAGAATTTCCTCGAGTCTCTATAAAATAGAATGAAAAGCTCAGGTGGAAGCACAAAAAAAAGGAGAGAGAAAAAGTCGAAAATAAAGGGGGGAAGAAGTCTAGTGCTAGTTCTTACTAACACTTCTTTATCTAACTTTCATTTTGAGTGCTTTCTTTGTTCTCTTATTTGGATTGAAAGAAAGAAAAAACTTCCCTTTCTTTCTCTTCTTTATTGTGGTTTTATCCCTTTAACGAATTTTGACTATGACCAATGCCCCACTAGCTAAATAGGCGTAAGAAAAAGCTACCTGAAAAACAAGCAAGGTGCACCTTGAATTGAACTCGACGAATTGCATTTTTCCAGAGAGATTTTTTGTGAAAGATTCTCCATTGGTAATTCAAAAATAGAAAGAATATAAATAAAGGCGCATACGCGGGAAGGACCCCCCCACTACTTCTTCATTCAGGGGGAGGGGGGAGACTAGCCTCATTACTTTCCACTAGGCGAGAGGTGCACCTAACCCACCTACCCACTTATCAATCACGGTGTTCAACTGACTTGCACTGATAGACCCCTATTGTATTAGAATTTGGCGCCCATCTTTTTACTGTTGTCAATGAACCTCTTCCATGTTCGATTCTACTATATGTTAGAACATTTATGTGAATGCTATTCTGACCTAAGTGGTCTTATTCTTTGTCCCGTGCTAGGAATCATTACTCATCTTTTCATTCCAAATTCAAGAATACGACCGATACAATTAATTGGTGTGTGCGCCTCTTTTATTACTTTTTTGTATCCCCATGTTCTTCTGATACAATTCGATCCTTCTATGGCCAAATCTCAATTTGTGGAAAGCCTTCGATGGCTTCCTTATGAAAACAACAATTTTTATTTGGGTATAGAGGATATCTTTTTATTCTTCATGATATGGACCACATTTTTGACCCCTATTTGCATTTTAGTGGGTTAGTCTGGTATGAGAAGTTATGGGAAAGAGTATATTACAACATTTATAATTCGTGAATTTATAATGATCGTCGTGCTGCATGCTGGATCTTCTACTATTCTATGTTCTTCCTGAAAGTGTGCTAATCCCTATGTTGTGCGGAACTGAGTAACTTCTATTCGCTGGGATAAAGCCTTTCCTCTGCAGGGGTCTTGTGCAGTAAACCCCCTACGGGCGGTCGTCCGTCGTCCTAAAGTAGTCCTCGCGAAGCTTCCAGAAAGAGGGGTAGTCTTATGTGTAAGCATAACATTTCTGGTCGAACCCGCCCAACCAACCTAAGAAGAGCCGAACCTGACAAACACATCTTTTTCCTTTTGAGAGGGTACTCTGAGTAGTGGGTACGTCGTAGGACCTCGATCCGCCTACTCGAATCTTGTATGGATATGTAGAAAGGAGTGCTCCTAGGTGTGTGTAGGGGTTGTATTTGTTCGCGAGAAAAGATTCCTTGTCAAGTATGTTTGGGGTGTGTGGACACACTTGGCTGTTGCCCGTCTAGTAAGCAATGGGGTATTGCGGAAGCCCTGGCTGGGCCCGCCCTAAAAGCTAGAAAGGAAGTTGCCATTTCTAGCCCCTGGGCGAGGGACTCGGCAAAATTGGAAGCAAGCAATTGCTAAAGAATGCGTCGACTTTTCCTTTATTCCTTTTAAAACTGACTATATCAATTTCCAAGATCCTTCGCCCCCCTATCTTCTCGTCTACCTTATATTTTCCATCGATGGTCCATTCCATTCAAGAGCGGGGTCCGGAATATCATGATGTCTTCATCTAGAGCTTTCATCCCATCAAGCTCTTCGAGGTGACCACTTATCGATTTGAATTTCCCTCTCTTCCGGAGGCAGAACCGAGGGAAGGAGTAGACCCGCGACCTATACCTCTCTCCGAAGCGGAGCAACTGATTCTTGCTTACTTAGGAGAAAGAGGTGAAGCTCATGACTCTAGGCTAGTCGAAGAAGGGCGATCGATCGTTTGACTTAAGGGTGAAATTCTAGAGAAGATGTTTCAATTGGACAAAGAAGAACCTAATTTTTGGAAAGAAAAAAGGAATGCCATTATGAAAGAATCCATTCAAACAATGCAGCACATGGAATACTCCTCTCGAAAGCTGTCAGAAAAGTTGTGACACTTAAATGGACCAAATGTATATACTTCCGCTACCTATAAGCGGCTTTTTCAAATCAAAGAAAAATAGTTGAAATTTGGCACATTCAGCTATTACTGAGACTCATTTTCTTGAGAAAACTTTTTGATTTCGTAAAGAGGGGTAGATTAGTTTAGATCACTCACAATAGTTCTACCTATAGAAAAGATCATCAGCAGGGGAGACAACCCATTTATGATTCCAATCGAGAAGACTTGTAAAAGGAAGGATCAAGAATGTTATATATTTCAGGAGCTAGATTAGTTGGTGATTAACAAGTAAGAATTTCCTTAACCAAAATGGATGAGCCGATCATTGAATTGATTAACCTGAGATGATAAATCTATCATGTCTTAGTTCTACAATTTGGGTTCAGAGCGGAGTTTCAAGATAATAAAGAATTGGTACTTCTTTCCTGTACTCCAACTCGGTAGCTCATTCCAGATAAGCGAGTGAATGACTTTCAAGCCAGGGAAAAAAATAAGGAAGGAAAGCGAAGTCAGCATCCAACTTTAGTACTAGCAAACGATGGCTCAGGAAAGTAAGTGAAGGATAAGGGATTAGTGAGCGGACGGTGAAACCTTAATCCTACGTTGTTGCCAAAGTAGCTTCTTAGAAATCGAAGAGATGTGACGATGTAGCAGTTTGAGAATAAGATATATGACTACTTTTTGTCCAAGTCACTTCTTTTTTTGTCCAAGTTGCTTTTCTTTTTGTCTAACTCACTTCTTTTTTTTGTGTGAGTTTCAGAAATATCCCCATTCATAGGTCCGAGATCTACATCTATGAATTGAAAGGTCCGAATGATCAACTCTGCAATCAGTTGTTAGAATCAATAGATCTTCAAATTATTCATTTGAAAAAATTAAAACCCTTCTTATTGGACGATCATGATACTTTCCAAAAATCAAAATTCTTGATCAATGTAGGAACAATATCACCATTTTTGTTCAATAAGATACCAAAGTGGATGATTGACTCATTTCATACTAGAAATAATCGCAGAAATCCTTTGATAACTCAGATTATTTTCATATAAATATGAATCGCGTAAAGCGGAGTATAAATCTTTAATTTTACCATTTGAGGATTGAATAAAATTTGTGTTGCTTGCAATTTCAGTGTTTTGCTAGAAGTAGCTTACGATTTGATAAGCCTTGCTCGATGCGTCGAAAGTGACAGGAATCTGATACAATATGTCATATCCCTACCTTATTCTTCATGTAGTATTTCCAACTTATGACCATGCTTAGAAACATAAAAGGCTAATTTGCATGCATGGAGAAGTTAATCTTGATACACTGATTTACCATAATAATAAATAGAGTCAATAGTGACTCCGCCGTGGGAAGAGCCGCTTCCTTCTTGCTTGATAGGGGGGATTCCATTCACCAACGCAGACTGAAAGTGCTCTCCGAACTGTGCTGGATAGTCACCCATCACACGACTCTCAAACCCAATATGTAGTGGATCCCGAGAGACAAAGTCAAAACATAACATCATTTGCCACATACTTTGAGATCCTCCTCCATACCGATAAGTCAGGTGGTCTTTGGTCGCTTCGCTCAGGCGGTCTTCCCTTATCTTTTCTAGCGTGAAGACTAGTTATGGTTCGAGATGAGAAAGGAGCTGAAAGCCATTCGCCTTTACTATAAGGAAAGAGATGAGTGAAAGTCCGAACGCAACAAATAAGAAGTTGATAGTAGAGGGAATCAATGATTCTTATTCGACCGAGTTAGGATAATCTTCCTAACCGCGTGCGAGCCGGGCTTAGAGCGCATGAAACTTAACATTACCTTGGAAGGGCGATGAGACCATATCATGTTACACAAAAGAGCCTCTTTCTCTGTAGTGTTGTCAGACAACTGCCCGCTTAGAAGAGAAACTTACTCTGTAGTGTTGTCACATAAGATAAGCATGCCGCCTGCCTGCTGGCCGGGCGAATCGAGTTATCTTTCGGTCAACTGTCCACCCAGTCAAGTGCAAAAAACATAGTAGAATCACGCAACACACGCTGATCATGTACTTCCTGCTTGAGAGGAAAGAAAGAAGAGTGACAAGGTTTAGTTCAGATTTGATTATTCGCAGCATGGGAGCAGATTCCCCAAAAAATCCCTGGGAACAATGAAAAAAAAAGATATCTCGGTAACGAAAACTATAGGGGCCTGTATTGGAGAGATCCAACGGTGAACAACTGCCTAAAATAAAAATTGCCTGGAATTCCGAGGACCTTTATAACTGTACTCTACCCTCGAACCAGTAGCCTTCGTGCCAAGTAAGGTCGCCCTTGTCCCTTTCCTTTCTCCATTCTGCCTCCTTTTTTGCTTTGTTCCAATAGAGTCTAAGGCAAAGTGGTTTGTATGCCTACTTTACCTACTTGCCGAAAGGGAAGGAAAAACCTTTCATTTTCGGGTTTATGGATTGGATTCAGGCAGCCTCACGACATAATCAGAGTGAGGCTTTGGTTACCGGCAAACGCTTCTCCAAAGGAGACCCTCTCCTCGTTTCGCTGATATACTATGGGTTTTAGATTTATTTATATGAAGTATGAAGGAAAGAGTTCGTTTGGTCCTTGAACAATTCTTTTAAAACAAGGGATTGATTGAATTGTCTTATTAGGACAATTCAAGGTTCATATGGTTGGTTAGAAGGAAAAATCCAATGGAGTTCATGGATTTACCTAGGTCAGCTTATGGGATAATCAATGAAGGATTTTTATCTTCGAAACACACTGGAAAGTGCAGTGCAAGAGAAATCATACAAAAATGATAGAATTTTCGGACGCATCGAAAAAGATATGAGGTGCTCCGAAATGGTCGAAGTAGTTTAATAGGAGGATCACTATGACTATAGCCCTTGGTAATTTTACCAAAGACGAAAATGATTTATTTGATATTATAGATGACTGGTTACGGAGGGACCATTTCATTTTTGTAGGCTGGTCCGGTCTATTGCTCTTTCCTTGTGCCTATTTTGCTGTAGGGGGTTGGTTCACTGATACAACATTTGTAACTTCATGGTATACCTATGGATTGGCCAGTTCTTATTTGGAAGGCTGAAATTTCTTAACTGCCGCAGTTTCTACTCCTGCTAATTGTTTAGCACATTCGTTGTTGTTACTATAGGGTCCCTAATCGCAATGCTTGTCTGGCCTCTCCAGCCAAATTGAGAAATTATGTGAGAAATTCATCAATAATACAAAAGGAATTTTTTCAATGCGAGATCTAAAAACATATCTCTCTGTGGCACCAATACTAAGTACGCTATGGTTCGTGGCTTTAGCAGATCTACTGATATATATTAATCATTTTTTCCCGGATGCGTTGACATTCCCTTTTTTTTCATTCTAGTTATTGTCATGGGAAGGAATGAAGAAGATTAGAGATCCATTCAAATTTTGGTGATGAATCCCTCTCCACCTCTTTTCTCTTTTTTCGCTTTTTAGAATAAGGGAGGAAAGAGAAAGAATAAAAAAAGATGAAATCATAAAACTATACGATTCGTGAGAAAAAGGGCATAATAGTTACTTTTTTCTGTATAACAGGATTATTAGTTACTCGTCGGATTTCTTCGGGACATTTCCCACTAAGCGATTTATATGAATCATTAATTTTCCTTTCATGGAGTTTCTCCCTTATTCATATAATTCTGTATTTTAAAAAAATGTTTTAATTTTAAGTAAAATAACTGGCCCAAGTGCTATTTTTAACCAAGGCTTTGCTACTTCAGGTATTTTAACTAAAATACACCAATCTAGAATATTAGTACATTCTCTTCAATCTGAGTGGTTAATAATGCACGCAAGTATGATGATATTGGGCGATGCAACCTTTTTATGTGGATCATTATTATCAGTAGCACTTCTAGTAATTACATTTCGAAAACAAGGAAAGATTTTTTATAAGAGCAATGGTTTTGTAAATGAGTCATTTTTCTTGGAAAATGTTTTAGAAAATACTTCTTTTTTTTCTTCTGAAAATTATTACAGGTCCCAGTTGAATCAACAATTGGATTATTGGAGTTATCGGGTTATTAGTTTATGATTTACTTTTTTAACCATAGGAATCCTTTTAGGAGAAGTATGGGCTAATGAAGTGTGGGTGTCATATTGGAATTGGGCCCCAAAAGAAACTTGGACATTTATTACTTGGATCTTATTTGCAATTTATTTACATACTCGAACAAATAGAAATTTACGAGGTGCAAATTCTGCAATTGTAGCGGCTATAGGCTTTCTTATAATTTGGATATGCTATTTTGGAGTCAATCTATTAGGAATAGGGTTACATAGTTATGGTTCTTTTTCATCAACATTTAATTGAATTCAAGACAAGTTATTACAAATACAAGAGAGGGCGGCACATTGTATGAACCAGCGTGCGGACTGTGTGAATCAAATATTTATTATATTGATGATTCACACGGTTTTCTACCATATGTTGTTCAATTGCATTGTTTTTCCTTAACTTAAGAGTTAAGAGAAGAAAAAAAGTCTTTTTTTTTCATTGTCCAAGAATGTTTTTAAAAACAAACATAGGTTTTTTTATTTCAGTCATTCAAATTATCTATAAAAAAAATTAGATAGAATAACTTCAACCTTATCAACTGCTAATGAAAGAACAAAATGTTTCAGTGTATCCTCCTACCTATTATCTGGATATACCAAGAAAGATGTATGGTCTAATGAGGCTACTATGAAATATTTACTCATGGGTGGGGCAAGCTCTTCTATTCTGGTTCATGGTTTCTCTTGGCTATATGGTTCATCCGGGCGGGGGGGGGGGGGAATTGAGCTTCAAGAAATAATAAACGGTCTTATCAATACACAAATGTATAAATCCTCAGCCGCTTCTCTAGTAGATAGGAGATGTGCCGCTGACTGGGTTCAGCACACAACCATCGTCCGAACCGTCTGCTACCAAGTCCATGGGTTGAAACCCATAACAAACTAAAAAAGCACATCTGCCGGTCGACGAATGCGTTCTTTGGTTGTAGCAGTGTTGAATGAACGACTGATTTGGAACCAAACCAGGTAACTTTAAAGGTGGTCTCGATGTTCGATTCTGAAGAATCGACGGTTCTATTGGTGACCTATTCAAAAGAAGCTGGTCGCTTTGACTTTGATTAGCCAATTGAGTGCAGAGGGTGTTGTGCTCCTCTTCATTTGTTCCCGTTAATGACCACAAATCCCAACACTGCTCCTACTCGCTACTTCCCACTTGCCCATTTTTACTACTTTGACTAGAGTCTGGCAAATGAATGATTTTTCCCAAAGCCGACTTCCTTTATCGAGCGGCTGTCTCTGTTGACAATAAAAGCGATGGTCCGGGCTGGTCTATCTGAAATAAGCGATCATTTTTCTCAGTCCTAATCCTAATAAATACCACGTGAAGTGCGTGATCACCCAGATTCCTAATGCCTTAATTATCTTAGATATATATATATATATATATATATATATATAAACTTATCGACGCCAGCCCCCTTCCTACTCCAGCTAATGGAAAAATGCCTTTGAATGGTCATAATCATCGACATCCCAATCGATGTCCACCATAGGCTCGGTGAGCTATCCTCCTAGATTTCCCGAAGGTAATGCTAGGGCAATTTCAGTAATGACGACTCTTGATGCCAAGAAGGAGACTTAAATATGAAGTAGAAGAACCCATATTCCAATTGAAAGAGAGGGATTCGAACCCTCGGTACGATTAACTCGTACAACAGATTAACAATCCGCCGCTTTAGTTCACTCAGCCATCTCTCCCAATTGAAAAAGATAATTACTACATGAGATAGCACATACATAAGATAAATGAAATAATCTTTCTTTCTCTCTTTTCTTATTTCTATATTATATAGAGATGTACAACTTTTATCATCAATTTCCTTTATCTCATTATCTAAAGTAAAGGAAGGGCTCAGAAGAGCCAAGAATATAAAGAAAAATAAAGAAGACCTTTTTCTTTGTCTTGATTTTGTTCGAAATGACCCTCTTATTGTCATGGCCTAGTCTGGTCTGTACCCAGCCGAGCCTCTTTTATTCCAACAAATTTGAAAACCAAAATGCATGTTATAGTTGCCATATTCTAGGAGCCCAAACTATGTGATTGAATAAATCCTACCGCGGGTCAAGGGCTCCTTCTCCCTCCTCTTCTTCAAACTCCGATTCATATTTTTCATAGAGAAATCTCTGATCAAGGATATACTAAGATCCCTTTTGTATCATATCTAAGGGATTCCTCAGTTCAGGCCGAAGAAGCAATGTCACACGATCATTATCAAACTAACTGCAATATTTTTCTGTCCGTAAAGATCTCACTAGAGCGCCTTTTACTTCTAATAGGCCATGAACTAGATCAGAATCATTCTCAATGAGTCCATAAGAAGTGATCCCATTTTTTTCATCGGGTCCGGATAAAGACCAAAGATCTTGAGCGACCGATCGGTAGAACAACTCAAAAGATAAAGAAGTATCATTAATCTCTTCATGCTCGTTCCAAGCTCGAAGTACCATTTGTACAAATAAGAATTCCCTTCGTCACATGATTTCTTCTTCATATAAATATATATAGGATCTATGGGGTAATTATTTAGAAGTACATTTTGTGGTACAACCCTTCCTATCTGATAGAAAAGGATCCCATGATCCTGAACCGATCTTACCTGGGATCGCAAATCCCAAGTTTGTCTATGAAGAGCAGATCTAATTTTATTAGTATCTATAATTAATTTCTTCTGTGTAATACTAATCGATAGGACCTCATTGATAAGTGCTACAAGATCTCGTGCATTGGAACCCATGTTTATGGACCCAAATCCGTTAGTATGGAACATTTTCCTTTCCAAGTGAAATCCATAATATATGAAAGAGTGAAAAATTTCTTTCGTTGTTGTGGAATAAGAAGCCTTCGTATATTAATGCACGTATTTAATTTATTCGGAGCTATTAGAGCGGGATCCACTTTTTGGGGAATACGAGTCGAAGCAATAACAAGAATATTTTAGTAGAACATCTTTCACAATCCCTGGAGAGATGGTTCACTAATAGATCGAGGGATAAGTCATTCGACTCATTCATATCCAGATCATGAATGTTTGAAATCCATATTATGCAAGGTGACATTGCTTTTGCTAATTCAAATTGAAGGGTGATATAAAATCAGTTTATTTTCGGCATCATATCCATAGTTATCCCATTCATCCTAGTTAGCAGTTCCAGCTCCGTATCAAGATCACGACCGATATCGTCACTATCATCAAGATCATTTGTGGGTCTGGACTTGAGAAAGAAGGGGCTTTTTTTTTCAAGAGGTGATTTTGAGAATAAACTAATGGAAAACCTGGTAGCCTAGGTGACTCACAGCCTCCCACTCGCCCAAATAAATGAAATGGGATGAATCAAATCAATAAGCTTTTTGATTGATTCAGGGTGCAGCGAAGCCAAATTCAATCAAGGAAAGGGGGCTTACTTTTCCTGAGGCTAATTCTTCCTATTCAAATTTAGCTATGCTAATGGAAGAGGAAAAGTTTTCAGATGAGATGGACCCCCATGAGTGAGAACCACCAATGGCTTAGGGGTCGCACTCTGTCCCGCTTGGTCGATAAAATCTTCTTTCCTTTTAGAATTATTTCTCCCACACACCTTTTTTTCCATCTTTCACCGAGGAGGAGAGAATAATATTCCAAGCGGACAAAGAACTAAATTTCCATTAGATTCATTCCTAAGATTTCTTAGATTCTATTCCTAAGCTTTCTGAGATTTCATTTCTGTTGACTAATCCGAGTCCTTGAGAGCTTAGACGTCAACGGTAAAAACCTCTCTAATTCGGTCACCGAGAAGTCGAATGACTCTTTAGTAACCCAGGGTGATCCGACCCCTTCGATGCTTTTTTTGTTGTATATGTCCTCCATCCTTTGGAGGTGGAAGAAAGGGTACTCACATTTTAATACATAGTAGGGCGCCAGAAGGGTAAAATGTGGTAGAACAAGAGTTGTCACGATAGAAAAGAGAGAAAAAAATAAATGACTATAAGGAACCAACAACTCTCTCTTCTTAAACAACATATATCCTCCACACTTAATCAACATTTGATAGATTATCCAACCCCGATCAATCTTAGTTATTGGTGGGGGTTTGGTTCGTTAGCTGATATTTGGTTAGTCATTCAGATAGTGACTGGCATTTTTTAGCTATGCATTACACACTATGAGAGATGTTGAAGGGGGATGGTTGCTCTGTTATATGTATGCTAATAAGGAAAGTATGTTTTTCATTGTGGTTCACCTTCATATTTTTCGTGGTCTATATCATGCCAGTTATAGCAGTCCTAGGGAGTTTGTTCGGTGTCTCAGAGTTGTAATCTTCCTATTAGTGATTGTAACAACTTTTATAGGATATGTACTACCTTGGGGTCATATGAGCTTTTGGGGAGCTACAGTAATTACAAGCTTAGCTAGTGCCATACCTATAGTAGTAGATACCATAGTGACTTGGCTTTGGGGTTTGTTCTCCGTGGACAATGCTACCTTAAATCATTTTTTTAGTCTTCATAATTTACTCCCCTTTATTTTAGTAGGCGCTAGTCTTCTTCTTCTGGCCGCATTGCATCAATATGGATCCAATAATCCATTGGGTGTGCATTCAGAGATGGATAAAATAGCTTCTTACCCTTATTTTTATGTAAAGGATCTAGTAGGTTGGGTAGTTTTTGCTATCTTTTTTTCCATTAGGATTTTTTATGCTCCTAATGTTTTGGGGCATCCCGGCAATTATATACCTGCTAATTCGATGTCCACCCCGTCTCATATTGTTCCAGAATGGTATTTTGGGCCCCTGACAGGATAGGTGAGGAATCACTCTGGATTCTCTTTTTTTGGGCTACAACTTCGTCGAGCCGACTAACATCCCTTTCCATTGTGCATTTTTCGAACAAAGAAGACGACAATAGGATCGAATTCGCTGTTCAAGAAATTGCTCGTCCTATACATTTTGCCTGTCTCATATGTGTGAAACCTGGTCTTTTTCGATTCCAGCCTGTCCCTCGAATACATATGGTAGAAAGGGATGGGTGAGAAATGATTACCTCTTGCCAATAAACTTTCCTCGGCCTTCGATTAACCTTACTCATAAAGGGTCTTACGGTCGGGAGAACTAATTAACCAAAGAAAAATAGTGTTCTTTCTAAGAGTAGGTGTGGAGAGCTTTTTGCGAGGAAACTTGCAAGTATAGTTTCGTGGGAGGCAGGCGTCGACCCTACCTTATGAGTATTCAGACTATAACAGTTTTGATGATTAGTCACTCACTTTTGACAGTTATACGATTCCAGAAAAACGTTACATACATTTTATTGTAACATCTGATGATGTACCTCATAGTTAGGTTGTACCTTCCTTAGGTGTCAAATGTGATGTTGTACCTGGTCGTTTAAATCAGACCTCTATTTAGGTACAATGAGAAGGAGTTTACTATGGTCAGTGCAGTGATATTTGTGGAACTAATCATGCCTTTATGCCTATCATCGTAGAAGCTGTTTCTAGGAAAGATTACGTGTCTCGGGTATCCAATCAATTAATCCCACAAAGCGCGGAAGCTTAAGTGGAAATGAAAGAGGAGGGTGAGGGAAGCCACTACATTGAGGGACGAAGTAGCTCGCTCTAACGCTCATTTAGTAGAAAATGAGTGGAGTGTATAAGCCCCTTTAGAGATAGGGGTGAATACTACACGAACTCGTAAGTAAAGTATGGAACGAGCCTTGTCTACGAAGAAGAGCGACCTCATCTTGCTTGCTTATGGCGAAGCTTCTAGCTCTAAATAATAAGAATTCGGGTATGGCAGGAATACTGTCGACCATTACGAGCGACCGGGACACATATTCTCTTCAGAACGATTCCAATTATTTTTTTAATTGTATTTTTTTTATTCAAGAAGTTTGACCCCCCTCTAATTTTTTGTTTGCTTTATTTGATTTGCATTTTCTTTGGGAACTTAGATTCAAATTTAATGTGTCTCACAACAAAGAAAAATTAGGGGGTCATTTTGGTTTTGGGTCTGCGATGAATAGGTTCAAGAGATGAGAGAATAAAGGATACCCACCAAAAAGACTAATCCAATCCATAAGGATGTACCAGAAAATACAACATTTTTGTTACTTGACCAGCCACCAGGAGAAGCAAATACAACATGTACGCTTATCAATAAGATTAATGAAGTAGTAATTAATGCAAAAACAACCAATTGGAAAGCAAGAGTCATGCTTTTAATCCTCCAAGATACCGACAAATGAACTATATACCATTTGATCCCTCTATCAGCCAAAAATATTAATTGTGATAAAATATGTCATCGAGGGATTTTACTTTATCATGAATCCATTGATTCTATATGACTTATTACTACTCCCCCTTTCACACTTTATGAGTGGGGTGGGAGGAAATGGAATTTATTTTTTATTTCACAAATGAGCATGCTAGATCATATATCTATATACGGATAGATAGATCGACCAGTGGATTCACCCCTGAGATCTTTCTACAGATAGTGGGGGTATCCACCCCTATGGCCATGTTCTATTCGGAGGAATAAAATAAAAATAGTCTTTCGGAGAGATGGCTGAGTGGTTGATAGCCCCGGTCTTGAAAACCGGTATAGTTTTGAAGAAAGAACTATCGAGGGTTCGAATCCCTCTCTCTCCTTTTTTGCTAATTGAATAGATTTTTTTCTTTAGTGGTTTTACCCAATATGATGTCCGAAAGAAAAGGGAATGGCTCGGCTATCCCACCTAGCCAAGCCAGAAAAATAGATTAGATATAAATTAGATAAAATGAGTTGAAAAAAAAAAAGAAAAAAGGAATACTTAAGCTGATTCCAAGATGTATGATTGAATCAAAGTGATTTGTACTTCATTCAAGCATTGGATCTCCTGTCTCATCTCAATTAAGAGGGGTCATGGAAAGAATAGGTTCAAAGTCACGATCAATTCTTTTTTCAAATCCTGTTGCAGCTGCATGAGCCCTTCCCGCGTGCCACAAATGACCTACGAAGAAGAAGAATCCTAGAACAAAATGAGAGGTAGCTAACCAACTTCTAGGAAAGACATAATTGACTGCATTGATCTCGGTACCTACACCACCCACGGAATTTAAAGAACCTAAAGGATGTCTAAAACTGGAATTTCTGCTATATCAACCTTCCAAACCAAAAGAGGATTATGCTCCTACCGCTAAAGCAATTGTAGCGGCCCTTGCATACAGAATTGTAGCGAGTCCTTCTAGAATTAATTTAACACCTTCGGGTATTCTGATATCGAAAACTGGAGAAAGGAAAGAAGTCTTTGCTCGAGAAAGGAAAGAGGTTGACTCACTCGCTTAGCGAACTACTGACATTGGGTGTATTGGGATCTAGAAATATTTTGTGATGAACGTACAGGAAAACCCTCTTTGGATTTGTCAAAGATCTTTGGAATTCATTTATTTCTCTCAGGGGTGGCTTGCTTTGGTTTTGGTGCATTTCATGTAACAGGCTTGTATGGTCCCAGAATATGGGTGTCCGATCCTTATGGACTAACGGGAAAAGTACAACCTGTAAATCCAGCGTGGGTCGTGGAAGGTTTTGATCCTTTTGTTCCAGGAGGAATAGCCTCTCATCATATTGTATCAGGAACATTGGGCATATTAGCGGGCCTATTCCATCTTAGCGTCCGTCCGGCACAACGTCTATACAAAGGATTGCATATGGGAAATATTGAAACCATTTTTTCCAATAGTATCGCTGCTGTCTTTTTTGCAGCTTTTGTTGTTGCCGGAACTATGTGGTATGGTTCGACAACTACCCCTATTGAATTATTTGGGCCCACTCTTTATCAATGGGATCAGGGGTACTTCCAGCAAGAAATATATCGAAGAGTTAGTGTTGGACTAGTAGAAAATCAAAGTTTATTAGAAGCCTGGTCTAAAATTACTAAAAAAATATTTTTTTATGATTACATCAGTAATAATCCGGTAAAAGGAGGAGGTGTGATTTGATCAAAAATTTGATTTTATAGACTCGAAAGGAGAAACTGTCATCCCAGTCAATCCAATTTGGATGCCCTGGACCTGACATGTCACTTGGAATGAGTAACATGAAGCTCAGAATTGGGGTGTAGTCAATACTCCCAAATAAAAAGGGAATTGATCTATGGTCGATTTCGTAACAAATCAAATAAAAAGGAATTTCTATTTGTACCTCGTAAAAAAAGCTTTTTATTTTGTGGAATGAACCATTTCCTTTATTTTTGTGGAAAGAAATTATGTTCAAGTAAGCAAATATGTCATGGTTCCAGGAGTCTATCTCTCGCGTATAAACTTTAAGGGTGTGGTGGCCTAACCATCGAGGTGAAGTCGTGACCTTAAAGATCGAATGTAATAATATATAGACAAGTAAATCCCTTATGGGTTCCATGGTATTCCTTTAATTAGTAAGAGTTAAGGGATTTATCATTCAAAGGGAAGTAGACTACACAAGAATTTTCTATTTTATTTGTTGGAATTGAATTTGACTAAAGAATTAATAGAAGATGGAATCACTCAAATCTTGTTTCGCCTTCACTGGGAACTTTAGTAAGAAGTAGACCTTTTTATTTTGGGATTTTCTAGAGTTAAAAAAGCATTCAACAAAACGAAAAAAATGCTTTCTTAGGAAGAATTCCCCTTTCTAGGGGTGAGACTATTACACGAGCTGAAGCTTAGGAAGGAATGGAAAGATAGGAAGCTTGGTGAGCTAATGGAAAGAAATGCGTAAGAAATAACAAATATGCGATAGAAGTCGAATACGATGTTGTAACTAGGGGTAAGATACACTTCCTACGGGAAGAGCTCACTCGACCCATAGGAATAGGGAGTCAGTCTCATAGGGCATGCAAAAAGTACGCCGTTAGAGTGAGTGCGCTTTACATAAAGTAAAGGCTCTACACAATAATTGTGATGGAGAAAATACCAATTCAAATTGAATGAATTTTAAAAAATATTCGACATGGATTGGGATTAAATTTTTTTCCATTTTCATCCATTATTATTATTACTGATCGATAAATTTTGAAAAAATCCATATCTGTAAAATAAAGAAAGGGGAAATTCTTATTGTTTTTGCTTTTTTTGCTAAAAACTTTTTCAAAAGTCTTCAAAGAGCCTTTGCATAGTTTACAAATTCTGCTTAGTAGAGACCTAAACACATGAATTTCTTTTCTCGGAGTGTTATCTTAGTCTTTATTATCGTTTATTAATAACTCGTGCGACATCCTAAATTAATTATGAAAAATCTCGGCATATTCGAAATAAAGTAATGCCTTGACTAAATAATAAAACGCGTAAATCAAAATCTTATAAAATAAACACTTAAACCTAATGATACAAGTTTGCAAACAAAACTTACTTCGGGGCACTTTACAACCCCTAAAACAACAATCCAAACGTTTGGGTATTCTTAATTTATTGAGCCTACATTATTTTTCGTAGAAAAAGATATCAGGTTCTATATAAAATATTGATATTCCGGAGTTTTGAGACATGACTAATCTTTGGTCAAAGTATGAAAAAAATGTGAATTTAAACTTTGAAATTATATAAAGTGTGGAAAAATTCATATACCCCTATTGCGCAGTAATTTCCAACGCAAAAGGTATTTATGTGACTTTTTTTTGGTGGGGTATTTTGGTTCGAAACCCACATTGTGGGTCATTTAAGTTTAGGACTCGTAGTATAAGTCTCATTAAATAGGAAAATGCTCCCTATTAGATTTTTTCTTTTCATTTTAAAAAACATTTGATTGAAAATGAAGGGTCTTATTCATTCGTCTTGTAAAAAATAATGTTGACGTATGGATTAATGATTGATTATCTAACTAGAAATGCCTTTACCTAAAGCATAATTTGGTTCCTCATCTTGATGAAACAAAATGTAGTTTACGGAGAGAGGTGGAACTAGGGGTGGCTATTGGGCCGGGCTAGGGACGGGCGAGACGGGTTTGGTAGGATCGGGTCGGGGCGGGACAGGGGAAAAGGGCGGGATCGGGATAGGTGGGATTTGCCGTAGTCCCGCCTCGATCCCGTCAGAATCGGGTCGGGTCGGGATAGGGATTCCGGGCATTTTTTTTCCACTTAATTTAAAAAATAACATATATATAAACAAACTCAATAACTAAACAAGATAGTGTAATAAAAACATTCCAAAATTGTTTTTTGTGCCTCTTATATTATTTAATAGACATGATTTTTTTGTAATACAAATACAATTGTCAAAATTGCAACTTTGTGGTGTTGTTCAAAAGTTGCAAATTACATAGTAAAATTGCAATTTAAAAAATTACATTCTGAAAAAAACATGTTCTAGTTTCTTGATAATTTCCTGTGGTTCTTCGGTTGGAATTGGTATTTGTTGGTCAAATTGATCCACGTCGCTTCCACCACCTTCAGATAAGATTTCGTTATAGTTTTCGTCTTCTTCTTCGTTGATCTCCGGTTGACCGCACCTTCTCCGCTCCGCTCGTATCCAATCTCTGAATAATACTACAATCTCCAAGCTGTCTCCGGCTAATGAGTGTCTGTGGTCTCCTATTTGATATCTGCCGGCAGAAAAAGTGCTTTCAGACGCAGTTGATGATGCTTGAATGTTCAAAACATCTCGGGCCATCATTGAAAGTGTCGGAAAGGTCTTCTCATTCCCCCTCCAGTATTTCATCAAGTCTTCACGTCCTTCTTCATTGAGAACTGTTTGGTACGGTACAGAACCCTACAAAATAAAAATATCAAACTCGCTAATTTGGTTAGTAGAGGTACGGTCGCACATTCTATTTCCAAGGCTTTCAATACTAGCCGCAGAAACAACATGTCTTTTGTGAGGTTGTGTTGAAGAAGAAGAATATGGTATGGAAGCCGGTAGGTTACTAGCACTTTCTTGTTGGTAAAACCTATATACTTTTTTGCATTGGTCTTCTACGCTAGACAATACTTCTTCTTTAGTTTGTTCAATAGGTGGTGGGTGATTTGGATTTTTGGGACTTGGAGGTGGTAGTACTTCTATACAATCGTAAATAGTTTCAATAAGTGATTCAGTACCGTCTATTTTAATAGTTGGATTTAATACAACACCAATAATATAAATAGTGGGAATAGGAATAAAATATTTTTTATTTTGATAAACATTTTTTTAATAGTTGCCATATAAGCTGGTTTTTCCATATATTCACTAAGTAATAAAAATATTAGAGCTATATAAAACAACATAGTTGAAATAGTAGGATAATATATACCGGAAAATTCTTTTGTTGCTTGAAAAAATTTCTCTAAAAATACAATAAGTTCATAAATTTTTACCCAATCGCTATCTACAACCATATCAGCTGGATTTTGATTATGAGAGTTAAAAAATAAAGTTATAGATTTTTTATAGTCATAAGCAACAAGTAGTTGCTCTTATAAAGATTTTCACCTAGTGGGTACTTCTTCTGGAATTTTTCTATAAGGTAGTTGGCAATCGTGACAAATTTTTTTATATTCTTTTTTCTTCGTTGTATTCTATTATTTTTAAAAATAAATTTTATAGCAAATTGTATTTTACTAAGAATGTCTTCAAAAAGTGATAGACCATCCTTTACAATTAAGTTATATATATGGCACACACATTTTATATGAAAATGATCTGGAAAAGATGGAGTTAAACTATTTTTTAAAATTGTAACAGCGTAATTGTTAGAAGAAGCGTTATCTAATGTAATAGTCATAATTTTATCAGTTATTCCGTAATAATTGCACACTTGATAAATATTTTCTGCAATAAAAGTACCAATGTGCCTATCATCTATATATCTATACGCTAAGATACGTTTTTGCATAGACCATTTATAATCTATCCAATGACAGGTTACCGTTAAATAATCATGGTCGTTAGTACTACGACCTATATCAAAAGTGATAGCCACTTTTTCATTAAAATGATATAATGAATAACGTAAATACTGTTGATATTCATGTGCGAATTTAAATACATCTCTCTTAACAGTTGATCTAGGAAAACCGTTAAAAGCAGGATTATACATATCTCTAATGTAATGAATAAAATCGGGAGATGAAGGAAATGAAAAAGGCAAACCCTTCACAGCAACTAATTTTGCTATTGCTTCCCTATCTCTATGTTTATTGTATTTAGGGCCTAGAATTCCCCCCGTCATAGGGTTAATTTGACACTGTACTTGGTCCGGGACAATATTAGTATGTGAACCTTATCCCGATAGAGTGGACGTTTGCGCACCTGATTTTGAAGCCTCGTATTGGGCATACCTAGCTGGATGAGCCCTTCCTACGTGTCTCATTAAACCCCCCGTTCCACCGTGACCTTTTTCAGTTTTAAATTTTAAAACATCTTTACAAATTTTACATCTAGCTACTTGATTCTCTACGTCCCTATAAAAAAATGTCCATGCATCTGATTTTAATGGTCGTTTTGCTGGACCTTGTCTCATACTAGGGGGAATATGAGGCATTTCAGTTGAAGGTGCACTAGTGGGTGTGTTGTCATCTACATTAGTGAGTGTATCATCGTCTAAATTAAAGTCTTCTTGAGTTCCAGAAAATAGCTCATCGTCTAAATCTAATGTTATTGTAGAAAAATGTTCAGTATCACCAAAATCATCATGTGTAGGAATATGATTCTGTCTAGAAATAGGACCCTTGCCCTTGTTGCCCCTACTAGAAGAAGCATGACCCCTACCCGTAAGCATACGTTTAAATCTTTCCATTATAAATTTATAATTATACTAATAAATAATTAAAGTAAATGAAATTAAGTGCGCTAAATAAAATAAACAAACAACAATAATTTAATGAAGGAACGAATGTACCAAACGCCAACGTAACATCGACATGTAATCGAGAGGTTGAAAATTGAACTTTGCTCGATGGAAGATTCTCAAGCTAGTTGCCAACTTCACTCCCAATTTTCAAATGAATAAATAAAATTGAATATTTAGTAGACAATGTAGACTTTTAGAGAGATAGTTTGAGAGATTAGAGAGATTGTAGGAAGATTTGTGAGAAAGATGAAGAGAAAATGAGGTATTTATAGTTGGAAAATTGGGTTAAAGTGTAAATATAATAACTTATGGGTTAAAAATAAATATTAAGGGGTAGGGGGGTTGGGGGTGGGGGGAGGCCAAAAATGGCCGTTGCACAACGGCCAAAATGTAAAATGGCCGTTGGTGCAGGATTGTTTTTGCAAAAGGGGTGTTTCGGGCGGGACCGGGGCGGGATCGGGATCGGGTCGGGATAGGCGGGCCTGGAGCGGGACGGGACGAGACCATGTCCCGTCCCGGTTCGAGTCCCGTTACCGCGAATTTTTTATTATTTTTTAAATTGTCGGGTTCGGGGCGAGACCGGACCGACCCGGCCCACTTGCCAGCCTTAGGTGGAACCGACGATTAAAAAATATTTAAGTATGCTTTTGCAAAACTTAATTAATTAAAACAACCAATTGGTGTAACTGGGATGTATAACTACTTGATTCTATTAAGAATTCAAGGTATGGCAACTGAACAAACAAAGCTGATTGTGAGAGCTTCAATGGAGAATCAACAGTCTCTGTCTCGAGCTATTTGCGGAGATGAATTGAGAGAGAAAATGAAAACAGATATTTGGGAAAAACAACTTGATGATTTCCTCTCTGTGTATTGCAATGTATATATACAAGTGAGAATCAGAATGAAGAATGCATAATTTACACAGTGAACTCCACATACGATGAACCACAAAAAAAGAAAAGAAAGAGGAGAAATAGAGAAAACAATATGGAGGCACAAAAAAAGTGAGGGAGAGTGAGGAGAAGAGACGACCTCGCTATTTTTAAGAGTTTTGTGAGTTTCTTGTGGATCAATGTCACTATCCTTCTCCGCATCATTTATTAAAATAGTGATTTCATTATTACCTATTCTAGCAAAATCACCCATCAGAGCAATCGTTAACCATTGGTCGTTAAGGCGAATTCCTGGTGGTCGCCTGGTTGTGAGAGAGAAGTGGTGGTCGGACAAGGAGAAACTCGGGGTTGGGGTGTGGTGCGTGCAAGTGTACAATGGACTTGTGGTTTTGTTTTAAAAGTAGCAAGTTCTTGCTGGGGTATAGGAAAAGTTGTGGCTTTGCTTTAAAAGAAAAGAAGCAGGATTTAGTCACTTATCTGAACTTAAAATTAATACCAAACCACCTGAAGCAGAAATCAGTGTTGGTTGCACTTTGTGATTCTTGTTGAGCGCCAAATTGGAATAACATAGAGTGATCCCGAAGCAGTTTTGTGCAATTCTTTTTTTCTTTCTTTTTGGACTAACAACCACTCTAACACCCCAAATCATGTCCAAATCAATTCCAAAAGTTATGAAACTTGGTAGAATAAAAGAAATAAAAAACAACAACTTATCAAAAAATTAAAATTTCAAAATAAAAATTAAGAGCACTGGTAACCTTCTCTTATGTGTCCATCAATACATTGAGGCCGGCTTTGCTACTCCGAACCGTTACTACCGTCCTCACCGTTGTGAAAATCCACCCAATGGAGATTAAAGGATTGCCGATGTATTCCGCTGTATTAAAACTTCTAAGTTTCTGTCCATTAATATTATCAAAATAATAATTGGAGTATTTCAAATTAGTGTTTACTTATCAAACCTGTTTATTATTTCAACCTCAAACTGGAAATATGACATTTGAAGCTTAAAAATATGTTTTAATAATTTAATCTCACTATAAGCTTTTCCATGATTTACTAATGCCGCTAAAAAGTATTCAAAAAAAATTACAATATACATGTAAGGAATATATTTAATAATTTACTAGGGTGTTAGAATTTTCGCTCTGACACATACAATCCTAGCTGAGATTAGAGAAAATCTTCTAAAGAATTATCACCTTAATATTTTTCTCTCGGTCACTATAAATTCATCACCTATTCTTAACTTTTCTTTGTCCATTCTTTGATTTTTCAATTTCAATACTCTTTCTTCAAAAGTATTCACAAGTTCTCTTCTATTTTACCACTTGAGTGACAGAATAAAGTGACACAAGCATATACATATATAGGTTGGTATCTTTGTTATTTCTCTTGAACCTTATGTAGTTTGCTCTCCCCTTCACAATAATGTGATGCGTCTAGAATCAAAATTCAAATTTCTGCATCTTGAGCAGAAATTGTATCCTGAAAATGCACAAATTCACAGCAGTATTCATCCTACATGCTTAATCGTAAACAATAAAAGGTTTGAATAAATGATAAACTAAAAATAATCAATAACAATGTAAAATAAATATACCTAATAAGTTCTGAGCTGAACATCGCGACTATAAACCTGTCCAAATTGTTTGACAACGGCGTGGAGGTCACTTCATGTTGTGTTGGTTGGCAATCCATATCGATTTTCATATAAATGTGTAAACAGAAAATTCAGAAAACAGTCATACATTTCATCAACTATTTAATTTAAGGAAATGCAAATTTACATTGAATTTCCTCATTGGAATTGTCTTGTACAACATTGGTTAAAGGAGCAACAGCTTTTGACACACTACTCTAACTAGACGTCAGAGCCTTAGCTAAGCCGCCATTGGCTTGAGGTTTTTACGTGCTGACGGGAGACAATTATTCGCAACAACCAATACAATCTTTGTTACCGTCCGAAGTGTTTGCCGTTTTATCGGCTGACGAAATCGGATGACAAATTGATTCCTTAACTAAACGATTTGGGCCGGAAGATGAACTCTTACTTCCAGCAATGGGTTCCCCAACTACTCCAGAAAGCGTTAGGATGGTGAGTGAGTAAACTAGATGGTAAGAAACATGAATACAGCTAGAGTGCAATAAAAGCGGTAAAGGTAGAATGAAGGTAAATAAGAATCAGTTTTTTTATTGATTGTGTTGTTGTTTCTTCTGTACAAAGAATGATCCTATTTATAGTACAAAAAAAAAGAAAAAACTGTACAACGTGATTCCCTCCCCCCCCCCCCATGTCAGCCATCAAGTAACCCACTAAGTTCAATGGCCAACTATGGGGGGAGGTGGTGCCAATTTTCTCACCCTCTACTCCTCTTGCTCAGATAATGCCCATTTCTTTTAGCTATTGTTGGCCGTTACCGCTTCTAGAGGTCCGAAAACTCTTTTGACTTGGTCGTTGAGGCGTCTGCATGTGAGTGGGTCCCAGTCGTACCTCTAACTAACAACTCGGCTAAGATGCCTTAGTAGCCAATGAAGTTCTTTTAGTCGAGGGCTATGAGTAAATTCAGCTCTGGAATAGTTTGGCTGTCACTGAATTCGGCTAAACACTTAAATTACTTTTGAGTGTTAACAATTGCCCCCTACATTAACTCGAGTGTGACTGTTGAGTTGATGTATTCGAAAGTAGCCGTCGTTTCAGTCTGACATCCGCGCATGTCACTTCAATCGTCTCGTCTCTAGTGCATGCAACAATAATTACTTTTGAATTGGGTTTCCCCTTCAACTGAGGTGTCTTTATTACCACGAATCGGTTCCAATGTTTTCCAATCGTGCATTCGAAGAGGTAGCCCCCATTTCTGTCGCGTATCGAGATCTACTTAGGTAGCCCTCATTACAGTCATCTCTGATTTCTTCCCTTCTGCATAAAAAACCCTAATCTCGACCCTTTTCTTACTCGGATACCATGGCTTCTTCTTCCTCTTCGCAGAAGATATATGGGACCACTCTAGCCAAAAAATACCTAACTGATGCCTTGGTCCTTCTTGATGAACAATTGGTTTTGGCTCCATATAGTAGGCCGGAACAAGGCGATAATGTTCTTTTATCTTAACATCTTAGCCCGATGACCTATGACCTTCCCTTCACCTACAACTGGTTCACTGCCGACTGCTGTTTGGCTAACCTACGCACCTGGCCAACCAAGGTCGCCAACTATTCTTCTTGGGTGGATCGGGTCAGGTCGGCCAAAGGAATCGAGTAGAGGCGTATGGGTCTTTACGACGCCATTGTACTATCGGGGTCTGATATCTCCTGCAATATCGGCCTCATATATGCATTTTTTGGTTATTGGATGAATACCGCCAATGTTTTTATTTTCCCTGGGGGATGATGACTCCCACCCTTCTTGATGTAACGGCGATACTAGGCCTTCCGATATTGGGAGCCGAAGCGCCTACCCTGAGTGAAATCAAAGTTCCCGACTTGGGGATTGTTGTTCCGAAAAATTCTTCCAGCTGTGGTTCTTTTATGACCGCTAACCGCAGAAGTTCGCCTCTTTCGGTCGATGATGTTGAGCATCATGTTTTTCTGCTTTATTGGTTTAGCCGTTACTTCGTCTGTACGGGCTCTTGTGCAATTGTCAATGAGCTGGAAATTTATGTGGCTTTGTCCATTTCAGGAGAAGATATCAGTTGGGCATCCCTCTTTCTGGCTTACTTGTACATGGATTTGGGCGATGCTCAAGCTAGGTTAAGGGACTATCAAAATCTGGATACATGGTCGGTCATTTATGGTTCCTTCAGTTGTGGATCACTTTGTATTTTCCAGAGTTCATCCTTGATAATTTTGATGGCAGCCATTCTCCGTTAGATCCGCCGGTGTTAGTCGACGCTTTTCGGGGAATACCTCTTGTGCCCCAGGATTCTTTCACTACAGTCTCCACCCTGCATGGTCTGCCTCGAGACCATTACGCAGATTGGCAACCGGTACTTGAAAAATGGGCCACTTTCGATTGGGTTCATCAAATAGCCGATGACAACCTTTCATTCACTCAGCGGAAGGTCATGAATCGAGTGTGGGGGCGTATCATTATGGCTAGGGATCTTTTAAGAGGCTTGAAGCACAACTCTAGGCATAACAAGTTGACCACAGAGCCCTATCGACCCAACTTTGTGGCACGACAATTTGGCCTGACCCAGCACATACCATGACCTCACCGTAGTGTTGCTCATTCGACCCACCGTTGCTCTCTAAATGCCAAACATACATAGGAGGTAGCCGCCCACAATATTGATAAGCTTGCCCTTTTCATCTAGTAACCATTCTCCCCAAGGGCCAACACCATTGTTGCTTTTGTTTACTGGTGGAAGGTAGCTAAAGAAAAAATCTTCCAATACTGTCTGGAAGTCTACTGCGATCGGCTGGTCCATCCGAAGAAAAAAACCCAGAAGACGCTAAGCCAATGACAAAAGAGATCCCTTCAAATATGGTTTCCATCAATTTGGCTAAACCTACTGCCTTTTGGTCTACTGTCAGGCTGCGGCAACCGAAAAGAAAAGGTGAATTGTTTTTCTACATATATGTTGGGCAAAATTTCTTATACATTATTAGGCTAACACTTTTTTTGTATCATTCAGTAACTTCATCCCCCTCAGGGTTTGTTGATTTGGAGATTACTTTTGACACCGAGTCCCCATTACCCAGGAAACTAGTGTCTAAGCAACCCCGATGAAGCGGAGGGGTTTTCATTCGAGATTATAGTGAGGAAGGCCGCTATAGACACAGAGTTCTTGTTTATGCTGAGGAGGAGGAGGAAGTAATTGAGGTATATTACTCGGCTGGCTAAAACACCTTAGCATCGGCTACTAAGTTTTCTGTTTGCTCTCCATGGACAATAACTGATAAGGCGCAGACGGCTGCATAAAGCGTCTAATACTCCCCTTCATATTGACGGATCATCTTCCCTGGATCATGATCCTGTGCATTCGCAGGACCTATCATCAGCTGCCCTCAAAGCCACAGTTTCTCCAGCCAAGCAGTCGAGGCTTCCGATGCTGAGGTAGTCGTAGAGGTATACCCTTTTTCCATATGGTTGGCCTTTCACTGCCTTTGGGAACTCGTCTCTATACTGAATATATCATTTTTGTACAGAAGACTGCTGGAGATAATCCTTCGGCTGAAGCACACCCAACTGATGACTCAGAGGTACCAACCGAAATCATCCCGAAAGATGTGCTTTTGCATTACTTTGGCTCAGTCGACACTGCATCTCCACCAGCTTCGCTTGTTGGCATCCATCGAGACCGAGTCGAGGAGTTTCTTGCCAGGGGAATTCCAACCAACAAAGAAGAGTTGCATGCTCTGAGGGCCTCTTTACTCCGATTGTCAAAAGAATTGACGGATTCCCCGGTTCTGGCCACCACTTACAATGACATGGTTGTGTCTCTGAATGATTTATTTGCTTTACATAGAATGGCTACATACAAAACCAATCTGCAGAAGATACCTGGCAAAACGATCATACCAAACGCGGGGTGCCTGTTTCAATCCATACAATGACTTCCTGAGATGACACACAAACTGCGGAGCTGCCGAATGAACAAAGCCAGGAGGCTGATGTATGTACACAGTCTCTTTCAAATCCCCATGAAGGAATGCATTCTTGACATCAAGCTGATGAATTGGCCAATACATGCCCATAGCAATACTGAGAACAGTCCGAATAGTGGCCGGTTTAACAACCGGACTGGATGTCTCACCATAATCAATACCCTCCTGCTGATTAGTTCCATTGGCGACTAGTCTTGCCTTATAACTCTCTAAGTCACCACTGTCTCTGAACTTGTGCCGAAATAGCCACATACACCGGATAACATTCTCACCTTTGGGTCTAGGTACCAAATCCCAAATGTTCTTCTTGGTTAAAGTGTTAAATTCCTCGCACATGGCCGCATTCAAATTTGGGTCCAGTTTTGCTAGTTTTGGATTTTTTGGAATGGGTGATAAGGTTTGTGTGGAGAGATTGAAGTGAACCTTGGGTTTGAAGATCCCGTGTTGTGCACGAGTCTCCATGCGATGAGACGGCAGTGGCGGTGGGTCGGGGCTGGGAGGTTGCTGGTCCACTGGTTCTGGACCAGTGGGCAGCAGTTCAGCTGGACTGGTTTCTGGACAGTGTGCTGGACTGGTTTCTGGACAGTGTGCTGGACTGGTTGCTGGAGTGATGGGCAGCAGTGTCGCTGGTGGTGCAGGTGACTCGACTGGGGGCTGTTGGGTTGGTGTTGGACAGTGGCGAGACTGTCGGAACAATGGGCTGCTGTTGGTATAGATTTTGGATGACCGGGGACAAACTTGCTTCATCGAGAAAGATATAATCGGTGGTCTGAAATTTCCGGAGATTTGAAAAAGGAAAGGTTGTCTCGTCAAAGGTGACGTGACGGGAGACGATGATTTTGCGAGTAGCAATGTCATAGCACAAGTAGCCCCGATGATTAGGAGATAGACCAAGAAAGACACATGGCAGAGTGCGAGGGGCAAGTTTGTGAGGTGTAGTGGAGGCCATATTATGGTAGCATAAGCATCCAAAAATACGTAGGTGATCATATCATGGTTGCCTACGGTATAAGATTTCGGTAGGGGTCTTGTTTTGGAATGTGCTAGTTGGTAAAATATTAAGAAGAGATTCTACCATTTTGACAGCATAGACCCAAAAGGCGGTGGTAGGCAGACATGAAACAGAAGTGTGCGAACCATGTTATTGATGGTACGTATAATTTTTTCAGCCTTTCCGTTTTGGAAAGAAGTATAGGGACAAGAAAAACGAAAAACCATACCTTGTTTAAAACAAAAATTGTGAAATGCCGAGTTATTAAATTCACGTCCATTATCACATTGGAATGATTTGATAGATTTTTCAAATTGTGTTTTAATGAATTTTTGAAACTCGAGGAATTTTGTAAAAACTTCAGATTTGAATTTCAGTGGGTAAATCCAGACAAAATGTGAAAAAACATCCAAGAATACTAGATAGAATTTATGATCCAAAGAGCTAACAATCGGAGATGTCCACAAATCAGCATGAACAATATCAAAGGGAGAAAAAGTAACATTGTTTGATGACATAAATGGAAGACGAGTATGTTTGCCTAGTGGACAAAAAAAACAGTGTTGGGCAATTTTTCCATTATTACATTGAATACGCTTAGAAGTCCTAAGAAAAGTAAAAACTGGGTCTCCTGGGTGTCCGAGTCTGTTGTGCCAAGTGGAGGGAGAGATTGCCGTAAGGGATAGAGGTGCTTGCGGTCTGACAACAGAATATTGAGTGAATGGGTAGAGGTCTCCCACACTATTACAGCGTGTAAGAATTTTCCCCGTATTGAGTTCCTTCATAGAAAAACCAAAAGGGTTAAATTCGACAGACACAGAATTATTGCTAGTGAATTTTCTAACAGAGATTAAGTTTTTAATGATGTTAGGTGTGTATAGGACATGGTTTAGAGAGAAAGGTGGGTGTGGATGTTTGGTGTGTGTGTTACCGTAACCTTAAATTGGAATGCGATGACCATTGCCCACAGTAATAAATTGAGGACACTTTAACCGACGTAGTTGAGGTAGGTTACCTGACGACCGGGTAAGGTGAGATGTGGCTCCGGTGTCCATGTACAAATTGTTGTCGGGCTGTTGAAGGTTCACGGTGGTGTAGGCCTGGCCCAAATCAGTCGGGGCCAGGCTGGCTGTTCTTCTTCTTCTGGGCTCGCAACCAGGTGGTGCTATCGCTGCCGTGGGCTGCCTGGTGGCTGGGGCAGGGCCCAAGAGGCCAGTCGACCAAGGCTGCTAGAACTAGGCCCCTGTAGTCGGGTACGGGCATGCAGGCGAGGCCCAGTTCTGCTGGTTAGGCCACTACTGCTACTGGTTGGACCACTGCTGCTGTTGTTGCTGCAGTTGCTGTTGTCCAAGCCACTGGTTACGTTGGCCTTTTCCGCGGTCCTTGCCTTTGTTGTTGCGACCTCTACCGCCATCGCTCTTCGCTGCTTTGGACATGCTTTGTGATGGTCGTTCTGCAGCCGCAGTGTTGCCATCCCGTCAACGGCTAACGCCTTTTCATTATGTTCCTCTTGTTTAACACGTCTAGTTTCTTCCAACAATAGTTGTGAACGTGCCTTGTTGAATCTTGGGAGATGGTCCACTTGTTGAATCATTGTTGCGAGTGTGTCATATTCACCTTTTGATAAACCCGCAACAAGTTGAAGCACCATCTTGGTTTCTGAAACAGAAGTTCCGACGTTGGATAGTTGATCGGTTATGAGTTTCAGTTGCTTACAATATTCGGACATGTTGTTAAAATTCTCGAGGCGAGTATTATTGAATTGCTCTTCCAAATATACGGCCCGAGTATTTTTATTGTCCTGAAAGATTTCTTCTAGCCGGACCCAAAGTTCACGTGCCGTAGCACCTGTTTTCATGATAGTGCACAACAGGTCTTTGGAGATGGTGACGTAGATCCATTGTTTGACGATGGCGTCAAGACGACGCCAGATTGAGTCTGTAATATCGGTGGGACGAGGAACAAATTCATCAATATGATCGAGCACGTTGTATGCACATGCATGAATGTAGAATAGTTTCATCCACATGAAATATTGACAGTCTTCTTGGTCAAGAATTATAGGGATAAAATTCTTGATGTTGTTAACGGCGAATGCCGGATGAAAAGAAGATACTGAACGTTGAGAGGGGTTGTCAAGTGTGTCAGTGGATGAATCGGAATTTGTGGGGGAAGACATGGTTGCCCCCTGCCGAGGGAAGGGAATTTTCTGGTTTGGCCGAGAAAAGGAGGAAGAAACCAGATTTTTTTTTTCTTCTGTGAAATCAGAAAAAAAAAATGCTGATTTCGGCGAGAATGAGGAAGAGAAGGGATTTAGGTTTTAGGCTCTTGATACCATGAAAGATGAAATAATTTTCTTAGGGATTCATTTCATTATTCACAATATATATAGGTGTATAAAGGTTGATTCCTAATATGGTGCGAATCCTAACTTACCTTACAAAGGTTGATTCCTAATACAATTAGAATGCTAAGTTACCTTAAATATACATCTATCATAATTATAAAATGTACGGAGAATATTCGCTAATAACATGCTAGTTATACGTAGATTTTACAGTTTTCTTAGAGTTTCTTATATCTAAAGCTTTTCCAAATTTGAAATATTTTCTATAAATGAAGCAGGGCAGGTCCTCACCGCCTACGAATGCTCCATACAAATTGTATGAGTTGTTCCTCCCGTCAACACCTAAAAACCTCAAGCCAATGGCGGCTTAGCTAAGGCTCTGACGTCTAGTTCGAGTACTGTGTCGAAAGCTGCTGCTCCTTCGACCAATGTTGCACAAGACAATTCCAATGAAGATATTCAATGTAAATTTGCATTTCCTTAAATTAAATAGTTGATGAAATTTTTTCCATGTTTGACCACTTATGAATAGTTTGTTTACACGTGTACAGGAAAATCGATATACATTGGAGGATTGCCAACCAACACAACAATAAGTGATTTCGACGCCATTGTCAGACAATTTGGATCAGTTCATAGTCGTTATGTTCAACTAAAAACTTATGAGGTATGTTTGTTTAACATTGTTGTTGGTTTTGTTAGTTTATATTTTTCTCAAACATTTTTCTTATCTATGATTAAGCATCTTGATGGAAAATTTTGAAAATGTAGGATAGATATTGATGTGGATTTGTGCATTTTCAGAATGCAATTTATGCTCAAACTGAAGTTCATGTAATTAATTCTATCTCGTTCTAGACTCATCACATTATTGTGAAGGGGAGAGAAGCCTACATAAGATTCAAAAGAATTAACAAAGGTACCTAGCTATATATGTATATGCTTGTGTCACTTTATTATATCATAATCTCAAGTGGTAAACTAGAAGAGAACTTGTGAATACCTCTGAAGAGTATTGAAATGGAAAAACCAAAGAAGGGACAGACAAAAGTGAAGTATAAGTGATGAATTTATAGTGACAGAAAGAAAAAATATTAAGGCGGTAATTCTTGAGAAGATTTTCTCCAATCCCAACTAGGATTATATGTGTCAGAGTGAAAAATCAAACACTAGTAAATTATTAAATATATTCCTTATATGTATATTGTAATTTTTTGAATACTTTTTAGTGACATTAGTAATTCATGAAAAAACTTATAGAGAGATTAAAATATTAAAATATATTTTTGCTTCAGATTTCATATATCCATCTTGAAGTTGAAATAATAAACATGATTAATAAGTAAACACTTATTCGAAATACTCCAATAATTATGTTGATAATATCAATGGACAAGCAACTTAGAAGCTGTAACGAGGCAGAATACATCGACAACTCTTTTTGTCAGTAAATTTCATTTAGATACTTTAATTATGACTTATTTTAATTAAGCACATGAACAAATGATAAAGTGTTTCTATTAGACACTTCTGACTCAAAATTTAGAAAAATTTATGCGCAAGTTCCCAAACGCCAATTATATAGATAAGTTAACTACTTCAAAAATGTCACATTCTTTAATTATACACATTAGCCTCAATAAGTCATAAAACCTCATGCATGTTCCAGTTTTGATGTGTGACACATTTTATGTGATTAACTTATCTACGTAATGAGCATTTGAGAACATGCACATAAGCTTTTCCAAAATTTGAGTCAGAAGTGTTTAATGTGAACACGTTATCATGTGTTCAGGTGCTCAATTAGGACACCCAATAGTTTAAGTGTCTAAATGAAAATAATTATAAGTTTAAGGGACTGCCGAGATAAACCGTCTTATAACAATTAGGTTACAATGAGCAAAGGATGGTAAAATGAATATGAAAATTATATTATGTATTTAAGGTAAATATTACTATTTTATTATTTAATGTTTTAGTGCCTATCGAAATTCCTAAGTTGCCACTGACGACAACTATGAAACTATATTTTATAAATAATTGTCTAAGATTTCTGTTAGCTAATAATATACGAATATAATTATGTTAAAAATATTGTTTTTATGCATAATTAGGGAATGAAGTTTCTTTAAGATATAAAATACTTTCATAGTATGATTTTCATATACAGTTGAACCTCGTTATAACGATGACAATTGTTCGAATTAATTATTTTAGCTTCTTTAAAAAGATATTGTTATAGAGAATATATAATATAATATAATAAAAATCGGTTATAAAGAAAATTTGGATATTATAGTGATATGTTGTAATAGAGAATGGTTGTTATAGAAAGGTCTAATTTTATCTCATAATTTAAGTGTTTAAGATTATACAATTATTGAAACCCTAATCATGATTTAGGCACAATTTTGAATACTATTTCCCCTTCTACCATTTCAGTTTTTTATGTTTGTTTAGTATTCAATATCTTTTTTAATTTATCAATTAAAAATTAAGCATTGATTTTTTTACAGATTTTGAATTTCTTCAGATATGCTTTAATTTCAAGAATCAACAAAATTGAATCTTCAACAAGTTTAGACAAATCAAGTAATTTGGAAATTCATGCAAAGAATTCAAAATAAAATTAAATAAATATGTAACTTACATCTTTTGATGATTTTGCGTGATCCACTTATAATTAAATTGATGGTCATTTCATACGTTTGGAAATACTTAAACCATTCGTAAAAAAGATGAACTTCTTCAATTGAATTTACAAAATCAAGCAAGATAAATCATCCAATCAATTTTCTCGCCACATCGGAAAAATGAAAATGTATGAAGAGATCACATTTGGATCTTCACTTAGTCGTTAACGTTCATCGAGTAGAGAAATATAGAAGGATGGCTTTAACAAAGTAACATATATCATTCAATCGATCTCTCATTATTGGAGAATCAACTTTCTCAGTTTATCAGATCAATGTAAATATATAGTGAGACAACGTCGAAGTCTTCACCTAGTCGCGAGCACTCATTGGGCGGACTGAGTTGGCAAAAAAATGCGAATAAGGAAAAAGTCAAAAAGGAAAATACACGTTATATATGATTGTAGAAAAAAAAAGGAAAATAAAGGAAAGTAAGAAATTATATTTTCTGACAAAGATCCCACCCAAGGCTTTGTTGTTGTTGAAAAGAGTATAAAACTATAAATTGGGGCCATACTACTGTACTTTTCGAATCAACTTGATTTTTTGCGTTTGATGAAGATATGATGAGTCTTTTTCAAAATATTAGTTTTACCTACATCAACTCATATTAATTTATCATAGTTAAATACTTAGTTAATAATTTTCATATTTATCATTCACCTTTTAACAAGCACATTAAAACAAAATAGTGATTAATAAATATATTTAGCTAATTATTATTTACTTGACCTTAAATGCAATACAAAGGCCTTCTATCACTAGTATACATATGCTCTGTAATATGAAATACGTTATCCAGGGATCGCAAGGTTCATACATCACCTGAAATCATTTCTCATTGGGTTCTCAACCATTTAGGCTCTCAATCTCAATACTTAGCCAATTTCGCTCTTGATCTCAATACTTAGTCCACATTCGACTATCTTCTGTATCACTCCATTCAGAACCGAACCATTTTCTATCAGACATCACAAATGTATCCTCAGGTGTAATATATATGAGATACCATATGAAAGCATGACTATGACATACACACAAGATAAGAAACAAGGATATAAAGAGAAAGCTCAACTTAATTCACTTTTTATTGTTAGACGAGCATTTTGTAGTGATGAGAACATATAATCAACACGTAAGAGATCAACATATTACATAAGTAATCAAGTAAGGGAATCATATCTCAAATAATCAATCAATTAGTCATTATCAATAATCAACTAACGCCTACATGCTTTGACGTTATGACCATAGACATAAATGACTCGAATACGATATAAATTCCCAAATCATAACATTCCTACCCGTACAAGTGCTCATCATCTTACAAGCAGGAGACCCCCTTAATTCCTCATTACTCCCTCATTATTAGTTCATTTTAACCAACCACACACTTTAAATAGAGTCAAGTAAGGTCTCAACTTGCCTTAATTTGAAATCAACAAGCTCACGAACCGACTTGTCCTTCCTCAACACCTCTAAATGATCCCAATATCGATCCGAGCGAATATTAAGTTTTCTGAAAGCTGTACCACATCTAAATTCACCAAACGAATCCAATCTAGTCAAGTCAAGTGTACTCTACATGTTTAGATGTGTTCAATGATACTTATATTACTATACTTTGGTTTAATTTTTTGCATTGACCGGTCAACCCAAAATTCCTTTTTCGCCTTCGTGTAATCTTCCTTGCATTCATAAAGAACAAAAATTCACACCAAAACCCAGTAATTTCGATAATAAAATGGGTATAATTCCCTCCTACGTTCTCGAAATTCAAGATTCTTTTTGCTATGATTTCGTAATCACGATGCAGATCTAGTGGTTCAATAAACATATAATTCAGAGCTCATTTGCTCAATATGGTACACTTAGTGTTTAAAGAAACGACGTTGAAACAACAAATACGAATGCGTCATAATGCAAATCCATCTGAAATTCATCGGAATCTAACCAAAACTTGCGGACAAGTCCAAAATCACCATATGAACTTGATCGAACTCTCGAAACCTCAAGACGTGGTCGTCTTGATCCGATATTGACTGTGACACTCTAATCCTTTAACTTAACTAATTTCTCAACCAATAGTCCTTTAAATTAACTTAATTTTTCTGAGGTCAAAAATGAACAATGATTGCTAGCATTGCATAGGAGCAATTTGAAATAACTGGTGCAATTTGTTTGGATTACAAGATTATTAATGAAACTAATTAGATCTATTGACCTTTTAAACAAAAAAAGCTAAAAACCAAATCTATTAGTTACTATTTGAGATTACAATAATATATCCAATGTAGTTCCACAGGTGGAGTCTAGGGAGTGTGGATGTACGCAGACCTTACCCGTATTTTTGTTGGGTATAGAGGCTATTTTCGTAGACCCTCGGCTCGAAAGAAAAAGCAGAGGGCAGCAACTAGCATGGTAAAATGCATGCTATCAAAAGTATGACAACAAAAGTGTTACGGACCGTCGAAAATGGATCGTACAATTTGTTGGTGAAAATGATGGATCACAATAACTTATATGGACCGTATAAATTTATATGGTCCGTCCCTTTTGATCGTAACATTCCCTCTAGCTTTTGGAAGTCACTGAAAAGTTGCACTTACGGACCTTACAAAGTTATATGATCCATACCCGAACCGTATAAAAAGTTACAAACAGTAAAAACCGGCTGTAAAATCCCCCGACGGACCAAACAATATATGTTGACACCTAACTTTTATCCTCTAATCATTTTATTTAATTATTCAGAATTTCTTAGTCACAAACGGAGTGAAATGTACTTTTCACAAAGCGAATATGATTTTATAAAATTATTTTGGGAGTATTTTATCATTTCATTTGACAAAATATCACTTGGTAAATAAATTGTATATCATGTCCTAATTTTACGTAATTTTAACCGATAATTGTAAATGTAATTGTTTTAAAAAGAACTCTCAATATTAAAGGGTTAATGTTCCGCTCCGTCAAACTCGGGAAATTGTCTAACTAAATAGGATAATATAATTACTTCTCAATTTCAAATTGTGTTTTTGTGATGACCCCAAATCACTAAGTTGTGCGGGCACCTACCTTTTCCACTTCGGTAGGAGAACCCTTCCCTTAATTAGTAATCCATCAACAAATAAGTAAATAAAGAAGAATAATTAGAAGTCTAACTCATGTCACAAATACTAAGTGCGGAAATATGTATACTAATACAACCCAATGATAGTTGTCTGAAATAGTACAAGAGCCACTAACAATACATGTCTGAATAGTACATAAGTCTCAAAATATAAGAATACTGTCTCAAGAACAAGATAAGACAAGTAGAGAGGAAGGAGTCTGCGGACAACGGATCCATCAACAATGCTCACCCTAGAAGACTCAGCAAGTAGCCTCGAGGGGTCGATGTAGAACGGGTCACGTACTCTGCACTTAAAAGAATGCAGCAAGGTCGTATCAGTACAAACACTATGTATTGGTAGATATCATAGGCCAACAACAGTTAGCTAACATATATATAAGAAAGAAACTAAAGAATAGACAAGCTCGTAATCAAGTACAAGTAATATCACAGTCCAAGAATAATTAGCCCAAGTGTACACAATCAAATCAGAATCCAAGTATATGAATGTAATGACGAGTAAATGTGCAATGCAATACAATGGCCAATGTAATCTCCGTACACACATGCTTTAGGAGGAATATCTCATCTTCCTAGCAGTCATGACCCATGGGGGACCCGCAAAGTCCATGTACCATTCACTCTGTATCACTCAGCCTAGAGATAACCCTTTCACCGAACACTCCGCTAGCCATTCCATATCACTCAGCATAGAATGGCTACGCAATCAATATGTAATAAGAATCACTATTGTTTCATTCACATTTATCACCATCACGCCAATCACATGTAGTATCAACATATCATGAAAATAATGATGAATGCAATGTAATGACAATATCAAGTGTATCATATGAATCCCAAACCGTTCCACACATGGACACATATCACAATATCAGTATCAAGTCCAATCCTTCTCTCTATCCATGATAATATCAAAATAAGTGAGAGACAACTATATCACATATACGTTATGGAAACTACGTACAAATCCAGTAACCACAAAAGGCAACAAGTTACATTCAATCAACAATAACAACCTAAGTAATCCATCCCAACTCCGTACCCAAAGGCATATATGCTTTCTCCTACAGAATTTAACTACTCATACGCTTTGCTAACCGAAGTCTAACCAGAAGGTAAGCCATAACCTACCTGAAATGCCGAGCGGGAGTCACAACGATCACACTTGAGCTTTTTACTTCCGAGGATCACGCTCGTACTCGAAGTCTAATATTATCAAAATCTAAGTTAGAGAATGAAACTAACAACACCTAAAATACTATGCTATTCCTTTGAATCCAACCCGATCAGGGGAGAAAGGGGAAATGGGCCCATAAGGGTAAAATTGTCATTTTAAAAGTGAAATATGAAATTCAACACTCTAGGAGTCCAATCCTTCTAACCAATTACTAAATTAACTCAAGACTAGGCCAATTTCACCAATTAATACAAAACCCTCAATTTGGGTATGAACCCTAATTTTCCAACCTTCAAATTCATCACAATAAATGAAGGATTCAAGCTTAATACTTACTATTAGAGGAATTTGTGCTTAGATTAACAAAACCCATCCATTAATTCTCACTTTCAAGATTTAAAAAATCAAACAAACCCTAACTAGGTTGAACTCATCTTTCCCAACTAGTTTCTAGATTGTTCCCATATTTAAATCCACTTAAGAAAGTTAAAGAAAGGTAAAAAAAAAAAAGGACAAGGAGGATTACCACAAGAAGATTCCACCCAAAATGCTTGAATTCGCCCTAATAGTGCTTTGGATAACTATTTTTGAAATGAGGAAGTGTAGGGTTTCAACAAACCATTTTTGAAATGAGGAAATGAGGAATTTGTGCTTAGATTAACCAATCCGAAATTTGATAATCACTCAAGACCTTCCTGACACAGACCACATATATACACATATGTAAAAACATGCTACAGACTCACTCATGGTCTTGAAATTTCTAGCGGAGGTGTATTTCTTCGGGTTAACGCCAACTGCCTAAACTAACTCTCCAACCAACCGAATCAATTATTCCACCAAGTCATAAATGACCCTCTGGACCTCTTGGAATCGACGGAATTCCGAAAAGGTATGTTTACACAAAAGTCAACTCTAGGTCAACACTTTCACTCTTTAAGGTTCTAATTTCTCAACTTCTACTATAATCATCTGATAACTCCGGGATTCAAGTCGATGAGGGTAAAGTAGTAAAAATAAATGCAACAATGGAACATGTCATTACAGTTTTAAATTAAAATACGTTTGCATGGTTATAAGTTCCTAATTTCCAATTAGTATCAAATTTGAGCTTAAAATGAAGCTTCTATTTTAGCTAGGTCATTTACGAAATTATTTGGTTATTTCCTAATTTAAAAGGTGACCACATATGCAAAATGTGATCACAATTGATTTGAATTCTTTTAAAATGAAAATATTTGGGCCTCATCTATCTAATTTGGTCGAGCCCAAGGCCGAAGGCCGAAGGCCAATGACTTGGCCCAACCCACCACTTATTCATAAAGAAATGGGGGGGGGGGGGGGGCAAAGAATAGACCACAAGGTTAATTCTTAGCATGTTAGTTTAGAACTTGCTTAACCTTGTATGAACTACTGAAACCATATTTTAAGATCTGTGATTACATGTCTATTATTGGATTAGCATGTGGTGGTTAACTATAATCCCATGTTTGATGCTTGTTACTGTTACTTTCAGCATGATCAGTTAGAAAGTATGTTCCTCATGTTAATTTAGGCTTGGTTAACTGTGTTAAGGTCATTTTGAACTAGATAAGTCTAAAGTGTTGGTTGTTTGATCATGTGTAAGTTGGCTTGAGTAGATAACATGCTAATATAGGTTGGTTTAGTTTAATATAAGTTGATTAAGTTAATTATTGTTCAAAATGATATTAGTTTTAAAACTGGCATTAGGTGATAAGCCTAATACATGACTGTGTGACTTATTTCAATTAGTAGGTATGTTTATTCATGTTAATATAGGATCGTTTAAGCTATAAATGAACTATTAAAGTTATGTTTGTTTGTCTAATGTGTATATCTATGTAGTAATGTCATGACCTAAATTACTATGTCGTGCGGGCACCTACCCTTTCCTATCTCGGTAGGCAAACTCTTCCCTTAATCATCAATTCAACACAATAGAGTAAATAAAGTGGAATAAATAGAAGTCTAATTCATATCATAAATATCAAGTGCGGAATACAGCACTACCCAAGGGATCTGGTTTAAATAGTACAAGAGCTTCTAAGTATACAACAGGAATAAAGTACAACCACAACCTGAATACAACTTTTGTTTAGAGTGAGAATCAAATAGAAAGTATAGATGAACTCTATGAGATCTTGAAAAGCTAATCGAACCTCACTCATAATCCTGCAACAGTTTTACACCCCGAAAAGGGTGTAGTAAGAGTAGTATCAGTACAAACACTATGTACTGGTAGGTATCATAGGCCGACAACAGTTAGCTAACATATATATAAGAAAGAAACTGAAGAATAGATATGCTCGCAATCAAGTACAAGCAATATCACAGTCCAAAAATAATCAACCCAAATATAGAATATCCAGTCAGAATCAAAGAGATACGAAAATGAGGTAGTTACTAAGCACACCTATATAAGACTTGTAGTAAGGTGAATTACCATAGATCTCAGTAGTCTACGGTCATAACCTAGGCGTAATGTCTAGTCCTCGAATCCATCAAAATTCTAAATAACAGATTAACAAGTAAACACCCTCTCAAATGAGGTAACAATTAAGGATCATGGCTAAACCACATCACACAATACAATGAAAACAACAACCATAATCAGAGATATGAGTGGATATAATATGAATGTGTATGTGATGTAATGCAATGCATTGGTCAATTTAACCTCCTATCGTACATACATGCTCCGGGCGGAATATATCATCGTCCTAGCAGTCATGACCCATAGGGGACCCGCAAAGTCCATGTACCAGGCACTCTGTATCATTCATCCTAGAGACAACTCTTCCCACCGAATACTCTGTTAGCCATCCCATATTATTCAGCATAGAATGACTACACAATCAATATGTAACAAGTATCACTGTTGTTTCTTCCTCATTTATCAATGTCACGCCAGTCACATATAGTATCAGTACATCATGGAAATGAGTATGAATGCAATACAATGATAATATCGAGTGTATCATATGAATATCTAATCGTGCACACATGGACACATATCACATCATCATTATCATATTAACTTATTTCCTCTATTCATGAACATGCTAAGATAAGTGAGATACAACTACATCATAAATATGAGATGTCATTACGTACAAGTCTAGTGACCACAATGAGGCAACAAGTCATAATCAGATAATAGTAACCAACCTAAGTAATCCGTCCCAACTCCGTACCTGAAGGCTTACATGCTTTCTCCAACAGAATCTAACTACACATATGCTTCACTAACTAAAGTCTAATCAGAAGGTAAGTTGTAACCTATCTGAAATGTCGAACAGGTGCCACGAACTATCCAACTCGAGCTTTCTTCTTCCGAAATGTCCCATAATAAGTGAGGTCTAACAATTATGAATTTACATTAACACAATATTCAAAGGATACCCATAATAGTCTATGAAGGATTTCGGGTAGAGACGTTAGTTAAAAAACTCATTCCCAACATTGAGGGGAGAAATAGTCATTTCATAGGAAAATTGGGTTCAATAATGTCAAAATATTATTCTAGGAAGTCATATGTACCCAATGGTACCCATATTGCTATCCTTTAATTTGAAATCCAAAAATGGACTAAAAATGTAACCCCGAGCTCATAAGAACAACACTGGAATTTAAGTATAAAATAATGTTACCCATAGTCTAGGTAGTAAGAATCTCAAAAATCTTAAAAATCCATACATAAATCGACCTTCAATTTGATAATTTACTTAAAAATCCATTTTCATGGCAAACCCCAAATTTTCAAGCTCAAGTCATGAATTCTATGATGAAACTCCGTAATAATCAAAGGCAGAATGATAAAAGGAATGTTAGAAACCTACATTCACAAAGAAACATGAAGAACGTTCATGAAATCACCCAATTCTGAGCTCCCAAAATTGAAATATGAACAATAAATATGAAATAGGGTTTTATTCTGCCCAGCCACCTTCTTCATCGCGATCGCAGTTCAAATCATGCGACCACGGGACCCCAGAAAATAGACCTTCACAATCGTGGCCCAAGGCGACACGATCGCGCTGACCAATACGACTAAAGCTCGCGATCGCAGTCTGCACCACACGATTGCGATGAACAACATCAACAAATACATACTAGATTTTTTTGGTGTATCCCAAACTTAGAAATGACCCTCGGAACTCATCCGGAATCTCCCGGATACAAACCAAATGTGCATTTTGATCATAAAACGTACTCCAGAGCTGCTCGAATTGACGAAACATCCAACTCCAAACCACCGCAAAGGCTAGTTTCTCGCCCAACCACCTTAATCACATATGAACCTCTCAGGAACCAAAATGATGACTCCACTAAGTCATAAATCACATCCCGGACCTAACAAAAATAACAAACTTTAAATTCGGGTCTTATTTCTTCTGTGACCATCTTTTCACCATAAGTAGGCATATGTAATTCTAAAACCGATTTAATTTTCAATATCCAACCAAACAAACTCTAAAAATAGCTCCGTCAATTTCTACATGCCATAAAAAAACCCCTATGAAGCTTCACTGTTCCGTGGGATTGGCTTTGGGCCTTTCCTGCGCAACTGAGGTGGAAGGCGAAGAAGGCCTCATAATATTTCAAATATAATAGAATCTTCATATTGCCAATCAGAGCATGTTTTCCAAAGCAAACAATTTACCCAAATAAATGAATGATAGGAATTCCATGGTGAAACATTCTCCCAAAGTGAACCAACTGACATCTATTTGACTTCAAATTTTGCAAGCAGGTCAAAATAATTACTATGGAGGTTGGAACTTGGGTGTGGGTCTTTTCTCGAAATGGAATGACTTTACTTTTTATATTTTTATTTATCGTGAATAGGGGAATCATTATACAGTATGCCCGATCGGCGTATTTTTTTGTTTTACGCCCCGTAACTCTTCCTCAGCCAAGCTTGGGCAGAATAGCAGAGCAAGTATTAGTAGTATAACAAAAAAACTTTCCTCGTCTTTGATATCTTTGCTCGCGGAAATTGTGAGACGATACGCCTAAAAGAGAACCGGTTCTCAAAACGACCGATCGAGTCATTACATCTAATACAAATTAAATATTTATCCTCGAACGATAAAGAATAGTACGAACACTGATGACAACCAATGAATCTCTATTATAAACCTCATGAAAGCCTCCACGGGCAAGAAATACGTTGATAACACTTCTTGTTAACATTATCAGTCACAACTTCCTATAACTTAACTCAATAACTCAAATCTCGATTCCTTCATAACCGAAATTACTTTCACAACAGATCCTCGAATGTAAGAAATGACTAAGCTCAATTTCCCTGATTTAATCACCACCATACCTCTTCATGCGTCCGATTGAATCCGCAATCATTACCATAATCACTATTATCCTTTAGTTGTAGCCACAACCAAAATTCAACATGTCACTGATAAGATAGTCTGATTCTACTAGCCTTCCTTCTCAACTATCAAGGCCATCATTGCACAAAATCCCCTAGAATCATATACACCCACGTCATAAGTCCAATTTTCCTCGAATCTCCCAATCACCATACTATAAGAATACCTATTGATTACTTTTCCATTCCAGATCCATAGAAAATTAACTGATCACTTTACAGACTCCCCATAGCTATTTCTACCTCCCCAATATAATGCCAAATACTCGTGTAGACCATTAGAACTGTCTGAATCATTACCAATCGAGAAATACCATGAATCCTACTTGCAAATTCCAATAAGAACTGGTAACAATGTTATACCTCCATTTTGAATTGAAATCCATCGAGCCTCTGTCGGTGGTTTACTAGAACACTACAAGTCCTACAGGCAATATAAACAAAGGCCACCCATCCCAAAAATGAACAAATCTGACTCAGAAAAAAAATGCTAAATCTCTAAATCATTGATTATCATCTGAACTGATTCCATACATAACTGATAGTCTTCCCATAAGTATGCAGTGACCTATTCCGTCACTCTTCTCATGAGTAATCAATCATATGCCATCACCCACCACTCCAAAAGCTAGATTCCATCCAAGTCATCAACTCAGTACTAAAGATTTGTACCTTTGATTGTAACCTTTATGTTTCTCAACTTTCATACGATATGTAAGTCTTATCGAACCCTATGAACTCTAAATACTTCAAATCCTCTTTTTAATTTCTCATAACTTGCCAACAATTTCAAACATTTCGATGCAAAGCCTGCGACCTCATTTACTACACCTCTACCCATCGAGTCTCTAATAGTAAGACCTCACTATCCTTTATCAATCCAAAAGGCATCAATTCCCGCAACCCTCTTGCGTTACCAAAATCCCAACGCATCTACTATATGATCCATGCACCTTTACTTGTGCAATTACCTCCAAGTCTTTACTACCTGAGATACTCACCCCATGCTATTAATCAACTACTCGTCAACACAGTCTACCACCACGATCACAACCTCTCCTTACCTTCAAACTGAAGAGATTCTCAAGATTCCACCTTATTAACCCACTCTAGACCATTCATTCAAGAACGCCATGAGATTACCCATTTGGATACAATGCCAACTGCCAATTCATAAATCTTATCACATCTGTCACCCGAAATTCACTTCTCACCAGTCGCCAATCACAAATCCCATGGAACATTTAACATAACACTTAGTTAATTACCGTAGACCAACTCCTTCGAGTGTACTAGAAATTTTACCCCATTTGAAAGAAACACCACCATAATTCACGTCCGGCTCAAGAATTTCCATTGCTTTGAAACCAAATTCTCCCTTTTCTCATTCCAAATTATCTTAATTTCTCGATTCACACCTTTTGGTCAAACTATAACCACCACTAATGATCGACCACTACTTAAAAGTGCTAACATTCTCATATTGTTCCGTTGAAGTACCCTTGCCAAAAATCCTTAACTTAAATAATCCTTCTTCTATGTTGGTTCATACATTCAGTGACCTGATTATCTATCTCTGAAAAGATCTTCACCATTAGTACTAGTCAAATTGCCATAATTCCATTATCGTAAATAACCCCATCAACCAACATCCTATTCAATAGTCCTTAAATGATGCTCACCTGCGAAGAACTAACCCTTACCTTATGTTGTTGAACCATAACGATCCAACCAACCATGAAATTTTTCCCTGTCCTTCGGTCAACTCCAAAGCCATTGTACCAGTAATTATAGAACTCATCAAGCGTTAATCTTTACATACCCATGCCCACAAATCTTATCCAAAAACTAGATGCAACACCTGATAGTCCTTCAATATACCTCCACATTTGTCCAGCGCAAAGAGTTATTCCTATTAATTGATCACTAACTTTTATTTGCCTATAATGAGTCCAACATACCAATGCATATACGACTTTCACACTCACTCGATACTAAACAACTGTGAAATACTCACCAATCAACAATCTTTTAGTTTCAACAATCCCCTATCATCACTAACCTCGAAAATGCCATGTCAACCCACAACCACACTTTTTGGATGAAGAAACGCGACTGTCTATTCCACTAAGATTCACTAATTACAAGTAACACTACTATCTGATTCGATCAGAAAACCATTCCCTGGAAGATATCACAACCACTAATTCTATTCTGCCATCACAATATTGTCTAATTGAAGTCAAAGCAATATTTCATAGCCTATACGACATTCGCCTGCGTACACCTTGCAACTTATCCTAATAAACACGTTAGATACCAATTGTTCCCTTTCTATAGCAGAGATTGATATAGCTAAGTCCTCTTTCTTACACCTCTATCCCATTAACACAAAGCACTCTTACCAACATACCCTAAGAAATCTTATTACACGCGGTCACTATACTTTTTCCACAGTCAAAGATCCTTACCGAATTTACAATCATCCATGTACATTGACACCCAATACCCTACCACTGAGGAATCATAGACTTGTCATGGTACACCCATGCCACACGAACTATTGTAATGCCTTGACGATGTGGTAACCTTTCCTAAAACAAGTCATACCATCGAATAAATCACTCTCGTTAAGCCATAAATGCACTATTATGACTTTCAAGCAATCCAACACTGAAAACATAGAGACCATGTGACCCTCTGTACTATCTCTACCATTTCTCAAGAAAACCCCCACAATAATGAGTCTAACCGCTACCCCACACAACTGAATCCTCAAGCCATCACTAAAAACTGAACTTGGTCACGCGTCCGAATCAGGATGATGCATCTCGTGCCCTACCACAACACTTCCAAACAAATCGTTCGCATAAGAATTTAAGGACGAGTTCCACCTTCCGTGGGTGATTAAGATAAGAAAATTCAGATATCAATTGGAGTTGACTAGACACCAATTTGAATGAAGTAGCATGAAAGAATAAAAGAATTCGAAGTTTTCTAAATGTCCTATAGCCTCTCAATTATAAGTGTGGCGCGCAACACACTCATAAGTAGGACTTTACTATACATTGCTCTTGTACTTATAGACCGGGTAACCTAGGGCTCTGATACCAATTTGTCACAGCCCAAATTACTATGTCATGCGGGCACCTACCTTTTCCCACCTCAGTAGGCGAACCCTTCCATTAATCGTCAATTCAACACAATACAGTAAATAAAGTGGAATAAATAGAAGTTTAATTCATATCATAAATATCATGAGCGGAATATAATGCTACCTAAGAAAGCTAGTCTGAATAGTACAAGAGCTTCTAAGTATACAACAGGAACAAAGTACAACCACCACCTGAATACAACTTCTGTTTAGAGTGAGATTCAAACAAAAAGTATAGATGAACTCCATGAGATCCTGGAAAGCTACTCGAAGCTCACTCATAATCTTGCAAAAATTCTACACCCCGAAAAGGGTATAGCAAAAGTAGTATCAGTATAAACACTATGTACGGGTAGGCATCATAGGCCGATAACAGTTAGCTAACATATACATAAGTAAGAAACTGAAGAATATACATGCTCGTAATCAAGTACAAGTAATACCATAGTCCAAAAATAATCAGCCCAAATATAGATTATCCAGTCAGAATCCAAGAGATATGATAATGAGGTAGTTACTAAGCACACCCATATAAGACTTGTAGTAAGGTAAATTACCCTAGATCTCAGTAGTCTACGATCATAGCCTAGAAGGAATCTCTAGTCCTCGAATCCATCAAACTTATAAATAAAGGATTAACAAGTAAACACCATCTTAAATGAGGTAATAATTAAGGAATCAAGGTTGAACCACATCACACAATACAATGAAAACAACAACCAGAATAAGAGATATGAGTGGATATAATATGAATGTGTATGTGATACGATGCAATGTAATGCATTGGCCAATGTAACCTCCTGTCATACATACATGCTTTGAGTGGAATACATCATCGTCCTAATAGTTATGATCCATAGAGGGCCCGTGAAGTCCATATACTAGTAGCTCCGTATCACTAAGCCTAGAGACGACTCTTTCCACCGAACACCCTGCTAGCCATCCCGTATCACTCATCATAGAATGTCTATGCAATTAATATGTAACAAGTATCACTGTTGTTTGTTTCTCATTTATCACCGTCACGCCAGTCACAAATAGTATCAGTATATTATGAAAATGAGTATAAATGTAATGCAATAAAAATATCGAGTGTATCATATGAATCTCCAACCATGCCACACATGGACACATATCACATCATCAGTATCATATTAACTCTTTTTCTCTATTCATGAACATGCCAAGATAAGTGAGATACAACTACATCATAAACACAAGATGGCATTATAGACAAGTCCAGTAACCACAAAGAGTCAACAAGTCACAATCGGTAATAGTAACCAACCTAAGTAATCCATCCCAACTCTGTACCCGAAGGCTTACATTCTTTATCCAACAGAATCTAACTACATATACACTTCGCTAACCGAAGTCTAACCAGAAGATAAGTCGTAACCTACCTGGAAGGCCGAACAAGCGGCACGAACTATCCAACTCGAGCTTTTTTCTTCCTAAACATCCCAAAATAAATGAGGTCTAAAATTATGAATTTACATTAACACAAGATTCAAAGGATACCCATAATAGTCTATGAAGGATTTCGGGTAGAAAAGTTAGTTCAAAAACTCATTCCCAACCTCGAGGGGTTAAATATTTATTTCATAGGAAAATCGGGGTCAATAAGGTCAAAATAAATTAGGAAGTCATACGAACCCAATGATACCCATATTTCTATCCTTTGATTTGAAATTCAAAAACGGACCCAAAAAGGTAACCCCGAGCCCACAAGGGCAAAACTAGAATTTAAGTATAAAATAATATTACCCATAGTCTAGGTAGCAAGAATCTCGATAATTGTAGAAATACATACATAAATCTACCTTCAATTTGATAATTTAGTTAAAAACCCATTTTCATGGCAAACCTCAAAATTTCAAGTTCAAGTCATGAATTCTATGATGGAACTCCATAATAATCAAAGGTATAATGATAAAAGGAAAGTTAGAAACTTACCCATGCGAAGAAACATGAAGAACGTCCATGAAATCACCCAATTCCGAGATCCAAAAATTAAAATATGAACAATGAAACACGAATATGGGGTTTTTATTCTGCCCAACCACCTTCTTCATCGCGATCGTGGAACAAATCACGCGCCCTAGGAAAAATGGACCTTTGTGATCGTGGCCCAAGGCAGCGCGACCGCGTTGACCAATACGACTGAGGCTCGCGATCACGGTTTGCACCACGCGATCGCGATGAGCAACATTAGCAGATGTACACCAAATATTTCTAGTGTGTCCCAAACTCATAAACAACCCTTAGAACTCATCCAGAACCTCCTGGATACAAACTAAATGTGCATTTTGATCATAAAACACGCTCCGGAGCAGCTCAATTTGACAAAACACCAAAATTAATACATTTTGACCCGATGTTGACTTTGGTCAACTCTAAACCATCTCAAAAGCTAGTTTCTCGCCCAACCACCTTAATCACATTCGAACCTCTCGGGAACCAAACCAATGACTCCACTAAGTTATAAATCACATCCGAACCTAAAGAAAATAACAAACTTCAAATTTGGGTCTTATTTCTTTTTCGACCATCTTTTCACTATAAGTAGGCATATATAATTCTAAAACCGATTTAATTGTCATAAAACTAACTAAACAAACTCTAAAATTAGCTCTGTCAATTTATACATGCCATAAATAATATTTCAAATCTAACGAAATCTTCAAATCGCTAATCAAAGCACGTTTTCCCAAATAAATAAATGCCAGGAATTCCATAGTGAAACCTTCTCCTAAAGTGAACCAAATGACATCCGTTTGACTTCAAATTTTACAAAAATATCAAAATAATTACTACGGGTCTTCTGCAATAGACGATACACCAAAAAATAGAATTTGTTCTCAAAATGAATGATTGGGTCGTTACAAGTAACCATGTTTAGGATGTCTTCTCACATGTTCTTCATGACTTTTCCCACCTATTTGTTCTGTCATTATGATGTGCTACGTATCTCATGAACCAGTGTTTTTTTTGTTCGTACGTGCCTACGTTGAATGAATGCTAAACCCATTTTTGTTATCCATCAAAGCTGTTGTGAGCGCTCATTTGGGATTGTTAGCACTTGTTTATGAATGCCATATCATTGTTGTCCATCTTTAAGCTCACACACCTAGTTTAATGCATGTGTAGGTTATGAACAAGGCTTAGAATCAGTATGCTAATTATTAAATGTCATTAACAATTTCAAAATAGTAAATTTAGGTTGGTTTCTAGCATGGTAGTGTAAAAGTTAATCCATGAAGTTCTGTGTGTTGCGGTTTGTTGCTCAAGTCCAATTATTAGTGTCTATGCCTATGGCTGCTTTCATATAGGTCAAGTTATAATGTAAGTATGCTTTGGATAACTGAAAATGGATTGACAACTTGCCTACTGGTGTACGCTTATAAGCATGACATTATCTGTAAATTTTATACCTAATTAATAGCCTTGTGTGGCTAGAATTATGAGTAATACTCCTGTGTCATTTCTGCTACTAAGTTAAGAGCTAGATGGACATGATAATAGTGCCATAATCTTATTTTAAAAGAGCCTTAGGCCTGGATGTGTCCTTTGTTGATGAGTTTAGGTTCTTTTGTTAACTCTGGTTGGTATCTGGTTACTGATTGGCAATATCCTTCCTCTTTTTGTGATTGCTTAAAATATGTGTTGATATATAGCTGATATACCACTTATATGTCAGATATACTCAATATATAAGGGGGTTAAGAGTATATATCTTATGTATATCACCTGTAATGACACTATGAAAGTTAATGGGCCTAGCCTATTTTGTGTTGACTCTATTAGTATTTCATTCTTGCAATTTGTGTAGCTGGGCCTAGCCTGTTTTGTGTTGACTCTATTAGTATTTCATTCTTGCAGACTCTTTCTTCCTTACTTTGCTGATTGACGGTTTGGGCCCATTGAGTGTCTTACTTAATTTATTCTAATTATGGGCTATTAGTTTAGTTTAACCCCATCTGCATTAGAAAATTTTGGGTACGTGTAACTTGGGTATTTGTTTGTGCCCTTCCTTTTTCCTTTCCATTGCATCACACCGAGATGGGCCCTCACAGGGCCCATCACTTCATTCAGATGAGTTCAAGTGTTTGTAGATATTGCATACCTAGCCGACCCAATCAAATTGATTCTGATCAAGTATAATGAGAAAGGAAAGCTAATTTTTGCATGCAGACCCAACTATGAGTAAAAATAACTAATTGGTGGGCTTTGGTAGGCACACCAACCTAAACTCCCTCATTTTCATTTCTATTTATCGTATTGCATGTATATATATATATGTTTGCTGTAATAAAATTACTTTGATAATATTGAAACTTTTACTTATGGTTATGAATGTAGGATAGCCAAACGATACGTTGATCATTTAGCTAGATCGCCAAAATTAGATTTTCAAAACACCTTTTTAAGTCTGCAAATCTGAATAAAAGGACTATTTTGGACCAAAAAAATGAATTATGTTTGGATGTAAAATCTAAGAATAAAATTGATTTTAAAGTTGAGTATAAAACTGATTTTGAGTTTTAAATTCATGACTTGGGCTTTGGGATTCAACGGGTCTAAGTTTGATATTTCGAGAAGGACCCAAGCTGGGTCTGAGTGACATAACTTAAAACAAATGGACCGATGTGGATGTTTAAGGCATTAGGCTGAAAATTGATATTTTAAAGTTAAATTTGCGGGCTAAGCCTAAACACTCGATTTTTTACTTCAAATATTGTTTATCTTGGACTTGAGTTTGGTTTGAGTGTTTTAGAAAGTGGAAGATAATATTGACCTTGGGAAATATAACATGCAAAAAGGGAACAAAAACCATTTTAATGTTACTTTTATTTCAAAACCGAATTTATCATTTTAAATGAACTATACCATTTTCATGACTTAGGAAGGATTTTAAAAGATGCAAGTGTGAAATTAGTCAATATGGTTGGACTAAATGTGGAGTTCTACTCAAATTCATATTTGAGTATTCTTAGTCCTAAAATGAAATTGACTAAACTGCCCTGTGTATACCATTTTTGGCAGAAGTTTAGCTCTTTGTTTTAAAATAAAACCTTGCGTTTGAATGAATGAAATGTGAAGTTACTTTGCGAATTTTAAACATTAAAGCAATTTTAATCATTTTAAAGCATGCTATAGAACCGGTAGGTCAATCGTATTCTACGGATCCGGGTGTTAACACCTTCTAAAAAACCTTGGGATAGAACCAGAAAAAATGCATGAACCCTTTGAAATATCCACTCCAATTGGAGAGTCAGTTATAACTAGATGGGTATATAGGAGTTATCCAGTTAAAATATATCACCACATTACAATAGCCGATTTGGTAGAATTAGAAATGGAGACTTTGATCTAATCATAGGTATGGATTAGTTGTCTTCATGTTATACCGTAGTAGGTTGTAGAATCAAAATTGTCAGTTTCAAATTTTCTGGTGAACCAGTCATTGAATGGAAGGGTGATGCAGTAGCACCCATAGGTAGGTTTATTTCCTATCTAAAAGCCAGAAAAATGATATCCAGGGGGTATATTTACTATGTAGTTTGAGTTAGGGATGCATATACCTAGACCCCGACTCTTCAGTCTGTTACAGTTGTCAATGAGTTTCCAGAAGTCTTTCTTGAAGATCTTCCCAGAGTTCCTCCCGATAGAGAGATTGACTTTGGAATTGATTTACTTCCCGACACTAAGCCGATATATATTCCTCCATACAAAATGGCTCCAGCAGAGTTAAAAGAATTAAAAGTCCAGTTGAAAGATCTCATTGATAAGGGATTCATTAAACCAAGTGTCGGCATGGGATGAACCAGTCTTGTTTGTTCGAAAAAATGATGGGTCTCTACGTATGTGCATTGACTACCGACAGTTGAATAAGGTCACCATTAAGAACAAGTATCATCTTCCCAGAATCGATGACTTATTCGATCAAATTCATGATGTGCAGTGTTATTCCAAGATTGACCTTAGATCAGGGTACCATCAGCTTAAGGTTAAGGAAGTCAATATTCCAAAAACTGCCTTTAAGACTCGCTATGGTCATTTCAAATTTTTTGTCATGTTGTTCGGATTGATGAATGACCCAGCTGCTTTCGTGGATCTTATGACCACGGTCTTCAAGCCTTATCTTGACCTTTTCGTCATTTTCTTCATTGATGATATTCTAGTTTGTTCCCGTGGCGAGGCTGATCATGTAGAACATCTTAGAATAGTGTTACAGACACTTCAAGACCGCAAGCTCTATGCAAAATTTCCAAGTGTGAATTTTGGATAAAGTCAATGACATTCTTAGGCCATGTGAAAGTTGATTTTAAAAAAATAGATGTTGTAAAGAATTAGCCCAGACCCACCTCAGTCTCTGAGATAAGAAGTTTCTTGGGTCTAGCAGGTTAGTATAGGTACTTCGTAGAAGGCGTTTCCTCTATTTCAACTCTTTTAACTAGATTGCCTTAGAAGAAAGCTAAATTTCAGTGGTCAGATGCATGTGAGCATAGTTTTGAAGAATTGAAAATGAGACTGACTTTTACTCCAATGTTAACATTTCCATAGGGAACCGAGGGGTTCATTATATATTTGTGATGCTTCAGGAGTTAGTCTTGGGTGTGTTTAATGCAACATGATAAGGTTATAGCTTATGCATCCAGAAAGCTTAAGCCTTATGAAAAGAACTACTCGACCCATGACTTAGAATTGGTAGCCATGATTTTTGCGCTCAACATATGGCATCACTATTTTTATGGAGTTCACATTGACATTTTCACAGATCATAAGAGCCTTCAGTATATTTTCAAGCAGCGGGAGTTGAATCTTAGACATAGTAGATGGCTCGAACTGATAAAGGATTATGATGTGGATGTTCTCTATCATCTGGGGAAGCGCATGTGGTAGCCAATGCTCTCAGTCGGCGATCTATAGGAAGTTTAGCTCATGTTGAGGAAGGTAAGAGAACTATGATGAAGGAAATTCACTGGCTACCAGTCTAGGAGTTCGACTCATGGACTCCGAAGATGGTGGTGGTATTGTCTAGAACCAGTCTAAATCTTCCTTAGTAGCCGAAGTAAAGGAGAAATTGTTTAATGATCCCTACTTGATGCAGTTGAAAGAGAGGATTCACAAGCATAAGACTACGACTTTTGAATAAGGGGGAGATGACGGTACTTTGAGGTACCAAGGCAGGTTATGTGTTCCAGATGTGGATAAACTCAAAGAGCGAATCATGGCGGAAACACACAATTCTAGGTATTATATCCACCCAGGTTTTACAAATATGTATCATGATCTCAATGAGATTTATTGGTAGAACAATATAAAGAGGAATATGGCAGACTTGTACTCATGTCTGAATTATCAACAGGTAAAAGGCAAGCATTAGAGGCCTTGTAGGTAGGCTGAGAATATTGATATTCCCATTTCCAAATAGTAGATGATAAACATGGACTTCATAATTGGTATACCTCGCTCATCCCGAAGACACAATTCAATTTGGGTGATTGTGGACCGACTTACTAAATCATCTCATTTCTTGCCAGTCAAAACCATGGATTCAGTAGAGGATTATGCTAAGTTGTATATCCAAGAAATTGTTAGGCTTCATCAGACCCCAGTGTCCATTATTTTGGATCGTGGTGCTCAATTCACAGCACACTTTTGGAAGTCTTTTCAGAAAGAATTAGGTACCAAGGTAAACCTCAGCACAACGTTTCATCCTCAGACAGATGGCCAGGTATATCGTACTATTCAAACTCTTGAGGATATGTTGAGGGCATATGTTCTAACTTTTAAAGATAATTAGAATGATCATTTTCCTCTCATTGCTTATAATAATAGTTACCACGCTAGTATCTAGGTGGCACCGTTCGAAGCTCTGTATGGGCGAAGGTGTAGATCGCCAATTGGTTGGTTCGAAGTTGGTGAAGTATAATTGTTAGGACCATACTTAGTCCATCAGGCTATGAAAAATGTTAAATTTATTCAGGAGTATTTGAAAATAGCTTAGAATCACCAGAAGTTCTATTCGGATGTGAGGCGTAAAGACTGGGAGTTTCCGGTTAATGATTGGTTGTTTCTGAAAGTTTCACCTATGAAATGTGTCATGAGGTTTGGAAAGAAATGGAAGCTTAGTTCCAGATATATCAGACCATACAGGATTCTGAGAAGAATTGGCCAAGTGGCTTACAAGATTGAATTGCCATAAGACTTAATTGTTGTGCATCCAGTATTTCATCTATCCATGTTGAGAAAATGTATGGAAGACCAATCGTTGGTTATCGCTACTGAATCCATTATAGTTAAGGATGGCTTGACCTATGTAGAGGTCAATATGGCTATTCTAGATCATCAGATTCGCAAGTTGAGAACTAAGGAAGTCGTCTCAGTGAAAGTGGTACGGAGAAGTTAGAAAGTTGAGGAGGTTACATGGGAAGCCGAATAGGACATGGAGTCCAGATATTCGCACTTATTTGAATAGCAAGCAGGAAGAAAACAAGATAAATACATTCAGTATTTATGTCATGTCCGTTGCGTATCCATGTATCATGTTTTATGCTCATGTATTCAGTACTCATGTCTCATGTACCCATGTTCATGTTTTTATGTAATCATGTCAGTTTAGTCCCCATGTTTTATGTCATGCTTCTTCATTTTATTGTACTCATGCATTGGCTAGTCTTATTCTTAACCATGACACATCATTCAAGGATGAATCATCCGAAAGAAAAGATATTGTAACACCTCATAACTCCAAACTAAGTCTTGTTCATGATTAAGGAGTGTAGAAAATCAAGGCGGGGAGTTAAAGTTGAAAAACCAATTTTAGTTCTGAAATCCCAGTTTTACGCCTAAAATAGTCGGATCGTCAAAATGGATCGTACAATTTGTTGGTGAAAATGACGAATCACAGTAACTTATACGGACCATATTATACGGCCCATCCTTTTTTATAGTAACATTCCCTCCAGCTTTTGGAAGTCACTTGAAAGTTGCACTTGGGTGACTGTCCATTTATATGGACCGTACAAAATTATACGATCCATACCCGGACCATATAAAGTTATGGATCATACAAATCAGTCGTAAAATCCCCCGACAGACCAAACAGTATAAATACACAACTTAGCTCTAAAAATTGGTTTTTCTTATTTTCCCAAGCCCTAGAACAAAGTTCGTCTCTTCCCCACCTTTTCCTACATCGAGGTAAGACTTTATCATGCAATTCTAAGAGATTCTAACATCATCCTCATGAATTCTAAGTAAATTTCATTGTTCTTAACCTAGGGTTTTTAAGATAAACTCATCCCAAGGATTCAAGGTTCAAGCTTTGGGTTTCCTCTCCAAAGTTCAGATTTTTAATACAAGTATAAGAGAAAATAAGGTATGTAGGGATTATATCTACGTGTGGGAACATCATTGTTCTTCCCCACACCATGATTATCCATGAAACCATGAATTTCCATAACCTAGGATTTTGCTCAAGTTCATAATGACCCTATATACATGTACAATTATATTTCATGTTATATCTTGTCTTCGTTAATTGTATTCATGATACGTCATTATGGCTGTTATGAAACTGCCTATAATCCATGAACACATGTTTTAAAATCCATGAGTTCGTAAATATCAAGTCATGAATTATTGTTACTAAATCTATGAAGTTATATATGTTTTTCATGATTTATACAAGTTATATTATGTATATATTCACATGCTAACTTATAATTACAAACTATGTTTTACAAGTTGTTTTCATGAAGTTCATGGGCTTACCAGCCAACTATATTCATGTTTTGAGAGTTGCACGGATTACCAAGAAGGCTCAGACAACCTAAAACTATGTATGCTAACGTAGGATAAGAATCGCTCCGCCAAGAGGACGATACCTTTATGTTACCTCTTTGTGGGATTATTGGATCCATCATCTCATGTTCATGCCTCGTACTCCGGTAAGATATGAGATGGCTTAGCTGATTGGGCAGAGATCAGATTCCACGTTCACGCATGGTGGTTACATGTCGGTTATACTAATACTCTCCCCATAGATATACAAATATACGATTATACATATTTTATGCATGTTATCATATTCATCTCAAATTATATCCATGTTCATGTTCAATTTTAGTTTCATGTTCCTATTATTTTATGTGCATGTTTATTTTTCCAGTTGCTTTACATATAGTACAATTCAAATGTACTAACATCCTTTTTCCCGGGGCCTGTACTTCAAGGTGCAGGTACTAAGTTTCAGGACGACGAATCTTCTTATTAGGATTTGCCTCAGTGTCAGCCATTGGTGAGCCTCATTTAATTCGGGGTGTGAGTCACTTATTTTACATGTCATGTTTTATAGTAGAGGTATATCGAGGTCTTGTCTTGATAAACAGTTTTGCAGTCAGACTCATATTTCAAAGGTTTCATAGACTAGACTAGTTAGCATGTCATGTAAGCATTATTTTCAGACTTATCATATTTTATTCAGATATTTCTCCTATTACATTTCAGTATTATGGTTTACATGTTTTAAACCATTATTAGCACATGTTTTTATGCCCATGTTGATTAGAAAGCCATATGGCTAGCTCGGTAACATATAGTCAGGCACCGAGTATCGTATTTCACCCAGGGCATGGTTCAGGGCGTTACATAAAGTAATACATATTGGGGAACAGAAACTACTCGATTCCTACATAAATACTACTAATACGAAAATCATTCGAAAACCAGCCAGACACCTACTAACCTTCTAGCATAATCCTCGACCTCCACACCTTTCTATCTAGGATCATGTCCTCATAAGCTGAAGTTGTGCCATATTTTATCTAATCACCTCCCCCAGTTCTTTTTCGGCCTACCTATACCTCTTCTAACTCCTGTTATAGCCAACCTCCTTACAGGTGCATCCACATACCTCCTCTTCACATGTCTAAGCCATCTTAGTCTCGCTTCTCTCATCTTGTCCGCCATGAGGGCAACTTCCACCTTGCCCCATATAACTTCATTCCTTACCATATCCCTCCTAGTATGCCTACACATCCATCTGAGCATCCTCTTCTCTGTTACATCCATTTTCTGAACCTTGGCGTTCTTGACTGTCTAACACCCTGCCCCGTACAACAAGGTCGGTTTAACCACCACTCTGTAAAATTTACCTTTAAGTCTTGGCGGCACATTCTTATCGCACAATACCCCAGATACGAGCCTCCATTTGACCTACTTCATCCCAATACGATGAGTAACATCATCATCAGTCTCTCCATCTCCTTGTATTATAGACCTAAGATACTTGGAACCCTTTTCTTTGGTAGAACTTGTCCATCGATCTTCACTTCCACCTCTATCTCTTGCGTCACTCCAGTGAACTTGCACTCTAGATACTCTATCTTAGTCCTGCTTAACCAGAACCCTTGAGACTCTAGGGTCTCTAGCCAAACTTCTAGCCTATTGTTAACTCCATTGCGCGTCTCGTTGATATGTACTATGTCATTTGTGAATAACATACACCATAACACCTCTCATTGAATATGTTATATCAATTCATCCATCACTTAGGAGAATAGGAATGAGCTAAGGGCTGATACCTGGTGTAGCCTCATAATGACTGGGAAGTGGTCTGAGTCACCCCCCACTATTCTAACCAGGGTCTTGTCTCTATCGTACATATCCTTGATTTCCCTTATGTAAAATCCATAGGTACACCTTTAGACTCCAAACACCTCAAAAGGACCTCTTTTGGGACTTTATCTTATGACTTTTCCAAGTCAATGAACATCATGTATAGGTGCGTCTTCCTATCCCTATACTGCTCCAACAATCTCCTTACAAGATGAATGACTTCTATAGTCGATTGCCTCGGCATGAATCCAAATTGGTTCTCGGTGATAGACACACCCCTCCCGATCCTCATTTCGACCACTCTCTCCCAGTTGTTGCAACTTTGGTTATCATCCTTATTCTTGCACAATGTAACCATGATACTCCACCTCTATTCTCATTATCAACATGAAACCCCCCAAAATTTGTGAAAACTATCAAAACTTCCTCAACCCTTATACAATCTTACAAAATGAGCAAACCATAATTCGTAAACAACGTATAGGAATATCCCAAGGGGTCGCATTAATAAATCGCATATCCCCATATTCTTTTTGTAATTAAATGCTCAATTACATGCTATTACAAACTTTCAACTACACAATTTTATATAGATTAACCAATAAATCAATAATAGTAGTAACTAGCTATTCTTTAATATAGTCCTCTCACATTGTACAAACAATCTCTTCATGTTGATCATTGATTTTTTTTTTTGCAAAATTTAAAAAATTTTGGGTTTCCTTTTGCAAAATATGAACTTATAGGTCAAGTTTTATATATTTTTTTAAAAATTAAAATCATAATTTAGAATTTGAAATCCTACTTTCTGAAGAATTTATTTATAATTCATTAGGGTGGTATATAAAGATCTTTTAAAAGATAAAAATGGATTATAAAAAAAGCTTATTATTGGTATGGAATGTAAGAAACTAAAACAATGTTATATTGCGTTACCTGATATTTCATAGGATATATAGCGTATTTTTTTAATTTTTTTTGCAGTATTTAGAATTTGAAATCCTATTTTTGGAGAATTTATTTATAATTCATTAGGGTGGTATATAAAGATCTTTTAAAAGATAAAAATGGATTATAAGAAAAAGCTTATTATGGTATTGAATGTAAGAAAATAAATCAGTGTTATATTGTGTTACCTGTAGTTCATAGGATTTATAGTGTAATTTTAAAAAAAAAAACAATTGTAGATATTATAGAGAAATGACAATTGCATTTTCCCATTTTTTTAAATCAAGTCGTTCCTAATAACTTTTGGAGAAGGTATAGCATTGCAATTAAAGTGCCAAATACCTTCTGGGTTGATATCCTATGTGCTAAATATGTATTCAGGAGTACTACCCCTTGCGTCAATTGTTGGAAATTTACTAATGTGAAATTAAGTTTATTCCATTATTTATGACTCGAACAATTGGGGCCCCGCACGTCGGAAATATCGTTTCCACACACGTGCAATCTTAGTGCCAAGTATCGTAAATTTCGTTAATGAAAGAGATATTGGTACATAAGTGAAATGTTTGAGACATAGAATGATGGATGGTTATTTGCTAAATGACAAGTTTTCCACGTTAGTAAACGAAGTAAGGATTGTGCGAAGTGTAAGATGGTACGGGTCGGAAAAGGGCCACGACGCCTTTTGAACTGGGCCGCACCCCCTAGCAGAGGCGCGGCGCCTGACTGGCAGTACGCATCGTCGGTTTTTCTGGATGAATTAGCACTGCGGCGCTAATGTGGCAGAGCCGCGACGCTTCATTGACAATGACTGCTCGACGGAATCCCAAAAGGTTTGGCTGTTGAGAGGGTTTCAATGGCATTGAATTCACTTAATAATGGCCATTACTTGGGGGTTAAATGTCATCCATTACATGGCAATTGATTGCCATTGTGGGGCACTTGAAAAGGCCATTTTGCACACCTACAAATTGAAGCCTTGGCTCAATTTTATAGATGAAGAGATGAACATATGAACAGAAAACAAGTTCACAACACCACAAAGAGATCATATTTTCCTGATAGCAATTCTTCTCTTAGCAATCTTCATTATTCGTATTTTTCGCTGAGATCATTTGTGTAGGCTTTGCACACTTGATAGTTTGTTGTTTCATCTTGGGAGACTATTGTCCACTAAAGCCTATATACGGGGGCAATCTTGTCTTAAAGACAGAGTGTCATCTCTAGACTCAGCCAGTGGTGTTGTGGTTTATCTAATCGGTTGCTAAGTGTTTCAGGTGTTAACTTAACAGACGAAGGACTATAACCATTCGTATTCTCAGCGGATCTACAAGCCACAAGAGTAGCAGTTCATGTTCTTGTATTTTTGAATACAAGTTCTATATTTGAAGTTTCCTTCAAGATCAAGATATTGACAACTTGTTGTTGTTTATCCTTTCGATCACGGTAATAGATATTTACTATTCCCGTTGTTGCTTTACATATTCCAAAATTTTTAAGACAAGATTGTATTAGTGATTCGAAAGATGTTGGTCGACAAGTGTGTGACCAAATCTGGATGTGGTTTTCTTCTTGACAACCGTGCTTTCAAATCTGGTCCTAGTTTTGGTTCTCTTTTTTACGACAGTTACAAATCTGTTTCCGTCAAAGGAGGGATCTCTGGATCTGATGTTGAGCTTCAAGACACTGTTGATAGTCATGCTAGTACGTCTAAAGATCAAGGACGAGTTGGTGTCACCGCTCCCGATGGTGGTGGAAACAAGCGCCCACGAGAGGTTGAGGATGTCAACTGGGACAAGAGGAGAAGGTTGAAGATGATGTTCTATCATATCGCAAAAATCCTATATATATCCCAAACAGAGGATTCGAATTATGGTAAGTATGATTTGGACACTCAGTCTAACTGAAGTGGGCCAGAATCCAAAAGGTCTAAGTTAATCCTTCCTTATCAATAAAATGTTTAGTTAATATCTGAATAAAAGTGTGTAAAGCAAGGCTGGGAATATGAAAGTGTTTTCATTCAAAACTTATATTCCCTACACTCTAAAATCAGATATTGAATCTCTTTCCTTCCCGGTTAAAGATTGGACTATTGTAAACAAAACATAAAAGATCCGTTCTTTTAAGTATAATTATAACAAGTGTGTAAAGTATGTTCGCACATACGAAGGGTAGAGATCCACTGACTGTGCGAAAATTGTTACCACTCTTAAGTAAGCGCCAGGATTTCCCTGGGAACCAATCACAAGGGAAGAAGACTAAAAGATAATGATTTATCTTAATACGTTGAACCTGTCACACTATCTGACAGAAGATCATTTGCATGATAGGATAATATTTGACACTCAGCCGTACAAAGCCTACAGGCGACTGGATGGGCCATAATTTATTTGATAGGATGATATTGGACACTCAGTCGTACAAAGCCTACAGGCGACTGGATAGACCAGAATTTATTTAATAAGGATGATACTGGACACTCAGTCGTACAAAGCCTATGGGTGACTGTAATGGGGCCAGAATTCATTTGACAGAAAAATAATGGACACCTAGTGAGGTGGGCCAGAAGTTTCCAGGTCTTAAATGATCTGAAGGCCTAAGGAAAGGCAGAAAAAAAATTGGACACTCAGTCTGCCAAAGCAACTAGAGTAGGCCAGAGTGGGCCAGAGTGTCCAGATCACATATGATCCGGTTACGCCAAAACCACGGAAAATAGGTTGTTCATGTGAAGCAACGCCACCTCTAAAGTAAAAGGGGTTGGAGAGGCTGTCCTCAATAGGACTTCAGGGAATGGGATCACTCTAAAATGAGGTGATACATGTCCCAAACTTGGTTTAAGGGACGATGTTGGTCAAGCTGGTTTGAGACTAGTCCAACAGGTCTGTAATAACTAAGAATGGTACAGTATGTCTGTAGTTAAATGAATGATATATTTGTAATCCGTGCATCTATGCCATCATAGATTAAGACACGTTAAATAGAAAATTATTCAAAGCTAACAAAGTTGAGATTGTTGCCTTCTGTCGACATAAACCCTCAAAATAAATGTGAGGTAGGCGAAAAGGCAAAATCACCTTTCCATTCCATCAAAGAAATATCGAAAGAAGCATCGCTCCTCTAGAACTTAGTCACACCTACATGAGTGATTTGAAATTTGTACAAAATAGAGGGGGGAGACAATTACTTTGTGACCTTCATTGATGATGGTACAAAGTATTTCATCATTTGTTTGTTAAAAAGCAAAGATGAAGTTGTTGAAGCGGATAAGCGCTACAGTTGAAAATCAACTAAGCCTACGGATTGAGAAATTCATAGTGATAGAAGGGGAGAATGTGAAGCATTGTTCATCAAACAACTGTTCATTTCTCACCTTAGTCTAATGGATTTAGCCAAGAGCAAAATCGTACGCCCAAAATATGTGGGGCAAGACGATCCTTACCGCTAATGCGATTCTCAGCAGAACTGCGCATAAGGATAAGGATAACCCTCCATGTGAAATATAGAAAGGATCTCACATACAAATATTGTGATGTGGGGTGGCTTGGTAGAAATTAGAATACCAAAATAAGTCAACTTGGACCTAAGACTGTAGATTGCCTATCCGCTGGATCTGGAAATAACAGTAGTGCTTATCGCCTCTTGGTGTCAAAGAATGCTGAATTCTTTGAAGATAATTTTCCTTGGGAAGGGAAAAATAAGTAATTGTTCGAGGTTAACAAGAACCTGCGAGTGCCTGACTGTCCAGAACCAGAAGTTCCAGAGCTACATGACTCGGAAGTTGCTGATTATCCAGAACTTAATGTTCCAGATCTACAGAACTCATGGATTCTAGATGTTGAACCGAGACGTAGCAAAGATGGGACAAAGACTTATTCCAGGCCTTCTAGCTTGTATGGTTGAGAATGAACCATGGACAATTAAGAAAGAATTGTCATCTCCAAAAGCGCTGCTTTGGAAAGAAGCTACAGAGAGAAATAAATTCCATCATATAGAACCATACTTGTGTAATTGTTGACCTTCCTCTGGGAAAAGAATCTTTGGGTTGTGAAAGAGGATACTCAAAAGTGAGTACAAAGTAGATGGAGCTACTGACGATTATAAGGTCTCGGCTAGTTGTACATATGCTCCCCTGTGGAATAGCTTAACATCTAGGGTCATTGCAGTCTTACGTGGAATGGATATTGAAACAACCTTCCTAACAAGAGAGTTGGAAGGGGAGGATCAGAGTTGGTTTGCTGGACTGTTGGGCTACTTCCTGAACTTTCATTTGGTCCCTAAAATATTTACATTTTGGTCCTGAAAGTTTCAGATAAAATATAAATAATGAATTTGACAACAGCAATATTGACTCTGAAGTTAGAAAACCAACAGTCTGAAAGTGGAAGTCATATTGAAACAAAAGTCTCGATATGAAAGATATGGGTATCACAAATGACATCTTAGGAATTGAGATTTCTAAGACATCTAACGGACTGGTCTAACTCCAAACTCAGTTGTGACAGTCTCGTTGAAGCCACCAATGGATATGAATCATAGAACTTATTGGAATCATGGTGCACCTATATACAAGGAGCAATATGCGCAGGTCACATATAGTTCAATGTATTGTACACACTACAACCGACCTGATATCGGCCTACAAAAGCAAATCAGTTGAACTAAGGTTCACTCATGATTCTGGAAATGATCGATAGAAGGCGATAAGTCAGATATGACGATATCTGAAATATTCGCTTATCTACGGATTATGGTATTCTGGATGTCCAAAGGTTCTGGTAGAACACAGTGATGCAAACTGGACATAAGATATGAAGAACACTAAAGCCACAAGTAAATGTGTATGGTGGGTCTTGGAAAAATCCTCTAAGAAAACTTGCATCGGCCGATTCATGATAAAATCGGAGTTTATCACTGTAAACAAAGTATGAAAGAAGTTAAGTAACTTCAGGACTCCTTAGAGGACGTCCCTTATTGGGAAAAACTCGTGCCTTCAGCAGTTATACACTATGGCTAGTTGGTCGGCTTCAAGAAGGGCATGGATGACGGCGTCTGAAAATATCTGTCGGATCTGTCGGAGATATGAGACCGTATGGCAGTTGATCATCACAGGTGTCACTTCCTTGATTACTAATCAAAGGATATAGCAGATCCTTTAACTAAGAGACTACCCGAAGATCAAGAGTTCTGCCTGTCTATGGGAATGGGCTTTAAAACCCAAATAATACGAACCTTTGCGGTGGTAACTCACACATACTGACTGGAGATCCCAAGAAGTTGGTTCAATGGAAAAACTAAGTTGCAAAAGGTTCAGTTGAGCGCTTTGGTGGAAGCAAAAACACTTTACATTATGATTTCTATTAAGAAACATGAATTCAAAGTCGTCCCCGTGATAGACATTAAAAGTGCTACCTTTAGGGTGGGTAAAGGTTAAGCTTCCAAACCTTTAACGATCCTCAAACAGTTGAGGTTAAGGTTGGGGAAACTTTTAATGATTCCTAACACTTGTGAAGTGGGGTATAGCAGGATACCTTGTAGGAGATCACCTATTTAAGTGCGATGACAGGCCGCCTCAAATGAACACACTTAAGAATCCAAGTGTGTCCACAGCCACAACGGACAAAACTATAAGAAGAAACGAATAAATGGGAGGTATTGTGTTGGTACCGTTGTCTTGGCTTACATTAAACACTGACGGTTCAAGACATCACATTCACCGCACAGTAAGTAAGTCCGGTGGTATTCAACTAGGGAAGGTTCAAAGCGGAAGCAACCTCTCCTGATGCAATAACTTTTTGTTGAACGATTGTTGAAAGTATGCACCTTGTGTGTGCGCCAAAATCTCTTTCAAGAGGGGATTGTTGGAAATTTACTAATGTGGAATTAAGTTTATTCTATTATTTATGACTCGAACAATTGGGGCCCCGCACGTCGGAAATATCATTTCCCCACAAGTGCAATTTTAGTGTCAAGTATCGTAAATTTTGTTAATGAAAGAGATATTGGTACGTAAGTGAAATGTTTGAGACGTAGAATGATGGATGGTTATTTTCTAAATGACAAGTGTTCCACGTTAGTAAACGAAGGAATGATTGTACGAAGTGTAAGATGGTATGGGGCGGAAAAGTGCCGCGGAGCCGAGAAGGGTCATGGCGCCGGAGCGTCGCGGCGCCCCCTAGCAGCGCCGTGGCGCCTGACTGGCAGTAAGCATCATCGGTTTTTCTGGTTGAATTAGCGTCGCGGCGCTAATGTGGCAGATCTGCGGCGCTTCATTGGCACTGACTGCTTGACGGAATCCCAAAAGGTTTGGCTGTTGATGGGGTTTCAATGGCATTGAATCCACCAAATAATGGTCATTACTTGGACCATTATGTTGCTGCATTACTTGGGGGTTAAATGTCATCCATTACATGAAAATTGATTTCCATTGTGGGGCACTTGAAGAGGCCATATTGCACACCTATAAATTGAAGCCTTGGCTCAATTTTATAGATGAAGAGATGAACATATATGAACATATGAACAGAAAAACAAGTTCACAACACCACAAAGAGATCAGATTTTCCTGATAGCAATCCATCTCTTAGCAATCTTCATTATTCGTGTTCTTCACTGAGATCATTTGTGTAGGCTTTGCACACTTGATAGTTTGTTGTTTCATCTTGGAAGACTATTGTCCACGCTTCCGTAAAGCCTATATACGGGGGCAATCTTGTCTTAAAGACAGAGAGTCATCTCTCGACTCAACGGGTGGTATTGTGGTTTATCTAATCGGTTGCTAAGTGTTTCAGGTGTTAACTTAACAGACGAAGGACTCTAACCATTCGTATTCTCAGCGGATCTACAAGCCACAAGAGTAGCAGTTCATGTTCTTGTATTTCCGAATACAAGTTCTATATTTGAAGTTTCCTTCAAGATCAAGATATTGACAATTTGTTGTTGTTTATCCTTTCGATCACTGTAATAGTTATTTACTATTCCCGTTGTTGCTTTACATATTCCAACATTAATTCCTCTCGCAGTTGGCGAAAGATTAAGAAGGATTGGGATTATTGCCAAGTAGGAGCAATTTGGAAAACGTCAACAGGGCAACATATTAGCTTCTGGCTTGACCATTGGTTGGCTAGCACAGTTAAACTAATAAATCTTGTGCAGGGACCTCTTCTGCCTCATGAACTTTCAGCCACTATCTCTGACTATAGAAAGAATAATAGTTGGGATTTCTCATCCCTGTCCATTACACTACCAGAACAAACCTTGGCAAAAATTAACTCAATTTATATTCCTCAATATTCTAGAGGCTATGATAAAATAATTTGGTCATTGACACCCTGTCAAGTCATGTTGTGAAACACTTAAGAGGTCACAATCCACAAAACCTGTATGGATGGATTTGGAACTTCATCTTCCGCCAAAATTAAAACATTTCCTATGGTTGTGTAGTCATAACAGGTTACCCACTGCTTCTCATCTTCATTACTTAAACATAACGCCGTCTCCTATGTGTACAATCTGTCAACATTCATATGTTGAAACGACTCAACACCTCATGTTGCTATGTCCTCGCTCAAGCGAGTTTTGGAACTAATGTGGAGTTTCTACCATCACACTTCAAACACTTGTATCTACTTCTCCACACCCTTTAAACTGACTGCCTAAATTTCTGAAGCATATTGTTACCTTCCTAAACTCAGCCATTCCCTCCACTATCTTGTTAACATATGGTCTTTGGAAATCTGGATCACTCACAACAAATATGTATTTGAAGGTTGTAGTATTGCTTTAAAACCTGATAGCATTATTCAACAAGCTGCTGAATTGTGGTACTTGACCAATACAAAACACACTAGACAGATCTTGTCTCCTATGTATATTAAGTGGCAGCCACCACCCCCAGGTATTTTTACACTTAATACAGATGGCGCATCTGGCAAAATGGGTACCTCGAGTGGCATTTGGAGGCGTATTCCGCAACTCTAAAGGAGATTGGATTCTTGGTTTCTCAAAATCATTGACACAAAACCTCAATGGATGTGGATCTACAAGCCTTGATACTTGCAATATCTCACAACCTTGTTCCGCTACAAATTTTTTAAAGATATCACTAAAAAGTAACAGTAAAATAGAAATCACTCAAAACTTAACCCTAAATTTTAAACAAATACACCAACAAACTAATCCTAAAATGTAAAAACTTTAGGTAACATAATCCCTAAATTAAAATATGTATTAACTTAGGGAGAAAAAATAAAAACAGTAAAAAGAGGGGGAAAAAACACTTAAGACGGCGTAATCCGCCGAAACAACAATCGCCGGGAGTAGAGAAAGAGAGAACGTGCCAGTGGTGTGCATATTTTTTTCACGAAACTAAGTCCAATGGGGAAGAAGAGGAATTCTCAATCTTGCAATTTCAACAAAAGAAGGGCTGATGGTAATGATAATAATGATAAGCGCAAAAAGAACCCTCGACTCAAAGACCACAAGTCCAACACTGGTAACACAAAGTCGTATATACAGGTATGTTCACAATATGGTGCTCAAATTTTTTCACCCTTTAATTTTACTGTGCTAAATTAAACTATCAATATAGAATAACAATGTGTAATTGGCATTGTGATTTTCGAGATCTTTTTCTATACCCTGAGAAAATGCGAACAACAAATTTTTCTGCTTTGTATTGGTAATCAAAATATAGTAAACAATTATATGCAATGTTATTTTGGTGAACTTTTCTTATGTACTGAGAAAATACAAAGTATAAACTTTTCTCCTTTCTATTAGTTTTGCATAATAACGTTTGGAATATTTCTTGTAGTCACTGAATCTGTCAGGATATTCACGGATTCATAAGAGTATTAACCGTATCATTTGGCACAAAAAAGATTGTCTGACATGGACAAACATCTTATGTTCTTATAAGTTATAACATGTGTTCATTAATCTAATCGAATTTGTTATTTTAATCCCCTGCTTTTTCACACCTCAGAAAAATTAACTCCTTTTGATTCTTTGAATTTCTTATAGATCCTGGGAAATGGCATGGATACTCAAGATACGTCACCCTCTGTCCTCCTCTTTAAATGGAGATTATTATTTAATGCTGGAGAAGTAAGTGTTTTTCAAGTTTCCGTCCCTAATTAGGGGCCTCATTTGGTTCACGTACTAGTTATGCAACAATAATATGTGCATGGACTATTATATGGTGAATTGTTTTGAATGAATAATGACATGGGAGTCATTATTCAAAGATTGAGATAACCAAATCAAGAATTAGCTTCTTATTATTGTTAATATCATATTCTTCTTGTGCATTTTATATCCTTTAAAATATTTCATAAATTCCCCATATAAATTATGTAGGTATTAGGTATTCGGAGTTTTATCATGGAAATCAAATGTTATACTAGTAATGCGGAATTTTATATTGGAAACCAAATACTACAACAACAACATACTAGTGAAATCCCACAACGTGGGGTCTGAAGATGGTAGAGTGTACGCAGACCTTACCTCTACCTTGGTAGGTAGACAAACTGTTTCCAAAAGACCCTCCACTCAAGAGAAAGCAGAAGCAAAAGAAACGGTCAGACACGGACAAGAAATTTAAAGCAGTATGAAAATGCAAGTAATGAAAGTGAATAAGTCATGATAAAGCATTCTGAAAAAATAAGCAGTAACTATCATAGGTAAATAGTCAATAATAGCAATAATATAATAAGATAAATGAAGTAATGCAACAATCAAGTCGTAATAGAGATCTAAAAAGTATAAGCTAGTGCACAAAGATAATAATACTCCTAGTACAAAAAAAAACATTGCGGAAACCTACAATCCTTCTACCCTAATACTCGATCTCCACACCCTCCTATCAAGGGGTCATGTCCTCGGTAAGCTGAAGTTTCGCCATATCCTGTCTAATCACCTCTCCTCAGAACTTCTTTGGCCTATCAGTCACGACCCAACCCGGAGGGTCCTAACGGGCACCCAGACCTTACATGCCGAGTACCACTAATCATATATTTAGCATATAACCATAATTTCTCATGGTCCACGAGATACCCTGCTGATATATGGAAATAGTAAACTGGAAAAGAGCTATGTAAAATCCTGTAACCAGAAGGACCCAACCTATATACATATACATACCAAGGCTGACAAGGCCATACAAGACTACTATACATAGGACATCTATCTACAAGCCTCTAAGAAACACGTAACATCATGAGGTCGGGACAGGGCCCCTCCATACCCCTATGCATATAAAAAATATCATACCACGACTAGATTGCAACTGTGGAACAAATAGAGTGCTCAAACATCAGCTGGACCAGCATCCTACTGGTGCGGATCGTCGCCCTGTCTGCCTGAGCCTGCGGGTATGAAACACAGCGTCCCCCGACAAAAGGGACATCAGTACAACTGATGTACCGAGTATGTCAGGCATGAAAATAGCATAATAGAGACCTGAAAGTAGCATGAGACAAGAAACAACCAACCTGTACCGAATGCCTATGAGGGCCATAATATGCATAAGTATCATGTATGTGTAAAATGCCTCTGAGGGCCATAATATGCCTAAATGTCATGCACAATGCAAATGCGATCATACATATACATGCATATACAACACCATCAAGCCTCTGTGGGCATCCCATCATATCATATCATCCTCTGTGGGCATAATCATTATCGTGTATATTTGTACCATCTGCAGGTGGTGTGCGTATATAACGTTGTATCCCTTTTCCCATATCCCATACATATATATAATGCATACATATAGTAGAGTATATAACTCATTTGAGGTCAATGTATGTACATGAATAAAATGCATGAATGATATGATAATAAAACACTATAAGTTTGTCGGAGTGATGTAATATTGTTTCACCTACGATTAACATTATGACTACTAACATCTTTTTCATATACCTCAATAAGGATTTAGGAACATATTTAGACATGCTTTGACAATAGGAATGAATAAGATGAACATCTTTAACTACTAAGAATAGAATCATTTAAGGGACAATATCACGTTTATGTTTCGTACTTAGAACATGCCAAAAGAATAAATGATTTTCCTTAACATACCTTTAATGTCGAACAACATTTCAACCTTATATGCCAAGAACTACTCTTATTCCATCTTACTTCACTATAAAGGAATCCCGGGTCTAACAACACGTCAAAACGGAACAATGAGATCGAAGCAGTGCGCAAAACCTATATAATTTCCTTGAGAAGATTTACATTTTGGTTCCTTTTTTTAAGGAAGCCATATTGTTGCCATATATGTTTGATGCCCTCATAAATATATATATATATATATATATATATATATATATATATATATATATATATATATATATATCACTGTAAATGAACTAGAATTGAACTAAATTAAAGAATGCTTGGCCATGGCCCCCCTTAGAACGTTTTTTTCCAAGAAATTTCACTAAGTTGCTGCTATCCAAGCAATATATGTTGCACTATTTTTTATTAAATGAATTTCCAATTAGTGACTAAGAGATATCCCTTCTTTCTACTTTACATGTGAATTAATTTGGGAGATACACATGCTTTCTCCTTTACACGTGGCTTAGTTGGTTCTCCTTTCACACCTCTTTATTAGTAATTGTCACTTCCTCCTTATTCATATTTATGCCACAATCCCACTTACGTGTATATATATATAAATGACTTTCTTCCACTTATTCATGGAATATGTCCATATAATATTTATTCAATAATCTTAATTAACACACTTCATATACTCGTTATTATGATCATGCGATATAGCACTAGTCCATAACCTCTTTGGGACATACAAAATATTATTTCAAATTATTGTGGTCACACTTGTTAAATCCTAAGTTATTTCGGGACCGCATTCTTTTATATATTAAGCCCTTCATTTGCGTACGTGAATATGACATAAGTCCTCCAAGGCTCGGGTCTACTTGCATACGCCTACCCGCTCAAACCATCGCCCGAAAGTACTGGCTGTTACATCCTTTCTCCCTTAGAAACATTCATCCTCGAATGTTGGGGTGACATATCTAAGGATTCTACTCCTTAACAAATAAAACTATCCAAATCCCCGTCACATAGCCAGAAAAGACAACCACCAATTCACAGGGCCATGTAATATGACATACATCATTATATCACACATCACATGGTCACCAAGCATTAATTATAATAATCTAAAATAGAACTCACCTTATGCTTCTCTCGGAACCTCGACGTTGGTCTGTAATAGGTATAGATATTTGTGTTTCATCTCCTCCTTCGCCTTCCATGTCATCTCTTCTACATTCTTATTCCGTCATAGAACTTTCATTGGGGCTACTTCTTTAGTCCTCAACTTGCAGACTTGTCGATCTAGAATTGCAATAGGATTCTCTTCATATGATAGGTCCTCTGTAACCTTTATCTCATCAATCGGTACAATCCAGGAAGGATCTCCAATACACGCTTTCGACATAGAAATATGGAAAACTGTATGAACAAACTCCAACTCAGGAGGCAGGTTCAATTTGTAAGCCATTTGCCCTATTCGTCGAATTATGTGATATGGCCTAATGTATCTTTGATTGAGTTTTCCCCTTTTTTCCAAATCTCATTACACCCTTTATAGGAGAAATCTTCAAGAAGACCTAATCATCCACTTGGAACTATAAGTCCCGCCGCCGCACATCTGAATACGACTTCTGACGACTCTGAGCGATTAACAGTCGTTCTTGGATAAGATTCATATTCTCTATGGCCTGGTGCACTGGGTTCGGCCCAAAATAATTTTTATTCTCCCACTTCAAACCATCCAATAGGAGATCTACATTTTCGTCAATACCAAGTCTCGTATGGAGCCATCTTGATACTATCATGATAACTGCTATTGTACACAAATTCAATAAGGGATAAATGATCATCCCAACTTCTCTTGAAGTCCAATACACAAGCTCGTAGCATGTCCTCGAGCATTTGAACCGTACGCTCGGCATACCCGTCTGTTTCAGGGTGGAAAGTTATGCTAAGATTAACTTGAGTGTCCAAACCTTTTTGAAATGATCTCCAGAATTTAACTGTGAACTGTGTACCTCAGTCAGATATAATAGAACTAGGCGTACCATGAAGGCGAACAATCTGCTTAACTTATAACTTTACGTAGTCCTCGGATGTGTAGGCAGTTTTGACCTCCAGGAATTGAGTTTGTTTTGTCAGTCTATCGACAATGACCCGGATAGAATCAAACTTATGATAAGAGAAAGTAAACCCGTAATGAAATCCATACTAATCATTTTCCATTTCCATATCGGGACCTCAATTTTCTGAGTCACGCCGCCGAGCTTTTGGTTATCTACTTTACCTACTGACAATTAAGAAACTGAACTACCACCTCCACAATGTTCCTCTTCATGTAGTTCCACCAATACGTACCTTTGAGATCATGATACATCTTAGTAGATTCAATGTTAATGGAATATCGTGAGCAATAGACCTCCGTCATACTCTTGTCTTGTAATCCTGTTACATTGGGAATACACAAATGAACCTTCTACATGAGGGTCCCTCTCCCATTATGCTCAAGGGTTGCGGTTCTCTTTTTGGTAAATATCATTCCCGATCTTCCCTAAAATGGGATCTTCATTATGACGTTCTTTTTTTTCAGTATGAGGGATGACCCTGTTGTATTCTGAGTCATAGGGCTATTAGTATCTTAATCTTCCAATTGGACTCCCACTTAGCTAACTGATGCATTCCCTCAAATCAACTTCTCTCCTTAGTCCTCACATTAGTCAAGTCGCTTGTGGGTGAATGATTCTATTGTTAACTTAGCTTTGTTTACTAACTGGTGTGCTGAAAACTCTTATATTTGTAGTATCTCAATCATGAACAATTTATGGACAATGTCATTCGAATCTGAAGTGCGCGTATCATCGAAGTTATCTCTCATTCGTGGTCTGGAAGGAATCTCCCTATTTTTTTCGTACTTTCTCACAACTCGTAATTATAAACAACTTCCTTCCTTACTTCTTTTGACACTTGTTCACTCTTTTTTTTTTTGTCGTACTCTTCTTAGTTCTAAAATATTCTGGTATACATACGTAATCTCAAACACTGCTCCTGATTTCAGTCATTGGCGTTACTACCTCTTAAAAGATGAGTTGTTAACTTATTCCCTTATTCAGTACGTGGAAGATTCTGAAAAATTTGCATCACATGACGTTGGCCTACTATATCTAAACCTGGTCATTATACTTAGATTTGAATTCCTTCACTTGCCTCATGACTAAGACTTCCTGTCAATGGCGCTTTGGAAAATATTTCTTTGATCTCGTTAGGCAAGACTCTACTAGACATGGCTTATAGATTCCCTAGGACAGACTTGCTCTGATACCAAGTTTGTCACGACCCAAACCGGAGGGTCATGACGGGCACCCGAACCTTACCTGCCGAGTACCACTAATCATATATTTAGCCTATAACCATAATTTCTCATGGTCCACGAGGTCCACCACGAGATACCCTGCTGATATATGGAAATAGTAAATTGGAAAAGAGCTATGTAAAATTCTGTAACCAGAAGGACACAACCTATATACATATACATAAAAAGGCCGACAAGGACATACATGACTACTATACACATAACATCTGTCTACAAGCCTCTAAGGAACACGTAACATCATAAGGTCGGGACAGGGCCCCGTCATACCCCTATGCATATCAAAAATATCATACCACGACTAAACTGTAACTGTGGAACAAATAGAGTGCTCAAACATCAGCTGGACCAGAGTCCTACTAGTGCGGACCGTCGCCCTGAGCCTGCAGGCATGAAACGCAGCGTCCCCCGACAAAAGGGACATCACTACAACTGATGTACCGAGTATGTCAGGCAGCAAAAATAGCATAATAGAGACCTGAAAGTAACATGAGATAAGAAATAACCAACCTGTACATAATCCCTATGAGGGCCATAATATGCATAAGTATCATGTATGTGTAAAATGCCTCTGAGGGCCATAATATGCCTAAATGTCATGCACAATGCAAATGCGGTCATACATATACATGTGTTTACAACGACATCAAGCCTCTGTGGGCATCCCATCATATCATATCGGCCTCTGTGGGCATAATCATTATCGTGTATATTTGTACCAACTGCAGGTGGTGTGCGTATATAACGCCGCATCCCTTTTCCCATATCCTATATATATATATAATGCATACATATAGTAAAGTATATAACGCATTTGAGGTCAAGGTATGTGCATGAATGATATGATAATAAGACACTATAAGTTTGTCGGAGTGATGTAATATTGCTTCACCTCCGATTAACATTATGAATACTAACATAATTTCCATATACCTCAATAATGATGTAGGAACATATTTAGACATTCTTTGATAATAGAAATGAATAACATGAACATCCTTAACTACTAAGAGTAGAATCATTTATGGGACAATATCACGTTTACGTTTCGTACTTAGAAAATGCCAAAACAAGAAATGATTTTGCCTTAACATACCTTTAATGCCGAATAACACTTCAATCTTATATACCAAAAACTACTCTTATTCCATCTTACTTCACTATAAAGGAATCCCGGCTCTAACAACACGTCAAAACGAAACAATGAGATCGAAGTGGTGCGCAAAACCTATTTAATTTACTTGAGAAGATTTACACTTTGATTTCTTTTTTTAAGAAAGCAATATTGTTGCCATATATGTATGTTTGATGCCCTCATATGTATATAGATATATCTCACTGTAAATGAACTAGAATTGAACTTAACCAAAGAATGATTGGCCGTGGCCCACCTTAGAACTTTTTTTTTTCAAAAAATTTCACTTAAGTTGTTGCTATCCAAGCAATATATGTTGCACTATTTTGTATTAAATGACTCAATCAGTGACTACGAGATATCCCTTCTTTATACTTTACACGTGAATTAATTTGGGAGATACACATGCTTTCTCCTTTACACGTGGCTTAGTTGGTTCTCCTTTCACACCTCTTTATTAGTAACTATCACTTCCTCTTTATTCATATTTATGCCACAATCCCACTTACGTGTATATATATATAAATGACTTGCTTCCACTTATTCATGGAATATGTCCATGTAATATTTATCCAATAATCTTAATTAACACACTTCATATACTCGTTATTATGATCATGCGATATAGCACTAGTCCATAACCTCTTTGGGACATACAAAATATTATTTCAAATCATTGTGGTCACACTTGTTAAATCCTAAGTTATTTCGGGACCGCATCCTTTTATATATTAAGCCCTTCGTTTGCGTATGTGAATATGACATAAATCCTCCAAGGCTCGGGTCTACTTTCATACACCTACCCGCTCAAACCATCACCCGAAAGTCTGGGGTGTTACACTATCCCTCCCTCTCCTTAGGCCCACGACTGCCACCCTCTCACATCTCATCACTGGAGCATCTGTGTATCTCCTCTACACATGACTGAACCATCTCAACATTTCTTCCAGCATCTTGTCCACCAAGGGGGCCACTCCTATCTTGTCCTGAATTATATCTCTCCTAGAATGCCGCACCTCTATATCAACATCCGCATCTCAGCTACCTTCATCTTCTGGGCATGAGCTTTGTTAACTGGCCAATACTCTACCCTATACAACATAGTGGGTCGGACCACCACTTTGTAGAACTTTCACTTAAGTCTAGGCTGCATATTCTTATCGCACAACACACCTGATGCGAGCTTCCATTTCATCCGACCCGTTCCAATACGGTGTGTGACATCATCGTCAATCTTGTCATTTCCTTGGATGATCAACCCTAGGTACTTGAAACTTTCTTTCTTGGGGATGACATGACTATCAAGCCGCACGTTCTCGTCCGCTACATGAATCTCGCAGCTAAACTTGCACTCTAAGTACTCTGTCTTAGTCCTGCTCAACTTAAAACCTTTCGACTCCAGAGTCTGTCTCCAAACCTCCACCTTTGTGTAAACACCACTTCACGTCTCGTCAATCAGTACAATGTCATTAGCAAATATGATACACCAAGGCACCTCTCCTTAAATATGATGTGTTAGTGCGTCTATCGCCATGGCAAACAAAATGGGCTCAGAGCGGATCCCTGATGCAGACCCATCATGACAGGAAAGTATTCAAAGTCACCTCCTACTGACTTCAATCAGGTCATGGCTTCATCATACATGTCCTTCATCGCTCTAATGTAGGCTAGAGGAACATATCAAGTTTCTAGACATCTCCATAGCACCTCCCTTGGATCGTATGTCTTTTCTTGGTCAATGAACACCATGTGCAAGTCTCGATTCCTCTCCCAATACTGAGATACCAACCTCACAAGGTGAATGGCTTTTGTTGTCGAACTCCCCAATATGAATCCGAATTGGTTCTCCGAAATAGACATTATTTTCCTCATCCTTGCTTCCACCACTCTTTCCCATACTTTCATCGTATGGCTCAACAACTTGATACCCCTATAGTTACTATAATTTTGGAAATCCCCATTGTTCTTGTACAACGGAATCATAGTGCTCAATATTCACTCCTCGTGCATCTTCAATGTCATAAAAATGACATTAAACAATCGAGTAAGCCACCCCAAGCCTCTCATGCCCATATTCTTCTAAAATTCTACGGTATTACATCAGGACCGGTCGCTCTGCCCCTACTCATCTTGTGCATAACTACTTCCACCTCTTCAAACCTGACTCACCTACAGTATCCAAAATCATGGCTACTCTTGGAGTGCTCCAATTCACCAAATATGATGTTCCAGTCCCTCTATTTGTTCAAGATTTTATGCAAGTAAATTTGTCATCTACGTCGAATCTGAGCATCTTCTACTAAAATTTTCCTTCCTCATCTTTGATACACTTCAACCTTTCTGTGCCACCACCAGTTTCCTTTGTGACTGCCAGAGTAACCCTTCGAGACCCCTAGCACCTCCTTATCCGCTTCCCTAATTCTAGCTGTCATCGCGGACCATATATTACTCGCGTTCTCGCTACTCCTCCACACTCCCAACGCCCTTAACCGCTCACCCAATTCCTAGGCATTATCCTTAGTCAAAGCACCCCATCTAATCTTAGGTTGACCATACACAACCCTCTTTCTCCTTTTCCTCTTTATCTCTAGATCCATAACTAATAGCCTATGCTGAGTCATGAGATTATCACTCGGAATAAACTTGTAATCAGTGCATAAACCTCTTTCGCTATTCCTAGAGAGTAGGTAATCAATTTGGGCCTTGACCACCTTACTCTGAAAGGTAACTAGGTGCTCCTCTCTCTTTTGGAAACTAGAGTTTGATATCACCAAATAAAAGGCTTTCGCAAAATCAAACAATGACATCATTGTCACGGCCCAAACCAGAGAGTTATGACGGGCACCCGGACCCTACCTGTCGGGCACCGTTCATCATACAACTAACCAGCTAACTGAAATCAATCATAGCCCCAAGGGTCATTACCAACTATTCGACTGACATATACATCACAACCGACAGGGCCATACACAACTAATATACACAGGACAACAGTCTACAAGCCTCTAAAGAATACATGACATTACAAGGATGGGACAGGGCCCCGCCATACCCCAAAAGCATATGCAAAAATATCATAGCATGACCAGACTCTAACTCTGAAATAAGTAGAGTGCTCCAATACTAGCTTAACCAGCAACCTACTAGTGCGAATCGTCACCCTCTTTAATTGAACCCGCGGGCATGAAACGTAGCGTCCCCCGACAAAAGGGACGTCAGTACGACTGATGTACTGAGTATGTTAGGCATGAACAATAGCATTATAGGAATATAAGAATAAACTAAAACAGTATTAGCAGACAGGGATAGCCGACAAGCCAGTTAGCAGTAACAGCTGACAACACCAACAACCGACGAAAATGGCTGACCAACAGTAAATGCCTCTGAGGGCCCTATCACATATGCCTAAATGTTATGAAAAATGCAAATGTGTATACATATAAATATTGGCCACACAAGGGCATCTTTCTTCCCATAACTGCCTCTGTAGGCATCAGGTTATATCGGCCACACAAGGGCATCATATCATATTGTCCACACAAGGGCATCAATATTGGCCTCTCATAGGCATCTTTCTTTTCGTGATATATGTACCAGCTGCAGGTGGTAAAGCGTATATAATGCCTTTCCCTTTTCCCCATCCCCTACATATATATATTGATACCATATAGTAGTGTATATAACACAAGTGGGTCCAGGGTAATACATAAATATAATGCAAATGAAAATGCATGAGTGACAATAAAACATTCTGAATTTACCGGATGATATAATATCCTTGTACCTTCGGCTAACATTGGAAATATTAAGATCTTTTCCATATACCTTAATAAGGATTTAGGAACATATTTAGACATGCTTTTAACACATGAATCAATAATACGAACTTTCCTTAACTACTAAGAGTAGAGTAATTTATGGAATAATATCACAGTTATGTTTTGTTACATGGAACATACCAAAATGAGAAATAATTTGCCTTAACATACCTTCATTTAACCTTTTCATGACTATGACAACTTGATAAGGAACACAACACTGCTTCATGAGTTGCTACACGGGTTTGGTGTTCAAACTAAATTCTAAAGTGGAAGAATGAATCCCCCAAAGTAAAAAAAATGGTTGTTGGAACACTTTTGTACTTCAATAAAAAAAATGAGATCTAAAAGTATATGTTGTTGGACGTTCTCACATCTATTAACAAGATGACCCTTAAAGATACATGGTGTTCGATGTTTTTGGGGCTTCAATGTGAGCTTTTTCCAAAAGTGAAATGTTTTTTTTTATTTATTTGGTCTAGATGAGCCATAGGAATGACACCTAGACCCATTTATTACACATCACCCAATGACACACCATTCCCTAATGTGCATGCATTTTATTATGCCACTTGTCCACATAATAATTTTCAACCAGTCCCAATTAAATTCTTGATCTCAATTCACTTAAATACTAATGACCTATAAAACCTCCATATACTCAATGTCATAATCATGCGATATAGCACTAGTCCATAGCCTCTTTATGCACACACCAAATATTATTTTCGATCCCCATCATCACACTTGTTACGTCTAAAATTATTTCGGGGTTTTATCCTTTTATGTACTAAGTTCTTGACGTGCATACCCAATTATCACAAATTTCCTCGGCCTCAAGTATACTTGCATACGTCTAGCTGTTCAAACAATGGGATGTTACATCCTTCCCCTTTAGAAACATTCATCATCGAATGTTGGGGTGACATATCTAATCTTTGTCGCATAACCAGTGAATACAACTACTTGTTCACAAAATCATATATTATCACATACATTACTACATCTAGATCAGACGTATACCATGAAAATAGAACTCACCCTATGCTTCTCTTGGAACCTTGGCGTTGGTCTAAAATAGGTAGGGATATTTGTGTTTCATCTCCTCTTCTGCTTCCCATGTCATTTCTTCTACATTCTTATTCGGCCAAAGAACTTTCACGTTGGCTACTTCTTTAGTCCTCAACTTGCGGACATGTCGATCTAAAATAGCAACATGAACCTCTTCATATGATAAGTCCTCTGTAACCTTCATCATCAATCGGTACAATCCGGGAAGGATCTCTAATACATGCTCTCAACATAGAAGCATGGAAAATTGGATGAACAAACTCCAACTCCGAAGGCAAGTCCAATTCATAAGCTACTCGGCCGATTCGTCGAATTATCCGTTATGGTCCAATGTACCTTGGACTAAGCTTTCCTTTCTTTCCGAATCTCATCATACGCTTCATAGACGAAATCTTCAAGATGGCCCAATCATCCACTTGAAACTTTAAGTCCCGCATGCCGCACATCTACATACGACTTCTAACGACTCTGAGCGGTTAATAACCGTCCTTGGATAAGATTCACCTTCTCTATAGCTTGGTGCCCTACATCAGGCCCAAATAATTCTAATTCGCCTACTTCGAACCATCTGATAGGAGATTTACAATTCAATCCCTACAGAACCTCGTATGGAATCATGTTAATGTTAGCATGGAAACTGTTATCGTATGCAAATTCAATAAGGGACAAATGATCATCCCAACTTTCCTTAAAATCCAATACACAAGCTCGTAGTATATCTTCGAGCGTTTGAACCGTACGCTTGGCCTTCCCGTATGTTTCAGGGTGGAAAGTTGTGCTAAGATTTAACTTGATTGTCGAAACCCTTTTGAAATGATTCCCCTAAATTAGATGTGAATTGAGCATCTCGGTCAGATATAATAGAACTAGGCATACTATGAAGGCGAACAATCTCTTTAATGTATAACTTTACGTAGTCCTCGGTTGTGTAGGTAATTTTGACTGCCAGGAATTAAGCTAATTTGGTCAATCTGTCAACTATTACTGAAATAGAATCAAACTTAGAATAAACGCGAGATAAATCCATAACGGAATCCATATTAATTATTTCTCATTTCCACATCGGGACCTCAATGTTCTGAGTCACGCCGTCGGGCTTTTGGTGCTCCATTTTTACTTGCTGACAATTAGGACACTGAGCTACAAATTCTGTAATGTTCCTCTTCATATCGTTCCACCAGTACATACTCTTGAGACCATAATACATCTTAGTAGATTCATGGTGAACGAAATTTTGTGATCGATGGACCTCCATCATAATCTTGTCTCGTAATCTCGCTACATTGGGAATACACAGAACCAGAGGGTCCCTCTTCTAATATACTCGAAGATTGTGGTTCTCTTTTGCTAAATATCTTTCCCAATCTTCTCTAACAATGGGATCTTCATCATAACGCTCTTTTTCTTCCCGTATGAGAGATGACCCTGCTGTAATTTGAGTTTTAAGGCTATCACTATCTGAATCCTCAAATCGAACTCTTACTTAACTAACTGATGCGTTCCTTTAGGTCAACTTCTCTCCTTCATTCTCACATTAATCCAGCCTCTTGTGGATGAATGATTTTATTGTCCATCTAGATTTGTTTACTAGCTGGTGTGTTGAAAACTCTTATATTTGTAGTATCTCAATCATGAAAACTTTATGGAAAATGTCATACAATCTGAAGTACGTGTATCATCACAACTAACTTTTATTCATGGTCTGCAAGGAATCTATACTTTCTCAGTACTCGTAATTATAAACAACTCCCTTTCTTACTACTTGTCCACTCATTTTCTTACTTGTCGTACTCCTCTTGCTATATATTATTGTATACATACATAATCTTAAACATTGCTCCTGACTCCGATCCTTGGCGTTACCAACCCATAAGGGATGAGCTATTAATTTATTCCCGCATTCTGCACATGGATGATTCTGAAGAATTTTACATCACATGAGGTTGGCCTACTATATCCAAACCTGGTCAATATACTTAGATTTGAATTTCTCCATTGACCTCATGGCTAATTCTTTCCGTCAATGGCGCTTTGAAAAAGATTCCCTCGATCTTGTTAAGCTGTAAACCTATTACTTTATCTATCTCGTAGAACCTTTGGTCAATTCGTAAATGCTCATAGACATTTGTATTTGCCTGACACTTTATCTTCATTGTAATGTCATTATCTCTTTGACATATATCTTTAATGTCTACCTTGTATCCATAGGCGTCATTGGCCCATTTCCACCTGTTTAGGCGCTAATCTCAATCTTTACTCATTATTACTTCTATTTACCTAATTTCTGAGAGGTATGACTGTATATGTTATGGAATCGATGTTTCGTATGTTTAGATCCACTTCGCAGTGTTATATGATCCAATGACTTGTCAAGCTTTCTTGTCTCATCATTATTAGATCTCCCGTGGATCGAGTGTTGATTCGTCTTACCTTTACATTTCCATTTCATGTCGCCCTGGAGGTCTCTTATCTTAAATATTTCCCCTTTCCTGAACATTAGAGAATCGACACCTTTGATCGAGGAGTTCTTATTGTCTCTCCTCTACCATTGGTCCTTACGCTGTCTGGAGTAATCATACCTTTGTGAAACCTGCATAATTATAATCTCATTCACATTTATCCTCCTTGTTGTAATTCTTCCTTTTATTTGTCATTAAACAAACAAAAAAAACATTTCTGCCTTTAATCGAAATGACTAAACCAAGGGACAATCTTTCCGGAAAGGGAATGGCCTCAAAAGTATTTTCATCAGCCCAAGTGTAGTATCATATTCAAATCAGTAAACTTTCACAAGTATTGTATTTTCAACTGCTTCATGAGTTGCTACACGTGTTTGGTGTTCAAACTAAATTCTAAAGTGGAAGAATGAATCCCCCAAAGTAAAAAAAAAATGGTTGCTGGAACACTTTTGTAATTCATAAAAAAAATTAGATCTAAAAGTATATGTTGTTAGACGTTCTCACATCTATATACAAGATGAGCCTTAAAGATACATGGTGTTCGAAGTTTTTGGGGCTTCAATGTGAGCTTTTTCCAAAAGTGAAATGTATTGCTGGCTTTATTTGGTCTAGATGAGCCATAGAAACGACACCTAGACCCATTTATTACACAATTCTCAATGACACACCATTCCCTAATGTGCATGCATTTTATTATGCCACTTGTCCACATAATAATTTTTCAACCAGTCCTAATTAAATTCTTGATCTCAATTCTCTTAAATACTAATGACATATATAACCTTATATACTCAATGTCATAATCGTGTGATCTAGCACTAGTCCATAGCATCTTTATGCACACACGAAATATTATTTTTGATCTCCGTCATCACACTTGTTACGTCCAAAATTATTTCGGGGTTTTATCCTTTTATATACTAAGTTCTTAACGTGAATACCCAATTATAACAAATTTTCTCAGCCTCAAGTCTACTTGCATACGTCTAGCTGTTCAAACCATCGCCCAAAATTATGAGATGTTACAGTTCTTCCCTCATTTCTATCACCAAACCCGAAGCCTCCATACATATCATCATAATTCCTAGAGAACATCCCGATGTGACCGTTGAAACCACCTCTAAGAAAAGGCTTCTCTGAGTGCGGAATACCATGCACAACCTCGTCCAAATCCTCCCAAAATTGCCTTTTGATCTCATTATCCAGGACCGCTTACGGTGAGTAAGCACTAACCACATTTAAAGTGTGCCCTCCAACTACTATCTTAATAGTCATCAACCTATCATTCACCCTCCTGCCCTACCACTAGATCACGAAGATCTCTGTCCACCAAAATACCTACTCCGTTCTTACCCCTCACGCCTCTTGAGAATCACAGCTTAAACCTATCTACATCTCGGGCCCTATTACCTTCCTATCTGGACTCCTGGACACTTGCTATGTTGATCTTCCTCTTCTAGAGAATCTTCTCTAACTCTATATACTTCCCCGTCAAAGTCCCTATATTCAATGACCCAATCCTCAGCCTAGTGGCCCCTTCCCGTCCTTACCCCTATTACCCCTAACCCATTGCCCCACCCGAGGACATGACCTTACTCTACCATCATTCACTGCAGACATTATCTTAAAGATCGAACTAAGATAACACTAACACTACACAAAAAAATAATATAACTAAAAGGAGTAAAAGCACAAAAATAATTGTGTTAAAATGACGGAAGATAAAGATTTGACTAAGTGTAGCCGGAGGTACCAACTCCAGGCTAGATATAACCTGTTTTAAATCCGCTTTTGCAACAAATCGAAAGAAGCGATGTTGTCGCTGCTGCCAGAGACTGCTGGTCGCTGGTGCAGAAAAATATTGTTCGTTGTTGCCAGAATTGGCTGGCCTCCGGTGAGAGTCTGCTATCCTGAATAGTAACGTCCCGTACTTTTAGGTTACGGTTTAAATCGTTGAGCGTTTATAAAATTTTGAGGCATGTATAAATAGACCTGAGCATTGAAAAAAATTTATGTTATATTTATTTATGCTAATAAAGAGATTAGTATATAAAATGATTAAACCCCGAAATAATTTTGGACGTAATAAGTGTGACGACGGAAGCCAAAAATAATTTTGGTACGTGCATAAAGAGGTTATTGACTAATGTCATGTCACAAATTATGACATCGAGTATATGAAGATCTTATAAGTTATTAGGATTTAAGTGAATTGAGATTACGAAATTAATTATGTGTATGATTGATAAATTATACGGAGGCATGTCACTTAATTTAATTAAGTGATCGTGCATGGAGCCATGTGGTGTCAAATGAACATGCTCCACCGCCAACAATTTGTCTTAATGCAGCCATGATGATTAAACAGCATTGCTATTCACGTGGGAGACTTATAATTAAGACTTTGGAAGTCTTTGAACAATTCAGCAATTCATTCCATTTTCCTTTCTTGCTAGCGAAAGGGTCTTTAGCACTTATGCCCATTTGTTTTCGTTCCAGTGATGGGAAAGGAAAAAAATATGGTTCCTTTATAATTGTTTGGGATTAACAATTTTGCACCAACGTGATTAGCTATTAAATGAAATTGAGGTATGTTATGACAAATTATTTCTTCTTTTTGGCATGTTCTATATAATAAAATATAACCGTGATATTACTCTACAATTTATTCTACTCCTAGTAGTTAAGAATATTCACGTTATTGATTCCTGTGCTGAAAGCATGCCTAATTATATTTCTAAGTCCCTATTGAGGCATACGGAAGATGTGTTGATGTTCACAGTGTTGCCAAAGGTGTCAGGATATTACGTCACTCGGGGTATTTTATTGTTATGTATGCATTTTCACTTGGATTGCATTCATATATTACCCTGGACCACTGGTACTATGCACACTACTTATGGTAAATATTATATATGTAGGGGATATGGGAAAAAGGGAAAGGCGTTATATAAGCACACCACCTGCAGATGGTACAGACTATCACAAAAGAGCCCGAAGAGGCTAATATGATGTGATGATGTGATGCCTATATGGATTATTGGGATGTGTTGCACGATCCGCAACACTAACATATATTGGGACGGGTAGCACGATCTGCAACACTGACATATATATACCGCACTTGCATATGCATATGTTAATTATCCATTACATGGTATGATGCCCACAGAGGCTGTCATAGTAAGGAAATTTCCTGATGAGGCCAATAAATATGGACATTGTATTGTACATAACATTTGTTTATGTTTCAGTTATTAGTAAATTCCTGTTATGCTGTTATTTATTCCTTACATACTCAGTACATCAGTCGTACTGACGTTCCTTTTGTCGGGGGACGATGCGTTGCATGCCCACAAGTTCGCATAGGCAAGGTGACGACCCACGTGAATTGATTGTAGTTTTCAGCGGATTTTGGAAGCACTCCTCTCTTTCCGGGGTGTCGGTCCGATTTTGGTATGATACAATTTTGCGTGTCTATATGGGTATGGCGGGGCCTTGTCCCGACCTTTGATGTTGCTACTCTTAGAGGCTTGTACACATGTGTCCTGTGTGTAGTAGTCTTGCATGGCCTTGTCGGCCTTGGTACATGTATATATATAAGTTGGTTACCTAGTTGTTCACAATTTTCTTTCTGCTTAGTCCGTAATTAATTTTGATTAGATGTTCATGGTAAGAATGGTGGTACCCGGCGGGTGGGATCCGGGTGCCCGTCGCGGCCCTAAGGTTTGGGTCATGACAAACTTGGCATCAAAGCATGTCTTTTCTAGGGAGTCTACAAGCCGTGTCTAGTAGAGTCTTGTTTATGGGTATGTTGTGCACCATACCTATAAACAGGAGGCTATCTTATAAAATCGTGTTATAGGACTGAATTATAAGTATTTCACTCCTAATCCACTTCGTACTTATGATTTCAGCGATGTCTACCGCAAGGAAGTCTAAGAGTATGAGGGAGTTGAATACGACTGGGGGCGAAGGTACCAGCCGATTGCTACCCGTTAGCGAGGGCCAGAGTGAGACCCTCGGTATGACTCCTTCGTATGGTTCTCCCAGTACATCACCATCAGAGGAGATTAGTTGAGCTGTAACACCTTTAGTTCCTCCACATGATACCCCATACGTGGGTCTTAATATGCGGAGTGCGATTCTGTTACTGACATTGTTGGTGGCCGCTCAGGCCCATCATCACGTTCCCAGTCCTTCTGACAGAGCTGCTAGCGCAAGAGCTCAGGATTTCATCAATCTAGACCTTCCGGTATTCACAGGAATAGATTTGAAAGCGGACCCGCAGAATTTTCTAGATCAGGTACAGCGCACCTTACGGGTGATGGATGCTACCGATGCCGAGTCGGTAAAGTTTGCTTCTTATAGACTGTGTGATATCACAGTAACATGGTTTGATACATGGGAGCAATCTAGGGGTGTTGCGCCAGCAGGATGGGGGAATTTTCAGAGGCCTTCTTACAGCATTTTCTACCAGTCGAGCTTTGACGGGCCAAACAGGACAGGTTCCTACGTCTTGAACAGGGCTGTATGAGCATTCGAGAATATAGATTGCAGTTTAATTCCTTGGCTCGATATGCTCCTACAATTATAGCTGAAATGAGTGACCAGGTACACAGGTTCATTACTGGCTTGGGGCCACATTTGGTCAATGAGTGTACTACGGCTTCTTTGAATTCGAATATGGATATTGCTCGTATCCAGGCTTATGCACAAAACCTGGATGATTGCAAGAGGCAACAGCGAATTGATCAAGAGCGTGATAGGGGCCAGCATAAAAGGGCTCGGTTTGTAAGTGGCGTGAGGGACTTTAGAGGTGGGCCCAGGCCACAGCCTTACAGACGACTATCTTACCTAGCAGTCGGCGCATCATTGCCATCTTCAGGATCGAGGGCTGATCGTTATACTCAAACGGGACCAGGCCAGAGTTCGCGAACACCAGGATCTTATTATAGAAGGAATTCTATGCAGATAAGGCCTCCATTGGCTCGATGTGGGCAGTGTTGTGGGACCCATGCAGGACCTTGCCAACAAGAGAAAAGAGTATGCTATTCTTGCGGGGAGTGTGGTCATATAGCGCGAGATTGTCCGGTAAAAAGTGAAGGTGGTAGAGCCTAGTCGGTCGGATCTGCAGCAGCTTCATCCCAATCAGTACACCAGTTAGGTCAGAGTCAGCATGCATTGTCTGACCAAGGCAAAGGAAGGGGCCAGAACCGTACTTATGCACTGATGGGACGGCAAGATCAGGAATCCTCACCTGATGTCATTACAGGTACGCTATCGATCCTTTCACATAATGTGTATGCGTTGTTAGATGCAGGCTCAAATTTATCATATATTTCCCCTTTTGTTGCCTGTAAATTTGGTATGGATCCTGAGTTGATAAGGGATCCATTTGTGGTATCTACACCGGTTGGTGAATCGGTAATCGCTAGACAGGTCTATCGAAATTATGTAGTATTGGCCTGTAGTCATCACACCCTAGCAGATTTAGTGGAATTAGAAATGGTTGACTTCGATATTATTATGGGCATGGATTGGTTAGCGTCATGCTACACTAATGTTGACTGCCGAACAAAGATTGTTAAATTCCAATTTCCAGGCGAGCCGGTCCTTGAATGGAAAGGTAATACGACAATGCCAAACGGTAGGTTTATTTCATACCTTAAGGCAAGAAAGATGATCTCCAATGAGTGTATATACCATCTTGTTTGGGCAAGAGATGTCGATGCTGAACCACCTAGTTTTCAATCAATTCCGGTGGTCAGTGAATTTCTTGATGTATTCCAGACGAACTTCCAGGCCTTCCTCCTGAAAGGGAAATTGAGTTTGGTATAGATGTGTTTCCAGACACTCAACCGATATCTATTCCTCTTTATAGAATGGCCCCAGCGGAATTGAAAGAATTGAAGGAGCAATTAAATGATTTGCTCGAGAAAGGCTTTATTAGGCCTAGCATATCTCCTTGGGGCACGCCGGTATTGTTCGTACGAAAGAAAGATGGCTCGTTATGGTTGTGTATCGATTATAAGCATCTCAATAAAGTTACTATCAAGAACAAGTACCCTCTTCCTCGAATTGACGATTTGTTTGACCAGTTACAAGGAGCGAAATGTTTCTCAAAAATTGACCTAAGGTCGGTGTACCATCAGCTAAAGGTTAAGGGGAAGGATATTCTGAAGACGTCCTTTAGGACAAGGTATAGGCACTTCGAGTTCTTGGTAATGTCATTTGGACTTACAAATGCACCAGCAACATTTATGGATCTAATGAATAGCGTATTCCGCCCATTCTTGGATGTATTTATGATAGTATTTATAGATGATATTCTGGTTTACTCCTACTCGGAAACGGAGCATGTGGATCACTTGTGGATAATACTACAAACGCTCCGGGACCATAAATTGTATGCAAAACTATCCAAATATGAGTTTTGGCTGTAGTCAATGGCTTTTCTTGGTCATATAGTGTCAAACGAGGGTATAAGAGTGGACACTCAGAAGATTGAAGCGGTGAAGAATTGGCCGAGGCCCACGACTCCAACAGAGGTTCGCATCTTTTTGGGCTTAGCTGGCTATTATAGAAGGTTTCTAGAAGGATTTTCTACCATATCAGCACCACTAACGAAGTTAACACAAAAGGCTATAAAATTCCAATGGTCCGATGCTTGTGAGCGGAGTTTCCATGAGTTGAAGGATAGATTAACATCGGCAGCAATCCTTACTCTCCCAGAGGGTCCAGAAAGTTATTATGTGTATTGTGATGCCTCGGGAGCAGGTTTAGGATGTGTGCTAATGCAGCATAGTAAAGTGATTGCCTATGCTTCAAGGCATTTGAAGAAACATGAGAAGAACTATCCGACACATGATCTAGAGTTGGCCGCGGTAGTCTATGCAATGAAGATTTGGTGGCACTATTTATATGGTGTTCATATGGATATTTTTTTCGGATCACAAGAGTCTACAATACATATTCAAACAAAAAGAGTTGAATTTGAGGCAGAGAAGATGGCTTGAATTATTAAAGGATTATGATGTGGACATCGTATATCACCCTGGCAAAGCCAATGTTGTAGCAGACGCGCTCAGCCATAAGTCAATGGTCAGTTCGATGCTAGTGCAAGTCAAAAGGAAGGAATTGGTAAGAGAGCTTCATCAATTAGCTAGTTTGAGAGTCCGACTAGTGGATTAGGATGATGGCGGGTTTGTGGTCCAGGAGGTGTCAAAATCAACCCTTATATCAGAAATTAAGGAACGTCAATAGGAAGACCCTAGTTTGAAGAAGATAAGAGATAGCATTCAACAGAAAAAGACCACGACCTTTGAGATTGACGAACAGGGAACTCTCAGGAACCAGGGTCATCTATGTGTTCCGAATGTAGCAGGATCGCGGGATAGAATTATGACGGAGATTCATTATTCACGATACTCTATTCATCCGATTTTAACTAAAATGTATCATGATCTCAAGAGTATTTATTGGTGGAATGATATGAAGAAGCGTGTGGCAGAGTTTGTACCTCAGTTTCCCAATTGTCAGCAGGTAAAAATAGAACACAAAAAGCATAATGGCTTGACTCAAAACATCGAGATTCCGATGTGGAAATGGGAAATGATTAATATGGACTTCATTACGGGATTACCTCATTCCTATCGGAAATTTGATTCTATTTGGGTAATTGTTGACAGACTGACCAAATCAACTCATTTCTTGCTGGTGAAAACTACCTACACCGCCGAATATTATACGAAGTTATATATTAAGAAGATTGTTCGACTTCATGGTGTGCCTATTTCTATTATATCTGACCGAGGTGCTCCGTTCACAGCTAACTTCTGGAAATCGTTTCAGAAAGGGTTAGGCACCCGAGTTAATTTGAGTACGGCTTTCCATCCTCAGACAGACGGTCAAAATAAGCGAACGATTCAAACACTCGAGGACATGTTACGAGCTTATGTGTGGGACTTTAAGGGAAGTTGGGATGATCAGTTACCCCTTATTGAGTTTGCGTACAATAACAGCTATTACGCCAGTATTAAAATGGCTCCATATGAGACCTTGTACGAACGAAAATGTAGATCTCATATTGGATGGTTCGAGGTAGGCGAATCAGAGTTAATTGGACCTGACTTTGTATACCAAGCCACAGAAAAGGTAAAGTTTATCAATACGGTTATTAACAGCATAGAGTCGTCAGAAGTCATACACAGATGTGCGACGGTGAGACTTAGAGTTTCAGGTAGACGATTGAGTATTTTTGAAGATTTCACCGATGAAAGGTGTAATGAGATTCAGGAAGAAAGGAAAGCTTAGTCCAAGGTATATTGGGTCGTATCGTATAATTCGACGAATTGGCCAGGTAGCATATGAGTTTGACTTACCTTCGGAGTTGGAGTGTGTTCATCCAGTCTTCCATATTTCCATGTTGAGAGCATGTATTGGAGATCCTTCTCGAATTGTACCAATTGAGGATGTGCAGATTTCAGAGGATCTGTCATATGAAGAAATTCCTGTTGCTATTCTAGATCGACAAGTCCGCAAGCTGAGGACTAAGGAAATAGCTTCTGTAAAGTATTGTGGCGGAATAGGGATGTGGAAGAGATGACATGAGAAACTGAAGAGGAAATGACGCGCAGATATCCACACCTATTCCAAACTAATGTCGAGGTTTCAAGAGAAGCCTGAAATAAATTCCAAATTCCAGTTATGATATTTAATGATTGTGTATTCGGGCTACGTAACGGGGATTAGATATGTTACCCCAACATTCGAGGATGAATGTTTCTAAGGAGGGAAAGATGTAACGTCCCGTACATTTGGGTTACGGTTTAAATCGCTGAGCGTTTATAAAATTTTGAGGCATGTATAAATAGACCCGAGCGTTGGGAAAAAATTTATGTTATATTTATTTATGCTAATAAAGATATTAGTATATAAAAGGATTAAACCCCGATATAATTTTGGACGTAACAAGTGTGACGACGGAAGTCGAAAATAATTTTGATACGTGCATAAAGAGGTTATGGACTAATGTCATAGCACAAATTATGACATCGAGTATATGAAGGTCTTATAAGTTATTAGAATTTAAGCGAATTGAGATCACGGAATTAATTATGTCACGGAGGCAGGTCACTTAATTTAATTAAGTGACCGTGCATGGGGAGTCATGTGGCGTTAAATGAACATGCTCCACCGCCAACAATTTGTCTTAATGCAGACATAATGATTAAACATCATTGCTATTCACGTGGGAGACTTAAAATTAAGACTTTGGAAGTCTTTGAACAATTCAGCAATTCATTCCATTTTCCTTTAACCAGGTCTCGAGGCGACTTGTGCCTCCCTATCGCTAGCACCTGCACAAGTACTGGTACTAGACTCCTGGGGATGATGGGACCGGTCCTTCAGCACTCCACCACCAGGTAAATCGCGGGATGTGCACCCCTTGGTCAGTGTCTGTTTGCGTCCAACGGATCAATGCTACAAGGTTGACCCCCTCTTTCGGCTTGGCGGGGATCGAACCCACACTGCAACATGCCCGCGTGACTTTTAGCGCCCAGGCTTTACCACAAGCTATATGCCCCGGAGGACGATATCCATTGAGGGGATTCGAACCTGCGACCCTAGGGTACATGCAAGAACCTTTCACCAGCAAGCCGAAGCTCTTTGGATTCCTTTTTCCTTTCTTGCTAGCAAAAGGGTCTTTAGCACTTATGCCCATTTGTTTTCGTTCCAGTGAAGGGAAAGAAAAAAAATATGGTTCCTTTATAATTGTTTGGGATTAACAATTTTGCACCAACGTGATCAGCTACTAAGTGAAATCGAGGTATGTTAAGATAAATTATTTCTTCCTTTTGGCATGTTCTATATAACAAAATATAACCGTGATATTACTCTACAATTTATTCTACTCCTAGTAGTTAAGAATATTCACGTTATTGATTCCTATGCTGAAAGCATGCCTAATTATATTTCTAAGTCCCTATTGAGGCATACGGAAGATATGTTGATGTTCACAGTGTTGCCAAAGGTGTCAGGATATTACGTCACTCGAGGTATTTTATTGTTATGTATGCATTTTCACTTGGATTGCATTCATATATTATCCTGGACCACTGGTGCTATGCACACTACTTATGGTAAATATTATATATGTAGGGGATATGGGAAAAAGGGAAAGGCGTTATATAAGCACACCACCTGCAGATGGTACAGACTATCACAAAAGACCCCGAAGAGGCTAATATGATGTGATGATGTGATGCCTATATGGCTTATTGGGACGGGTTGCACGATCCGCAACACTAACATATATTGGGACGGGTTGCACTATCTGCAACACTGACATATATATATACCGCACTTGCATCATGCATATGTTAATTATCCATTACATGGTATGATGCCCACAGAGGCTGTCATGGTAAGAAAATTTCCTGATGAGGCCAATAAATATGGACACTGTATTGTACATAACATGCAGAAAAGTGTATTAGGGCCCTCAAAGGCAGTTCCTGTTGGTCAGTTGTTTATGTTTCATTTATTAGTAAATTCCTGTTATGCTGTTATTTATTCCTTACATACTCAGTACATCAGTCGTACTGACGTTCCTTTTGTCGGGGGACATTGCGTTGCATGCCCACAGGTTCGCATAGACAAGGCGACGACCTACGTGAATAGATTGCAGTTTTCAGCTGATTTTGGAAGCACTCCTCTCTTTCCGGGGTGTCGGTCCGATTTTGGTATGATACAGTTTTGCGTGTCTATATGGGTATGGTGGGGCCTTGTCCCGACCTTTGATGTTGCTACTCTTAGAGGCTTGTAGACATGTATCCTGTGTGTAGTAGTCTTGCATGGCCTTGTCGGCCTTGGTACATGTATATATATAAGTTGGTTACATGATTGTTCACAATTTTCTTTCGGATTAGTCCATAATTAATTATGATTAGATGTTCATGGTAAGAATGGTGGTACCTGACGGGTGGGATCCGGGTTCCCGTCGCTGCCCTAAGGTTTGGGTCGTGACAAACTCCACCTGTACGGCTAGACCACAAGAGAACTGAAAAGGCAGAAAAGAAAAGAAAAAGGAGGAAAAGAGACAGAAAAGTAAAATGCAAACCCTACAATGGTTGGTAGGGTTTGCAGTATTGGGGAGAAGAGGACTGGGTGAGAGCACGTGAAAGAAGTAAAGAGAGGGGGAGAGAGAGAAAGACAGAGAGGCGCCGCCGACTTACCTGGTGCGACTGCCGGTGGTCGCTGGCAGGAGTTAGTTCAATGGGTTGGGGGATAAGGGAAAGAAGAAGAACGTTGTTGGAGAAGAAAGTGAGAAGAGAGTAGAGAGATTTACAAAATGGGCGAGCCCCAAGTGTGGGTTGCATGTGGTTCTCTTATTGTTCCAACTGATACTAAAAGTTTAGTATAGTTCTATTGTGATTCTATTTTATTAGTTTGGAAGTACATTTCATATTTCTTTGATTGAGTATTAGGGCCATTTTTTATTGTTTTTGCGAAAAAGTCAACTAATTTGACTCAAAAAAGGATATTTCTTCCGTTTCAATTTAAGTGATTTATTTTTTTTCCTTGTCTTTTTTAAAAAAAGTGTCTTTTTATATATATATAGTTTAGCGAAGTTTTAGATCATAAGATTTAAAAGATTAATTTAAGACTATAAAATTCAAAAAAAATTCTTTATTTCTTAAATTGCGTGTCTAGTCAAACTAAGACTCTTAAAAAGTAGACGAAGTAGCTTATTTGCATTTAGTTGAACTTATCGTCGAATGGCATAGAGGATCATACAGCTACTTGTTGAGGCATAATGGATTGATTATTTTGTCCACCTACTATCGATTCTCCTGAATAAGTGTTTAGTAGATGAGGGAGGAGGCATAATGATCCAGCTATTGTTTATGTCTTTATTGTTGTTCTAGTAGTACATAGTGTTTTCCACTTTTGTCCTTCTTGCTCTTTCTTGGTTGTTGTTGCCTTTGTCAAAAAGAGGATTTATGTAGATAAAGTGGAAGAAACGAAAAAAGTACACCTGGACTTACTTGTCAGCACCTATTTATGTTATGCTCGCAGGGATTGCAACGCTTCTTTACAGAGCATAAAATGACATTGTCACAGGTATTCAAATACATAATTTTGTTGATTTAAACCTAGTTATTGTGTTTGTTACTTTGTCGTCGATCTAGGGAAATATACATAAAGTCTTTTTTTTTCCCAGATTGATCACATATTTCTATCACGTGTCTGCTCAGGAACTGCTGGTGGACTCCCAGGTTGGTTATTAACGATCACAGTATGAAAGTTAACCCTTGAGAAGATTCTGCCTTATTCATTGTAGTTGATTAAGATCACCAAAGAAGTTCAATCCTTTTACTTGCAGGTATCTTATTGACTTTGGCTGGGATGGGAAAAGAAGGGATGTCTGTGAGTATCACATTGGCTTATTTTACTTGCTATATATTCATCACAAATTTCTTGAACGATAAATGGTGTTTGAACTAAAAATTTCATTGCAGTTTCTTTTTTATATTTTTTATTTTTACTTTTTTTTTATTCTTTTTGTTTTATGTAATGTTAGCAGATAAATTCAAATGGATATAAATGGTCAGTGAGGATTCATATAGTTTGACCCCAACTTGTTTGTGATTGAGGCGTTGTTGTTTTTGTTATTGTTGTTTATAAGTGGTGTTTGAAAATTTGATATCACTTACAGTATTTGTTTGCAGGTCAATGTACGGGGTCCTCCGGATCTCTATCTGTTGGTTGATGCAATGAAATCATTCATCCCAAATGCTGCCATGGGTCATATACGTAGTGCTCTCCATATGGATGGATCAGATGAAGTTGCTAGTGCTTCTTCAAAGAAGTTTGGTCGTCTTTTTGCTCCCATTAATGATGAAGTTGTCAAAATATCTGTTGTTCTCTTGCCACCACGTTGCTCGAAAGTGTGTGACTCGATGAAGGAAGGATCCTCCTAACCAAATGCTCCATTAGTTAGTGGTAGTCATTTAACAGAAGATCTTCAAGCACAATGGATGAATCTCATAGCGGAAGTTGCATTAATTCCTGGTGAGCTTTCGGTGGTTTGTATTTGTGAGTTGCCGGAGGTCAAAGGGAAGTCCAATCCAGATAAGGCTGCTGCCCTCGGGGTGGAACGTGGGCCAAAATATAGTCAATTGCAAAGTGGGAATCTAGTGGAGTCAGATCACCAAAACATCAGTAAGTTAGAAGGATTCTTTTCAATCTTTATTCTTGGACTTTATAGTCTCTCTCATTAAATTCTCCGTGCTTTGCTTACATTATTTCACAGTGAAGGTTCACCCTTGTGATGTTATGGAGCCTTCCGTTCCCGGTCCTATTGTGCTCCTTGTTGACTGTCCAACACTCTCTCGTCTGCAAGAGTTGTCATCTTTACAGTCTCTTACTCCATATTACTCGAATTCATCAGAACAACATGTTGAAATGTGCAAAAAAGTAAATTGTTTGATATATCTTAGCCCTGTGTCAGTAACAAATACAACTGCGTAGGAGCAGTAGATGACCAGATTTGGTGAAGCCCAGCACATAATGGCAAGACATGAGCCGTAAATATCTTATTTTCAACTGCATATCTAGCTTTTTCCTCTAATTTATGTTTCCTGTTTTATAGTTATATCTTTATTATTCTTATGGGCCATCTACAGGAAGAATATTGATATTCCAATTCTGAAATCCAGTTCAAGAATTGCTGCAAGACTAAACTTCTTGTGCCCTCAATTCTTTGCTGCTCCTGGTTTTTGGTCTCTTCAGCAATTGAAGAGCTTACCATCAGTCTCAAAGTTCCCGAAGGAGGTATACGTTACTAAAATTCTGTTTGGATGAGCAATATATTTTGCTGCTGATAATGACTTGACCTCGGGTATATTTTCCTAATCGAGCAACATTGTGATTTTGTTCTTTTCAGTTGTCTCTTCCAACTTCATGTCAGACCATTTATGCAGAGAACCTCCTCAAGGTGAGAGAATCGATATAGTTTGGTTGAAATAGTTCTGACCTTAAATCGGAACCTGCAATGAGTGTTGCAGATCATCACATAGTTAAAGCAGAAAACTCTAAGATATTTTTCTGAAAGTCTATCTTTATGTTTTTGATGTTACAAGAGACCAGTGTGCCATGTCTCCTCAATTCACATTTTCCCTTTGAATGCCTACACAATAATGGTGGTGATTATGACTACATACAATAGAAGAAGAATGGGATTTTGATCTATTTTATATCAGTAAAAAAAATTCTTGCCTACCAAAAAATTAATAAATAAAGGACTAAGAAAGTACATACCAAATTTTAAGTTGATTTGCTTAGGAATGTACATATACAGATATATTTTCCATAAAATCCACTGCCATCTATCTTATGCAAGTTATTCACTTTGATGGTTGGTTTATTTAAAAATGAACTTTGTTTTTGGAACAGTTCCATCTTCTTCCATACAAAGATCTTGGATTAGACAATTCTGGTGTTCGTGCTACTATTTCTCGCACAGAAATCTTAAATGAGTTAACTTCGAAAATTCCAGAAATTATAAGTGCTTCTGAACATATTACCCAGTTGTGGCGTGAGAACAATGGAACAACTGAAGAGCCATTGTTGCATGTAACTCCATTACCTAGCTGTTTGGAAGGTATAACAAGAGAGCATGTGGAGATTGTTCTTCTCGGAACTGGTTCATCACAACCTTCAAAATACCGAAATGTTAGTTCTATATTTATTAATCTTTTCTCTAAGGGAAGTATTCTGTTAGATTGTGGTGAAGGAACACTGGGACAGCTAAAAAGAAGGTAAAGTGGCAGTTCATTAACATAAGCCTATCATATCCATGTAGGTTTTGCCTAAACTTAATGTGTGATATTATGTGCTCTTTTCAAAACTGATTTGGTGTTGAAGGTGCGGATGAAGCTGTGAAAGGTTTAAGATGTATTTGGATTTCTCATATTCATGCGGATCATCATGCAGGTCTTGCAAGAATTCTTGCTCTGAGACGTGATTTGCTCAATGAAACTCCCCATGAACCTTTAATTGTTATTGGTCCTCAGCAACTTGAGATATTTCTTGAGAGGTACCAAATACTCGAGGATCTAGATATGCAGTTCCTTGATTGTAGGGATACCACAAAAGCTTCATGGGAGACTTTTGAGTCAAATGAAGACAATGATGCTAACGAGAGTGCGAACAGGCTAAAAAGCATGATTAGAGAAACAGGATTGAGGGCATTAAATAGTGTTCCCGTTATTCATTGTCCACAAGCTTATGGAATCGTCCTGAAGTCCGCTGATAGGACTGATATTATTGGGAAGAAGATACCAGGTTGGAAGATTGTTTACTGTGGTGACACAAGGCCTTGTCCAGAATTGGTTGAAGCCTCTCGTGGAGCAACAGTTCTCATACATGAGGCATGTCAATAAATGTCGCTGAAATATTATCCGTTGAATCCTATTCTTCTATCCCAAATCAATTGTCCATTTTTGATATTTTGTCTAAATTGCGGGCCTTTTTACTGGAAGTTACTTTTGAAAATGACATGGTGGAAGAGGCTATAGCGAAAAATCACAGCACAATGGGGGAAGCTGTTGAAGTAGGGGACGCTGCTGGAGCATATCGCGTCATCCTCACCTCACTTCAGCCAAAGATACCCTAAAATTCCAGTATTTGATGAAACATATACGCACAAAGCATGCATTGTTTTTTATCTGATGACTGTTAACTTAGCTGATCTGCCCCTGCTTCCAAGTGTTCTTCCATATCTTAAACTCCTATTCCCTGATGAAATGGTTGCCAATGAAGCTGATGATGTCAATGTTGCAATAGCATCTGATTAAATAGCACGTGGCAACCATTTTCTTAAGCATTTATATACAGGAACACCTTCATAGACTTTAAAAACTTTCTAATATAAGTTAAACTTCCTTTGTTAGTTATGGTACTCAAATTTTTATTTATTTATGAAGTTAATGAAATTTATGTTAAATTGGAGGTAAAAAGACATAAGCAACACCCTTTGATAGCTGGATAGGTGATTCTTTAATCTTGTATTACTTGTTCCGTGCATAAGCAACACCAATCAAACTCAAAATTGCTCTCTCAAAAGATAAATTTATCAGGATCTGTGTTACAAACCTACAGGTGATTGCACTAGTGCTGTAATATTCCATGATTTAGAGAAGGAAAGAATGGAAGGAACTGGAGAAGTAAAAGAGAGATGGAAGAAACATTTGTTGGAAATTTGTCTTTGGTGGGGAGGTGCGTCCACCCATATTTAATTAATTAAACACTAGTGTTCCGCATGTTTGAGGCTGTCTCTTCACACATGCATAATCTACTAAGTGAGTAGATGACCGTAGGGTCAAGAATCGTCAAATTTCGTTGAGAAATGAAAGAGATATTGGTCCACGAAGTAAGTTGTTTGAGGCATGGAAATATGGTGTGGGACAAATCAACCATATCGGTGGAAAAAGGAAGAATTGCTCTCTTTATAAGTCTCTTAATTGGCTAAGGGTTTGGGACCCCAAGGGGTAACCCACGGGTCACGGGACGTGGGACTTTCTGAACACTACATACACAGAGACAAAACAGAAGAGAAAGTCAGTCCAAAAGCGTTGGACGAAAACAGAAATTCTTCCTTCCTTTTCCATATCTTCAGCAAGGCGTTTCGTGTTTGTTTTCTTCGTCAGACTCAACCTATTTGCTTTGTAGCGTTGAGATTAAAGTGTTGTTTTATCTTGGGAGACTATTGCCCGTTAACGTAAAATCATATATACGGGGCAATCTTGTCTTAAGGACAGAGTGACATCACTCGACTCAGCACACAGTTATAACGATCCAGATTTAGTGTTTCTTGATTTCAGGTTATCAAGATTCAAGACTCAACAAGCTTGCGGCAGTTCTGAACATTGCCTGTTTGTTTATCCTTTCGAACACTTGTAATATTTATTTACTTCTCATACTGCTTTACAATATCTAACAAATTTAAGACAAGATTAGTATTAGTTTTTGAAATATGTCGCTCAAAAGTTGTGTGACCAAATCTGGATATGACTGTTGTTTTCTGCTTGAAGAGAGTGATGATTATGCTGTTGAAGGTCAACGTGTTCATAGTGTCACCGCTCTCAAGAGTGGTGGGAACAAGCGTTCACGAGAGGCTGAGGATGTCAACTGGACAAGAGGAGAAGGCTGAAGATGTTGTTCTATCTTGCAGCAGAAGGCCTATATCTATCCCAGACAAAGGATCTGAATTATGATAAGGAGAAAATGGACACTCAGTCCGATGAAGTGACTGAAGTGGGCCATAATCCGAAATTGGGATAAGTAATTTTTCTTCCTTGTCAAGAATAAGATTAAATGATGTCTGATTAAAAATTGCTTAAAGTAAGGAGGAATATGAAAATGTTTTCACGAAATAATTTATATTCCTTATGCTTTAAAATCAGAAGTTTAGTATCATCTTCCTTCCCGTTTAAAGATTGGATTTTGTAAACGACTTAAAAAGATCGATTCTTTTAAGTGTAATTATTAAAGTGTGTAAAGTATGTTCGCACATATGAGGGAGAAAGATCCACTGACTGTGCGAAAACTGTTACAACTCTTAAGTAAGCGCCAGGGATTTCCCTAGGCACCAATCATAAGGGAAGAAGACTAAAAGCTAAAGATGTTGAGCCTGTCACACTATTTGGTAGAAGATCCTTCATAGGATGATATTGGACACTCAGTCATACAAAGCCTCCGGGCGACTGGAGTGGGCCAAAATTCCTTTGATATGATGATATTGGACACTCAGTCATACAAAGCCTACAAGCGACTGGAGTGGGGCCAGATTTCATTTCATAGGAAAAGTAATGGACACCTAGTAAGGTGGGCCAGAGTTTTCAGGTCTTAAATGATCTGAAGGCCAAAAGAAAGGCAGAAAAGAACTTGGACACTCAGTCTGCCAAAGCAACTGGAGTGGGCCAGAGTATACAGATCACATATGATCCGGTTACGCTCTAACCACGAGCAAGAGGTTGTTCATGAGAAGCAACGCCACCTCTAAAATCTAAGAGGTTGGAGAAGTTGTCCTCAATAGGACTTCAGGGAATGGGATCACTCTCAGATGAGGTGATACATATCCCAAACTTGGTTTAAGAGACGTTGTTGGTCAAGTTGGTTTGAGACTAGTCCAACAGGTCTATAATAACTAAGAATGGTACAGTATGTCTGTAGTCAAATGAATGATATATTTGTAATCCGTGCATCTATGCCATCATAGATTAAGACACGTTAAATAGAAAGTCATTCAAAAGCTAGCGAAGTTGAGATTGTTGCCTTCTATCGATATAAACCCTCAAAATGAATGTGAGGTAGGCGAAGAGGCAAAATCACATTTCCAAGTTCCGTAAAAGGAACAGTGAAAGAAGCACCGCTCTTCTAGAACTTAGTTACACCTACATGGATGATTTGAAGTTTATACAAAATAGAGGGGGGAGACAAGTACGTTGTGACCTTCATTGATGATGGTACAACGTATTGCATCATTTGCTTGTTGAAAAGCAAAGATGAAGTTGTTGAAGCGGATAAGCGCTACAAAGCAGAAGTTGAAAATCAACTAAGCCTACGGATTGAGGAATTCGTAGTGAAAGAGGGGAAAAATGTGAAGCATCGTTCATTAAACGATTGTTCATTACTCACCTCAGTCCAACGGTGTTAGCCAAGCGCAAATCCGTACGCTCAAATTATATGGGACAAGGCGATCCTTACCGCTAATGCGATTCTCAACAGAACTCCGCATAAGGATAATGATAACCCTCCGTGTGAGACATGGAAAGGATCTCACATACAAATGTTGTGATGTAGGGTGGCTTGGTAGAGGTTGAAATACCGAAACAGGTCAAGTTGGACCTAAGACTGTAGATTGCATATCCATCGGATCTGCAAATAACAGCAGTGCTTATCGCCTCTTGGTGTCAAAGAATGCTGAAATCTTTGAAGATAACTTTCCTTGAAAAGGAAAAATAAGTAATTGCTCGAGGTTAGCAAGAACCCACGAGGGCCTGACTGTCCGGAACTAGACGTTCCATATCTACAGGACTCAGAAGTTGCTGACTATCCGGAACTTAATAATCCAGATCTGCAAAACTCAGGGATTCTAGATGTTGAATCGAAACGAAGCAAAGAGGGGACAAAGACTTGTTCCAGGCCTTCTAGCTTGTATGGTTGAGAATGAACCATGGGCAATTAACAAATAATTGTCATCTCCAGAAGCGCTGCTTTGGAAAGAAGCTACAAAGAGAGAAATAGATTCCATCATACAGAACCATACTTGCGTAATGGTTGATCTTCCTCCGAAAAAAGAACCTTTGGGTTGTGAAAAAGGATACTCAAAAGTGAGTAGAAAGTAGATGGAAATACTGATGAGTATAAAGCCTCGGTTACTTGTACATGTGCTCCCCTGTGAGTAGCTTAACATCCAGGGCCATTGCAGTCTTGTGTGGCATGGATGTTGAAACAACCTTCCTAACCGAAGAGTTGGAAGGGGAGGATCAGAGTTGGTTTGCTGGACTGTTAGGCTTCTTCCTGAACTTTCAATTTGGTCCCTGAAATGTTTACATTTTGGTCCTGAAAGTTTCAGATAAAACAGAAATAATGAATCTGACCACAGAAACATTGACTCTGATGTTAGAAAGCCAACAGTTGAAAAATCAACAGTCTGAGGATGAAATTCATATTGAAACAAAGTCTCGATATGAAAGATATGGGTATCACAGATGACATCTTAGGAATTGGATTTCTAAGACATCTAACGGACTGGTCTAACTCCAAACTCAGTTGTGAGATAGTTGACAGTCTCGTTGAAGCCACCAATGGATATGAATCATATAACTGATTGAAATCATGGTGCACCCTTATACAAGGAGCGATATGCGCAGGTCACATATAGTTCAATGCATGTTACACACTACAACCGACCTGGTATCAGCCTACAAAGCAGATTAGTTGAACTAAGGTTCACTGATGATTTTAATAAATGATCAATAGAAGGCGTTAAGTGAGATATGACGATATCTGAAATATTCGCTTATCTACGGATTATAGTATTCTGGATGTCCAGCGGTTTTGGAAGAACACAGTGAAGCAAACTGGACATCAGATGTGAAGAACACCAAAGCCACAAGTAAATGTGTATGGTGGGTCGTGGAAAATCCTCTAAGCAAACTTGCATCGACCGATTCATGATGGGATTGAAGTTTATCGCTTTATACAAAACATGAAAGAAGTTGAGTAACTTCATGACTCCTTAGAGGACGTCCCTTATTGGGAGAAACCCGTGCCTTCAGCAGTTATACACTGTGGCTAGCCGGTCTACTTCAGGAAGGACACGGATGACGGCGTCTGGACATATCTGTCAGGATCTGTCGGAGACATAAGACCATATGGCAGTTGATCATCGCGGGTGTCACTTCCTTGATTATTTATCAAAGGATATAACAGACCCTTTTAACTAAGGGACTACCCGGAGATCAAGTGTTTTGCCTGTTTAGGGGAATGGGCTTAAAACCCAAACAATACGAACCTTTGCGGTGGTAACCCAACCATACTGATTGGAGATCCCAAGAATGTGGTTCAATGGGAAAACTAAGCTGTAAAAATGTTCAGTTGAGCGCTTCGGTGGAAGCAATAGCACCTCGGATGATGATTTCTGTAGGGAAACATGAATCCAAAGTTGTTCCCGCGATAGACATTAAAGTACTACCTGCATGGTGGGTAAAGGTTAAGCTTCCAAACCTTTAACGATCATCAAACGATTGAGGTTAAGGTTGGAGAAACTTTTAATGATTCCTAACACTCGTGAAGTGGGGTATAGCAGGATACCTTGTAGGAGATCACATATTTAAGTGCGAGGACAGACCGCCTCAAATGAACGCACTTAAGAATCCAAGTGTGTCCACGGACAAAACTAAAAGAATAAAAACGAATAAGGAGAGTTATTGTATTGGTATTATTGGCTTGGCTTACACTAAACACTGACGGTTCAAGACATCACGTTCACCGCGCAGTAAGTAAGTCCGATGGTATTCAACTAGGGAAGGTTCAAAGCGGAAGCTACCTCTCCTGATACAATATCTTTTCGCTGAAAGATTGCTGAAAGTAGGCACCCTGTGTGTGCGCCAAAAATCTCTTTCAAGAGGGGATTGTTGGAAATTTGCATTTGGTGGGGAGGTGCGTCCACCCATATTTAATGAATTAAACACTAGTGTTCCGCATATTTGAGGCTTTGTCTCTTCACACATGCATAATCTACTAAGTGAGTAGATGACTGTAGGGCCAAGAATCGTCAAATTTCGTTGAGAAATGAAAGAGATATTGGTCCACGAAGTAAGGTGTTTGAGGCATGGAAATATGGTGTGGGACAAATCTACCACATCAGTGGAAAAAGGAAGAATTGCTCTCTTTATAAGTCTCTTAATTGGCTAAGGGTTTGGGACTCCAAAGGGTAACCCATGTGTTTAAAGGAGGGAGGACCTAAATGTGTTTGGGTTCAAGGTGAAGCCCACACACGCGCCGCCGCCGCCCGCCCGTCTCGTCCTTTCCGATCTAGTCCGGTCTTGGGTCACGGGTCATGGGTCTTGAGCAGCCTCCCTTGTGCTATATATTGATGTCTTTTTGGCTCAATTGTTAGTGACGAAAGACACACACATACACAAAATATACACAGCAGAAACAGAGACACACTATATACACAGAGACAAAACAAAAGAGAAAGTCAGTCCAAAAACGTTGGACGAAAACAGAAACTCTTCCTTCCTTTTCCATTTCTTCAGCAAGGCGTTTTGTGTTTGTTTTCTTTGTCAGACTCAACCTATTTGCTTTGTAGCGTTGAGATTAAAGTGTTGTTTTATCTTGGGAGACTATTGCTCGTTAACGTAAAAGCATATATACGGGGCAATCTTGTCTTAAGGACAGAGTGCCATCACTCGACTCAGCACACAGTTATAACGATCCAGATTTAGTGTTTCTTGATTTCAGGTTATCAAGATTCAAGACTCAACAAGCTTGCGGCAGTTCTGAACATTGCCTATTTGTTTATCCTTTCGAACACTTATAATATTTATTTACTTCTCGTACTTCTTTACAATATCCAACACATATTAATAAACATCAGCTTGAATGCGTCTGCCAATCTTTAATTTATCATAGTAGCATTTCCTTATCTTTTCATTTTCCTTCTCTCTTGCTATATACATTTTTGCTATCAGGGCACACAAAATTCACAAGAAAGGAAAAAGGAGATAAAATAAATGAAGGTTATGCAGAAACCGAGTGGCGATTTGGGGTAAAAATACATACGTCTATAAAAAGAAGACCTCCTATAAGCACAACAACGAAAATTGTCATGTGACAATAATAAAGCTTGTATGGAAAAAAATGCTACTCATGCCAAAGGAAGCTGGCATGTTTACCCTTTCTCTAATATGCAGGGGATTACTACAAGAAATTAAAATCAAACAATATTGCATTTTTTTCATCCACTTTGGTACACATGCTTTCTTGAGATATTTGATGGGAGAAAGCATGCAGAAAAGAAGAATAAATTATGAATTTGTACCAACGGGTAACATTCAATAGAAAAAAGTGTCCTGATTTCAAATAATTTGTCATCATCCTCCTCAAGGGATATAATCCTTTTTTTTTTTTGCATAAGGACTTGCGTGCAACTAGTACTAAAAAGTCTGCTTCTAGTAGCAGTGATAGAATTATTCCATGTATTTCAGCTGGAACCACTATAAAAAAAGGTGCAATTAGCGGAGGTTTATAACCTCCTTTGTTTGCCGTCACGGAGGTTCAGCAAACTCCTGCAGTTACTACTGCCACGATCAATTTGCGGCAGTTTACTGCACGGGTTTGCCCACAATCATTCGATTATAGTATTTTTCATTCACTCATGATCTAGCGTAGTCGACCTAATTATGATATTGAAGGAGCTTTTCTTGAAAAAAAAAGCATAATAATATTAATCAATTGAAAAGATGACATCAACATCGGTAATTGATCATACTCGACAACATTAGGTAACTTTTAACTCTTGTGCCCACATGGGGAAAAAAAGGAAATATAGAAGGTTATAGGCATATACTTAACAAATTTGAACATATCGAAAATGTAGAGATGACCGCAAATTGAAAATCATGTGTAACAGTAATAAGAATTAAGAGGTAAGCCTTGTGCAGAACTTTCATTTTAGGCAGTTGTATGAACTCATGAACGAAATACGAAGTTCAAGGGTGCGTTTGGTAGGAAGGAAAATGTTTTCCTCTAAAAGTAAGTGTTAAGTAATTTAATATCCGAACAATCAAAATGTATAACATTAATCTAATCCTTATGTTTGTGAATTTTTCACAAAGTTGACCAGTTATTGATTTTAAATCATTTAATTAATCATATATTATATTAAATTCATATAGTTATTATATAATTAAAATAATATATATTTAAAAATAATTTAAACACATTTAAATATATAGTTTTTGATCTATTAAGCTTACAAAAGTTAACAGACTTTTTAATTTACAAATAAATAAGAAGAAAACAAACAAAAATAAATGGAAATGAGAGAGAGAAGCAGCATGTGGGAAATAGACCTGAAAGAATATTCCACCGCCAGACAAAGATCGAATGAGATCTAATGATCGTTCCTAAATTTACTGAAACTCCGTTATCTACCTCGCTGTACAAACTATCCAGAAGAAAAGAGAATTTAATTGAGGTAATGGTCAAAAACACATCTAACTATCATTTTTTCACGAGTTTTACACCTTAATTAGTCACTCCTTTTTCATATTTACTATCACAATTGATGTATTAAACACACTTATAGAATTTAGGTATGTATTAAACACACCTTGATATTTTCTAAACTTTAAGCGTATTTTAATACATACCTAAGCTCTTGGTGTGATTTAATACATATGTAGTGATAGTTCAGATAAGAAAAATGAACAACTGATGGTTGAAGTGTGCGAGTCGCAAAAAAATGATAGTTCAGATGTGTTTTTTGACCATTATCTCCTTTTAATTTTTTTTAATAAATAATCTTTTAAGTACTATACTTCTGCTAACTTAAAGGATGGTAAGCGAACGTTTAGATTAATTAAAAATTAAATATACTTAATCGAATAATATAGGGATCAAAATTAGAATAATCTAATAACTCAAGGACCAAAAGCTTCTTATAACATACATTCACCATGTAAAAGGACTGTAAAATGATCATGACCAATTATGCTTCTTAAAAAAGAATGATTTAGTGGTGCAACAACTGGTTTGGTCACTCAAATTCTATAGAATTTCACGTATTCAACATACGAAAGGAGGCTTATCACTTTATTGAAGATAAATTGAAATATTGGATTTTTTTTTCTTCCGAGATGACACTTTTTGTAGATTCAACATGCATATTATGACTTGGGGGACACTTTATGATGAACTATATAAAAAGGGGTTGATTTTTTCATTCAAAACAGCATGACACGTGGCTTTCTAAAGCTAACAATATTTTTTTAACGGGTAAGGGATAAATATAGCTAATTTTGACGAGTGAGGGATAGATATAGCTCTAAAGTGTGACTATAGGGTATATTTATTAAAAAAATATAATGGAGGGGAAATATAATTTATTTTTGATAGTAAAGAGGCAAATATAACCTTTCTTCCTATATAGATCAAATAAAATCAACTCATAAGAATGAAGTATCAATGTCAATAAAACTTTTAAAGAGTTGAAATTATCTTTGGACATTCAATTTGTATCTTAAGTGGTAAACTAACAGATTCGATTTTTAGTTTTTTTTTTTTCAAAAAAATAGTCAACATATCTAATTGATTTCATTAATAAGTTTGTAATCCAAATAAATTGCATTTATTATTTTAAATTGCTCCTATGAATTGCCAACACATCATTATCTAATTGATTCGATTAATTAGACAGATTCGATTTTTAGTTTTTTTTTTCGAAAAAAAAAAGTCAACATATCTAATTGATTTCATTAATAAGTTTGTAATCCAAATAAATTGCATTTATTATTTTAAATTGCTCCTATGCATTGCCAACACATCATTTTTCACTTTTGACCTCAGAAAAATTAATACTAAATGCGAGTCGTTCTGCATGCTTGTAGTTAATAAGCACACCACATTTGTTATGCGTAAATTAACATGTATTATATATATTTATATTCTGTGTAACATGTGTTATTTATACAATTTAATTGTAACCATTATGTATTTTAATTTATGTGTTTTAATTTGACCGAACAGGAATTTAAATAAGTAAAAAGATTCTTAAATATTATGATCTTAAACTAAAAATATATTAAATGTTCTTGAATTCTACAGTATTAAATATGTTATGTAGGATGTTGGAGTTAAAAAATGACTAGATATAAAAGATAGCATTCCTTGCTAATCATACTATAAGGGGGTAGTTTGGTTGGTAGGACGTGATAGACAGTAATATTCAATGGGTTGGGATATCCTAGGAGTAGTTGTCTCATCTTCTATATGGAATAGCTAATCTCAATATTTTAGTGTAAATGGTATGATAAAACAATCTCGATACTAATTAATGCTCATAATCAAACGCATAATAAAATAATTCCACATTTTATTCTGAAATTACTAATTTATCCCATCAACCAAAAGCCTCCTAAAGAATAGTAGGACACATAAATTAAAAGTGAAGAATAATATGTTCATCGATACTAATCAGACTTTTTGTTAAAGTTTTTATTTTGAAATATTTGACGCATTAAAAAAGAATAAAGTTATTTATCAATTTTTAAAATGTACCCTTACGGTTCCTACTAATATAGTGTTGATTAAGTTTTAATTCTTATAATTATGATGATTAAATATTTTTTAAAATTATATTAAAACACAAATAATATGGATCGGGATATGTATTTTACCTTAGATTTCGTTTATGGACCTTTTAATTTGTCAGTTTAGTTAGAAGATTTAGTCTAAAATAATTTTCATTTTAAAAAACAAAAAGGTATTAATTATCCCCCTTTTTAAAATTTCACGAAACTACTATTTCATTTCAAGGAATCGAATAATAATTAATTAGTCATTTAAGGATAAGTGAATAATAATTTAGCTAAATATATTTATAAATCACTATTTTGTTTTTAATGTGGGTGTCAAGACTTGAACGATAAATATGAAAAATATTAATCAAGTATTTAACTATAATAAATTAATATGAGTTGGTGTATGTAAAAATATTTTTTTCCGAATAAAAGATCTCTAACGTCATCATATCTTGATCAAACGCAAAATAACAAGCTGATTCGAAAAGTACAGCAATATGGCCGCACTTTATACTCTTCTCAAGTGAGATAGTGAGTCTTAACAATAATATTAGACCATAATGATAGCGGACCTTAACAAAACTCCATGGCCCCTATCAAATAGGTAAAAATCTATAACAATAAATCACATTCATAGACCATTGGAGGAACTTCAAAATGAGTTGAAAATAAGGTCTTCTATATAGAAATACAATCTATCTTCATAGATATAAGTATCAATCAAGTTGGAGTATTAAAGTTTTCAAAACCATCCAAAAATCAAATATAGTATCTTCAACATGAAGATGTGAAACGGAAAACAAAAATTTTAATACAATTTAAGCCTATGACAAGGCTACAACATTAATTATAGTTGGTGCCACCGTTGATGGCACCGCCTCTGTAGTCCCTCCTCTTATATTTTTGCTGCTGGTAACCTTTTATCTTTTGTCCATCAGAACTTTAAGGTCGAGTTTGCTACACGAACCGCTCCTATAGTGCTCACCGTTGTGAACTACATTTTGAGCAGAAATTACATCCCAGAAATACACAAAAGTATCTATCCTAAATTCACAATTTTTTAATTTAAATTCTTAACCGTAAACAAGAAAAAGGTTTGAACAAATAATAAACTAATAATAACCAATAATAATGTAAAACAAATATACCTCATTAGTTTTGATCTGAATATTGTGATTGTGAACTGGTCCAAACTGTTTGACAACTGTCTGAAGGTCACTTCTTGATTTGTTGGTTGACAATCCTCCAATGTATATCGATTTGCTTGTAAACGTGTAAACAAATAATTCAGAAAATGGCCGAACATGGTAAAATTTTTATCAACTATTTGATTTAATGCAATGAAAATTTACATTGAATTTTGTCACTGGAATTGTCTCGTACAACATTGATTGGAGGTGCAACTTTCGACACACCACTCAAACTAGACGGCAACGCTTAACTAAGCCGCCATTGGCTTGAGGTTTTTCTTTGATGGGAGACAAACATCTACAACAATCCTTACAATCTTGTATCAGAAATTCGTAGGCGGTGAGGACATGTCCTTCTTAATCTCCAGGAGATGTTTAGAATTAGCCAAAGCTTTAGATGTAAGAAACTATAAAAAAATATTTATGATCTCCAGATAACTAGCATGTGAACTAAACGATCCCTGAAAGTATAACTAAAAGTTGAAGTGTAGCTAACTTTAGAAACCTCATTCTCAATTACTAGAGCTGTCTCAGCAACTGGTTTTTTTGCTCGAAGTGATTGAAGGCTTCTTGCCAACATGATCATCAATTTTAACCTTAGTCTCTTATTTATCAGAAACTTCCTTGATATTATATTTGATGTTATCTTCATATTTGCTTTCCGTAACTAGTTTGAATGCAATGGTAATTATAAAAGGGAGGAATTTAGTATAGTTAAAATCGAGTTTAAGTTTAATGCACTTGAAAGTATGTATGTCCTAGAAACAATCATTATTAAGGACAAATGTACTTAACACATTCGTATTATTAATAAGATTAATATTTATGGCATTTGTAATTATTGAATTATTATTTGATTATTTATAATTATTCATTAATGTGCATCTCTTGAGCTTACGTTGTCATTAATAGAGTGAGATATTAATGATAGAGCGTAACTCTAAAACGGTATCGACTAATGATCATCGATAATGGGATATCGATGATATGTTATAAGTCGACATGTGGTCTGCATCACATTCTTAGAGAATGTTGTATGTCTCACATGCTACTAGTGATGGTTACTAGTGATGGACACATGGATACTATTGGAAAGTATTGGTATACCCTGCTGATAAACTATTTGTTATACATGTCTAAAGTGTTATCAGCGTGTGGGAGATGAAGGTCTTTTGACTTGAGGTCAATACGCACCTTATGTAAAAAGTAATGTACTTTGACCATGTCTTAAGCTTAAACTCCTTATAGGATAAGACACGGCTTGTGTTGAGTGCATTATGATGTAAATTAAGGTGGTAGTTGAGCCAAGAATATGATTCATTCCTCGATTGGATATTCGATAGAGCACTCAACTTCTCAGGGATATTAAGTCGACCAAGTCATTGGCCAATGCAATAGACATATTTAGAATATGATCTAGTTGTCGACTAATATAGATGAGATAAAGTGATCAAGCCATTTGGATAGACACATGGCAGATCCTAAGCTTGATCGAGTGTGTCGCGAATGAAAGGAATTTATCATCTCACATAAAAGTTATGTTTGCTGGATTCATATAAACATACTTCACATATTGAGTTCGTCATACGACGCAGTCTAGGAGTTCCGTATGGACCTTAATTGGATTAGTGTCGATATGTGAAGGCCTATAGGGTCACACTATGTCTATTGTCTTTTCGGTCTAAGGGTGTATTGAGAGAATATTAAATATTCAATTTGAAATCGAGATATTTAAAATGATAATAACTATGGGATAATTTCTATTTGATGGAAATTATTTAATTAAATCAAAATTGGATTTTGGATTTTGGATTTAAAATTAAAACGTGCTAAATATATACGGGCAAGGAGCCGCGGCGCCTACCAGGCGGCGACACGGCCATGGCTGTTAAGGCTGCAATGGCGCTAACTCGACAAAGAGGGCCCACTGATCGCCCACTGTACCTCGAGATTTGGGTCAGGCTTGGAGCCCAACCCTAATTTAATAATTGACCTAATCCTCCCTATATAAACAACATTAAACCCCATAAGTTAAATATACTAATTCTCATAAATAATTCTAGGCTTAGAGTGTAGGATAAAACTCTCTCAAACCTCAGTCAAGATTTCCTGGCTTTTTTGACAGAGGAATACACCGTAGCATTGTGCTTGCAGTCAAAAAGGAATCGCGTGTCCTCCCTTTAGTAAAGACTCCAGATAATACAACTTGTAAGTGTTCATGTTTTATGTTACAGGTTTTTTATTGTCATATAACCATACCAGAAGAAATTATTGGGGTAAGTAGAACAAAATTTTAAACTTCTGTTGTTCCTACTTATGTATTTTGAACCCAACAAAACTAACATGTTAAATATTTACCCAATCTAGTGATTCAAGAGGAGATTATAAGTACATCTCTATTATAAGTATTAACGCATCATAACGGGTTAAACTAAACTGATAGCATAACAATATCTTCATGGTGTTGGTATATACAACTTAATCCTTAACAATAAAGGACCAACAAAAATTAAGATTGGAATAGTGTTAAAGCAATCAAGTGATCAATCGATAGTGTCAAAGTAAAAGGACAAACCCAAAGAGGCAACTGAAGCATTTTCATCAACTTTCTCCTCAACAACTGCTGAAGATTCTTTGATGCCAAAAAATAAAAAAATGTCATTAAAATCAATCTTTTCTTGGTCTGTGTTTATTAGTGTTGTAGTTTTGTTGTAAGCTTAAATTGTGTTTTTTTCGTTTCACATCTTCATGTTGAAGGTACAATATTTGATTTTTGGATGATTTTGAAAACAATAATACTCCAACAATAAAATCACATCCATAGACCATTGGAGGAACTTCAAAATGAGCTAAAAATAAGGTGATCTATATAGAAACACAATTCGCCTTCAAAGATATAAGTATCTATGAAATTGGAGTATTATAGTTTTCAAAACCATCCTAAAACCAAATATCGTACCTTCAACATGAAGATGCGAAACGAAAAAATAATTTTGACACAATTTAAGATTACAACAAAACTACAACACTGACCAAGAAAAGATTGATTTTAATGACAGTTTTTTATTTTTTGGCGTCAAAGAATCTTCAGCAATTGTTGAGGAGAAAGTTGATGAAAATGCTTCAGTTGCTTCTTTGGGTTTGTTCTTTTGCTTTGACACTATATCAATTGATCACTTGATTGCTTTAACACTATTCCAAGCTTGATTTTTATCGGTTCTTTATAAGGATTAAGTTGTATATACCAACACCATGAAGATATTGTTATGTTATCAGTTGAGTTTAACCTGGATGCGTTAATGCTTATAATAGAGATGTACTTATAATCTCCTCTTGAATCACTAGATTGTGTAAATATTTAACATGTTAGTGCATTGAACTTAAACTCAATTTTAACTATACTAAATTGCTCCCTTTTAGAATTACTATTGCATTCAGAACTAGCTACTGAAAGCAAATATGAAGATAACGTCAAAGAGTCAAGAAACTTTATGATAAATAAGAGACTTAAGGTTAAAATTGATGATCATGTTAGCAAGAAGCCTTCAATCACTTCGAGCCAAAAAGAAAAATCAGTTGCTGAGACAGCTCCAGTCATTAAGAATGAGGTTCCTAAAGTTAGCTACACTTCAATGTTTAGTTATATTTTCAGGGACCGTTTGATTCACATGCTAGTTATCTGGAGATTATAAATATTTTTTTAGAGTTTGTTACATCTAAAGCTTTGCCTAATTTTAAACGTTTCTTAGAAATGAAGTAGGTCAGGTCCTCACCGCCTACTAATGCCTTATACAAGATTGTAAGGATTGTCTTAGATGTTTGTCTCCCATCAGCACCAAGAAAAACCTATAGCCAGTGGCGGCTTAGTTAAGGCGTTGGCGTCTAGTTCGAGTGGTGTGTCGAAAGTTGCACCTCCTTCAACCAATGTTGTACATGAAAGAAATAATCCCTTTGATTATTTTCATTGATTGAATAGATATATATACAAGTTACAAAATAGGAGAATCATATTCCTAATCTATTCCTAAAACCTTATTCTACCATAATTCTAACTATACAATTATGGTAAGTGTATAACACTAATTATGGTAATAAATATACTACAATATACATACAATATACTTTCCTTAATATACAAGATTTTGCTACTGATTTTCTGCCCTTTGTAACGTGATGGACTGGGCTTCGGTTTCAGTCCTTACTGTCGTGTACCAGGCCCAACAGCCCACTGCTTCAGCTTCAGTCCTCTGATATATATGTGATATACACTGCTGTATATTCAGTGTATATCACATGTATATTACTCTGTTTAACACACCCCCGCAGTCATAGCGGGCGGTTTTCGAACGCTGAGACTGTCCCTAAAATCTTCAAAGAGAACCGCTGGTAGACCCTTTGTAAAGATGTCTGCAATTTGATAACGAGACGGGACATGGCATACGCGAACTTGACCCTTTGCAACCTTTTCACGGACAAAGTGAATGTCCATTTCGATATGCTTGGTGGGTTGGTGTTGAACGGGGTTACCGAAAAGGTAGATGGCACTAATGTTATCACAATATACCAAGGTTGCCTTCTGAATGGGACAGTGAAGCTCCAAAAGCAAATTACGTAGCCAACATGATTCGGAGACCACATTCGCTACCCCTCGATATTCTGCCTCGGCACTTGAGCGTGATAGAGTTGCCTGACGCTTTGCCGACCAGGAGACCAAGTTGTTGCCAAGGAACATACAGTAGCCAGAAGTCGACCGTCTGGTGTCGGGACAACCACCCCAATCAGCATCCGTGTAGGAGACAAGTGTGGATGTAGATGAGGGATACAAGTGCAAACCATAATCCAGTGTCCCCTAAATATACCGAATGATGCGTTTGATCGCATTCATGTGCTCAATTCTGGGGTCATGCATGAATAAACACACCTGCTGAACCGCATATGTAATATCTGGTCTGGTAAATGTAAGATACTGGAGGGCTCCTGCAAGACTGCAATACCGGGTTGGGTCCTCGTATGGTGCACCTGTTGCGGCACTCAGCTTTGGGTTTGCATCAACCGGTGTGGAAGTGGACTTACAGGATGACATCCCAGCCCTCTCGATGATCTCAGCAGCATACTTTCGTTGAGACAGAAAAAAGCCACCTGAATGACGCTTGACGACAATCCCCAAAAAATAACTCAACGACCCTAAGTCCTTCATAGAAAATTCAGAACTGAGCATGGCCATGATAGACTGGCGCAAAGCATCGGAGGAGGCAGTCAAGATAATATCATCCACATACAACAGAATATAGGCTAATGACGAACCACGGCGGTAGATGAACAAAGAATTATCTGACCTGCTGTGAGCGAACCCAATAGTTGAAACAAAATCAGCAAATCGTGTATACCAGGCCGGTGGAGACTGCTTAAGCCCATATGGTGATTTCTTCAACAAACAGACATGATGAGGGCGGTTGGGATCCCTAAAACCCAACGGCTGATGCATATAGACTGTTTCTTTGAGATCACCATGTAGAAAAGCATTCTTGACATCCAACTGATGGATTGGCCAAGTTTTTGAAAGAGCCAGGCTAAGCACAGTGCGAATGGTAGCCGGTTTGATCACAGGACTAAACGTCTCACCACAATCAATACCAACCTGCTGAGTCTTACCATCACCAACAAGTCGCGCCTTATGTCGAGCAAATGACCCATCTGAATTCTCCTTATGAGCAAAAATCCACATAGACCTGATAATATTAATACTATATGGACGGGGCACCAACTCCCACGTCTTATTATCAATAAGAGCATTATATTCATCAGTCATAGCAATTTTCCAATTAGGGTCATTTAATGCGGACACAGAATTGCGGGGCAAGGGGGATTTAGAGACATCAGAATGTAAATTAAAATGTCTTTTAGGTGTAAAAATACCCCGCTGACTACGAGTGACCGGTCTATGACTCGAGGAAGAATTGATGAAATTTTGGGAATTTTCTGGGCTCGGGACGGACTGGCCAGCAGGCAGTGGGCCTGCTGGCCCAAAACGGTAAAAATTAGACTCAGATTCTGGAGCAATTCCGAGGTGGGTGGCGAGCCCAGTTGTTGGAACTGCTCATTCGATGGTGGATTACGTGAGTGTGGCGATCTTGTTGGTCCAAATGATGGAGGCAGAGGATTTTGGGTACGGGAGATGTCCGAAAAATTCTGAATAATATACGGGGATATTTGGTCATCCAAAAAATTATATGACTTAGGTTCGGGAGTATGAACTTTCGTAAATGGGAATTGAGTTTCATCAAAATGACATGGCGATTGATTATGATTTTCTTGGAGGATAAATCAAAACACTTATAACCACGATGATTTGACGGATAACCCAAAAACACACACGGGGTAGACCGAGCCTGAAGTTTGTTAATTGTGGTGGATGGGAATAACGGATAACACAAGCACTCAAAAATCCGAAGGTGAGAATAAGAAGGGTTCTTATTATATAGGACTTTGAGGGGGGAAGAGTATGTCAGACCTTTAGACGGAATTATGTTTAGAAGGTAAGTGGCCATTTGTAGAGCATGATGCCAAAAATATGGAGGTATGGAGGCATGTATGAGGAGAGTTCGGACAATGTTATTTATGGAACGAATTTTGCGTTCCGCTTTCCCATTTTGTGAAGATGTATGAGGACATGAAAAACAAAAATTTATCCCATGAGTAGCACAAAAATCTCGAAACTCCCTATTGTCATACTCTTTCCCATTATCACATTGAATATTTTTTATTTCTCTTTCGAATTGAGTACGAATGAAAGCTCTAAATTTTATGAAGACGGAAAACACTTGTGATTTATTCGCAATTGAAAACGTCCACAAAAATCTAGAATAATCATCTAAAAAGAGAACATAATATCGATGACCCATTGAACTAAGAACAGGAGATGTCCATAAGTCGCTATGAATAATGTCAAATGGCATAGAAGTATGAGAATTGGAGTCTACAAATGGCAACTTAACAATTTTTCCTAATGAACAAGACTGAAAAATTGGAGTACGACTTGTACCCTTACAAGAAATAAAGCTATTTTTATCTAAAGCTGATAAAATAGAAGATCCCGGATGACCCAGACGAGCATGCCACATGGAAGGAGAGATGGCTGCAAAAGCTGATGGCAAGGCTGGACTCGATGGATTGAAATCGGGCATAATAGGATACAGATCCCCCCTACTATCACACCTCATGAGATGACTCCCCGTCTTGAAATCCTTCACAGAGAAACCGAAAGGATCAAATTCAACAGAAACAAAATTGTCATTTGTGAATTTTCGGACAGCCACTAAATTTTTAATCAATTTAGGAGCATGTAAAATATTTTTCAAGAGGAGTGGTGGATTAGGAGGAGACAATGTTTTCTGACCATACCCTAGAATTGGAATAGAACTGCCATTACCAACAATTATCCCCCGAGGGGTGCTCAAATTGAAATAAGATGAGAGAGTACCTGATTCGGAAGTCATGTGAGTAGTGGCCCCGGTGTCCATGTACCAATTTGGGTCCGGTTGGGACAATCCCAACGTGTGCATCGCGGCCTCGATATCGGTCTGAGTGGGGCCCGCTGCATGATGGGCTTGCGGAGGACGGGGCCCAAGGACGCCATTCCGTCATGCTGCTGGGCCATAGGTGCCGGGATACATCGCCGTTGGGCCATCGGCGATGGGCCGCCATCGCTGGCGTTGGGCCTGGGCTGTTGGCCCGACCAGCGGCCGGAAGCGTGGCGAAAGGTGCGGGTTCCATCGCCAATGGCCCCACCTTGGGCCCACGGTGGTGGTGGCCCATCAGACTGGATGGGACCCATCACCGCTTGTTCCTCACCGAACCGCCACGAACCGCCTCATTTGCCCTCGCGGTTTTTGTTACTTTGCGATTATTCTTGCCGCCACCATTATTATGGTTTTGGCCCGATTATTAACAAAACCCAAGAACTAGGAGAGGATGCCACCATGACAACCGGTCTTGCTCAGGTAGCCGCTTTTTAGCCAAACCGGCTTCTTCCAACGCCGGCATGGAGCGGGCTTGATGAAAGTCGGGAAGAGGGTTGCTTTGGCGAAGTAGAGTTCCAACACCATTATAGGCCTCCGAAAGCCCGGCAACCAACTGTAGAACTAGACGATTATTTGTTACTGGTGCGCCAACATTACGGAGTTGATCCGCCAATTCCTTTAGTTTCTTGCAATATGCAGAAACGTTCGGAAATACGTCCATTCGAACTAGAGAGAATTCCTGCTCGAGTGTGACGATACGGGAATGTTGGTTGTCTTGGAATATGTCACGCAATCTATTCCATGCAGCCATAGCCGTGGTATTGGGCTCCATAATCGTCTGTAGAAGGTCCACTGAAATAGTGGCGTATATCCACTGAAGAACGGTAGCATCAAGTGTAATCCATACCTCAGGATCCTCCGCAGGAAGGGGTCTAGCGGGAGGAATGATGTGATGAAGAACTTGATAAGAGATAGCGTGAATTTTAAACAACTCCGCCCACATTGCATATTGAACGTTTTCCATCTCAAGGACAATAGGGAAACTGAGCTTGATATTGGAAACCGTGAGGGCAGGGTGAAAATTGTTCTTAGACATATTTGAAAGAACAAGGAAGGAGGTTAAATTTAAGAGAGGTTTTTGAGAGCGGAAGACAAAATGTTTGGAGAGAAAACCCGAGGGGGGGGGGGTTCTCGGCCACAAGGAAAAGATTGAGAGAAAACTTGTGTAGACCTAGTCTCTTGATACCATGAAAGAAATAATCCCCTTGATTATTTTCATTGATTGAATAGATATATATACAAGTTACAAAATAGGAGAATCCTATTCCTAAAACCTTATTCTACCATAATTCTAACTATACAATTATGGTAAGTGTATAACACTAATTATGGTAATAAATATACTACAATATACATACAATATACTTTCCTTAATATACAAGATTTTGCTACTGATTTTCTGCCCTTTGTAACGTGATGGACTGGACTTGATTTAGGTCCTTCTGATGTACCAGGCCCAACAGCCTTGCTTGACTTGATCCTCTGATATATATGTGATATACACTGCTGTATATTCAGTGTATATCACATGTATATTGCTCTGTTTAACAGTACAAGACAAGTTCAATGAGGACATTCAATGTAAATTTCCATTGCATTAAATCAAATAGTTGATAAAAAATTTACCATGTTCGATCATTTTCTGAATTATTTGTTTACAAGCAAATCGATATACATTGGAGGATTGTCAATCAAAAAATCAAGAAGTGACCTTCATACATTTTTCAAATAGTTTGGACCAGTTCATAATCACAATATTCAGCTCAAAACGTATAAGGTATATTTGTTTTACATTATTGTTGGTTATTGTTAGTTTATCATTTGCTCAAACCTTTTTCTTGTTTACGGTTAAGCATTTAAATTAAAAAAATTATGAATTTAGGATAGATACTTTTGTGTATTTGTGCATTTTCAGGATGTAATTTCTGCTCAAAATAAAATTCACAATGGTGAGCACTATAGGAGCGATTCGTTGTTCCAAAATCGACCTCAAAGTTATGATGGACAAAGGATAGAAGGTTACCAGCAACAAAACTATAAAAAAGAGGAACTACAGAGGTGGTTCCAACAACGGTGGCACCAACTATAATTAGTGTTTTAGCTTTGTTGTAGGTTTAAATTGTATCAAAACTTTTCTTTTCCGTTTTACATCTTCATGTTTGAAGGTACTATATTTGATTTTTGGATGGTTTTGAAAACTATCATACTCCAACTTGATGAATACTTATATCTATGAAGATGGATTGTATTTCTATATAGAAGACCTTATTTTCAGCTCATTTTGAAGTTCCTCCAATGGTCTATGAATGTTATTTATTGTTATAGATTTTTACCTATTTGATAGGGGCCATGGAGTTTTGTTAAGATCCGCTATCATTGTGGTCTTATATTCTTGTTAAGGCCCACTATCTCACTTGAGAAGAGTATAAAGTGAGGCCATATTGCTGTACTTTTCGAATCAACTTGTCATCTTGCGTTTGATCAAGATATGGTAACCTCAAAGGTCTTTGTTTTGGGAAAAAAATTACTTTTACGTACACCAACTCATATTAATTTATTATAGTTAAATACTTAATTAATATTTTTCATATTTATCGTTCAAGTCTTGACACCCACATTAAAAAGAAAATAGGCGATTAATAAATATATTTAGCTAAATTATTGTTCACTTGTCCTTAAATGACTAATTAATTATTATTCGATTCCTTGAAATGGAACAGTAATTTGGTGAATTAAAAAAAGGGGAATAATTAATATATTTTTGTTTTTCTAAAAGAAAATTACTTTAGACTAAATCTTTTGACTAAACTGACAAATTAAAAGGTCCATAAAGGAAATCTAAGGTTAAAATACATACCCCGATCCATATTATTTGTGTTTAATATAATTTTAAAAAAAATATTTAATGGTCATAATTTTAAGGAATAAACTTAATCAACACTATATTAGTAGGAACAGTAAGGGTACATTTTAAAAAAATTGATAAATAATTTTATTCTTTTTTAGTGCGTCAAATATTTCAAAATAAAAACTTTAACAAAAAGTCTGATTAGTATCGATGAACATATTACTAATTAATTTTAATTTATGTGTCCTACTATTCTTTAGGGGTATTTTGATTGATGGGATAAAAATAATAATTTCAAAATAAAATGCGAAACTATTTTATTGTGTGCTTGATTATGGGTATTCATTAGTCTCGAGATTATTTTATCGCACCATTTGTACTAAAATATTGGGATTAGCTAATCCTATATAAAAGGTGAGATAGCCTACCTATGTAATATCACTGTCTGTGTGATTGGGTAACGAGTCTAGTGATGAACATGTGATAAGTGTTTCTATTGAAATGGTATACGTTAAATGAACTAATGTGTGTCAGACTGTAACTATATAGAGTCTTAATTAATTCTAAAGGCTAATGATAATAAGGGTGTTAAAGTTGTCTTGGTTAATCTAGTTGTACTACTTTGGGAGGAAATCTTAAAAGCTGTTGTGAACTAAGTGTCGGTTTGCTTATGTAATGTGCCAAGTCAAGTAAGTGGGGCTAAATATGAGTATGGCTAATACAGAGTTCATATAGGGGGTATGGATAGTAAATTTCCTGTGTGTGCCTTATGAATTGAAATGTACTTGATTTGGTGACTGAACTTTGATGTGAACTAAGTGACTTGTATGATTCATGAACTCTATATGAACAAGGTGTCTTATGTGACAATTGAACTGCTTAGAATATGACCCATTTGTCTCTATTACGTATTTTCCGTCGTTATCGGCCTATGATGTCTACGAGGGTATGTTGTGTGCTCATGCTACATTTGCCGCGTTCTTTTTAGATGCATATACAACGCTTACACCAGTTCAAGACTTTGAGCTTGAGTCTGAGTTAGGGAATTTCCAGTGTTAGAGGAGAGGATGCTTCCATTCAGCATGCCTTGGATACTATTATCTTTACTCTTGTCTTTTACTTATCCGAAAGACATGTTCAATTATTCAGATTGTGTTAGTTAGGCATTTGGCCTATATCATTCTTTTATTAGACTTGTATTCGCTTAGAGCTCTTGTATTATTGACTAGATTCGTGGGGGTTGTACTGTTGGTTTACAGACTTGTTTTGTTCTTATATAAAGATATGACTGCTTATTTAATTATTATTATTTCCGTATTTCTCCTTGATTATGCTGTTAATTTGGAGAGTGATTCGCCTAGCGGTGGGAACAGTGTATGTGCCACTACGATTCCCTAAAAAGGGTTGTGTCAAAGTTGGTATTAGAGTTTTAGGGTAAATGGTCTTAAATACAAGAGCAATGTCTAGTAGAGTCTCGCGGATCAGTGTAGAGACATCCATACTTATCTTCGAGAGGCTATGGGATACTTAGGAAACTTCACTTTCTTTATTCCATTCGTGCTAAGTTGAATCAAATTGGTATCTGGAACTTGTTTTTCCTATTCTATCACCGATGGTAGTAATGCGCTCTTAAAATTCATGTGTGAGTGGTTCGATATGATGTCACGTGGTAGGGTATGAGATGTGTTACCACGATATGGTAGCGTGACCAAGTTCAGTGTTTAGATATGATTTGAAGGTTCAGTTGATTGGGGTTGTGATTATGATTCTTCAATTTAGTGGTGTCCTTGGAAAGTGGAAGTGACAATTTAGAGGTGCAACCTCCTTTTCCACCACTTTTTATTCAAGTATCCCCCATTTTATTCATTCTTTTTGCGATTCATTTTCTCTTTTCTTTTCTATTGTTTTTGCATTTCATTTTCTTATTTTTTTTGTACCACTCACATCACAATCTTTTTCCCTTCTTTTCTCTCATATCTCACCCCAAACTTAGGCTTTTGGCCTAAATTCTCATTTTCCATGCATTCAATGAGGGATTTGATTCAAATGACACTTCATTACAAAATGGGTTTCGGTTTGTAATATGGTGGCCAAAGAAAAAGCTAAAAAGCTCAAAAAGGTGACAACTAGTTCTTTAAACTCACGGATAGGTCAAAGAAGTCTTTATCAAAAAGGTTTACTCTCATATGAAGGCCTAAGATCATTTACTCAACCAAGTAATTTCTAATTTTGCGGTGACAAACTAACGAGGCAAGTTCTTGATAATATAAGTAAACACAGAATAACAATCGAATTCTCACCACTCTACGCATATGAACTACAAGAACCGCTAAATTTTAACTCTCTATTAAACACAAGGCTATCATTTCATGAGATTCAAACAAAAGTAGACATAGAGTCACAAAATGAGGCATGCTTTCATAGAACAATCACTTAAAGTGTGATGCTACTCTTATTTTCAAAATTCAATTTTAATGGGTGTCACCAAAACCAAGAAGATCTATACATGCTAGAAACTACATACAAGTACCAACCAAGTCAAACTATTTTATCACTAGGTCATGGTTACTGAACATACACCCTTAAAAAAGAACTATGCAAAGAAAAACTAAGGGAACTAAACACGAACTAAAAACAATTGCCTCAAAATAAAAACTAAACACATATATACAAACTACTTGTCAAGTCATTTCAAAAAAAATGTACAAAGTACCCCACCCCAAACTTTAAAAATATGTGTTGTCCTCAATGCATAAAAATATAAATATAAGGACAAAAAGTTTGAAGTTCTCCCTGAGGTGCACTAAGCGCTCTCCTGATTCTGGCTCAAGAAAGTGGCCTCTACTGGGGCATCAGTTCCCTGTGACTGTGGAGCGGGGATGGGTACCTTTGTATCGCTAATCATAAGCTCACTCTGTGGTGGTGGTGGTGGTGGTGGTGGTGGACTGGTCTCTCGAGCATGTGGAGTGGTGCCCAAAACTGGTGGAGGAATAGCACATCCGACATCAATCTCTATTTGTAGCTCTTGGGCCACTCCACTCGAACCAATCATAGAAGTCTCCTGAAAATGGGGCTTCTCAGGACCCTCCTCAACTATCTCAGCTATGACATGGGGCTTCTCAGGACCTTCCTCATCCGTCTCATCATCATCTTTATCAATATCTACATGCCTCTTCGATTCATTCGGAGTCTCACCATCACCCTCTCTCCAACCCTCCAACATGAGCTCACTCATCTGTTGTGGATTTACACTCTATGGCTGGAGCGCGATACCCAGAAGGTCATCAACCTCAGTAGTGTTCAAGCTCTCCACTTCCTTCTTCAATCTATATATATCTTCCCGAAGTGAAGAGACATCACTGCCGCTATCGACCTCTAACCTCTCTACCTGACATGTCAAGAGAGAAAGTGTGTCACTATAATCTTTCTGCTTTTGTTGCACCACACTCAAGACCTCCTTGATCGGGGCTAAGTCATTCCTAATAAACTCTGGGATGCTCACCTCAAGATGAGAGGATAAAGCATTAACAGTCGCAACAATCTGGCATATCCTCACTATCCTAGTCCTCGATAGAACGGAAGTCGATCCTGTAGTAGCTGAAGGTGGAAAAGGGGTAGGGGCTGCTAGAACGAAAGTACCTGCCAGTGTAGAAGTGACAGTTATGGAGGGAATAGATGAAGTTAGGTCGAACGAAGTGGTAGCCTATGTCTCTGTCCGCTCAAATGTGGATCCCTCTAAATCAACCATCTCAAATGGCGGAGAAGTGTCTACTGAACCGCTGGTGGTCCTTTTTTTCTTTCTTGTCTGATTTTCCTCATCTTAGATCCTCAAAATGTCACACGTCAAATAAGCTTCAACGACATTGTCAACTCTAGGCAACTCAGGAACCTTGGCTCTCTAACATAACTCAATGATCAGGCAGGGAAATAGAAATAATGTCTTTTATTGCTGAGCTCTCTTGCCAAGCTCATTCTCTATAACCTTACCTATATTGATGCAGACCCGAATCATGATACAAGAAATGACTGCAATCTTATCCAACCGGATCTCCATTTCATTATAGGAAGGTTGCAAACGACTACTCACAAAGCTTAGCCGAAACTTGGCCTCAGTGTTCAAGGTATTTTTGTATATTTTCTTGCCCATAGCAATTCATTTCGGTGTTTCATTGGTAACAATTAACTTCGCCCATGGGCGCAAATCATCTATCCGGCCTGAGATATTGATTGCAAAGTCATTTCAGTCTCGTACAAAAGAATGATGAATTGCTTTATTAATTGCATTACTGACATAACAAATTATGGCTCCACGAACAACTTTCTCCTCAAGTAGTGACTTGGGTTGCCCTTTTGTGTTCTTTGGCACAGAGGCTTCGTACAAAGTGTAGAACTCACGGATCAACTCCTCGTTATACTTGGGCAATGGTTCAAGAAAACATTGACACCCATGGAAGATGATCAAGTCCCATACCTGCGAGAATTGATCACTCAAACCATTCTTAGACATTTGTTTCTCTTTGATAATGGTCCTCTCATTGGTCTTCTGATATAAACCATTGGACCCTTTTACACCAAATCGGTTTACCTCCTAAGACTTCTTATGCCTCAACTCAAACTCTTGAGCATTCTCTTCAGAAAAATCCTCTTCATCAGAATGGGAGGTGGATTGAGTTATGGCATGGGAGGTTTGGGACTCATTATCATTAGAGATAACTATGCGGGGCATTTTCTTTTGTTTCCTACCCCGACAGTAGCTCTATGTGTCCGCAATGTCAAATTCCATTTGCTTTGGAGTATTAGTTTGGCCGGAGTTGGCCTCAAAGATCTATCCGCTTGTGACGGCTCAGTAATAACAACACCCTTCTGTGCTTGATTTTTCTTTGGAGCCATATCTGCAATCAAAAGACGTGATGAGTCTTGGACTATGGTAGGAAAAGCAAAATAAAATATTTTTGTATTTTTTATAAAGTAATTACAAGAATAAAACACACAGAATAAATAAGAAGTTATACTACAATTTAAAAAAGAAAGAAAGAATTTACAATTTGGAAATAAGCCTCAGTGATCGCAAACCTAGTCTGCGGGTTGCAGTCCAGGTTTGCGATGTTGCAAACCCAAGCTGCAGTTTGCAGACCGCGATCACAGATTTTCCCAGAAAGTTTAAAATCACTGGGCAATTCTATAACCTGTTTTGCAGTCCACAGATCCATTCTGCGGATCACAAAAGGCATCACTAAATTGTCTTTCAAATTAGTTCATCCATTGGGCATTTGTGAGGACAAGGGTGCCCTTCTGTGGTCCGCAGAACCATTTTATGGCCCACAAAAGGGCGCCCAGTCAGCGCAATTTGGGTTAGTTTCAAGGATTTTTTCTCGATTTTCAAAACCCGATGTTTTCACACCCATATCAGCACAACATACATACACACAATCCAATACATGCACTTAAGCTATGTTCGTAGGTACTCAGACTTCCCTACTACTTCAATTTAGACAATTTCAACAATCATAGGCATGCATAGCCATTTTTTCAATTACGATCAATTCACATACCTCCCCACACAAGTTATTGACCCCAATTTAAGAATAACGCAATTAAACCTGAGCCCAGGCCCTATGTACAATCAATTTCACAAAATTCAAGCATGTACAAATTCTCATTCTTTGTGATTTCGAATCAAAAAGGGGTAAATAAGGCAACGAGGGATAATCACACCATATATGATCTATATGGGTCACACATAAACATCACACAGTTATTAACCCGGCCCCATAACTTATATTTCACTAGCAACACCTCTTTTTTTAGCTATCTTTGCGAGAAAAAGAAAAAGGAGAGGTGAAACATACATGTTGATCGACTGAGAGACGAGGGAGATGAGGTGTGAGGTGTAGTGGACCTTGTGTGAGAGATGTGTGTAGTTGTTCTTGCAACATTGTAGACAAAGAAGAGGGAGTTTGGTGACTTTAAAACTGTGAAGGAGAAAGAGAAAGTAAAAAAATTAGGGCTGAAAAGTCCTTTTATATCTTATGCCAAATTTATGGTTTGGGTCTGCTCGCACTGGTCTGTGATCCACAGAACCAGACTGCGGCCCACTTACATATTCCCTAACATGAGATGATGTAGCACCCATTATGCGATAGCAGAACCGGACTGCAGTCCGTATAATGGGTCATTTTCTCCGTACTATTTCCTAAAACTCCCAGGTACATTATGTATATCTGTGGACCAAAGTGCGGTCCACAGTTGGCTCCGCATTTCTGTCCTTTTCTCAATCCTATTCTTCCAAATTCCTGGGGAGTTTTCCGAGCCATTGTGCGGTCCGCGGAACGTGTTTGCGGTCCGCATAAGAGGGCGCACAACGGTCTCTTCTCTTCCTTCATTTTGTTTTGCCCATATTTCTATGGTTCCTCCATTTTGCCTATGTTTCCAGATCCTACACACTCAACAAACTATCAAATCACACAAGTTTAACGTCGTGGCACTACGATTGTTACCAAATTTCTTCAAGGTTCATGGAGGGTGATGATTGTGTTCACCCTATGATCAGCAATACTTCTCAAATAATACTTGACTCTTTGGCTGTTCACCTTGAAGAAGTGACCAGCTTTGCTCTCCAGTTCAATGGCACCATAAGGGAATACCTTCATCACATTGAAAGGGCCGGACCATCTTTCCTTCAACTTCCCGGGGAACAACTTGAGTCCAGAATTGTATAGCAAGACCAAGTCCCCTAGTGAAAATTCCCGCTTTAAAATTTATTTATCATGGAGGAACTTCATTCTCTCCTTGTAAAGAACAAAACTTTCATAATCTTGGAGACGGAACTCATCCATCTCATTGAGTTGATCCACCCTTAACTGTGAAGCCTTCTCCTAATCAATGTTGAGTTCCTTCAATGCCCAAAGTGCCTTGTGTTGTACCTCTACCGGAAGATGACATGCCTTGCCAAATACAAAATTGTATGGTGACATACCAATAGGATACTTGTATGCAGTTCTATATGCCCACAAGGCATGATCTAAATTTCTTGACCAATACGTCCTAATTAGATTCAACGTCTTTGTCAAAATGCTCTTGATCTCTCGGTTATACACTTCCACTTGACCACTTCTTTGGGGGTGGTAAGGAGTTGTCACCTTATGTTTTACCCCATATTTCTCAAGAAGAAAAGCAAACACTCTATTGTAAAAGTGAGAGCCTTCATTACTTATGAAAGCTCTAGAGGTCCCAAATTGAGTGAAAATATTTTTTTAAGGAATGCGGTGACACTCTTCCCTTTATTGTTTCTAAGGGCTACAGGTTCAACCCACTTGGACACATATTCAACATATATAAGGATGTATTTGTTTCCATAATAACTCACAAATAGCCCATGAAGTCGATACCCCAAATATCAAACAATTCCACCTCAAAGATAGGAGACATTGGCAATTCATGCCTTCTAGAGACATTACCTTCCCTTTGACATTTGTCACAATGCTTCACAAACTTATGGAAATCCTTGTAAATTGTTGTCCAATAAAAGCCACTTTGAAGAATTTTGGAGGCCATCTGTTGACACTTCGGACACACATCTTCGAATCATATTATCGGCACAAAAAGATAGGGCTCACCCAAATAGTAATGTCTAAAGTCTCTCAAGAATGTCTTCTTTCGATGAGAGTTTAGATGATCCGCCATAATTCCAATTACCAAATAGTTGGCGAAATTGGCATACAAAGGGATGAGATCTTGAGATTATGTAAAGACTTGCTCATCCGAAAAAAGGTCATTAATCTCTAATTTATTCTTTGGCCTTTCGGCCTATTCAATTCTTGACAATTAGTCTGTCACTTGGTACTCACAACCCTTCCGATCTTTTATCTCAAAATCAAACTCGTGTAAAAGGAGTGACCACATAATCAAGTGTGGCTTCGAGTACTTCTTTGCCATTAGATATCGGAAGGTTGTATGATCAGAATAAAACACCACTATAGAACCTCATAAGTATGAGCAGAACTTTTCAAATGCAAAGACAATGGCCAACAACTCTTGTTCTGTCACTGTATAGTTCATTTGAGCTTTATTGAGTGATCACTTGCATAGTAAATCAGGTGAAGGATTTCGCCATGTCTTTGACCCAACATAGCTCCAATATCCACTCCGCTTGCATCACACATCAACTCAAACAGAAGTTCCCACTTTGGAGTCACAATAATTGGAGCCGAAATCAAATTTTCTTTTAAATCATCAAATGCTTTTAGGCATGCTTCATTGAATTCAAACTTAACATCTTTCTCTAGGAGCTTGCACATTGGTCTACTGATCTTAGAGAAGTCTTTGATGAATCTTCTATAAAAACCGGCATGCCCCAAGAAACTTCGAATATCCTTGATGGTTGTTGGATGAGACAACTTGGCTATAACTTCCATCTTGGCCTTATCCACTTCAATACCTTCCTTGGAAATTTTGTGACCAAGGGCACTATACCTTCTGTGATCATGAAATGACATTTCTCCCAATTCAAGACCAAGTTGGTCTCTTCACATTTTTTCAACACTTGGGAGAGATAGTCCAAACAACTTTCAAAAGACTCCCCAACCACGGAGAAGTCATCCATGAACACTTTCATAACATCTTCCACCAAATCATTGAAAATAGTCATCATGCAACGTTGGAAGGTGGCGAGAGCAGTGCAAAGACCAAATGGCATCCTTCGAAAAGCAAATGTGCCATATGGGCACATGAATATCGTCTTTGGTTGGTCTTCCAGAGCTATTTAAATTTGATTGTAGCCCGAGTACCCATCCAAGAATCAATAATAAGTTTTTTCCAGTAACCTATCTAGCATTTAATCAATGAAAGGTAGGGGAAATGATCATTCCTTGTAGTACTATTTAGCTTGCGGTAGTCCATATAAACCCTTCATCCAGTTACCGTCCTCATAGGTATTAATTCATTATTATCATTAGGGACCACCGTGATTCCTCCTTTCTTTGGCACACATTGCACGAGACTCACCTATGCACTATTGCAAATGGGGTACACAACCCCCACATCTAACTATTTAATAATTTCTTTCATGACAACTTCTTGCATTAAAGGATTTAACCTTCTTTAATGTTCAACACTCGGGGAACTATTATTTTCAAGATGAATACAATGAGTACAAAAATCCAGACTTATCCCTTGGATATTAGCAATAGTCCACCCGCTTGCCCTTTTATAAGTTCTCAAGATAGATAATAGAGTTTCCACTTGGCTTTAATTGAGTTTTGATGAGATAATAACCGGCAAAGTTTCATTTAGCCGAATGAAATTACATTCCAAATGGCTTGGAAGTGGATTAAACTCAAGAGTTGGTGGTTCCTCAATAGAAGGCTTGAAATGAGGGACTCCACTATTTTCCAAGTCCAAGGCTAATCTCCTAGGAGCATAAGAATAGGACCATTAGCCCTCAAGTGCAAGCACGATATCCGATATCCCCTCAACTACCTCATCATCATGATTCAACAACACCGCCATCAAAGATTCTTCAATAACAATATATTGACATTCAAATCTACCTCATCATCAATCACATCAATCACTAAAATCACCTCATATCCATAGATTTTTTCATGAATTTGCACACATGGGAGGTAACTTCTTTATCATTCATACAGAACTTCAACTCTCCACTCTCCATATTACAAATTGTTCTCCTCGTTGCTAAGAATGGTCGTCCCATGATTATGAGAACTTAATAGTCAATTGCACAATCCAATATCACAAAGTCAACAGAGAAGATGAATTTACCAAGTTTCACAACCACGTCATAAATGATCCCCATCAGTCTCTTTATCGTCCTATCCTCCATGAGCAACCTCATACTTGTAGGTCGGGAATTGCCCAAACCTAACTTCTTGAAAATATTGAATGACATCAAATTGATGATTGCTCCAAGGTCACAATGGACATTTGTAAATTAATACACTCAAATGGTACATGGAATGGTGAAAGCATTGGGATCCTATTACTTCTTCACAATAGAGCTAGAAATGATGGCGCTACATTGATGTGTAACATCTACCGTCGCAAAACTCACCCTTCACTTCTTCTTTATCAAATCCTTCATAAATTCGGCATATCCGGCATTTGTTCCAAGGCTTCAACAAGTGGGATGTTTACCAATAGTTGCTTTAGCATGTTCAAGAACTTGTTGAATTTATCATCGTCAATCCTCTTTGCTTATCTTTGTGAAAAGGGATGAGGAGGCCTTAGAATATGCTTTAGGGCTTTTGGAGCCTTTTCTTCTTTGTCATCCCCTTCCTTCGTTTCATTCACCTTTTCTTTTTCAATCACCCTCTATTATGTCAAGATAAAATCCTCTACCATTTTGTCATCACTCTTCTTTGGCTCTTCAACCTCAATCAATCTCTCATCTACCACCTCCGTCGGCATCTTGGGCTCCTCCAACACTTTTCCACTCCTTGTGGAAATCGCTAGACAATGAGACATTTATCCCTCATCATTTCTTGGATTCACCACTGTATCACTAGAAAGGGTCCCATTTTTCCTTGGATTGAGTGTTAAGGCTATTTTCCCCAGTTGAGTCTCTAATTTTTTGATAGACGTTGAATGTGAAGACACGAGATGGTTAAGCTCTTTTATGTTAGCCTAGGACTTTTCTTGATTCTTCAACACCCTAGATAATATTTCTTCAAACTTAGAACTAGCGGGATCGCTAATCGACTCACAGTTGTGGTAAGGAGGAGGTTGGGTAGGTTGTTGGTATGATTGCCCTCTAGGTGGAACATAAGGATTGGAGCTTCGATTTTGGTACTCATTATTGTTATTATCTCTCCTCCCTCATTTATTCCTCTCTCTCCAATTAGGGTCGCCTTGATCATTCTTCCAACCTTGATTCCCGCTTTAATTACCATATCACCATGGTTGGCTTGATCTTTGGTAATTAGAGTGGAACCCCTCCCCCCCCCCCCCCTCCTTGCACGTTGTTCACAAAATTCACATCTTCCTCTTGCTCATTATACCTTCATGATCATAGAGTACCATCTCGGTTGCACCTTGCTTTGGACCAATGTTTGCCACCACGTTTACTTTCTTGGTCCCTTTCTCTATCACATACTTGGTAAGGACCGTCATTTGGGTCACCAATTGTGCCATAGTCTCGTTCCTCTCATCTTCCTTCTTCAATGTCTCTCTATACAAGACTTTTGAGGGACATCCCCCGACTACCTCTGACGCCCTCATATGTCAAGAATGATTGGTCTTTGTTAGCTTATCAAAAAGCTCATTCACCACGGTAAAGGAATTATCCATCAAGGCACATTCCGTTATATTGTTGGCCACCGACTTGTTGACCGAATCAAGCACCTGATACAATATTTGGAGCAATACGTTATCGCTCAACCCATGGTGGTAGCATTATTTTAGCTTCTTTTTGAACCTTAGCCATGATTCATGTAAGGCTTCACTTAACATTTGACGAAAAGTCAAGATCTCATCTTGGAGTTGGAGCATATGAGCCGGAGGGAAGAACCTCTCAAGGAATGACTCCACCAACTCGGTCCATGTAGTGATGGACTCGGAAGGCAAGTCATCCAACCATAGTGGTTTCCCCCATTAGAGAGAAAGGAAAGATCCTTAGCTTTACGGCTTCCTCGGACATGTTGGAATGATGAAAGGCAAAGCAAACCTCATTGAAGTTCCTCAAATGCCTATTTGGGGCGTCTGAGGCCTATCTCCCTAATAAGCTCTTGTTGTTGAGCATATAGAGCATAGTAGAGGTAATGTGGAAACTCGCATTCCCCGGAATTCAGGGTGGCCGGATGGCATTAGCAAATGTGGCCATCTCTATTATTTTATTCATCATCGGACAACTCCATCATAACATCTAACACTACAAAAACAACAAGTACACGTAAATTTAGAAATAAAGACTTCACAAAGTAATAATACTACAAATAGGAAATTTAAAGATCGTAATCTCCGGCAACGGTGCCAAAATTTGATCTCGCTCAAATTACACCATTATACGGTATAACACGATCGTTGTCAAATATAGTAACACAACTAGGTTGGGGTCGAATCCCACAAGGAATACGATGTGAAATGCGGCTTATTCGTGTTGTATCATTTCTATACTAAATACTTTACTTATAGGGTAACGAAATTGTTGGTTGGTTTGTTGGTTTTAACTAATCAATTATCAAGTTCAATTAACAAATAATGTATCAAGTAAGTTAGAATGTTAGGGTTGTGGCTTAATGCATGGAAGTGGTGTTGGGTTATACTAATTTGGGTGTAATAAATGTGGTATGGGTAGTGGGGGCTAATTTCTAGAAGGGAATTTCTCAATTGACCCACCTAATTTTACCTTAGGCTTTCTCAAGCTCTAAAGTATGGAATATAAGAACACTAATTATTTACTCTTTGTTGAATCCCTTCTAATTAAAGTTGGGAATCATTAAATGGGATTTAAAGCCCCAAGTTCTAATTAATCTACCCATTTCCTAGACTCTGGTCTTATTTTTCAAGTTTGACTAGAGACAATAGGCATTAAAAGGGAGTTTGCAACCATCCCTTAAACATTAATTGTGAGAGGTAATTAAATTCCACTATTTCACTATCCCTTAAATACCCATTTCTTCTCCTAACTTCACAAATGCGGAATTCAACGTTTGCCTTTTATAAGATCTCTTTTAATTATATTTCGGAAAAATGTTGTTTGAATCCTAACAGAGGTTCAATCAAGCAAGAAAGAGAATCTCTTTCTTCAATGATTTTATTCCTGTTCCTTTTCTAGATAGTTTTGTAGGTTTGGTTCCGTATATAACTAATTGCTGTATAGATCAAAAGAACTATATTTTCTGTTTCTGCATTTCCCTCGTCAAAGAAGAGAAAATCAAGCCCTTTCCTTCTACTTTCTGTATTTCTTTCCAAATGCTAGAATCTTTTTGGAACAATTGGTGTAGTTATTCAATAAAGATCATCCATAATATACCAAAAACATGGCAAAATGCTACTCAAAAGGAAACTGGCACGTTTACCCCTTCTCTAATACGCGAGGGACTACTTACAAGACATCAAAATCAACAACATTGCATTTGTTCATCCACTTTGGTAAACATGCTTTCTTGAGAGATTTGACGGAAAGCATGCAGAAAAGAAGAATAAATTATGAATTTGCACCAATGTAACATTCAATAGAAAAAAGTATCCCGATTTCAAATAATCTGCCATCATCCTTCTTTATTTTGTTGGATACGGACGAGACATAATAATACTAATCAATTGAAGAGATGAAATCAACACCAGTAATTGGTCATGCTTGACAACATTAGGTAACTTTCAACTCTTGTGCGTAAAGAAAAAAGGCAATATGGAAGCTTATAGGCATACTCTTTATAGATTTGAACATATTGAAAATGTAGAAATGACCTTAAATTGAAAATTATGTGTAAAATAATACAGTAAGAACTAAGAGGTAGCCTTGTGCAGAACTCTCAATTTAGGCAGTTGTATGAACTCATGAACAAAGTATGTGGTTTTGTTGACTATAGGAAGTTGTATGATTAAACATACTTCACATACTAAAAACTAAACAGTGTAAGTTTTTCCGAAATCATGCCAATGGACTTACTTCTCCATGCGGCACACCAGGTACTATTTAGAGAGGTGTCTACAATTGTCAGATTTATGCCTAGAGGATTTAAGACAATTGAGGTACTCTTTCTTCTCCTAAAATAAACCAAATAGAATAGTAAGTAACAAGAATGAATGAACTTTTCAAAGGATAAATTACTCTCTATCAACAACCTTCTATTAAATAAAAGAGGGAAAAAAAGAAGTCATACCAATAGACCCTTGTGAAAACAGCCTCTTACAGAAATGTGAGGTAAGACTGCGTACAATAGATTTGGTCCGGCCCTTTTCCGAACCCCGCACATAGCGGGAGCTTAGTGTATCGAGCTGCCCTTTTTATACCAAAACCAATAAATTATGAGATCTTTGAAAGGATTATACCATGTGACATAAATGCATATGGTCCAAAGGAAAAACTCCTTTTCAGGTGGCACTGGTCTCAGTCCTCTATTTCCATCAAATGCTCCCCCTTCACATAATAGAAGACAAACATAGTATGATAAGAGTGGTGGAAGTAGGTACCCCAGAGAAAGAGATGAGAGAGAGAGAGAGGTGAAGAAAAAGGATGGAGGCAAATTAAATGTTCCTTTTATCAAGCATCATTTAATTTTCACGATTCTATAAATAAACTCATTGTATCCCTTTGAAAAACTTCCTCATTATGTTCAGATTTATATAAGCATTAAATTAGGGTCGCTCACGTTCATCTACCGCTGATTTACTTTTTGAATTTCGCAGTGTGCAAAAATTACTTATAGTCTTTCTTTAGGTTGGTTTATATCAAGAAAGTATTATTTTCATTAATTATCTTGCTTTATCCGATGAGTGTATATTCTTGTAATACCAAATATTTGTGTCAAAATCAAAATGAAAATAAAATAGAAACTCTTTTTCCATAGAATTTAAACAATAGTTGATATCCTGAGATAAATCTAACTTCATATCATGAGGTTTCACGATTTTTAGGGGCCTCATTCATTATGTTCACTTTCTGGTCTTTCTCGTCAAAGTAATCTGGTTACCATGTACCTAAAACTTGAGTTTAAGTCCATATGTGATTTTTGATTTGTAAGAAGTTATCTGTTTTTGCTAAGTCGTTTCTATGTTTTTTACTGCTGGCAATTGACTGAATTGATTGCTCTATTTCTCCCTCTGTTTTATATGTGTTTCGCCTACTATTTTATCTTTGTTTCCCCCAATGTTTATGTTTAATTTGTGTTCTAGGTGCTGGCACACCTTGAATTTTGTTAGGAATAAAAAAAGAGTTTTTGAATGATTAGGTACTCGTTTTATGAATATTGAATTAGACAAGTTATAAGCTTTGTTTCTTAGTAATGCAGTTTTCATTTTTAGTGATTTTAGTGTCATATTATTGATTTTTAGTGTTCTGTTATAAGCTTTGTTTCTGTTAAAATTGATGTCTGGTAAAGAAACATCTGATTACTTGACAAGGAATGCAGTTTTCATTTTTAAAATAGATTGTGTGTATTAGTTCCCCTCTCTGTCCTCCCTCATCCCTCCTCTCTCCTCTCCCCTATCCCCTCTCCTCTCTCCCCCCTCCCCTCTCCCATCTCCCATCTCCCATCTCTCATCTCCCATCTCGCCTTTCTCCCCCAACGGTAATAAGTCAGATCCCCACCCCCTTTCTCCGACGATAACCATCCCTGTGACCAGGTAACCCACTCCGGCCGGCGACCTGATAACACCGTCGGATTACTATGCCGGCGATTTATTCCGGCATCTTCTCTTTTTACTTCTTCTTCTCTTCTCTTCTCTTTTCCTCCTATTCTTCTTCTATTCTTCTCTTTTTCTCTGTTTTTTTTCCTTCTTCTGCCACTCGGATCAGCGGCCAGGTTATTAAGTTGATCCACGTCGGCATGAACAGCTACTCCGGCGGTGAACGGTGTTGGTGAATAGTATTTCAGCCGTGAACAGTGTTTTCCTGACAGAGAACAGATTATATCCAACTGGAGTTGCAAAGTACACCGGTGGTTTCGTCTAGCCGAATTGTTTTCGGCGAAGGCAAGGCTTCATATCAAAAACCTATTGGACTGGGATATCTACTCTCGCCCATTGCTCCTCACCAGCAGGCACCACAACGGTCGCCACTGCATCGCCGACAGCTTATTTCGGCTGTTCTTAGGTGACTCTTCTATCTATATCTCTTTCCTGTTCCCTTTTTGCTTTCCTTTGATTTGCTTTTGCGGGTACCAGCAGATATATATATCCAAAGCATCAACTGTCAGAACACAACCGTCGAGACCAGATTTGTCACGACGCGCATCAGGGCTCTATCTCTCCGGTCTTCCGCCTAACATCTGGGTTCTATCTCTTTGGTCTTCATTCTAGTTGCTAATTTATCTTTGCTTGGTTGTCGAATTTGTTTCATAATATATTGATTCCTGCCCTTAGTACATTACGTTCTTGCATTTACTCTTTTTGTCTTTAGTTATATCATTCTTGGTGTTCCTGTTTTAGGTGTAAACCTTTAATTAGTCTATTAGTTTATATCCGCTTTAGTGGCTTTGGTGACTGATGGTAGACTAGGGTCATATTCTCGATTGGAGATGGGGACAAGGGTTTGGGGGTAAGTGGGGTAAGGGAGATGGTAGGCTGAAAATAGGGTCTTGGAATATTGGACCTTTAACGGGGAAGTCTATAAAGCTAGTTAAGATTCTTAAGAAGATGAGGATTAATATAACATGTGTCCGGGAGACCAAATGGATAGGACCTAGGCTAAGGATGTGGACGGGTATAAGTTATGGTTCTCAGGTAGGTCGAGGTATAGAAATAGGGTAGGCATTTTGGTAGACAACGAGCTAAGGGATCAGGTGGTAGAGGTTAGGAGGGTCAATGACAGAATGATGGTGATTAAGTTGGTAGTTGGAGGGTTCACTATGAACATTATTAGTGCTTACGCGCCACAGGCGGGCTTGGACAAGGAGGAGAAGAAGCGTTTTTTGGAGGATTTAGATGAGGTGGTGGGAGGTATACCACCCATTGAGAAGTTATTTATAGGAGGGAGGCGTCTCACTTTTGGAGTTCACTAAAGCTTTTGAGATGGTGATAGCCAATTCGAGATTCATGAAGAATGAGGAGCACTTGGTGACTTTCCATAGTTCGGTGGCTAAGACTCAGATAGACTTTTTGCTCCTTAGTAAGGTTGACAACAGTCTTTGTAAAGGCTGCAATGTTATTCTGAGTGAGTATCTTATAATCCGACATAAGTTTTTAGATATCAAGATGGAGAAGAAGAGGAGGGTTCTGGATAACAGGCTAAAAATCAAATAGGGAAGTTTGACCATGGCTAGTGCAAAGGAGATGGGGGAGAGGTTGATGGTCAGGAGGCTTGGGGGAGTAGTGGGGATGCGACCGGTATGTGGGATAGGATGACCAGTTACATTCGGGAGGTAGCTAGAGAAGTGCTAGGGGTCTCGAGGGATATCCGTAGTGGGTATCGAGGGGACTGGTGGTGGAATGGTAAAGTTTAAGAGAAGGTAGAAGCAAAGAAAATGGTGTATGCAAATTTGGTAGAAAGTAAGGATGGTGTGGAGAAGTAGACAAATAGGAAATATATAAGATGGCGATGAAGGAGGCAAAGCTAGCGGTTACAGCGGCTTTTGAACGCCTGTATGTGAAATTAGAGGAAAAAATCGAGGATAAGAAGTTGTACAGACTAGCCAAGGAGAAGGAGAGAAGGATCCCTGACTTGAATCACGTGAGGTGCATCAAGGATGAGGATGGAAAAGTACCGGTGGAGGACGCACGTATTAGACGGAGGTGGTAGTCTTACTTCCATAAACTCTTGAATGAAGAAGGAGATAAATACATTGTGCTGGGAGGTCTGGAGCAATTCGGAAGGTATCGGGATTTTGAATATTGTAGAAGTACTAAGGTTGAGGAGGTTAAGGGTGTTGTTCCATTGATGCACAATGGACGAACGACCGGGCCTGATGAGATCCCAATTAAATTTTGGTAGAGCACAGGCAAGACAGGTTTGGAGTGGCGAACTGAGTTGTTTAATGTCATTTTTAAGACAGAAAGAATGCCCGAAGAATAGAGGTGGAGTACAATGATTTCTTTGTACAAGAACAAATGTGACATTCAGAGTTGCAACAACTATAGGGGTATCAACCTGCTAAGCTACACTATGAAAGTTTGGGAAAGGGTCGTGGAGATGAGGGTAAGAAGAGGGGTGTCTATTTCCGAGAACCATTTTGGATTCATGCTGGGGCATTCAACTACAAAAGTCATTCATCTTATTAGGAGGTTGGTGGATCAGTATAGGGAGAGGAAGAGAGACTTACATATGGTTTTCATCGACCTCGAGAAGGCATACGACAAAGTCCCTAGGGAGGTTCTATGGAGATGTTTGGAGGTTAGAGGTGTACTTGTGGCGTACACTAGGGAGATCAAGGATATGTATGATGGAGCCAAGACTAGGGTACGGACAGTAAGAGAAGACTCGGAGCACATTCCAGTGATGATGGGGCTTCATCAGGGATCATCTCTTGGCCCATTCTTATTTTCCTTGGTGATGGATGGACTGACGTGACAAATTCAAGGGGAGGTGCCATGGTGTATGTTATTCGCAGACGACATAGTCCTGATTGATAGGACTCATATATGTGAATCCTGCATTTTTGGGAAACATGTTAAATTACTATTTTATTTCGATATCATACATAGTGATTTGTGGACGTCCCATATTTTAAGTACGGCTGGCCATCGATATTATGTGTTGTTTTTGGACTATTATTTCAACTTTCTATGAACTTTTTCAATTGGCAATAAATCTCAGGTCTACCCCATTTTTTCCTCATTTAGTGATCTCGTAAAAATACAATTTGAAAATAGCATTAAATGTTTTCAATGTTACAATGGCAGGGAATTCAATAATAATCAATTCAAATAGTTTTTCTCTAATAATGGTCTTACCTTTCATTTTTCCTGCCCTCACACCTCCTCCCAAAATGGTAAGGCCGAATATAAATCTAAACCATAAACAATCTAATTTGTGCCCTACTTGCTCACGCCTCAATTCTCTCTTAATTCTGGCATTACACACTCTCCATGGCCACCTATCTCCTTAACATAATCACAAATAAGTCTCTAACTCAACGGTCGCCCACTCAAGTTCTGTTTCGTAGGAATCCCTCCTACCAACACTTGTGTATCTTTGGATGTCTTTGTTATCCTCTCAATTCGACTACTCACAAACTCAAACTGTGATAGTCCCCGTGTGTGTTTTTGGGTTACCGCGCCAATCATTGTGGCTACTCGTGCTATGACTTGTCAAGCCATAAAATTATTATTTCACGTCATGTCCTATTTGATGAGTCTCAATTTCCCTTTGCCTACCTAAACTCGCCACATCGGCATTCCTACGACTTCCTACTTGATGGCCTGAACCCTCTTCTAATTCATCATTTACATAGTCCGTCGTCCCATGCCTCGACACCCGCCTCTACCTCGGACAGTCTGAGATACACTGCCCACCCAGTTCTACTGACTGTAGCCCAGAACAGTCCGGAACAGGGTATTTCCGCAGCCACCTCTCCGTAAACCAAGCATCGTCCAGCCGGTCCCGCCATCCCTACCCTTCCTCCTCTTCCCAGCAGTCCTGCAGCACACACCCCTCCCATCCCGCATCCCAAGACATGCTCTTGGACCATGGAAACCCATACCATGCATATAATTCCTAAACCTAAATGGCTGTTTAACTTATCTGTTTCAGTTGTCCCATCCCATGTCCATCGAAATGTGAAGAATGCTTTGTTCGACCCTAATTGAAAAGCCACAATGATTGACGAATATAATGCTCTTATTGATAATAAGACGTGGTACCTAGTACCCCGTCCACCTTATGCTAACATAATTCTTTTTATGTGGATTTTTAGACATAAAAAATATCTGATGGTTCTTTTGAGAGGTACAAAGCTCGTCTTGTAGGTGATGGCAGGTCTCAACAGGTGGGAGTGGACTGTGATGAAACGTTCATCCCGGTCGTAAAGCCTGCAACCATCCGGACCATCCTCAACATTGCTCTATCCAAGTCTTGACTCATTTATCAGCTTGATGTCAAGAATGCCTTCTTACATGGGGATCTTCATGAAATGGTATATATGTGTCAGCCTATGGGTTTCAGGGATCCTATTCATCCGGATTATATGTGTCTGTTGCAAAAATATGGGTATTTGGATGGGCGGCGAGTAGGGTCTGGCAGCGGACTTGGTTGACGGATAGGAATTGGGCGGCCGGCGATGGGCTTTCTTTGGATGGAATTGAACACAGGAAGAATTGTCTTGGCGGATGGAGTCTTGGTCGGCCGGTGTCTGCTGAGCCAAATCCCGAGATGGGGGTCGGGTCAAATGGTGGACAACATACGGTGAGAGCCCATCATCCAGAAAATTATAGGAATTAGACATGGAATTATGCAACTTAGCAAACAAAAATTGGCTTTCATAAAAAATTACATGGTAACTAATGATAATTTTATTAGAGGATAAATCATAACATTTATAATCACGATGATTAGACGGATAACCCAAAAATATACAAGCGGTAGAGCATGCTTGTAGTTTGTTTATTATGGTGGAGGGAAAGAGAGGATAGCATAAACACCCAAACACCCTAAGGTGAGAATATGACGGATTTTTGTGATGAAGAATTTTGAGTGGAGAGTGCTATGCTAATCATTTTCTAGGGAGTATGTTAAGAACGTAAGTGGTCATTTGTAGTGCATAATGCCAAAATGAATGTGGTAATGAAGCATGTGCTAGTAATGTTCGAACAATATTATTAATGGTGCATATTTTTCGCTCGGCTTTCCCATTTTGTGAGGATGTATGTGGACAAGAAAACTGGAAAGATATACTATTAATGTTACAAAATTCTCTAAATGGCACATTATCAAATTCCCTTCCATTATCACATTGAATGTTTTTAATTTTCCGTTCAAATTGGGTACGGATGAATATTCTAAACAATAGGAATGTGGAATAAACTTGAGACTTTTTAGATAACGAAAAATTCCACAAAAAATTAGAATAATCATCCAAAAATAACACATAATAACGGTGGTCCAAATAGCTCAAAACGGAAGATGTCCACAAATCACTATGAATAATATCAAATGGCAACAAAGTACTAGAGTTGGAGGCAACAAACGGTAATTTAACATATTTCCCAAGTGGACAAGAATGACAAAAATTAGTACTACGCGTACTATTACACTCAATAAAATTATTATTTTTAAGAGATGAAAGAACAGATGCTCCCGGATGACTCATATGAGAAGTGGCACCGGTGTCCATGTACCAATTTGCATTCGGAAGATAAAATCCAAGTGCGTGCATCGCTACCTCGATATCCGTGAGAGTCAGGGCTGGTGCAGGGCCCGCAACAGCGAATGCCTACTGTGGCCGAGGCCCAAGCAGGCTAGCCTACTGCTGGGGCCCATTCCGTGAAGCCCCTATCTGCTGGAATCCGTTGGGCCTGATCCAATACGGTGTTGGACCAGGCAGAAACTATGGATTGGACCACTGCCCACTAGCCCAGCCCCACTGCTACTGCACACTGGCCTAAGGTTGTGGCTAGTGGTGTTGCGGCCCAGTCTGTTGGCCACTGTGACCCCGTCCTCCGCCACTTCCACCCCCGCCGCCCCCGGGGTTGCCGTCACTGCCACCACCACCATCGCGGCCGTCGCAGCAGTTTTTGCTACCATTTTTTCAATTTTTGGCCCTTTTTGCCGCCACCATTATTATGGTTTTGGCTAGAATTTTTCGAGAAGGAGTGAGGGTGATCGGTGTCGCGTAACGTGGCTACCATCATGGCGAAATTGACTCTGATTTTTGCCTTTTTAGCTAACTCGACTTCTTCTAAGGTGATTATGGAACGTGTTTGGTAGAACGGCAAGAGAGGATTGCTTTGACGAAGAAAAGTTTCAATGACATTATAAGCCTCGGAGAGGCCTACAACCATCTGAAGAACAAGACGATCATTAGTGACGGGACAACTCCTTGAGCCTTTGTAGGCTGAGGCATTCGAAAAATCCTCCATATTTATGTGGGAGAATTCCTGCTCAAGGGTAACGGCACGAAAATTTTTGTTATCCTGGAATATATGACGCAATCTATTCCAAGACTCCATTGTCGTGGCTTCGGATTCAATAATAGTCTCCAAGAGGTCCGTAGAGATGGTGGAATAAATCCATTAGAGTACCGTAGCATCAAGAGTTGCCCACAACTCTATTTCATCATCGGTGGTAGGCTCCTTCTCCTTGCCTTTTTCCGGTGGGACGATGTGATAGAGGACTCTATTAGACCGTGCATGAATTTAAATAATTCTCCCAACGTCGCGTATTGGACGTTTTTCATCTCAAGAACAATAGGGATGTTGTTATTGATATTGGAGACTGCAATGGCAGGATGAAAGGTGTTCTTTGTGGTAGACATGATGAAAGAACAAGATGAGAATTAGGGATTCGGAAAAAAATTGAAGGGAGCGGGGTAGTGGCGGCCGAAGAGAGAGTAGGGCGTCGAAAACAAAATTTTGGAGAAGGAAAAGTTTGCCCTAGACTGCTGATAGCATGAAAGAATAATCACCCTTAATTATTTTCATTAATATAAAAGGTATATATACATTATATATAATATTTAATTATGAAAATTAAATCTATTTTTTTCTAATACAAGACTACTACATGTTTCTAATACAAGAGTACTACCATAATTGTATTTGTATAAGAATTCTAATAGGACTATACAAAATATATATGGAATATATACGATATATACGTGTATATTCTTTCACTAATGACACTGGACAGATGGGGCATTCTAGAACCCGCAAGGGTAGCCAAGTTGGTGTAGCAGTAGAGCGCGGGACCGCAAGGTCACGAGTTCGATCCCCTGCATAAACCTTCTTGGTTGAGCCTGTCACACATGGCTTGCCAAGTGTGGTTAATCGGCTGACGTGGTTTGCAGGCTATTACGTCAGTCCGGGGTTTACTCTGTGCGCACTCGAGAGAGTAGCGACAGCGGGTTCCTTCGTCAACAAAAAAGATTGGGCATTCTAGCATTCCGCACACCAAAGAAATTAAGAAACTACATTAAGCATGATCCTCCATAAGCGCACTGAAAAATTGTATAGTCCTCTACTTTTGTATAGGAATAGTAAGCCAGTTAGGCGATGCATTTACTTCATCTCAAAGGGATTAGGGATCTACTGTTAGATTCCCTCAAATTTAAAGATCAAAGTGTAACTTTTTATGGAACTTTTATGGAAGATGAATAAAATGCATAAATTTAACAAAAAAAAAGGTGAGGAAATTAGAGAAGGCTTTGAGAAAAAAATCCTTGGGAAAGGAGGTGAATATAAAATTAAGATTGATGAGACTAAACGTACTTATTACACCTCATTTTTTATGGAAAATATACGGTCAATCTTTTTCTAGGAAAAGAAAAATCTTTGAAGTTTGATGTTATTAACACCTAATATAAACGGACAAAATAGGGGGACTATGCAATCTCTAACGAACACATGAAGGAAAATACGTGGATGATGATGATGTTAAGCTGCAAAAATCTACAGTACACGTATCTGTTCAGAAAAAGAACACCTTTTTAATTAATTTTTCATAACAGAGAGATGGTGGGATCACATCTAAATATAGCATTAATTTATTAGAAATATCAATATACTCATTGATCTCTCAATATGAAATAATAAAATTTTGTGCGAGTGATGTCTGACTTATTGTCGTGATCTAGCTTGCGAATAAATATAAGTTGGGAACATATGATTCTAAAGCTTTACTTTCAATTCCAAAACTTATTTTTACTTTATTTGTTTTCAAGCAACGTAAGCTTATTATATATATACATCATTTTTTAGAAAAGTATTATTTATACACATAGAAAGAAAATTTTATGCGAATAGGTGCCCAATTACAACCCCCTAACATGTATATATCGTCACTTTGTTAGTGAAGTGGCGATGTGATTTTCTTCTCTTACTCAGTGAAGCGGTGATTTGATTTCATGTTTATACTCGTCAAGTATTGTGGTTAGATTGAACAATTTTTTTTAATCAAAAGATTCATATTCGAATTCATGAAATAAAAGTATCTTAATAGAAAGTGTAAAAGTGTGTTTTTACTCCCTATGTCTTAATATATATTTCACAATTTGAATTTTTTGAGAATTAATTTTTTAATTTTGATCATGAATTTCGATATAAAATCTTTAAATCTTTTAAAATAAAATTTATATACTCCCCCATCTCATTTCAAGTGTCTTAGTTTAACTTGATACAAAGTTTAAAGAATAAAAAGAGACTTTTGAATCTTGTAGTCCTAAACTAAAAATGTGTGTAATTTACTAAAATATTCATTGAATTTTGTATTTTTAAATTTATTATGTAGAATATTTGAATTGTTAATTTATTAAATATGGAAAGAGACACTATTTTTGGAACATACCAAAAAAAATTAAGATATTTAAATTAAGTCGGAGGGAGTATTTGTAAATTAAGTAAAAAAATTATAATTCAAAATGATTAATAATTAAAATAAAATTTATTTAAATTTTAAAATAAAAAAATATTACAAAAATTGAGATGGAAAACTCAAACTTACAATCGGGTTGCATAGCGCGTATGGACTAGATAGGCCAAGGAAAACACGTGATCCCTTATGTTTCTCTTTCATCCTCCTTATTATGGTAAGTTGAATTACACACTGTTTATTCTTCATATATATGTCCTCCTTTTTGGCATTTCATACATATATACTCCCCCTTTACTCCATATACCTGCAATGCAGTAATTACCAATTATAATCATTAAGTAATGGCTGAAGTAGTTATACAATCATCTTCTTCTTCCAGCTCCTCATTATCCTCCGACACCAACAATCCAAAAACAGAGAAACCAGAAAACAAACATATAACAAAGCGAACAAGAGATCATGATGCCTATCCAGTTTACAGAGGAGTACGAATGCGAAGTTGGGGAAAATGGGTATCTGAAATTCGACAACCTCGTAAAAAATCACGTATTTGGTTAGGTACTTATCCGACCCCAGAAATGGCTGCAAGAGCACATGATGTCGCTGCGCTTAGTATTAAAGGAAACTCAGCTATTCTTAACTTCCCTCAACTCGTTGAGTCACTTCCTCGTCCAGCTTCAGTTTCACCTAGAGATGTTCAAGCTGCTGCCGCAAAAGCAGCTGCTATGGATGAGCTAAATGTTATATCTTCTTCATCTTCGACTTTATTTAGTACGTCGATGGAGACAACAGGAACATCGGAAGAGTTGGGACAAATTATAGAGTTACCGAGTTTGGAGGGGAATTTTGACACGAACAAATTGAAGTTGAGTGACTCGGCTGATGGATGGTTGTATCCGCTATGGGAGGACCTCGATGGCGAATTTTGTCGGTATTTATTTAATAACACAGCCATTTGAGAGAGTTTAATTCCTACTAGCAGATTGGAGACGTTGAAATGGGCTTGATAGTTTTGATCAAAGAAAAGCTACGTTGCTCCAACTTTTAAAAAATGTCAACTAGCGCGTGTTGAATATTTCAAAAGTCGTATATTTTTTGGAGAATTCGATTAACATAAAACTAAAATGTGTGAGCGTTTTAGTTTTTTTTTTTCATTTATTTTTCTTTGCATTTGGATTATTATGGTATGCTCTGTTCATAATTATGATTCTTCTTCTTTCACGTTTGTAAATATAAAGAACTCTATTTCGCCTATACCAAGAACAAGGGTCCATTGCTCATGTACTATGTAAAATTATTAAATTTTACTTGCTACGCTTTTTGGTTTATTCATACTTTTAGCATTAGCAAATCTTCTCCTCACCTATCCTTTTTTTTTAACAAATAAAGTTCAACTTAACTCTCAACTTTTGAATATGTTTTAAAATTTATCTTTAAATTGGAATTTCATTAGAGGGTCAAGGGAAAAAATAGACTTTTTTCTAACGACGGAGGTTAAGCAAAAGTCTACCGAGGATAAAGTTGCTCAATTTCAAATAGTACAATGAGAAATTTGATCATTTTCTCTACCAAGAATCAACATTAGTCTTGTAAAATAATCCATCCAAATTAGTTGGAAATAGATTTTAGCTAATGTTCGTAAGAAATATTTTCCCTGATTATTTCATTTCAAAGGGGTAGTAAATATACTCATAATATAAGCATAATCATAGGCTATAGTTAAGGTAATGAATGATTAAAATATACATCTATCATATACAGAAGCTACACAATTATGACTAATTATCTTATTTCCTATTCTATCACACCCCCGTAGTCGAAGCGGGAGGTCGGTGTATGCTGAGACTTTTTCGAAAATGTTCAAATAGCACCAGCGGAAGACCTTTTGTAAAAATATTTGCGATCTGATAGCGTGACGGGACATGTAAGACACGCACTTGTCCACGAGCAATCTTTTTGCGAACAAAGTGAATATCTAGCTCAATATGTTTAGTGCGTTGATGTTGAACCGGATTCCCTGAGAGATAAATTGCACTAACATTATCACAATAGACCAATGCCGCCTTCGGAACCGGACAGTGGAGCTCCAAAAGAAGGTTCCGTAGCCAACAAGATTCAGACACCACATTGGCAACTCCTCGGTATTCTGCTTCGGCACTGGACCTGGACAAGGTAGTCTGTTGTTTGGAAGACCAAGATATCAAATTGTCACCGAGAAATACACAATAACCAAATGTGGAGCGTTTGGTGTCTGGACATCCACCCCAATCTGCATATGTGTAAGAAATGAGAATGGTGGTTGACGAAGGATATAGATGCATGTCATGATCGAGGGTGCCCTGAATATAGCGCACAATGCGCTTGAGAGCATGCATGTGATCTTCCATCGAGTTATGCATGAATAGACAAACATGTTACGCAGCATAAGATATGTCGGGCCTCGTGAAAGTAAGCTATTGTATGGCTCCTGCAAGGCTGCGGTAATGTGATGGATCTGCATATGGCGTGCTAGAAGTAGCACTCAGCTTCGGTTTAGTATCAACCGGAGTGGAGGACGGCTTACACGAGGACATGTCAGCTCGTTCAACGATCTCTTCTGTATACTTCTTTTGAGACAGAAATAAACCACCTGCATGACGTGTTACAGCTATCCCCTAGAAGTAACTCAATGGCCCTACATCTTTCATAGCAAATTCTGAACCAATGAGAGACATGATAGACTTGCGAAGAGCATCAAATGAAGCATTAAAATAATAACATCTACATACAGAAGGATGTAAGCTATATCATTACCGTGATGATAAATGAAGAGAGAATGATCCGACCTGCTGTTAGAAAACTCATTATGAGAAAAATAATCTGCAAATCTCGTGTACCAGGCCCGAGGAGCTTGTTTGAGTCCATACAAGGATTTCTTCAGTAAGCATACATGATTATAATAAGTTGGGTCTCTATACCCCCATAGGCCGATACATGTATACCGTTTCATTGAGTTCTCCATGTAGGAATGCATTTTTCACATCAAGTTGATGAAGTGGTCATGCCTTCGAGAGAGCCAAACTTAGTACCCTGCGTATAGTTGTTGGTTTGACCATCGGACTGAAAGTATCACCGCAATCTACCCCAACTTATTGAGTCTTACCATCACCTACAAGATGGGCTTTATGTCTCTCAAAAGTACCATCATATTTTTCTTTATGACTGAAAATCCACATAGACCGAATCACATTAACATTAGGAGGACGAGGCACCAAATCCTACGTCATATTATTAATAAGAGCATTAAATTCATCATCCATAGCCATTTTCCAATTCAGATCATTAAGGGCAGACACATGATTACGAGGCAACATTGATTTAGTAACATGAGTGTGAAGACCATATTTTTTGTTTAGTTTAAAAATCATGTGTTGCCTACGAGTGACTGGCCATTGTGCCAAAATTATAGTTGGTTGGATAGAGGACGTGATGTTGGGCTGATGTGATATGGGTCCGAAGGCCGAATTTATGGGGACGGGGCTGCCCGAGAGTGAGCCAGTGCATGTTGGGTTGCCACTGCTTAAGGCTGGACCGCCACCCAGTGGGTTGCCAGGCATTGGACCTTTCGACAGAGGGCTGCCAGCAAGAGGTTCAAGTGATTTAATTGAAAATCCTAATAGAAGAATTAGTTCATAGTCATTCTAAAATTAACACATAAACTGAAAATTAACATAAAGATACTTCAAGACAAAGAAAAAGAACTTGAGGAACTGATCTCCAATGGCTCCTCCAATGTTCCAAAACCTCTTTCTCTCCTTGCTTGTCCGCCTTTTTTCTCTCCTCTTTTCCTCTTTTAAAGCAACCCTATTTTCCCTTTGAAAAGACCTTTTTGCCCTTGTGAAAAATGAGTTCTCGTAATCTATACAGACACAAGCATCAAATTTATAGACAAAGGCATCAAATTTATACTTGCCCCCAAATCACACAAGGCATGCTTGCATTCAAAATTTCCGATAGTGCAAGGAATAGTGAAGCTTCCTGGATCTCTCAGCTTCTGGGAAAGCTTCTTTTGCAAAATGGTACTTCACTCTTCAGTTAAAGCCACAGTTTCATAATCTCCCATATTTATCTTTTTAGAGAGAATTTCCTTCATAAATTTCATGTAACTGGCATTTGCTCTAGGGCCTCAGCAAAGGGAACGTTGATGTGCAACTTCTTGAACACCTCTAAAAACTTGGAAAATTGTTTATCAAGAGAATTTTTCCGAAGTCTTTGAGGGTATGGAATTTTGATTTGAGGATCAACAATAACCGTTGGTGGTGCCTTCTCTGTAATAGGGTGGTCTTCAGTAACCCCCTCTTTCTCTAAACCTGATATCTCTCCCAAGTCATCATTTTTTTCAACAGGTGGTTGGGGTGCAGACTGCTCAACTTGTTTACCACTTCTCAAAGTGATGGCCTGACATTGCTCCTTAGGGTTCACAACAGTATTGCTAGGCAGATTTCCTTGAGGTTTGTTATTCAACATGCTTGCTAACTGCCCAACTTGTGTCTCCAAATTCTGAATAGAGGATCTTGTCTCTACAGGAACTAAGTCTGGGTATTAGTGAGAGTCAACAAAACTGTTTGCAATTTATTAGGATTCTCTTGTGGGACTTGTGGCCTAGACTGCTGAGAAGATGAAGCTTGATTTATTGGTTGTTGTGGACTGTTCTACTGATATTGTCCTTAAAACTGTGACTGTTGTCCTTGGTTGTTTCTAATGAGAAATTAGGGTGATTCCTCCATCCAGGATTATAAGTGTTGGAGAATAGATTGTTGTAGGGCTTCTGAAAATTCCCAACTGCTTGAAATTGAGCTTGGTCCATAGGATTATTATTTGGATCCATTGTTGTGCACCGATCAAAAGTATGTGGACCCCCGCATATTTCACAATCCAATTGCATCTGAACAGCATTGGTGGACACAATATTCTGCTGCAATTGCTTTGTCAAAGAAGCAACTTGAGCAGTTAAAGCAATGATGGCATCTAGTTCATGAACCCGGTCACTTTTCTACTGCTCGTTGATCTCTCATCAAACCTTTGATGGTTATTTGTGGCCATATCTTCTAACAATTCATACGCCTCATTTACACTTTTACTCATAAATTCCCCTCTAGCCGCCGCATCAATTATGGTACGAGTAGTACCACACAACCCATTGTAGAAATTGTGGACCAACATCCATTGTTCAATTCCATAGTATGGACATCTCCTTTGCAACTCCTTAAACCTCTCCCAAACATCATACAAAGATTTCCCCTCAAACTGATAAAAATTGTTCAGTTCTCCCTTTAGCTTAGCGGCCTTTGATGGAGGAAAGAACTTGGCAAGAAATTTCTGAGCCAAATCTTGCCAAGTAGTAATAGAGTTTCCCTGAAGAGAGTTCAACCATATTTTGGCTCGGTCCCTTAGTGAAAATGGGATGAGCCTCAATCTAATGGTGTCATCAGTCACACCATTGTATTTGAATGTTGCACATAGCTCCAAGAAATTTGCCAAGTGCATTTAGGGATCTTCAGAGGGTAACCCACCAAACTGAACTGTGTCTTGGACCATTTGCAGGATCGCCGGTTTAATCTCAAAGTTATTTGCCTCCACAGCTGGTGGTCTTATACAGGTCTGCACTTCTATTACAGTTGGAAGTATATAATCCTGTAAGCTTCTCACAGCGGATTCTGAGCTTGTTCTTGCACCATTTCTGGCACCCCTCTATTCAACCCATCATTGTTTTGAGGATTTGCCATAACCACAGTTAAACTACCAACTCTCTTGTTTTTTTTTCGATTTTGCTTGCACGCTTTCTCAATCTTAGGATTAATAGGAACAAGGTTGTCTGCTCCTCTTCTTCTTCGCATATAACAAACTACCTGAAAAATGATCAAAAGATGCATGCAAATCAAGTTAGAAACTTGTTCTTGGAACAACCAAATTAGAAATAAAATTAATTACTTTGATATTGATAATTTTTTAGTCCCCGACAACGGTGCCAAAAACTTGTTGCGGATTTTTAGAGCTACGCAAGTATACGTATCGCAATTTGTAATAATTTTTTGTAAGACCGAGTATCATCCCACACAGACTGAATTATCAAGTACCAAATAATTAATCTCTAGTTTCCATTTGGCTAACGAATCTTGATTTGTAAAGGTTAAAATAAGAAAAGCATAAACGAAGGTAAAATGCAAAAATAAACTAGCAGCAAAAACACACGAATTGAATTCGAGAATGAGAGCAATTAGGGATTCCAATCTCATCAACTATCCACTCTACTATTTACTAATGCAAGATTAACAGTTCTTCTTCTTATTAAGATAGCAGGTTAACAAACACGTTCTATATTCAAGTTACGACATATAAAATTCAACCTAAATGAGAAATTTTCTATATTTCTATGATAAACTCAATCAATTATGAGGCATTAAGATCAACAACCTAAAATCTAAACAAGCAATCGTGATACTCTCGTTCAACATTAAGCCTATGTCAATTCAACTATAGCATATTCAAATCTCACTTTTCATATTTTGATTTAAACTCATTTAGATAAAAGAAAACCAATGGCCAATCAATTCTCATTCAATAACCACACATTGAAAAGACCTTAATATACGAAGAAGACAAGATAACTTTGCATTAGTTCATGATAGAGGTTCAAGTGATTTAATTGAAAATTCTAATAGAAGAATTAGTTCAGTCATTCTAAAATTAACACATAAACTGAAAATTAACATAAAGATACTTCAAGACAAAGAAAAAGAACTTGAGGAATTGATCTCTAATGGCTCCTCCAAGGTTCCAAAACCTCTTTCTCTCCTTTCTTGTCCGCCTTTTTTCTCTTTTCCTCTTTTAAAGCAAACCCTATTTTTCCCATTGAAAAGACATTTTTGCCCTTGTGAAAAATGAGTTCTCGTAATCTGTATGGACACAAGCGTCGAGCTCTGTATCAGAGCGCTGCGACTCATTTGCAGATTTCCTCAAGTTCTGCGGCGCAGTCCAGAGAGCGTCGCGGCTCTTCTACTTCCAGAAACGTGGTCTCTTTGGAACCTCAGTGTCGCGACTCTATTGTAGGCGCCGCGGCTCATTTGTCATTTTTTTCATCCGAGACACGTTCAACTGTCTCACGAACTTCTCAGGACTCCTCTGAACCATTTCTTTGACTAAACTGGCATATTTATCCTCAATATCCGCTTATTCTCTCTAAATCCTCCTCACTTCCATTCTGTATCGCTTTATCTTGAAAAAAACCAAGTGTAACACAGTACAAAACAACTTAAAGACTAACACAAGGCTCCATAAAATGCACTCTAAAACAGTACTTAAACAAACTTAACAGCAGCAAATGGGCTCGGGTAGGCTGGCCCAGACTGCCTGCTTTGGGGATGAAAAAATTGAACCGAGTTGCCCGAAGCACCTGGGCCTGGCCGCGGAAAATTTGGGCTAATTTTCCCGAATTTATTGGGCTGGTCGAACTATTTTGGCCTAATTGTGAAGACAATTTGTGGACCAAATACGGGGGGATGCTATCATTAAGAAATTCATAGGTAGGAGGTACGGAACAATGCATTTTGGCAAATGGAAAATTTGATTCAACAAAAACTACGTGATGACTCACTATGATTTTATTAGAGGATAAGTCATAACATTTGTACCCACAATGGTTTGATAGATATCCCAAAAAAATACACAGAGTGGACCGGGGTTTAAGTTTATTGATGGTAGTGGAAGGAAAAAGATGATAGCATGAGCACCTGAATACCCGTATGTGAGAGTAAGATGGGTCCCTTAGGTATAGGATTTTGAGAGGGAATTGATATGCTAATTGTTTTCTCGTAAGTATGTTAAGGAGATAGGTTGTCATTTTTAATGCATGATGCCAAAATGATGGTGGTAGAGAGGCATGCGCAAGTAAAGTTCTAACAATATTATTAATAGTTCAGATTTTTCTTTCCGCTTTTCCATTTTGAGGTGAAGTATGTGGACAAGAGAGATGAAAAGATAAACCATTAGCTTTGCAAAAATCCCAAAATGGCTCATTATCAAATTCTCTACCATTATCACATTGAATATTTTAATGTCCAGTTCAAATTGAGTGCAGATGAATGCCCTAAATGAGAGAAATGTGGAAAAAACTTGTTACTTTTTAGATAAAGGAAATGTCCACAAAAAATTAGAGTAATTATCTAGCAAAAGAAAATATCGATGGCCCGAAGAGTTCAAAATGGGAGATGTCCAATTATCACTATGGATAATATCAAAAGGCATAACAGTGCATGAATTAGAGGCAACAAAAGGCAATTTAACATGTTTCTCAAGTGGACATGAACGACAAACATGACAATTACGAGTTCTAGTACACGAAATAAATTTATTTTGTTTAAGGGAGGCAAAAACAGGTGCTCCAAAACATTCATGCCATAAAGAAGGAGCTAAAGCTGCAAAACGTGGTTGGTAACGTGGCATGATGTGTGCTTGTAGTAATTAGATAAAGCTCGCCCCGACTATCATATATCATTAGACGCATCCCCATCTGAAAATCCTTTACGGAAAACCCAAAATGATTAAATTTAATAGAAACTCAATTATCAGTAGTAAATTTTCTAACTGAAATTAAGTTTTTAATCAATTGAGGAGCATAAAGGACATTCTTTAAGGTTAACGGTGGGTTCGCGGGAGACAAGTTTGTAGTACCATAATCACGAATTGAAATTGAATGACCATTTTTTATAATTATACCACGATTATTGCTCAAATTAAAATAGGAAGAGAGATTACTTTGTGAGGACGTCATATGAGACTTTGCTCCGGTGTCTATATACCAATTTGCGTCGATCGGATTAAGCCCAAAAGTGTGCATTACGGCCTCGATGTCGTCGGGGTTGCCACTGCCGAGTAGGCCTGCTGCCACTGGTTCGGTAGTGGCCCAAGAATTCCTGGCTACTAGCTGTTGGGCTACTGTTGGCCGGCTAGTCTTGGCATGGGCCTGTCCCAATTGCCTCAGGGAAGGGGCAGGCAGGCACGGCCCAAGGCCACTGCCAGGCCTACAGTGTCGGTCCACTACCCCATTAGGCCCTCGGTTGCCATTGGTCGGCGTGTTGCTGCTGGTCGCCGCCACCTCTGCTACATCGGTGGCCGCCACCCTTTACACCACCGCGGTTTTTACCTCCATTATTGTCATTTCGCCCCTTCTGACCACGGTTTGGCGGAAATTTTTCAAATTATGAAGAGTTATCATCAGACGGAGCGAAAACCATGGCGAAATTCGACACGGTGGCTGTCTTTTTGGCAAAACCCACTCCTTCTAGTATGAGCATAGAACGAGCTTGGTAAAACATCAGATAAGGGTTGCTTTGGCGGATGAGCATACCTACTCCACTATATGCGTCGGTGAGCTCGGCAATCATTTGTAACACGAGCTGAATGTTAGTTACCGGTGCCCCGACATTCTTATGTTGGTCCGACAGAACCTTGAGTCATTGACAATATGCGGACGCATTGGGAAAATTTGCCATGTCAGTGGTGGAGAATTCTTGCTCAAGCGTGATGGCCCGAGAATTCTTATTATCTTGGAACATGTCACATAAGTGTTCCCAAGCCTCCATAGCCGTAGAGTCGGGCTCAAGAATAGTATGCAGCAAATCACTTGAAATTGTGGCATAAATCCACTAGAGAACTGTCGCATCAAGTGTCAACCATAGTTCCACTTCATCATCGGTTTTCGGCACCTTCTCATTGCCTTTTTCCGATAGAATGATGTGATGGATAACCCTGTGTGAGCGACAGTAAATTTTGAAAAGTTTTGTCCATGTAGCATAATAGACGTTTTCCATCTCAAGCGTGATGGAAATATAGGATTTAATGTTTGAAATTGCGAGGGCTTGATGGAAATTTAATTTCGAGTCAGATATGGCTGACGGAAGAGGGAGGGAGTCGGCAGCACAAAGATATGAGAGGGTCGGCCGACGGTTGAAGGAGAAGGTATTAGGCTTTAGGAACTTTCCCTAGAATCTGATACCATGTAAAAAATATTTTTCCTGATTATTTCATTTCAAATGGGTAGTAAATATACTCATAATACAAGTATAATCCTAGGCTTGAGTTAAGGTAATGAATGACTAAAATATACATCTACCATATACAGAATATACACAATTATGACTAATTATCTTATTTCTTATTCTATCAATGTTAACACACATTAGTTTCAATATTTGTTAGGTATCTATCAGTCTTGATAGAAATTTATATAGTAACATGAAATATAGAAACCTCTAGAGTTAGAGAAACTAACATTTTTTTTAGAATATTGAATTGATGGTTTTAAATGGAGCGACATAAATAATCAGAATTCATATAACCTATTTGAACTGATTTAAAGTTGAGATAATGTAGTCATGTTATTGTAGTGGTTAGGAATTGTTTGGGCGTATCACTAATCATCAAATTCGTTCCTAAAATGTTCGTCCTAGCAAATATTGTGTCATCTTAGTTTTCTCTGTAGAATAGTGTAAATCTCCTTGATGGAGTTCTATTATTAATGTAATATATATAGAGTATACAATTGTATCCTAATAGAATTAGGATCTATATTTTACCTTAATTATATTAATTATACTAAATAATAATTACAAAATATACTGTGAATATCTATGGAATATATTCACTATCACACCCCCTCATTCGGAGCGAGAGGAAGCCGAATGCTGAGACTGAACCTGAAGTCAAGGAACAGTTGTCGAGGAAGCCCCTTTGTGAAGATATCTGCGTTCTGATATGAAGAAGGAACATGCAAGACCCTAATGTGGTCCATTACAACCTTCTCACGAATAAAGTGAATATCCATCTCAATATGCTTGGTTCGCTGATGCTGAACTAGGTTATGAGTCAAGTAGATAGCAGATAACTAAAGATGCCTTACGTATGGGACAATGAAGCTCAAGAAGGAGATTTCGGAGCCAACATAGCTCGGAAATAACGTTCAAAACCCCTCGATATTCTGCTTCTACACTCGAACGGGAAAGCGTGGCTTGCCATTTGGCAGACCATGATATGATATTATCCCCCAAAAATACACAATAGCCGGACATAGAGCGACGGGTGTCCGGACAGACTGCCAAATCTGCATCTGTGTAGGAGAGCAACCTAGTCGGTACTGAGGTATATAAATGAAGTCCATAGTCAAGCGTGTCTTTAACGTACCGAATGATATACTTAAGCGCTGTAAAGTGAGGATCCCTAGGGGCATACTTGAACAAGCACACATGCTGAACCGCATATGAAATATCTGGCCGAGTGAAGGTGAGATACTGAAGAGCACCTGTGAGACTCCTATAAATAGATGAATTACTGACCGGATGCTAATCATCTGCATTGAGTTTGGACTTGGAGTCGATGGAAGTGGGCATGATCTTACAATTTACCATTTTAGCCCTGTAGATGATTTTCTCTGCATACTTACGTTGACACAAGAACATGACATGGGCGGATCTAGTCACTGATATCTCCAAAAAATAACTCAACTTAACCAAGTCAGCCATAGCAAATTCGTACTTGAGTAGAGCAATGATCTCGTGCTTCAGGCTATCTGAAGAAGTTGTCAGAATAATATTATCCACATAAACAAATGTAAGATGTGTCAGTACCTCGATGAAAAATGAATAATGAATGATCACTTTTGCTGCACACAAAATCGATTTGTATGATGTATGTAGCAAACCACTCATACCAAGCCCTAGGGGCTTGTTTCAGCCCATATAGTGACTTACAAAGTCGACAAACATGATGAGGAGCCTCCGGATGCACAAATCCTGGCGGTTGATGCATATAGATGGTTTCTTTTAAATCCCCATTTAAGAAAGCATTTTTTACATCAAGCTGATGAATATGCTAATTCTTCCCCATAGCAATGCTCAACACTATGCGGATGGTAGCTGGCTTAACCACTAGGATAAAAGTCTCACCACAATTAACACATTCGTGCTGCCCTGTGCCATTTGACATAAGTCTGGCCTTGTAACGTTCAACGGCACGATTATCTCTTAACTTATGATGAAATAGCCACATACAACGGATTACATTCACCCCCTCAGGTCGCAGAATAAGATCACAAGTACGTTGTGAAGTGAGCGCATTAAACTCCTCTCGCATGGCCGCATTCCAATTCGGATCAAGTTTGGCTAAGGTTGGTTTTTTAGGAATGGGTGAGATGGTTTGAGTCGATAGGTTAAAGTGAACTTTTGGTTTGAAAATCCTGTGTTGTGCATGGGTTTCCATGTGGTGAGTGGGGACGATCATGGGCATCGCAGGGGTTCTGGGTGATGACGGTCGGGACTGGGCAGTGGTGACGGGCAATGGGGCTGGTCAGGGGCTGGGTCGGGGCTGGGTAGGGTGGCGGGTAGGGTTTGGCGGGTAGTAGGTTGGGGTGTAGTTTCGGGCAGTAATGGAGATGGTACCGGGCAGTGGGGTGGGGTCGATGGGATGGGTGGTTGGACGTCCAAAGGTTGTAGAATTTGTAGTGCATTTTGGAGTAGAGGGGAAGTGTCTAAGGAAACCGTAATCAGTGAAATTTTTGGATGTCGTCGAACAGGAAGACGTACTCAACAAACGTGACATGGCATGAGATTAAGATTTTGGTTGTGGATACCTCATAGCACAAGTAGCCCCTATGGTTAGATGGGAAACCAAGGAAGACACACGGAGTGGAGCGAGGTGCTAATTTCTGATGGACTGTGGGGACCAGATTTAGGTAACAAAGACAATCAAAAATTCAAATGTGATTATAGGAAGGGATCTGACGGAAGAGAATTTTGCTGGGTGTCCGATTTTGAATCATACGGGTAGGTAAGATGTTAAGAATGTTTTCTACCATTTTCAATGCATAAACTCAAAAGGTAGGGGGAGAGACGCATGAAAAAGAAGTGTACGAATCATGTTGTTAATGGTGCGGAGAATTCTTTTGGCTTTACCATTTTGAGAGGAAGTATGGGGGCAGGAGAAACGGAAAACCATACCATTAGATGCACAAAAATTATGAAAGTGGGAGTTATTGAACTCACGACCATTATAACATTGAAACGTTTTGATGTCTTTTTCAAATTTCATTTTAACCAATGTACGAAATTCAAGGAATTTAAAGTAGACTTGAGACTTAAGTTTAAGCGAATAGAACCAAAGGAAGTGAGAGGAGTCATCTAAAAATACCAAATAATATTTGTGACGTTGCTGGTTATAGGAGATGTCTATAAATCTGCATGAATAATATCAAAGGGAGAGAAAGTAATACTCGAAGAGGACATAAATGAAAGTCTAACATGTTTTCCTAGATTACAAGAGGAGCAACTATGGGCGGTTCCATTTATTACATTGGATTAACTTGTGGTTTCTAGGAAAATCAAAAATTTAGGCTCCGGGATGACCAAGTCTACTATGCCATGTTAAGGAGGAGATGACAACTAGAGATGTAAGAGGATTGACACTGGCAGTGGATGTAGATAGGAAAGGATAGAGACCCCCTCACTATTGCATCTTGTAAGTAGTTTCCCCGTACGTAGGTACGTTATAGACAAACCAAATGGGTCAAAATTAATGGATACAAAATTATCGGTGGCAAATTTTCTGACAGAGATTAGGTTCTTGATAATGTGAGGGGCATACATGACATTTTTAATGGAGAAGTGGGGATGCGGTGGTGGGGTTACTGTGTGGCCAAACCCTTGTATTGGAATGCAATGATCATTTCCGACCATAATAGATTGAGGAGTATTTAAATTACGCAGTTGAGGAAGATTACCATAATTGTTCGTGAGGTGAGACGTGGCGCCTGTATCCATATACCACGTATTATCGTGCTGCTGCTGGGCTATTTTGTAGTGGGCCTGGTGGTTGGACAGTGGCCCGGTGATGTTGGGCCGATTGGCAGTGGGCCACGGTAGTGTGTTGGGCCGCTGGACAGTGGGCCTCAGCAATGGACATTGTTGTTGTTGGGCCGCTGTGTAGTGGGCCTGGTGGCTGGACAGTGGCTCGATTTTACTGGGCAGTGGGCCTCGGCGATGCCAACTGTTGTTGTTGGGACTGACCTGGAATGCGATTGAGTGATTAGGCCCAGTACTGAAACTGCTGCTAAGGACATGGGCTAGCCCACTAAGTCGGGTATTGGGCCCGCGTTTGATAATTTGTTGTCGGGTGTTGATGAAGCGAAAGCGAGAGAAGTTGTGTGGGCTGCGGGTGACGCCATTAGGCCTGCTGGAAAATAGATAATAAGGAAAAGAGGTTCGGGATATATAATATGAGGTGTATACAGGCAGAATCAGCCGTATACGAGTGTATATTGGCTTGGGAAGTATGTAGAAGGTTGTATCCGAGGTGTATATGGGCAGTGGCAGCCGTATACTAAGTGTATATCAGCGTAAGAGGGTGGTATACATAGTGTATATCGCGATAGACGGGTTAAAGCAGTCGAATACAGAGTGTATATCGGTTGTGTATAATAATGTATATGGGTTGTATATGGGCAGTAAGGGATATCAGCCGTATACAGAGTGTATATCGGTTGTGTATATGCTTGTATACGTGTAATATATAGCGGCAGAGAGGGTATATCAGTCGTATACAGGGTGTATATCGGTTGTTTCTGATAGATATGGCGTCGGAAAAATTAGGAGTAGGGGGCGGCCGAAATAAGGTTTAGGGATTTTTGGCTTCTGATATCGTGTAGAATAATGTAAATCTCCTTGATAGAGTTCTATTATTAATGTAATATATATAGAGTATACAATTGTATCCTAATAGAATTATGATATCTATTTTACCTTAATTACACTAAATAATAATTACAAAATATATTGTGATATATATGAAATATATTCACTATCATTCTCCTACAACAAAATTGCGTTGCTTTTGAATTGACAGCTAAATTGTAATTAATGCAACACAATGAAAGGTTAGCCTCAGCAAATGATGTCTTCTCATGTCCAAAGTTTCAATAACCTTGATTAGCAACAAGTTAATTTCCTTGCTCGCTAATTTATCTAAGAGTCTTCTCCTTTAAGGTAGTCATACCAGTATGCACCTTCCAATTAGTAAATAGCTTTAATTTCTAAAAACATGTATGGCTAGAATTTGCACTTCAAGAACAAGCTGCCTTTTGTAAGTTGTCTTTAAGGTAACAATAAAAAATTAAAAAGAACAGTGGCGTGGTCCTTTTGTTCAATAATGAAAATTACATCACCTAGTCTTATATATGGCCATTTGTTGAATCCTCTTTGGCTCTTTGCACTCAAAAGTAAAAAAATTGCACCATATTTTAGGCACTGCTCCTGTACGCGTTGCAGCCGGTTCAGAATAACGTTTACGCTTTCGGATAACGGAAAAAGTAATTCTTTCCATACATAATAAACTACTAATAGTCCCCCGGACATAGCTGAATGACAAAGGAAGAAAATTTAAAATTTAGCTAGAGGTCTGCAGTGTGAGTTCGAATTTTAGTGGGAGCAATTTGCTCTCTTCTTGGATAGGACCTTGTAGGTGATATCAGTTGCTCTGTTCTCAAATCCTGATCATTCAGGCACATCCCGTGATTTACTGGTAGTAGTACTGAAGGACCGGGATTACTATCTCCAAAAATAATCTAACGTAAGTCGAGAAGCTGAATATCAAAAAAAAAAAAAAAACTATTAGTAGATGAATAGAAGAGAAGTGGTAGGGGTGTACAAGGATCGTTATTGGAAGTAAAAACAAATTTTATCGGCATTATCATGTCATTTTCACAGTTAAATACTTGCCAGTGTTGACTGGACTCATTCCGTCATTTGGATGAGTAGTACTCCCACGTCCCAATTTAAGTATTTTTTTTCTTTTTTTATCTGTTCAAAAAGAATATTTCTTTTTGTATTTAGTAAATTTTTCAATTTTAATACAAGTTTAAGATCATATGATTTAAAATATTCAATACATCTTTAATTTATGATCATAAATTCAAAAATCTCATTTTATTTCTTAACTTTCGTGTCAAGTCAAACTAACACACTTAAATTGAGATGGAGAGAGTAATACTCAATATGGTATACTTCTCAACTAATGCACTTGTTAGTTTTATGTGAAAAATGGAATAAAAAGGTAAGGGGGAATACATCGATAATCTCATAAATCATTCAGTATATTTTATTTAAACACTTGAATTACGATTTGTTCCTTTGAGCACCCGAGCACCTAATAAAGTATCCGTATTAGACATCTACACCAACAACAATAACATACCCAGTGTATTCCCACAGAGTGGGGTCTGAAAAGGGTAATATGTACGCAGATCTTACCTCTATCTGTGTGGGGTAGTTTGTGCTCAAATTTACGAAAGGTTTTTGCTCGCACGTATTATCAAGCAACCATTGTGTAGATATGTTAATCACTTCAAAATATGTAACCTCCTTTAATTATGTACATTAGCATCAATAAGTCATAAATTTAAATTTGTTTCAATTGAGGTTGATGTGTATAATTAAAGGAGGTGTCACATTTATGTGGTTAAATTATCTACATAATTGACACTTATTGAGAACATGTGTAAAACTTTTATAAAATTTAAATTATAATTATTTAATAGGAATACGTTATTATATGATCGAGTGTTCAATTAAAATATATATCATAAATTGAATGTCTGAATAAAATTTATAAAATAAATTTAAGAATTTGCAAATGTATTCAACCAATTTAAAAGCAATTACTCCTACATGTTTTTTGTTTTGATTTGAATGAGTTGAGGTGATACTGAGGAGTATGGAGTTATCTTAAATGGACAATGATTGTGCACCCTCATTGACATTGAATCTTCAGCCACGTGTTGTATTCTGCTTTATTTTTTCTTGTCAACGTGCCTCTTATTGAAGTGGATGCTTATTAATCTAGTTGTATATAAGGCTGGTCAGTGGGCCGGGACCGTCCGACCCCGACCCGAGCCCACTTAGTAAAAAAAAAAAATTCGGTAGCGGGACTCGAACCGGGACGGGACAACGTCTCGTCCCGATCCGTCCCGAGCCCGCCCCAAGCCCGCCAAATCCGAGATCGCCCCGAGCCCGCCCCGATCCCGCCCCTAGTCCCCCTTTTGCAAATATAGTCGTTGCACCAACGACCATTTTAGATTTTGGCCGTTGGGCAACGGCCATTTTTGGCCTCCCCCCTCCCCCAACCCCTTAATATTTATTTTAAACCCATAAGTTCTTATATTTACACTTTAACCCAATTTTTCAACTATAAATAACTCATTTTCTCTTCATCTTTCTCACAAATCTTCCTACAATCTCTTTAATCTCTCAATATCTCTCTCTACAAGTCTACATTGTTTACTAAATATTCAATTTTATTTATTCATTTGGGAATTGGGAGTGAAGTTGGCAACTAGCTTGAGGAACTTCCATCGGGCCAAGTTTCAATTTTCAACCTCTCGATGTTACGTCGGCGTTTGGTACATTCGTTCCTTCATTAAATTATTATTGTCTGTTTATTTTATTTAGCGCACTTAATTTTATTATCTTTAATTATTTATTATCATAATTAAAATGAAAGAATTAAGAGGTATGTTTAAGGGTAAGGGTGCTTCTTATAGTAGGGGCAACCAGGGCAAGGGTACTTCTTCTAGTAATCTTATTCCTACACAGGATAATTTTGTTGATACTTAACATTTTCCTACAATACCATTAGATTTAGAGGATGAGCTATTTTCTGGAACTCAAGAAGACTTTAATTTAGACGATGATCTAGATGATACACCCACTAATGTTGATGACAACACACCCACTAGTGCACCTTCAACTGAAATGCCTCATATTCCCCCTAGTATGAGACGAAGTCCAGCAAAACGACCATTAAAATCAGATGCATGGACATTTTTTGATAAGGACGTAGAGAATCAAGTAGCTATATGTAAAATTTGTAAAAATATTTTAAAATTTAAAATTGGAAAAGGTCACGGTGGGACGGGGGGTTTAATTAGACGCGTAGTAAGTGCTCATCCAGCTAGGTATGCCCAATACCAGGCTTCAAAACCGGGTGCGCAAACGCCCGCTCCATCGGGACAAGGTTCACATACTGATACTGTCCCGGACCAAGTACAGAGTCAAATTAACCCTATGACAGGGGGAATTACAGGCCCTAAATACAATAAAGATAGAGATAGGGAAGCAATATCAAAATTAGTTGATGTGGAGGGTTTGCCTTTTTCATTTCCTTCATCTCCCGATTTTATTCATTACATTAGAGATATATATAATCCTGCTTTTAACGGTTTTTCTAGATCAACTGTTAAGAGAGATGTATTTAAATTCGCACATCAATATCAACAATATTTACGTTATTCATTATATCATTTTAATGGCAAAGTATCTATCACGTCTGATATAGGTCGTAGTACTAACAGCCATGATTATTTAACGGTAACTTGTCATTGGATAGATTATAAATGGTCTATGCAAAAACGTATCTTAGCGTATAGATATATAGATGATAGGCACACTGGTACTTTTATTGCAGATAATATTTATCAAGTGTGCCATTATTATGGAATAACCGATAAAATTATGACTAGTACATTAGATAACGCTTCTTCTAACAATTACGCTATTATAATTTTAAAAAATAGTTTAACTCCATCTTTTCCAGATCATTTTCATATAAAATGTGTGTGCCATATATATAACTTAATTGTAAAGGATGGTCTATCACTTTTTCAAGACATTCTTAGTAAAATACAATTTGCTATAAACTTTATTTTTAAAAGTAATAGAGTACAACGAAGAAAAGAATATAAAAAAATTGTCACGATTGTGGACTACCTTATAGAAAAATTCGAGAAGAAGTATCCACTAGGTGGAATTCTTTATATGAGCAACTACTTGTTGCTTATGACTATAGAAAATTAACTCTCATAATCAAAATTCAGCTGATATGGTTGTAGATAGTGATTGGGTAAAAATTTCCGAACTTATTGTATTTTTAGAGAAATTTTTTCAAGCAACAAAAGAATTTTCCGGTATATATTATCCTACTATTTCAACTATGTTGTTTTATATAACTCTAATATTTTTATTACTTAGTGAATATATGGAAAACCCAGCTTATATGGCAGCTATTAAAAAATGTTTATCAAAATAAAAAAATATTTTATTCTTATTCCCACTATTTATATTATTGGTGTTGTATTAAATTCGACTATTAAAATAGACGGTACTAAATCACTAATTGAAACTATTTACGATTGTATAGAAGTACTACCACCTCCAAGTCCCAAAAATCTAAATCACCCACCACCTATTGAACAAACTAAAGAAGAAGTGTTGTCTAGCGTAGAAGACCAATGCAAAACAATATATAGGTTTTATCAACAAGAAAATGCTAGTAACTTACCGGCTTCCATACCATCTTCTTCATCTTGAACACAACCTCACAAAAGACATGCTGTTTCTGCGGCTAGTATTGAAAGCCTCAGAAATAGAATGTGCGGTTGTACCGCTACTAACCAAATTAGTGAGTTGGATATTTTTGTTTTGCAGGGTTATGTACCGTACCAAGAAGTTATCAATGAAGATGGACATGAAGACTTGCTGAAATACTGGAGGGGGAATGAGAAGACCTTTCCGACACTTTCAATGATGGCCCGAGATGTTTTGAACATTCAAGCGTCATCAACTGCGTCTGAAAGTGCTTTTTCTGCCGGCAGATATCAAATAGGAGACCACAGACACTCATTAGCCGGAGACAGCTTGGAAATTGCAGTATTATTCAGAGATTGGATACGAGCGGGGCGGAGAAAGAGCGGTCAACCGGAGATCAACGAAGAAGAAGACGAAAACTACAACGAAATCTTATCCGAAGGTAGTGGAAACGACATGGATCAATTTGACCAACAAATACCAATTCCAACCGAAGAACCGCAGGAAATTATCAAGCAATTAGAACAGGTTTTTTGAGAATGTAATTTTTTAATTGCAATTTTATTATGTAATTTGCAGCTTTTGGACAACACCACAAAGTTGTCCAAAAGTTGCAATTTAGATTTTAGACAATTGTATTTGTATTACAAAAAAATCATATGTCTATTAAATAATATAAGAGGCACAAAAACAGCATTGAGATATTTTTATTACACTATCTTGTCTTGTTTATTGAGTTTTTTTTATACATATGTTATTAAAAAAATGGAAAACCTACCGGAACCCGCCCCGATCCCGACCCCGCCCCTCTCCGATTTTGACGGGATCGGGATCGGGACGGGACTGGAGCAAGTCCCGCCAAACCCGACCCCTCCAGACCCGACCCCGACCCCTTCGCCTGTCCCGCCCCGACCCCGACCCCGCCAGACCCGGCCCACCAGACCCGAGCCCAGCCCACTAGCCAGGCCTAGTTGTATATATGTTCCCCTCTTATCCATTTTCGGCCTTTTTGCATTATCAACTCTCAGACAAAAATTGTGTGCCAACCCATCCCTCAACTTGATGCTTCCATACATTACCCCGATTTTTTTATCAATTTGGTAAATGACAAACAAATAGTTTATTGCTCCAAAACAATGCGGAGTTTTCTCTAAAAAATTAGATGTGTATTGCTGTTGGTATCGATATACGACACTACTTGAAACTTTCTATTAACGTGTACATATGTATCCCTAGAATTCCATCACCATAATTAGAATATATCTCATATATTATGTAAATATTAGTGATGTAAAATTATGGTTAGTAGAGGATTCTTATTGTACTAGGGTGCTACACATTGTACACTATATATATTTGTATTAATGAGAAACCTCCTCAAGGGAGGTTAATACAATCTTACATGGTATCAAAAGCCAAAACCATAATTATTCTTCTCTTATTTCGCCGCCCACTTTGATCTAGCAACCACCGGCAGCTTCCGCTCTCCTTAGCCGAGAACCACCACCTTGTTCTTCCTTGTCTTCTTTTCTCCTTCTTCAACGCCTATAATCCACTATAATGACTCCACCCACAACCCCCACAGCAGCCGCATCCTCTTCTATCATCACCCTTACCATACCAAAATCACCATTTGTTCATCCAGCACTTACCGTCACTAATATAAAGAACTTCATCCCTATCATTCTTGATCAAGAGCACGGTCAGTATTCTCCATGGGTTAAACTATTCCGCATTCATGCATGTGTCTATAACGTGTTTGACCATAGAGATGACTCCCTCCCTCGCCCTATTGAGGTTGATGACTCAACATGGCGTCGTCTAGACGTCGTTGTCAAATAGTGAATTTATGGTACTATATCTCAGGACTTGCTCATTACTATTCTGGAAACCGGCGCCACGCCTTGTGAGCTATAGATTCGGTTAGAGGAAATTTTTCAAGATAATAAGCACACTCGTGTTGTGTATTTGGAAGAAAAGTTTAATAATACACGTCTTGAAAATTTCTCTAACACGTCTGATTATTGCAAGCAGTTGAAACTTGTAGCGGACCAATTGTCCAACGTCGACGTACCTGTTTCTGAAACAAAGATGGTCCTACAATTAGTTGCAGGCCTACCAAAAGGTGAGTATGACACTCTAGCCACCATGATACAACAGGATGATCCGTTACCCAATTTCAACAAGGCCCGCTAGCAACTATTGTTAGAAGAAACCTGACGTGCAAAGCAAGACGAGCACAATCAGAAGGCATTAGCAGTGGAAACATCTCCGCAAAATAACATGACTGCCACCTTGCCTCCACTGGAAAATAATCAATCGCGGCAGAACCGCGATGACATGGGAGACAGAGGTCGATGCGGTAGACGCGGTGTAAGAGGGCGTGGGAAAGGGGGCCACGCCCAGCAGCAAAACACACAACTGCAGCAGCCCAGTCCGTTTGCTAACTGGACCAGCCCAGTTGTTCACTATCAGCATGGTCCATGGGCTTCCAATTCTGCCCTTCCAGCAGCCCAATTCCATTATCCACAGCAAGGGGTATTGGACCCCGCTCCAACATTTCGTCCAGCCTACTATCCGACACACCATGCCCATTTCATGCAGGCCCAGTACCCGCAGCCTCCATCTGGTTTGGCCCGACTGACTTGGGCCAGGCTTTCAGTAGTTTGAACTTGCAGCAGCCTGACGAAAATTGGTACATGGACTCGTGAGTCACATCTTACCTCACCCGCTCTACAGGTACTATTCCCAAATTGTGTCATTTAAAGCATCCTCAATACATTATTATTGAAAATGGCCATCACATTCCAATCCAGGGTTATGGTACCACTCACACACCACCGCCTCACCCAACTTTTTCCCTCAATAATGTCTTGTATGCCCCCAAACATCATTAAAAACTTAATCTCTATTGGCAAATTTACTTTAATAATTCTGTCTATGTTGACTTTGACCCTTTTGGTTTCACTGTGAAGGATGTTCGCACGGAAACACCTCTTACGAGATTCAATAGCACGGGGGATCTTTACCCATTCTCATCCACCTCCGCTGCCAGCACGTGCTCTCCCACATCTATCGCTGCTATCTCTCCGTCAACTTGGCACAATAGGCTTGGTCACCCAGGAGCCCCAATTTTTAATTTTCTTAGAGGCAATAATTTTATTAAATGTAATAATGAGAAACTTGCCCAACACTGTGTTTCTTGCTCATTACGCAAACATGTTCGTCTACCTTTTAAGTCATCTACCATTGTTACATTTTCACCTTTTGATATTATTCATGGTGATTTATAGACATCTTCTATCTCTAGTTCGCTCGGCCATAAATACTATCTGGTGTTGTTAGATGACTTTTCTCATTATATTTGGATTTACCCACTTAAATTTAAATCTGAAGTATTTTCAAAATTCCTCGAATTTTGTACCTTCATCAAAACACAATTTAAGAAAAATATAAAATATTTTCAGTGCGATAATGGTCGTGAGTTAAACAACTCCATGTTTCATCGTTTTTGTACAAATAATAGCATGGTCTTTCGATTCTCGTGTCTCCACACCTTTTCAAAAAATGGCAAGGCAGAATGAATCATCTGCACTATCAATAACATGGTTTGTACTCTCCTAGTTCATGGCTCCCTACCCCCGTCCTTCTGGGTCTATGCATTCAAAATGGTAGAATACGTCCTAAATATTTTACCAACCAGTACTCTTCACAATATGACCCCAACCAAAATACTATACCGTCGGGTTCCCACTTATGATCACCTTCAGATTTTTGGTTTCCTATGCTACCCCAACCTCACCTCTACTGCCCCTCATAAATTAGCGTCTCGAATCACTCCGTGTGTCTTCATAAGATTTCCGTCCAACCATAGGGGCTACCTATGCTATGATTTATCCACTCGTCAAATTCATGTCTCTCGTCACGTTACATTTGACGAAATGGTTTTACCCTTCACAGATATCCAAAAATTTTGTAACACGGACTACACTTTTATCGAGACAGACACATAACCCATCGTCATCGAACACCTGCTCCGATCCACTGCCACTGGTACACCATCGACCCCCCTGGGTCCCGTCACTGCCACCTCCGGTGATGCATCGGCAACCCTCCTGTGTCCCGTCACTGTTACCTCCGGCGGTGGCTCGGCTGTGCCGCGTTCAGCCCCTGTCTCCACCTCCGTCATCGATCACCACCACTCCGGCTATCACACAGTCCTTCTCTCGGCTCGGTCCACCATTGCCCCTCGTGCCATTATCACACCACCGTTTCAGTACCCACACCCACCCTTTTTTCGGTGAACCTCAGCTCCCATCAAACTGTCAACATGAAACCTCGAACCTCCCTGTTACCGGAACGTTGATCAACACCACAACATAACATCTACAACCCAACTCCAACTCACCACCGACGTAGTACTCTACTGCTTCTCAACCGACCCTACCACAAATCGACACACCAGTTCCCACCCCAAGCCACTTCCATCGGAACACTCTCACAGCCAGATCCAAACATCAAATCCTGATACTACCCCTGTCCCTACCCACCACATGGAAACCTGTGCCCAATACGATATTTTTAAGCCCAAAGTCCAGTTCAACTTATCAACCCAAACCGTGTCACCAATTCCTAAAAACCCAAAACTAGCCAAACTAGACCCCAACTGAAATGCGCCCATGTGTGAGGAATTTAATGTTTTAACAAAACATCACACGTGGGATTTGGTTCCTCAGCCGGAGGGGGTGAATGTGATCCGATGCATATGACTTTTTTATCACAAATATAGAGACAATGGTGACCTAGAGAGGTACAAGGCCAGACTTGTGGCTAATGGCATTAATCAGCAGACAGGTATAGATTGTGGTAAGATATTTAGTCCAGTTGTCAAATCGGCCACTATCCGCACAACTCTAAGTATTGCTATGAGTAAGCATTGGCTCATTCATCAGCTTGATGTGAAAAATGTGTTTCTACATGGGGATCTGAAGGAAACTATTTATATGCACTAGCCAACTGGTTTTGTCCATCCAGCCGCTCCTCAGTATGTCTGTCGTCTGTGTAAGTCACTATATGGTTTGAAATAGGCTCCTCGAACATGGTATGATCAATTTGCACAGTACATTATGCAAATTGGGTTCGTCTGCAGCAAGTGACATATTTCTCTCTTTACTTTTCATTGAGGTAGTAACATTGCTTATTTATTATTATATATGGATGACATTGTGCTCACTGCCTCCTCTGATGTGTTAAAAATGAGATTATTGCACTCCTTAAAAACGAATTTGCCATGACTGACTTGGAAAAGTTGAGCTATTTTTTTAGAATATCAGTGACTCGTTCTGCGGATACTATGTTCTTATGTCAGCGCAAATATGCAGAGGAGATAGTGTATATGGTTAAAATGGCAAACTGCAAGATCATGTCCACTCCGATTGACTCTAAATCAAAGCTTCGCTGTTGATGGTAACCCAGTGTCTGATCCCACTCTTTACAGAAGTCTTGCAGGTGCACTCCAGTATCTTACTTTCACCAGGCCCGACATCGTTTATGTTGTTCAGCAAGTATGCTTATTTATGCATGCCCCTAGGGAGCCTCATTTTACTGCCCTTAAACGTATCATTCGATATGTTAAGGGCACACTTGATTATGGATTACACATATACCCCTCAACACCGACCATGTTGTTAGCATATACAGATGTTGATTGGGCAGGCTGTCTGGACACGCGTCGCTCCACCTCTGGCTACTGTGTGTTATTAGGGGATAATCTCATCTCCTAGTCTGTCAAGAGGCAAGCCACATTATCATTTTTGAGTGCAGAAGCAGAGTATAGAGGAGTTGCAAATGTTGTTGCTGAGAATTATTCACTCCGGAACCTTCTTTTGGAGTTCCAGTGTCCCTTGCATAAGGCGTCTGTGGTTTATTGTGATAACATATCCGTCATACATTTATCTCATAATCCGGTTCAGCATCAGCGAACTAAGCATATTGAGATGGATATACACTTTGTTCATGAGAAGGTTGCTCTCGGTCATGTTAAAGTGTTGCATGTGCCTTCCTCCTATAAATACGCGAATATCTTCACGAAAGGTCTTTCTCGACAGCTATTCCTCGACTTCAGATTCAGTCTCATCGTCCGGCCTCCTCCCATTCCGACTGAGGGGGTGTATTAACGTGTACATATGTATCCCTAGAATTCCACCACCATAATTAGAATATATCCCATATATTGTGTAAATATTAGTGATGTAGAATTATGGTAAGTAGCTGATTCTTATTGTACTAGGGTTCTACACATTGTACACTATATATATTTGTATTAATGAGAAAGTCTCCTCAAGGAAGATTAATACAATCTTACACTTTCTATAACAAGTAGAGGTTGACACAAATCAAGTTTGGTTGTATTGGGGGTATGAATAAAGACTCATATTCATAGTTGAAAAGAAACAAAAATTATACATAAGGTGTAGAAATACCCTTGGATGAGGCTTTTCGAAGAAAAACATGCAAATTTGGCCCGAAGCGAACAATATCATGTCATGTTAAAAACTACTAGTATATTTGGACCACTTTAGTCAACAAGTTGATTATAAAAATGTGGGTGACACAAAATGAATCTCCAGATAACTCCATAAGGTGATGAGACATGTGGAACTTAATTTGAGGGTCTTGGTGATGGGCCATGAGGGACTTTAATTTGTTCGAGAAGGAAATTAATTGTTGTAGTGTATAAATAAAAGTCTTATATTGATAATTGGTAAATAAAACTACATATGTAGGGATATCAGACCTTTTGGGTAAGATCATGAGCGTTTGGCAAGAAGCAAACAATATCAAATATATTAATAGTATCTTTTGGTTGATTTAGTCAACAAACTGTTATCAAAGCTAATGATTCAACGAGATGGGTATAGAGATAGCAGAGGTATGTCATGGACCTCTCTTACTGGCTTTGCCATTAGAAACGTGTTTTTTGATGAAATTAATTTAACTAAAAAATCAATTAGAGATTTGTTTTAACATGGTTTGAAGACAAGTGGATTGTATTCCATTCGAGAAACTCATTCACGATCTCGGTTTTGCTGATAAACAGTAAGCGATTAAAATATAATGTAAGATCGTAAACCAAATATGATTCAAGAAAATGTAAGTAAAATAATGGATATTCTTCTATATATTGCTTACAGAGAAAATGGAGCTAGGGTTACAAAGTGTGAGCAAGATGTCCTTTCTTCTATCCTAAGCTATTATTATATCAGCCAAAGTTGGACTTTTCAAACCCTAAAGTATGGGTGACGTGACCTCTCTGTGGCTTCAACATTCGTGTATGCCGCTATGCTCTAATCGATACTATCAGATATAACCCGGGTTGTAAAAGTGGGAGCCAGCTGTAGAGATACCTCGTATTCTCTGAGCATTCGATTACGCGAGCTCCTCCGGGAGCTCATTTCACCCAATACAGATAGTCCCCCACTTTCCGGGATCTATATTTCATTAGCCCGAGAAGTGGAAGAGTTCCCTGGCTTTATCCCATCTTATCTTTCTAGTTGAGTCATTTCTTAATATTCGTGCGTCTGAACAATCGGTTCACCTTCTCCGCACGTCTTCTCCCCTCATTTAATGTTCTGACCTCCTTATCATGAGTCACCCTACACGTGTCCTGTCATCTGCCATATTTTTCTCTTGATTGTCAGGATCTGTAATGATGGCGAAGTTCTCTTTCTTTTAGGCGAAGTTTCCCCGATTTCATATTTTTACACATATATACTCTGTTACGTGGTTGAAGTATCACTCACTCTTTCTCGAATATTAAGACTCTATATCTTTCTTCTCAATTCCCAAAAAATTCTCCGTTGCTTTTCCATTCTCATAGCAAATCTTCATCATGTCTTTTGACTCATCTATTGTCGGTGGTGCCACTGTCTAAGTTCAAGTCGTTGTTAATAGTAATTTCGACGTCTCCATCCAACAAGTTCTGATTGGGGGGGTAGACGGCCACCGCTAAGTAAGGCATCAAAGAAGAAGGCTTCGTCTTCGAACTCTGTAGGCTAAATCGTACATTCCTAAGTAGTGGACCAGCGAGAGGAATCTTCTTGAGCGCTCCACCTCTACCGACTTTGACCGCAACTGGAGTTGTTGGCGAGCCTATCAATCCTCTATTTACAACCGTAGTCTAGGTCAGGTCAAAAAGGACTGTGGCTGGAATGATATAGAAGTTCTCATCGCAAGGGAATGGGAGAAATCACCTCTCACAAGTCGGGTTACTCTTTCGTATACACCTATCCTTTCTCGCTTAAGGTGAGCGACACAATTGACCATGTCTTCTTAGAGTTTTATCGGAAGTACAATATATGCTTAGCCCATGTTGGACCGGCGGTTTAGAGGACCATGGCATGTCTCTGGTACCTCTCCTCATAAGTCGAAGAAGGTTTTACACTTTCTCACTTAATCCACTCTTATTCTCTTAAAATCTTCAAAGTCAAAATTACCAAATTGGCCCATTTTGATCACGAGCATTGATGATGACTCCGACTGATGGTGGACGGAGAAATATGTCATCATATCAACTGCAGACTTAGTCAAGCCACCGGAAGTCCCCATACCCTAGCAGTGGAACCACCATCGTGAGTTTAATATTTGAATATTTTTCTTATTCTATAATCCTACCTTCGAACTTGACTGTTGATTCTTACTTTCTTTGTATTTTCAGATGTGGAATAGAGACCGGATCAAGTGAAGGACCTAGCGCAGTGGTTAGAAAATTCTAGATTCCTCCACCCCTTCTCTTGTGTAGAAGAAGATTTCTAAGAAGAACAATTGGAAATGAAAGAATCATGGCCTACCCAAAGGATCATCAGTTCATCCTCTAGCAGATGTGTCTGATGATCTGGCCGTGGCTGCGCAGCAAGTCCTTTAAGCTACATCCCAACTTGGTCGAGATCCAGAGAGGGCACCCTCAGCACAGGAAAAGATAACATCCTCCGACTCTACCCATTCATCCAAGAGAAGTAGGCAGGGCATTTCTGATCGGGACGGTCAGGGTTCGACACTGCTCAAGTGGCAATCAACTTGGAGACCGATGCTAGCAAAGGCGAGGCTGACTCAGCCCAAAAGTTTGTCCAAATGGGGGAATCCTCTCAAGAAGCCTCTACCGATGATTTCTTTAAATATATGGAACTTGCTCCCGTGATGGGTTCCTCCTGCCACATCTTTCTTGGTACGCCCGGACCAGGAGTGAGGTTTTGGGCTCGATGCCCATTTTGTATTTTCCTTCTTCATCCCGAGTAGCTCCCCACCGACTCTCCAAAAATAATCCTCACCATCCCAAGGCCCAAGTATCGGAAGGAAACCTAATGGTCCTTTCTTCCCGGCCCTAGTATGTAACCCCGTATATCGCCGGTAGGTCACTTTCATTATTCTAAAGGAATGCCACCTTCTTTACAAATCGGTAGGGGTTACCAATTATCTGAAGTCGTTGGCCACGAAGAAGGATCAGAGAAAACTAAATGCTATCTCCGGGGATTGTCTCTTTAATGTTGGTGCTCACGCGGCTGCCCAGGTATCTGACTATTTCTTTTTCTTTTGCATCAACGCTTATGGTCGTGCTGACTTATAACGTCGGGCACCTCTCTTATCTTAGGATCATACTTTGACAATGGAGAGCCTCTAGTATAAGCTTGTCAAGGTGAGGGAGAAGTGGGTTGAGTACTAAAAGATGGAAGAGCTTATCCCCATCCTAGAGGTAAAGATGGTGGCCGTGGAAGAGTTGGAAGTAAAGTTGCCTCAATCGGAGCAAGATAGGAGAATTCATAGCAATGAGGCGACCAATTTTCTTTCGGGGCTTGTTTATTAGAAGAATAAATGGGTTGATCAATAGGATAATTATGTCAATGTCTTGCAGATGGAGACCTACCTAGCAGAGAGAGTTTAGGTTCTGGAAGAAGAGTTATATGTGTGCATGAAAGAGAAATTTGCTGCTGAAAAAGCCCGAGCCACTGTTGTGAAAAGGCTTCAGGCCTAGATGGCCCGGAATAAAGAACATATCAAATCCAACCAGCGTCTTTCCAAATGCTTCCCTCTGAAGCACATTTAAGTGGAGCTAGTTGAGTTCGGTCGATGTGGATACCCGTATGCAAAAACTGAATATGCAATTTGCCTTAGAGAAGGGTCATGATATATATCGCACATGCAGGGTTGCTCTTCAAGAAGCTCGGGATTGGATATCCCACATTGACACCCAGATTTCCACGACCTTGTCTATAGAAGAGACCGCCTTTAGAGCTTTACATGTTCAGCCTCGGGCCGAAGATTCTGCCCAGGCTTCTAATAGTAAGGGGTGGTCATCGGAAGAATGGGATGCACGGAAGGCCCTGGAATAGATTGGAGAACAACCCCTTAAGGCCTCTACTAATGGTGATGCGGCTGAGCCTAAGAAAGCCCCCGCCGAGGGAGCTCCTTCTGGAGACCAGCCTGCCCTTCCGGCTTTGGAAGTTCTCAAACCTTCCGAGGTTGATGGACCCATAGCTTCAGCCGATGTTGGTAACTCTTAATTATTTCTTTATGTGTTTTGTGTTGATTCCAGACTTATTTTGGCATTTAGCCTTGTTCCTTTTGGTAACTTTCAGTCAGTTTATAATTACTTCATTTATCCAGATATGGATGTTGCCTTTGCTTTTGGGCTTGTACATACTTAGGCCTTTTTGCGTGGATTTTTGCCTTATATTTACGGTGCCTTTTTGTCCTCTAAACTAAAGTCGGTTATCTTTATCGAGTTCTTGCGATAATGTGTTTAATGCCTATTACTCTTATTTTGTAAGTATTCATTGTGGACCGGGTGTAGGGACTATCCAGCCCTTTGAGGGGGAGCAATTTAACCATAGGGACCCTTCCACCCAAAGATCCTCTTATAGGAACTATGCTCCATATTTATTTTGAATGCATGTGTTTATGTGCCACGATTGTTTTACTTACTTGCTTTTCTGAGTTGATATTTTGTACAATCATTTTTTTCTATCCGGACATATTACTTCCGGCCGCGTATCTTATGATCAGGAATTATTTTTTTCTGATTCATAATAAAAGGATGGTCCCCCTTTGTTTGAAGTCGATGAGGAGAACGTCTCGACCTCATCTTTTTTGGCATAAGGTTTATGTTTCCTTCATGCTTTGAGGCTCACAGGTCGTGTCGTGTCTTCGAGGGGATGTTTTCGGTTCTGGAAGGACGTGTTCGTACCAACAAATTCAGAGTGTGACTGACGTGGCTTGAGACTTTTTTATTTATAAAGGTAAGGCGTAGAGCCCATGTACATTTATCTTACGAACAAAAAGGAACAAAAGTAGCAGCTTCAGAAAGTACGAAAGGAGCTTCCGGTTCTTGATGCAAAGTTTTGGATGCATTTGCATGTGTAATACGTTTTATGATTGTTGCCTCATTATAAACCTTCTTGGGAAAAAACTCGGCTAAGAAAAAGAGTGCAACACACATTTTTTATTCTTGTCTACTTCCATAGGAGCTGATTCCTCCTTTAGCTAGTTCCAATCCCGATCCTGAGATCAAAATGTTAAAGAAAAAAGAAAAATATGATGGGTCAATGATCCATATGTGTACCTCTTAAGTTCGTATAGTGGTGGCGAAGTCGTTTGAAAATTCCAGTAGGCCTTGCGTGTGTATGGCGAGCAAAGTTGATATGTTAAGTCATACACACTTATCTCCACTGACCATTTGGATAGCTGACTCGTAAGATTTTCGCTCTGTAGTGACGCTTGTAACGAGGTGGTAGTGACCACCGTCACCGAGTGGCATTAGAAATACGAGAGTAATTTTTTAGTGGCTATAATAAGGGGCAGGGCCAGCTTTTCCAGGACCGGGTACTGTGATTCTGCCCTCGTCAATGTTTTTCTAGCGTAATAGATGGGAAGTTGTCTTTCTCCTTCCTCCCTTACCAATGCGACGCTGATCAAAACTGCCAAAATTATTATGTAAACGAATAGGCGCTCTCCTTCTTTTGATTTCGCCATTACGTAAGGGCTCAATAAGTACTCCTTTAGATCTTTCAGTCTGTGGTGGCATTCTTGCTTCCATCTGAACCTATTGTCTTTCTTCATCAAATTAAAAATTTATGGCACCAGTTCAAAGACTGGGACGTGAATCTCCCCAGGGCAGAGACTTTCCATGTCAATCTTTGTATTACTTTGATGTTGTCTAGTATGCGTGGCATTTCTTGGATAGCCCTAACTTTGTCTGGATTCATCTCGATACCTCAGCTGGAAATCAGGAAAGTTAGGAACTTCCCCAATCTGACCCTAAAAGCATATTTCTCTAGGTTCAGCTTCATACCGTGTCGACGAAGGACGTCGAAGGTTTCTTGTAGGGAGGACAGATAAATCTCTGCGTCTTGGGACTTGACCAGCATTTTATCTATGTAGACTTCTATGAATTCGCCGATTTGCCTTTTGAATATTTTGTTCACTAATCTTTGATAGGTCACCCTTGCATTTTTAAGACCCAAAGACATTACATTGTAACATAGGTTACCGTGATTGGTCATGAATGAAGTTTTCTCCGGATCTTCCGGGTGCAAACTGACATTGTTATAATTGTTATATGCATCTAAGAATCTAAATAGCTCATGTACTATCGTGGCGTCAATCGTTTGACCAATGTGTGGTAATAGGAAGGAGTCTTTATGGCAGGCTTCATTCAAATCCTTGAAATTCACGCACATCTTGAATTTGTTGAGCTTTTTGGTGACCACCACCATGTTTTCCAACCAATCTGGATTCTCTCTGGACCAACCCTATATTAAGCAAACACATCACTTCTTCTGTGATGAATTGGTCCTTGATGGCCGATATCGGTCGTCTCTTCTATTTTACCTGGGGTAACATGGATCGGAGCTTAGCTTGTGTATAGCCACCTCTTGGGGAATCTCTGTTATGTCCATGTGAGACCAAGAAAATCAATCAGAGTTACTTTTTAAAGAAATTAGAAATTCATTCTTGAGCCCAGGTGACTGTCCCGAGCCTATATGTGCCTTCTTTTTGGGATATTCTTCAAAAAGTGACACGCGCTTTAGTTCTTCTACTATAGAGTATGTGTGGTATTTGTCTACTGGGATAATGAAACCTTTTGGGATGGCCTGATCCTGGGATCTCGCTCTTGATATTGCCCCCTCCGTAAGATGTTCCTTCTTCCCTACGGACATGTCGTACAAGTTTGGCGTCTGTGATTGCTATTTGTTGAGTTTGCCTCCCTGACACATTGTCACCGTCATGGCCTCTATTTTTTGGGCTACACTTTTGTCTCCCCTGACCTCCCTGATCCCCAAAGATGTAGAGAATTTAACATTTTGGTAAAAGGTGAATAAGACCGCTCGCATTAAGTGTATCCACGGCCTCCCCAGTATCATATTGTAAGTCATTGTGCCAGATATGATGTCGAAAGTTGTGTCTTCCTCTATGCCAACAGTGTGAACCGACAATGCAATCTCCCCCTGGATTAACTCGTTTGACATGTTGTAACCTGCTATTACCTTGGTTACTGGGATGATCGATCTGTCGACCCTCATTTCTTTCAAAACTCGTAGTTGGACAATGTTTGCTGAACTTCCTGGATTAATTAACACACGCTTAATAAAAGAATTTTTAATTTGAATAGATATGACCAAAGTGTTATTATGGGAAAGGGCAAGACCCGTGCAATTATTGTTGGAGAAGAAAATGTCTATACTTTCTATTTGCTCCAGGATACGGCTCGTAGTCGTGATTGAGATTTTGGAATTTCTGAGCGATGTATATGTAATTTTGTTTACTATCTCTCCCCCGAAGATCATGTTGATAGTCTGGATAGGTTGCGGTATCTTGTTCGGTTTTGGTCCGGGGCTTCGACTCATGTTGAGTTTTGTTCAGTCATTGATGTATTCTTTCAAGTGTCTCGCCCAAAGTAGTTAGGCCACCTCGATCCTCAGATTCACGCAATCCTTCATGGCATGCCCATGCGTGCTCTGGAAGTGGCATCAACTCGATATTTCTCTTATTCGGATTTGTCCACATTTCTTATAGGAACCTAGCTTTTTTCATCATTTTCATCACCGTGACTAGCTCCACCGTGTTTCTACTGAAATTATAGTCTGATAACTTTTGGGGGTTTAGTTCCCCTTGACGTTAATCCTTCGGAACGTAGGGCGCCCCTTCTGATGAGGCTCCAATCGCTTATGTCGTTCTACCGGCTTATGCCTTGGCTAGGGAATCTGCGAGCTTCGTATGGCTTGAACCATCCCCTATGGCTTATAGTACTGGCACCAAGCCCTGGATCTGGCCTTTTATGACTACCCTTCTCTATCCATGTTGCTGCCCGTTAATCCTCCTCAATACGCATCTTGGCCTTGTATCTGAGATTAATTTCATTCCATGTTTTGGCCGAGAATTCCCTCAAGCTTTGTTTTAATTTCCTGGATGCGTCTAAACTGTTTGGATTTAGACCATCCACAAAAGCAACTATGACCTAGTCTTTCGGGATAACTGGTAAGAACATTTTCTCCCTTTGGAACCTGTCCACGAATCCCCTCAGCAACTAATCTTCTCGCTACTTTATGGCAAACACGTCTTACTTGTGTGTTTCAACCCTCCGAGCTCCCGTGTGAGCTTTGAGAAATACATCTACAATAGTAGAAAAAGAATCAATAGAATATTTAGGTAAATGGGTGTACCAGGATAGTGATCCCTTTATGAGCGTTTGATTGAATTTCTTTAGCATGACGGATTTGATCTCGTGCTATTTCAGATCATACCCGGTGATGGCTGCTTCAAAAGTTGTCACATGCTCCTCAAGATCTTTGGTCCCGTCATAGTTAGGTATGTCAGGCATTTTAAACCTTTTTGGGGATAGAGGCAGGGGACACGCTCTTCGGATACGACAATACTCTGTATTTCTTAGCTCGTGTGCCTTTCACTATGGGCTGTGCTCCTGGTATCTGGTTCATCTGCTCATTCATTTCCCTCTCGGCCCTGAGGATCCCCTCAGTGAATGCGTCAAACCGTTCTTTTATGCCACCTGCCTCCCTTCCTTTAGTTTGTGGTGCTTCATAGGCCTTTAATTTCCCACGTTTTGATTTAACGCTAGAGTCTCAGCCCTAGAATAGTTGGCTATAGTGGATACATCTCTCTCCATGCGCTGCATCATTTTGTTCTTTGCCTTGAGCGTGGCCACGACCATATTATTTGTTAGGGAACCTCATTTTTGGCGGGTTTTGTCTTCTCGTTCGAGATTTGGCTCGGCCCTTTCTTTCGAGTGCGTGCCTCTGAGGCTTTTCTACTTTCTCGGTGCTTGAAATGCCTCCGGTCCATTCCTCGCTAGGTTGTATTCAAGGAATCTCACCTCTGCTGCTCCTTTGCTCCCGCATGAACTCCTCGTTATGTTCCAACATCGGTATCTCTACCAGGTTCGCTACGACTCATGTGTTAGCTAATACTCTAGTGTTCTCGAGTCCCTGTGATTCATAGGAGCTACTGCTTGACCCCGACTTGTTTAGTTAATTATTCTAACTAAGCTTGGTTTTAAGGGAGGAATTTATGCTACGAATCAAGACAACACCACAACTTTCTATCCCCACAGACGGCGCCAAACTATTTTTTGGTGAAAATGAATTTAACCAGAAAATCAATTAGAGATTTGTTTTAACAGGGTTTGAATACAAGAGGGTTGTATCTGATATAGGAAACTCCTCTACGAGTCCGGTTTTGTTGATAAACAGTAAGTACAGTTAAAAAATAATGTAACATCGTAAACCAGAAATGACTCAAGAAAATGTAAGTAAAATAATGGATATTCTTCTGTATATTTCTTAGAGACAAAAGATAGCTAGGGTTACAAAGTGTGAGCAAGATGCTCTTTCTTCTATTCTAGACTATCCTTATATTAGCCAAAGTTGAACTTTCAAACCCTAAAGTACAGGTGACGTGACTTTTCTGCGGCTTTAACGTTCGTGTATACTGCGGCAATCTAATTGAAACTGACAGATGTGACCCTAATTGGTAGAAGTGGGAGCCAGCTATAGAGATTCCCCGGATCCTCTGAGCATCCGGTTATGCGAGCTCCTCTGAGTGCGTTTTTCACCCAATATAAAACGTGCACACACACAAAAATGAGTCTATGTTGGTGAAGTTTCAATGGTTAAATATTCTGATAAAGTAGATGACACACATTTAATCTTTAGATAATAGAAGTCCAAAAAATGATGGACCATGTGAAATTTTGTTAGTAGTTACATTCGAGAGACTTTGTGATGGATAATGTGAAACTTAATTTGAAGGGAGACTGGTGAGTGTGGAGAGTCATTAATACTTGAAAAAAAGGTACATATAAAGGGTAAGGATACAAAGAAAAGAAAAAGGTATTGACATGGTAATTATATAAATTTGTTAGTAAAATGCGGGACAATATTGATTAAGAATAAATAAAACAATAAAGAATAACTTATCAATTCACAGTTGTGTCGTGGCAAGCCACTGCCTTGAAAGCGATTTCAGACCGATTCTGGTGCAAATCGTTTAGCCCGATCGCTCCCCAAGGTTTCACGGCACTTCCAGACACTTGTACTAGTGGTTGAAAGTTTGGAGTTTGCACAAAGTAATTTGCTTAGAAAACAGAAGGAAGAAATAGTTTTGAAGAAGATGATGTATTTTTTTGGTGTGTAAACAAGTGAAGTCTCTACCGGTATTATTTCAACGTCTAGGTAGTAAAGGCTGAAATCTAAATCGTCTCTAACGTTCAAAAAATAATGAATGATATCTGCAACGTCTCATATCGTTCAGAAAATTAAGATCGTCATTACTTCAGAGTATTTATCGATAATGACTGTTGCAACAATAAATTCTAAAGTAATGAGCTTTGACCTTAGGACTATTGATTCCGGAAGAGTAAGTCTTGACCGAATTTGTAACAAGTAGTTCTGGAGGTATGAGAGCTACATCCGGACTTTAATCTGGTAAGCATGAATTTGAACAATTTTGGGTAAGCTCTAAAATAGCAAAAATAATATTTTGCAAAATCGGAATTGAATTAGGCCTCACGTATACCTCGCGCGCAGGGGCAAATCGACTTGTTTTTCCTACGAAGCCCAACTCTCATATGCGCGAGACTCATCTCTTGTTCTAGCCTATTTACTAACCCAATAAAACACATTTCAATATAAGAGGGAAGAAAAGTCTTTCCACCACAAATGTGGTATAAAATGTTTTTCACACAAGTAAAAAAAAAAAGAGAATGAAAAAGGACCCTTACAGATTTTTTGGCTTTGAATTATTTGAAATAAGATAACAATGGAAATGGTACGTAACTCCAACAAGATTTTTCTATGCATGATGAGATATCACTTATAACATACAATGACATTCTTGTCATCAACTGGTGTTTTTTAACCTTCAACTCATTCACTTCCTATATTCAATGTTATTCCTTTCGAGCAATTCAATTACACATATGTTAGTACTAATTAGAAGGGATGAATATTACTTTTTTATCCTATCACTTTTCAACGTTAATACAAGTGAACTTTCAACGCTCAAATATTCAAAATAGTGTGTGTAAGAAGAGAAGAGGATTGACATGTTCAAACGGTATAGACTCTCCACTCTCCAGTCTCGACCAATATTATGATCGTTAATGATGAAGATTAGGAGAAAGAATTAACACAACAAAAAGAGACAAATCAATAAAGACGACATTGAAGAAGAGAATATAATGATAATAATAAAATGTGAAGCACTGAGAGATCGTTTGGTTGGGAACAAGTTATCCGGGGATTAGTAATTCCACTCTTTCATAGGGATAAAAAAAAATAACTTGTCCGAAATTAGTTATATCGTAATTTTATTCTAATCAAACATAAAAAAAATCATCTCAAATTTAATCCCAAAATTAAATATTCCTTATCCTTGATTTATACAGCTTTCAATCAACCTGTCATTCTCTAGACGCTAAACTAATGGCAGTCTGCCACTAAAAGATTCATCAGATTTTTAAAAGTTGTTTTAAAAATGACAATTCAATTTTGCTCATTTTTGGCTTGTGTTTTAAATTTGAAGGAAAATGGGCCATCTAGCTGCCCATATTGGTCAGCCTTGTGTAGTTAATTATCTCAACCACCTAATTGCATATACTTCAATGGACCCATATATACATTCATCAAACAATAAAGTGCATACGCCAATTTCCTTTCAATTTTTTGTTTTATTCCTATCTATTTTCTCTTTCATAAGCCAGGCAAGTGCCAGATATGAAGGCCTGGTTTATCCAGATATTTTTTTCTTACATTACTATTTAAATTTATTCTTATTTTCAAAATTGTGTAAATATAATTCTTAAAAAATTATCTTTTCGAAAAACGTTATACTCATATCTTATGTTTGCTCATATATTGCTCGATCTTACATATAAATTATTTGATTGTCGTTTAACATTTGCCAAAATACAAAATTTTAGATTATGATTTTTTTAATCAATAATCTTAGATTATGGTCTAACAATTTCTCAGAAAAATTTCAGTTTGTATTAATTTTTATACCGTAATCTAAAGATTCATAAGTTAAAGAGAGAAATATAAAATAGTTTATTTCTTATTCTTCCAAAAAAAGTACAATCGGCAAAAATTTCACGATTTGTGGCATGATTCTTTATAATCAAGGAGAATCGTGGTGTACGGACATGTGGATTATATTTATTCTCAATCGCTTTAAAATTATTTAGGTTGCTTGGACAGTAAATTTTACATCACTCAACTAGTTGAGGAGAATGATTGTCGTGAGATCTTCATGCAATCTCTGCTATCACTTTCTCTTTCGACTCAACAACGAATTTATGATTTAAATTTGATAAGTTTATATAATAAAATTCTTAATATTAAATTTATTATATTTTTAAAATCATGAATGCAAATTTACTATATACTAAAATTTTAATTGGTTTTCACGTATATATTTATGTTCGAGATAAAAATATTGAATTCAAGTGAACGCGTTACTGATAGTATGCATTCACCCCGTGGTGACTTTAAGTGTAAAAATTGGGTGACATGAACCCATGATCACTCGATTAAGCTCGATATATTATATGTATAATTCTTAAATATATCTAATTGAGTATTATTTAAAGGAACTCATGATCAATAGAAACTAAGTGGTGCACTGATTAAGATAATGGGTTTAATTCCTAAAGTTTGAGAGATCTAACCCAACTTGATTTACTATAATTATTGACTTTTGCATCCACATACGATAACAAATGTCCCACTATACCACTCAAAGTAAGTAATACCTGTCTAAGCTATTACTACTAATTGACTACAGCAAGAGATTGACAGCATTGCAAACATCCAAAATGAAGAAGGGTTTTGCGCAAAAATTATTTTCCTGTCTGCCGCAAACAGATTATATCACACGCGACATGTCATATTACAATATGAGAAATAGTTTTTTAGTCCTTTACATTATCCGTCGTGCTTGAGTTTCCAGCAAACTCTCCGTGAACGACCGTAGCAGAACTAATGTGTTCATCCTCTACTGTAACCGCTGAATGCATCTTCGGTACCAAAGCAAGAATACGGTTAATATGAATGTCCAACATAGGATTGTTTCGGAAAACGCAAGGCTAACTTCTCCGTCAAATGCTTCCAATCAAAGAATTGTTTGTTGCGAATATATCTCTTCTCACCATCCGCATAGTGTATGAGACAAATGTATGCATTTCGATTAGGATCGTATTCTATGGTTACGATTCTACCATAGCCAGTCCTTCTCAGGAAAACCAAGGTAGGTGAAGTATCGCTCCGCTCGAAAAGTCCAGTCCGCTGGGTTGCTGCCGCTGAATCGATCGAGTACCACTACTGCCGTTGGAGTCCGAATCCATGAAAGCACCAACGTAACAACTCCAATTTCACCATAAAAATATTGATATATTATAATCACTAAATTCTGGTTTTACAATAGGGAATGGAACTAATAACAACAACCGATTGGTAAAACAAACAAGAGAACTATGGAAGAAGAAGATAACTAGAATGGAGATAGAACTCAGAAAGGAACTAGACAGTTTTCTCAACAATAAGCATAACCTCCGCCTCAAGGTTCGAACAATCAAGTCTTACGTTAACTTGGTCTTGCCCGTCTAGCATATTCACAACAACTTTTAAGAGATGATGATTAACACACGTTTTCTACTTGCAAAGATGTGTGAGATTACTTATACAGAAACCATCTTCATCCCTACCTTATTGATACTTTATAATTTTCTGCCTTGAATTATACTACTTCCGGATACACTTTTTCCTTTAGTCAGTCCCAAAAAAAAATAACTTTCTATATTTAGTAATAATGGAATTTTAAATTTTTTATTTTATCTTTAATGAAATAATTTATAGTCACATATCTCTCAATACCGTGTTTTAGTCCCAAAAATCTCTTTCTTAAATTGTGTGATCAGCCAAACACCCTCTTATAAATGGGAGGGAGGAAGTACTTATTTTACAATGTTCAACTATTTCAAATAGTCACACTCACTTCTCTAGTCCATACGAGTGTATATTTATATTCTTGGCAGGTGATAACAGGACAAAGCGAATTCATTGCCTTGAGCTCGAACAATGTTTATTTAAAACAGTTCATTAAACAGTAGTAATTTTAGTCCCTAAGTTAATATTTAATTCCAATTTTGATCCACACAACTTGTTCATCTACCCTCCTCTTCATTAAGTTATAAATTAAGGTAAGAAATGATAGTTTACAATTTAGGAGAGACCAAATTAATCAATGGTGCTAGCATTTTCATAGTTAAGAGTAGGTAGCAACTTTTTTCAATAACTGTGGTATTCTCGATTATTTTGCGGAATAGTTGTCATCTCCTACTAGCACAAGTACTTGTTAACCTTGTCCACTTGAGTGCATTTTGTAGATTGTCAATTTGAAACTCTGCTATTCAGGGGTGGGCAAAAAATTTGGAGAACCGAAAAAATCGAACCGAATTTCTCAAAAAAAAATCAATTTTTTGAAAAATCGAACCGAATCAGGATTTAGTGATTCGGTTCTGTTTTTAAATTTTGGATACGAACCGAACCTTAAAAATTGAATTAAATATATAATTATTTTTATTTTTTATTTTAGGCTACTACTATCTCTTGAATCATAGTAATTGAAGTCAATCTATGAAGATTTTATGGAAGTCGAATGCGGCATGAACTTGATTAACATATCACAGAAACATTAACATAAAATGTAGAGAGAGAAAGCAGTTGTAAATTGGTGAAACTTTAAATGGTCATAACTCTGCGCTCGGATGTCCGTTTTACCCAAATTTTTTTATTTTGAGTATTTTTTCAAGACGGGACCGGCCCAAACTTCCGCAAGGCAGTTTGGCGCAGCCAATTAAAAACGTCCGTTTTCCCAATCAATTTGTGTTTTCCCCCAAATTGATTTCTAATTTTTCTTTTTCTATAGTAAACATCTCACAATACACAATAGATTTCAACGTCAAAATTTCATGAAAATATAGTTGTGAATGTCAAATTCAGTTTTAGAAATTCGATTTTTTTTTAAAAAAAAAATTCCTCGATCCGACCCGGCCCACTAAAAAAAACCGATATAATCCAATACGTTCGGCGATATAAACCGAACATATCGGGGTTTTTTTAAAACAAAATTATATTCAGTTTTTGTAAAAAAAAAAAACAATTTTTATTCGGTTCATATTTTTCGGATACAAATTCAAACCAAACCGATATAAGCCCACCCTTACTGCTATCAAGAGTCTTATACAGTTGATTTTAAATGAGAATATTGTGCAACATTAGCATAAATATTATGTGTGACCTATTGTTCCGATACATATCCTTTCTGTTGTGCAATCTCTATCAAAATGGAATAGGGAAAACCAGCTAAATGACCCCCACCCCACCCCCTACCCAATTTAAAACAAAAGGAGTTCACTACATTTGGTACGCATTTATAGCTTCATAGTTCCCAGATTATCATTTGGGCTTGAAAGCTTCAAAATCCATTCAGAGAGCTCTTGCATTCTCTGCTCTATCCAATCTGAGGTAGCAGAATTTTCCATCCACAACTGTACCACTTCAATAGGATCTTCAAGGCAAAATTAGATCGAAGGAAGTCGTACCCTGCGAAGTAGAAGGAAAAATATTGTAGCTGCTCGAGCCCCAGTAACCAAAAAGCACCCTTCGCACCAATCACTGGAGGAGATCATATTTCCAGGAGAAAACTAAAAGAGCACAGCAGCTCATGGTTCCCAAATACCTTGCTCAATTGCTTCCTTGAGAAACAATTTCCTTCTGGTTTGTGAGCATATTCTGGAACTCCAAGCGTTTAGCAGACCTGAGATCAACTACACTGGGAGGCATTGGTTGAATGGACCCATGTAACTCGACTAATTTAAAGAATCTCTCCTTAGTAAGACTTTTTTTCTCAACTAGTATATCAACGACTGCATCCATAAGATTCCGGTTTTGATGAAGGATCTGTACAGTCATTCAAGATTGCATTAATGAAAACCTAAGCAGCATGCAATTTTGTAACTCACACTATCATGATTTTCTTTTCCGCTTAGACCAGGGGGTAGAGAGGAGGAATGAGCGTTACTGATACCTCTTTTGCACGATCATAGCACATATGTAAGATGTGAAGTGCCTCTGAGTCAATGTCCTGTCAAGTACAATATATTTTGGAATTCAGGTGGCACACAAAACACATCAATGTAGAAAATAACGATGGAGTGAAGTACCAACAGAGTGCAACCGAAAAGAAAAGACACTGGGAAGTTTTCTACATTTTAGAAGCATATTTGAAACTATATACTTTTGCTAAAAATTACCTTTAAAACCTTGATGAATAAGGAAGGAGAAATAGTTAAATAACTAAAGTGAGTCGTGCAGATAGTGAAATCTTACATTTATCCTATCTGCAACCCAGAAGTCAGACAAACCATAATGTTTATCAGATAGACCACCAAGAACAAAACTCCGAGCCGCCGATCTCGCATTATCTGCAGTCTCTGCCCATATTGTACTGAGCTGAAATATTTTATATGTATTAGTGACGAATTATCGTCCAATTGGACTTTCTGTCATGAGAAAGCATATTAAATTCCTAGGTTACCGTTTCATACAAATACTGTGTTCAATGCTTTTATTAAAGGTGCTAAGTTAAGATATTCTGGTACTCTTGACCAGGAAAAGGTAAGGGTGGGAGTAGGGATAATAAGTAATGCATGGAAACTTCTAAAAGGTTGTATAGAAATCAGATGTTCAACATATTTACGCAGTAAGTACACATGAAGAAACACCAGCCCATACATTTACATCGACAATAACAACATATCCAGTGAAGTCCACAACATGGGGTCTGGAGAGGATAGAATGTACGCAGATTTTACCTCTATCTTAGTAGGTAGTGAGTGTCATGACCTAAACCAGAGGGCCGCAACGGGCACCCGAACCCCACCCGCCGGGTACCACTAATCGTACAATCCACATCTAGTCACAATTAACTAATCACGGCCACAAGGGCCGTCCCCCGACATATGAAAATAGTGGGTACGTAAAATCTTAATCAGAGAACCAACTTATATATATATACATCCAAAGGCCGACAAGGTCATACAAAACTACTATACACACAGGACACCATCTACAAGCCTCTAAGAAAGTACATGACATCAAAAGGTCGGGACAAGACCCCGCCATGCCCATACATACAAGCAAAAAATACCGTACCAAGATAGACCGACACTCCGAAACAAGGAGAGTGCTCCAAAATCCGCTGAATCCGCAACCTACTAACGTGGATCGTCTCCTTGCCTACGTGAACCTGCGGGCATGAGACGCAGCGTCCCCTGACAAAAGGGACGTCAGTACGACTGATGTACTGAGTATGTCAGGCATGAATAATAGCATAACAAGGATATAACAATAACTGAAACAGAAACAGCCGACCAGCAGTAAATGCCTCTGAGGGCCCTAATACATATGCCTAAATGTTATGCACAATGCAAATATGGTATACATATAAATATTGGCCACACAAGGGCATCTTCCTGTCCATAACCGCCTCTGTGGGCATCAGGTTATATCATATTGGCCACACAAGGGCATCAATATTGGCCTCTTCGGGCTCTTTCGTGATAGTCTATACCAGCTGCAGGTGGTGTGCATATATAACGTTTTTCCCTTTCCCCACATTTCCTACATATATACAATATTTACCATATAGTAATGTGCATAACACCAGTGGGTCCAGGGTAATGCATGAATATAATGCAAATGAAAATGCATGAATGACAATAAAACATTTTGAGTGACATAATATCCTTGTACCTTCGGCTAACACTGTGAATATCAACATCTTTCCCGTATGCCTCAATAAGGACTTAGGAACATATTTAGACATGTTTTTAACATAGGAATCAACAACATGAATATTCTTAACTACTAGGAGTAGAATAATTTACAAAACAATATCACGGTTATATTTTGTTACATGGAACATGCCAAAAGAAGAAATAATTTGTCTTAACATACCTCAATTCAACTTAAAAGTTAATCACGACCAATTAGAAAGGAGCAACCTTTCTTACGTTTCATACTGGAACGAGAAATGGACAAAATTTGGTACGTTTCTTGAAATATAAAAGTATTGGAATTGTTTGCTACTCTTCGTACGTTTCCTTTTCCCAAATTACGAAGTGAAGTGTTTGCTTTCTAAAAGAATTTTTCCAAGTTTCAGAAGTTGTTGTACGTACTAGTCTATAGCCTACTTGATTCCTTATTAATAGTTAGAATTACGTTTGTCACTTCTCTAAATAGACTTGAGGGCTTTACATGTAACCTCCCCCTTAAAACATGCCTTGAGTCATTCCAAACATCATTAATAGATTCCCATAATTTTGTCTCCCACTTAACTTAGTCCTTGATGTTAACTTGCCACCTAGAATTACACGTACTAAGTTCCCACCAATTAAACTTATCTCATAATTAATCAATTACACACACAATTAATTCTTGATTCCAATTCACTTAAATCCTAATGATTTATAAATCTTCTTATACTCAATGTTATAATTTGTGTGATATGACCCTAGTCCATAACCTCTTTGGGGATATACAACTATTATTATTAATCGTCATCGTCACACTTTTTACGTCCAAAATTATTTCGGGACTGCATCATTTTATAGACTAATCTTTTTATTAGCATACGTAAATATAACATAAATTCCCCGAGGCCCGGGTCTACTTACCTACGTTTGGGTGCTCAAACCATCGCTCAAAATTACGGGATGTTACAGAGAGGTTCCCGAAAGGCCATCGACTCAAGAGAAAGCATAAGCAAAAGAAACGGTCAGACACAGGCAAGAAATTTAAAGCAGTATGAAAATGAAAGTAAACGAAAGCGAATGAGTCATGATAAAACATTTTGAAAAAGGAAGCAGTAACTACCACAGGTAAATAAGATAATCGAAGTACACGAAACAACAAATAACAGCAGAAATAAAAGGACAGGAAACTATAAAATAATATTGCGCCTACTAGTATGATAGGCTAAGCGAGACTACCTACTAACCTTCTACCCTAATCTGGATTCTCCATAACCTCCTATCTAAAGTCATGTCTTCGGTAACCTGGAACTGCGTCATGTCCTGTCTAATCACCTCTTCCCAATACTTCTTCAGTCTACCTCTACCTCTACCTCTTCTAAAACCATTCATAGCCAACCTCTCACACCTCCGCACTGGGCATTTGTGTCTCCTCTCCACATGCCCAAACAATCTCAACCTCGCTTCTCGCATCTTGTGCTCCACCGAGGCTACTCCCACATTATTCCAAATATCTTCATTCATAATCCTATCTCTCCTAGTGTGCCCACACATGCATTCTCATTTTCGCAACTTTTATCTTCTCAACATGAGAGTTTTTGACAGACCAACACTCCGCCCCATACAACATAGTTGGTCTAACTACCACTTTGCAGAACTTACCTTTAAGTTTTGGTGGCACCTTCTTATCACACAGCACTCCGGAAGCGAGCCTCCATTTCATCTACCATGCACCAATACGATGTATGATATCATCATCAATCTCCCCATTTCCTTGTATAATAGACCTAAGATACTTGAAACTACATTTCTTCTGGATGACCTGGGTACGAAGCTTCACTCTCACGCCAGCCTCATGTGGTACGTCACTGAATTTGCACTCCAAGTATTTCATCTTGGTCCTACTCAACTTGAACCCTTTAGACTCCAGAGTTTGTCTCCAACCCTCCAGCTTATCGTTAACTCCGCTGTGAGTTTCGTCAATCAGGCCTATGTCATCCGCGAATAACATACACCATGGAACCTTACCTTGAAGTTGTCGCATCAAACCATCCATCACGAGGGAAAATAAAAATAGGCTAAGAGCCGATCCCTGATGCAACCCCATCACAACGGGGAAATGCTCTGAGTCTCCTCCCACTGTTTTAATCCTGGTCTTGGCTCCATCATACATGTCCTTTATCACCTTATTGTACGCCACAGGTACACAACCTCCCTTGTCACTTTATCGTAAGCCTTCTTAGATCGATGAATACCATATGTAAATCCCTATTCCTCCCATGTACTGCTCCACCAATCTCCGCACAAGATGAATGGCTTCTGTAGTTGAGCACCCCGGCATGAATCCGAACTGGTTCTCTAAAATATGCACGTCTTTCCTCACCCTCATCTCCACAGCTATTTCCCACACTTTCATAGTGTGGCTTAGCGGCTTGATACCTCTATAGTTGTTGCAACTTTGGATATCGCCCTTGTTCTTGTACAATGGAATCATTATACACCACCTCCATTCTTCGGGCATCTTCGCTGTCTTAGAAATGACATTAAACAACCTAGTCAGCCATTCCAACCTGCACTGCCTGCGCTCTTCCAAAATTCCCCAGGAATCTTGTCAGGCCTGGCTAGCCTGAACAATGTTTTATACCTGTCTTTGTCCTCTAGTTCTGCATATAAGCATTCAAAGGTCATCGTTTTTGCCGTTGAAACCGCCAACTTCGCTTTCTTTCTCGCCATCTTATATATTTCCCTTTTCGTCCGCTTTTCTTCATCATAGTTGTTGACTACCAACTTCGCATACGCCACCTTCTTTGCTTCCACCTTCCCTTGGACTTCTTCATTCTACCACCAGTCCTTTCGGTGCCCACCGCGACTACCTCTCGAGACCCCCAAAACCTCTCTAGTTGCTTCACTAATGCAACAGGCCGTCCTATCCCACATACTGCTAGCATTCCCCCTACTCTCTCAAGCCCCCATAGCCATCAACTTCTCCAATCTCTTGGGCACTAGACAAAGTCAAACTCCCCCACCTGATCATCGGCCGGTTATCCACGACCCTCTTCTTCTGCTTCCTCTTGATCTCCAAATTCATGACCAAGAGCTTATGCTGTGTTGTAAGGTTCTCACTCGAAATGACCTTGCAGTCTCTACAAATACCTTTATCATCCTTTATAAAGAGCAAATAGTCAATTTGTGTCGCAGCCACCGAACTACGGAAGGTTATCAAGTGCTCCTCCTTCAGAAAACTTGAGTTGGCCACTACCAATCCAAAAGCCTTTGCAAAATCCAGAAGTGAGACTCCCCCTCCATTTTTGACCCCGAAGACAAAACCTCCGTGCACATTGTCATAACCCCCGAAATTGACCCAATGTGTCCATTGAAATCTCCCTTATGAAAAGCTTCTCAGTGGGCATACCTCCCACCACGTTGTCCAAATCCACCCAGAACCACCTCTTCGCCTCCTCGCCTAAGCCCACTTGCGGCGCGTAAGCACTAATAATATTCACAGTGCACCCTCCAACGACCAACTTAATCGCCATCATCTTATCATTGACCCTTCCAACCTCTACATCTACGACATGATCCCTTAGCTCACTATCTACTAAAATTCCTATCTCATTCTTATCCCTCGACCTATCTGAGAACCATAACTTATACCCGTCCATCTCCTTAGCTTTAGGTCCTACCCGTTTGGTCTCCTGGACACAAGCTATATTAATCCTCCTCTTTTTAAGAATATTAACTAGCTTTATGGATTTCCCCGTTAAAGTCCCGATGTTCCAAGACCCTACTCTCAGCCTAGATACTCACACTTAACCCGCTTACCCCCACCTCCCCCTAACACACCTCTGATAATAGTAAGAGACATTTGGCAGTTGTTCAGAAGCCTTTTCTATATTTTCTGAACTCCAGAATAGTTCCCTCAGAGGATTTTAAAGTTGAAGAAGTCTTCTCCATATTTTCTAAACTCCAGAACAGTTCCCTCAGAGGATTTTAACGCGGAAATGAGACGAGTAAAAATTTGATAGATGACATGTTTAAAATAGTAACTATGATTAAAACACATATGCTCATATACGTTCGAATTAGAGCATGGAAATAAAAGAACTAGCCAATCATATGCTACTATAACTACCGCAACTAGTTGGTAAGGGTAAATGAAACATTTCATGTGCAATAGTACAAGTCGACACCCAAAATGAACAGGTAAATGCACTGAGTGGGTGGGTAGTTGGGACAAGTGGAATATGTGTGCACATCTGTGCATTAACATTTGGGTGTGAGTCAAATTCCAAAGCAGCATGGTCTCCATGATAATATCGTCTCCATGATAATATCACAAAGCACACAACAACAACAACAACAACATACCTAGTGAAGTCCCAAAACATGGGGTCTGGGGAGGGTACAGTGTACGCAGACCTTACCTCTACCTTGATAAGTAGAGAGGTTGTTTCCGAAAGACCTTCGGCTCAAGACAAAGCATAAGCACAAGCAAAGCAAGAGATACAGTCAGATACGGACAAGAAATTTAAAGCAGAATGAAAATGAGAGTAACAAAAGCGAATAAGCCATGATAAAGCATTCTGAAAAATGAAACAGTAACTAATGCAGATAAATAAGATAAACAAAGTACACGAAAGAACATACAGCAGCAAAAATCAAAAGGACAGGGGATTATAAAACAATACTATCCCTACTAGTATGATAGGTTAAGCAGGGCTACAATAATAACTCAACAACTACCAGTATGTAAGCATAAGTATGACTACGCCCAACTACCTACTACCCTTCTACCCTAACTCGTGTCATCCACAACCCCCTATCTAAAGTCATATCCTCAGTAAGTTGCACCTGCGTCATATCCCGTCTAATCACTTCTCCCCAATACTTTTTCGGCCTACCTCTACCCCTCCTGAACCCGTCCATAGTCAACCTCTCACACTCCGCACTGGGGCATTTGTGCCTATCCTCTGCACATGTCCAAACCATCTCAACCTCGCTTCCTGCATCTTATCCTCCACTGAGGCCACTCCCACTATGTCCCGGATATCATCATTTCTAATCATATCCCTCCTTGTATGCCCACACATCCATCTCAGCATCCTCATCTCTGCAACTTTCATCTTTTGGACGTGCGAAGTCTTGACTGGACAACACTCCGCCCAATACAACATAGTCGGTCTAACCACCACCCTATAGAACTTGCCTTTAAGTTTTGGTGGCACCTTTTTATCGCACAAGACTCCAGATGTAAGCCTCAATTTCATCCACCCTGCACCAATACGATGTGTGACATCGTCATCAATCTCTCTATTCCCTTGGATAATAGACCCGAGATACTTGAAGCTTCCTTTCTTTGGAATGACCTAAGTACCAAGCCTCACCTCCACGCATGTCTCATGGTTGCTCCCGTCACTGAACTTGCACTCCAAGTATTGTGTCTTGATCTTACTCAGCCTGAACTCTTTAGACTCCAGAATCTGTCTCCAAAGAGCTTAGTGTTCACTCCGCTGCGAGTCTCATCAATCAGGACTATGTCATCTGCGAATAATATACACCATGGCACCTCCCCTTGAATTTATCGCGGCAGTTCATCCATCACCAAGGCAAATAAGAATGGGCTAAGAGCTGATCCCTGGTGCAGCCCCATCATCACACTAGAAAGTGTTCTGAGTCTCCTTCTACTGTCCGTACCCTAGTCTTGGCTCCATCATACATATCCTTTATCGCCCTAGTGTACGCCACAGGTATACCTCTAACCTCCAAACATCTCCATAGAACCTCCCTAGGGACTTTGTCGTATGCCTTCTCGAGGTCGATGAAAACCATATGTAAGTATCTCTTCCTCTCCCTATATTGCTCCACCAACCTCCTAATAAGATGAATGGCTTCTGTGGTCCAATGCCCCGGTATGAATCCAAACTGGATCTCAGAAATAGGCACGCCTCTTCTCACCCTCATCTCCACGACCTTTCCTAAACTTTCATAGTGTGGCTTAGCATCTTGATACCCCTATAGTTGTTATAACTCTGGATGTCACCTTTGTTCTTGTACAAAGGAATCATTGTACTCCACCTCTATTTTTTGGGCATTTTTGCCGCCTTAAAAATGACATTAAACAACTCAATCAACCACTCCAAACATGTCATGTCTGTGCTCTTCCAAAATTCAACTGGGATCGGCCCGGTCGTTCATCCCCTGCGCATCCTACGAACAACACCTTTAACCTCCTCAACCTTAATACTTCTACAATATCCAAAATCCCGGTACCTTTCGGATTGCTCCAAATCTCTCAGCACAATGTCTTTATCTCCTTCTTTGTTCAAGAGTTTATGGAAGTAAGACCGCCAACTCCATCTAATACGCGTGTCCTCCACCAGTACTTTGTCGTCCTTCACCAGTACTTTGTCGTCCTTATCCTTGATGCACCTCATGCGATCCAAGTCACGAGTCCTCCTCTCTTGCCTTGGCTAGTCTGTACAACTTCTTATCCCCGCCTTTTTCTTCTAATTCCACAAAGCACACCTTAGGTTCAAATAAGTTGCATGGAACACGTCTATGTTAGATAAGTATATATATGTTCTTTATTTTACTTTAAAAGCTACAAATAGAACCTGATGAGGATGGTTGTAACTGGTCTGAACAGAGCAGAATAAATACATAGGACTCATATAATCAACCCAGAGTAATTTTTTGATGTAGGAGTAATTGATTGATTTGGTGAAGATCATTCAGAATTAATTCTCCACTTTTTTTGAGAAAATTCAAAATTTTGGATGAGAATTTGCTGAGAACACCATATTACTTATTTTCACCACTAAGGGGTCATTTGGTAGGGTGTATTAGGTAGATTAATGCTGGTATAAAATTTCAGTACATTGTTTGGTTGCACATTAAAATCTAGTACAACTAATATCAGTATTACTTATACACCCTCTTCAGTACTATTCTTATACTTAGTAAACCATGGCATTAACAATACCAGACCAGTATTATTCTTAATACTTATACACCCTATTCAGTACTATTTGAAAATTATGTCAGTATAACTTGTCTTCAAACCAAGCGACTCCTAAGGGTTGTGGTGGGATGGATAGGATGCCCTGGGAGTGCAAATCCCGCTAGGGAGTGCTTCCCCCTTTAATGGGCCTTACACGACGCGAACCCAACAGAACCCAAAGCGGGTACCGGACACCGGAGGAAACCAGAAAAAAAAAGCATGTATTTCTGTCTAGAAGATGAAAGTGGAAAATGTATATGTACCCTGGAAAGAATTTGGAAACAACCCACTGATCCACCTTCTATTCTTTTTGCTACAAGGCTATGTGGTTAGTGTAGCATACTGTCAAATTAACATCTGAAATCTGTCTCCCGAGTTAATTGGGACAAATAACATAGTTAGTTTATCAATAAATTTATTCCAAAACTACATGCAATGCGCCTTGTGCATATTTATGTTTGTATGTCTATTCCATGTTGGGCACGAGATTTGTGTGTCCCAATGGCTATGGAGTTTCTTCATGATACTTATTAGGCTACATTTCATAATAATCTTTCAAACTCCAACAAAAGCAACATGGATCCTTTTCAGGCTATTTAAACGCTAGGTGACACATGATGCAAAAATAAAATTTAAAGTTTCTGCATATCTTACCTGGTGCTCTCCATACCACAGCTCATCAGCAGCACGTGGAGCTAGCTGAACAGTGATGTGATCCAAGAGCGACTGTCGGCTGCATAAAAATGAAGTCAAAAGTTAGAGATGCCTATAATCTGGAATCTTTTTCTTTGACATCTGAGTGGCAGTGGCTTAAAATGCAGGAGGTGGTCGCCTCTTCCAAATTGCTTACATAGGAAGTAAGACCAAGGGACAGTGAGGTATTTCAAAAGGCAAATACTTCTTGTATTTGGTGTCTCAGATATGTTTCTTCATATCACTTAAGGCAATACATGAGTACAACCCTCACTTCTTAGTTCCATTACACATATACTAGCATATCTTGTTGCATGAAATTTCCAATAATAAATTTTAAGAGAATAAATCAGAAAGATAGTGCAATATGAAGGGATAGAAACCGTGCCTTAGCATTCCTTCCTTAAATTTGACATGATCCATTTTCATCCGCACATAACCCAGCTCCCTCCCAGCCCTTGGAGCAATAGTGAGCTTCACAAAAAGAAATATCAACAAAAAACAGCCGTCATAAAAGGCACTATGAGGAATGTTTATGCTATATTATGAAAGTAACAACGGGTTTAACTAAATCATCAATTGTAATGATGCCGATAACACCTTTGTTGATAAGTATGAATTTAAGTAACTTAATGCACTTTGGAAGAAAAAGATACTTGCATTAGCAAGTCTCTTTCCCGTATTTTGTCAAGCAAAAGGCATGACAAATCAGAATTCAGGGAGGACAAACACTGATTGCTCTTTCATCCAATATCTCCTAACTAACCCTAATTTTGTTTGCTACCCGTACCAGCAGTCAGTTCACTCCAAAGCTTCTTCGTAAACGGTAAAAGTCACATTCTATTACATGGGTACAGCTTACTTTGTTTAATACATGATTAAATTACATTGAAATTTTCATAGAAAAACATGAGAAATCAGAATTCAGTAAGGAGATACACAGATTGATCTTTCATCAAATTGACCCTAACTGACCAAAGACCACTCTAAAGCTCCTTCCTAACAAGTGTGTTCTACTAAACGGGTATTACTTACCTTTAACACATGGTTAAATTAGATTGAGATTTTAGTTATTAATCTAAATTTTAAAACTCATAACCACGCATTTGTATAGGAACCAAATATAATAAATTTAACATTTGAGCATGATTGCAACTACTTCGTCAATATTTCAAACAGACATCTACTGTGCAAGATGATAGCAATCACGCATTGCACTTTTCTCATAGTTTTAATATCTAAACAATAAACATAACACCAGAACTTGCTAATTCTTGACAAGGTAATATAATGACATGATACACCACCAACACTGAATAATTAAGAAAAAATGCCAGAAATTCATACAGGTTCCCAAAGAGTTATCCTAAGACAGAAATGCAAGCAGTACAACAAATTTTTAGCTTTTATCATAGTGTGATACAAGCATCTGGTAAAAACAAATGCATATGGATACTAATGAAAAGTGAACCGGGTGGAAAGCAAAGAAGTAGGGTATACATGAACACGATTGCCTAACTCAGTAAAGATACTTCACCAAATTGTCATACCATACAACAACAATAAGATAGCAGACAGTAAATTATCAAAAAGATAAGAATTAAAAAACAGGCAATAAACAAATGTAGATGAGAGTAAAGAGCATTACAAACTCAATATTTCTAAGATCTGGGAAGTTCACTGCCACCACAGCCATTGCTGCTTCATTAATAGCCACTTGCTTCCACATCTCAGGGCTTCTCTCCTTCCGGTCAAGCATTCCTCGTTCTTCAATTTGTGCAGCTTGTAACAAGTCATCAGTTGTAATCTGCAAAGTCCGAACTCTAAGGTTATACAAACTTGACCGAGTCTTATAGCAGAAGAGCACAACATGGAGAAGTGAAATGCAGTGCAGGTTTGGAAGACCCGTTTTAGGTGAATACTTTGCAAAGTAAACTTCAGAGATGGATGGAGACCAGAATTCATCTTTGTCATGATAAATCTAGAAGATAAATTCCAGCACACCCATTATAACCAACATCAACCGATCCCCATTTCTCCGCCTAAAAAGGGCATCATATTGAAATCAACAATGAAGAAAGTTTTTCTCATGTCGCATGTGTAATAAACAAGAGCTCAGATTTAAGAAGACTTCACGCTACTTAAAAAATGTCCTTTTTTTTTGCCAAAAAGTCTATCTGTACAGTCAATAACAACTATTATCAACATATATTGCTTAGTACAAGCTTAGAAATTTTGTTGACTCAGTCTGAACCCAAAAGCCATTACCTCAATTCTTGTATCGCGCATCATATTAATAGCAGCAACCTCAACAATGTTGGCCAACTCTGCACCAACCATTCCATCAGTCATACTGGCAACAGCCATGTAGTCCACATCAGGAGCCATAGGCTTCTTACGAGCATGGACCTAATCCAAGGAAATGAGATGTAAGAAAAGCATGAAGCAAAATATATAGCAAGCTTACTAAGATGTTATATAACCCCATGAAAATAGCTTTAAGATGCTGTACATCCCCCAAGTGATTAAACTTTTCAACAGACAAATTACATATGCAACTTGCACCTTAAGAATTTCAATTCGGCCAATAAGGCCGGGTTTTGGGATGTATATCTTTCGATCAAACCGCCCTGGTCGAACAAGTGCTGGGTCCAATATGTCTGGTCTATTTGTAGAAGCAATAGTGATGACTTCACCTTTGCCTTCAAAACCATCCAAGCATACAAGAAGCTGGAGAAAAAAGGGGAACATTCTAAATCAATGTAGCCTGAGATCTCAACAAGATGAAGTGACAGTTTCTCATAAGTGAAAAATGCCAAGGAAACCTGATTCAAAGTCGCATCACGTTCTTGTCCGCCTGATCCCTTGATCAAACCACGTTCTCTGCCAACCGCATCCAGCTCATCAATGAACACCACTGATGGGGCCTATGCCAAACCACATAATAATGCTCATATCTTGTTGAGAGTTTATAAGTAACATAGAAAACGACTCTAAATAAAAGCAAAAATGGCTAGAAAAGATTTAGAAACAAGACTTATGAAGCAGCCCAAACAGCAACAATCAATCAAGCAATCAACTACTACTCAATGACAAACTAGCTGGGGTTTGCAATATGAAAAGACAAAAGCAAACAATTCACTCAGAATAAGAGGGAAATGGCATAATCTTAATCAATAGCATAGGTGGAATAAGAGTAGCCAACTATAACACCAAGCGTTTATAAACAAATGACTCTGGACGATGGCAATGATAGTAAAGAAGATAGAAAATTGACTTACATTCTCCCTCGCCTCTTGGTAGAGTGCTCGAACACGAGAAGCACCAACACCAACATATATCTCAACAAACTGAGATGCAGAAATGGAGAAGAAGTTCACCCCTGCCTCACCAGCCACCGCCTTTGCTAACAAAGTCTTCCCCACTCCAGGTGGACCACAAAGCAGTATCCCACCTGAAAGCATTGTTCAATAGATACGTAATTATATAAGACAAGAATAAAACAGCACCAAGCTAATGTGCCAAACAAGGCGGCAAAAAAGCTGAGAATCATCGGCAAAGTGAAACAGACATGTGCATTAGAGTTACCCAGTACATGTGCTAGTGGGGGTAGCATGTACCCGGTGGAATAGTCAAGATGCATGCAAGCGGGCTCGGCTACCAACAACAACATACCCAGTGTGATCCCACAAGTGGGGCTGGGGAGGTTGGGGTGTATGCATACCTTACCCCTACCTTGTGAGAGGTAGAGAGGTTGTTTCCAACAGACCCTCGGTTGGGCCTGATACCATCATTATTTATGTTTAGAAAAAAGGACAGGTGCAGAGTAAATCTTACGGGCACACAACATTGTCAATATTTTGAAATGTTGCAGGAAAGAACTGGGAAAAAGAAGATAATTGCAGGGAAATAGTTCTAAAATATAAAAAAGCAGCCAAGTACCCACTGGCAATGCTATTCATACAAATTGAGGGGAGAGAGACAGACAGATAGACAGGGAGGTTCTTTCACTTAAAGTTACAGAAGTAGATATCGAACATATTATGTTATATTTAAGTCAGAAAGAGTTCTATTCTTGCATGTGATGGAATTATGTTAACAAACACGAAGAAGTAAAATGCAGGTAAATGTAAATAACCAGAGAAACATCTAAAAGAAAATTTACTAAAGCAAGAAGATTTTATCACAAAACGAAGGCGTGCAAATACATTTCCCCACTATAAATGTTACTCATAGGCTGGTGATATTTGTTGTTGTTATTGTTATCAGGGGTTATGGAGATAGGAAGTGTCTACTGCCAAAGGACAAAACAATAGCAAATCTTCCTGGAAAAGAAAGAAATATAGGTGACCTAGCTAGTAATGGATTAGAGAACCTTGGACCTGCTAACACTGGAATATCACAGTGGAAGAAGCCTATAACTTTATGTCTGCTTTAATCCACTTAAGCACACAATTCCATAAGGAAATGACAGTATAGTACAGGAATATACACTAATACACGGATGACAAAACAAATAACTAACAAGTCTAGAGCAGTTGATGTGGCTTAATCATGCTGATCTGAAATAGAAAGAAATGGACTTTCCTATTTAAAGAAAACATGGATCAAACAACAAACTCAAATAGGAACCCACATATCAAGAAGACTCCCAAACAATCAATATCTGCATATATCTGACCTGGTATTTTGACTCCTCGCCTGCGATACATCTCCCCGTGGGTGAAGAACTTAACGATTTCCTCAAGCTCCTCCCTAATTTTTCCAAGCCCGGCAACATCAGAGAACTTAACATCGACACCTCTCTCTAAATACTGGGGAAGTTTCCTATTACGTGCTCTTCGAACACGAGCACCTGACTTCATGAATTGCATAGCCATCTTCATATAAGGATTATCCTCCCCTTTTTTTCCTTCCTCTTCGTCATCATCAACACCCTCAATCCCTTCCATTTCCCTCTCCAATTCCCTCATCTTCTTTTTCTCCTCAGCATCTGCTTTCTCTATCTTCAACCTATCGTCATAATCCTTTTTCTGCCTCCTATAGCTAAATACAACAGTCCTATAAAATATGTAGAAGAATACCAATCCAAGAGCAGTGGAAACATTTGAATCACTAGCTAAGCCTTCCCACATTAGTGCCATATCCTGAGAATTTTTACTCGCTTGACGCAATGACTCTTCATACCTCATTCTCTTCAACTCTCTCTTTTTTTTCCTCTCTTCCATTTTCTTCTGCATTTTCATTGCCTTCTCCATCCTCTCCCTCCCGTTCCGCATCTTAGCCAACTCCTGGTTTTGCCTCCTCTTTATTTCTTCTCTCACCCTCTTCAACTCTAACGCCTTTTTCGACTGTGGCTTAGGCTTCGTAAAAGAAAACAACCAAGGTGTAATCTTTGCCAAGAACCCCAAATAAGGCGAAGGAAGCTCGGGTTTTTTCAATGGTGGAGTATATGCATTCATACAAAGTCCATCAACTTTTAACTCATCCCATTCAGCCCAAAATCTTGGATCACTATCAACAGAAGGCAACACAATTCTAACAAGCTTAGAATCCTCTAAAACAGCTAAAACTACCTCGGGCCGTTGTTTTAACCCCACATTAGGTGGTTTAATTATATGCTTAAGTTTCCCTTCCCTTTTCAAATCCAATATTTCCGTATAAGGTAACCTATTGCTCACAATTGGAAGACCTTGTGACCATTTTTTCAACTCTTGTGGTGTTAAAGCTTCAGTCTTTTTCGTCGAACGCCTTTTTTCGGATACTTTTGCTGCATTTGCAGGTTGTGCAACAAGTGAAGCTGATATAACAGTAAGTGTAACAGATATATTAAGTAAATCCAATTGATTTAACCTAATTTTCTTGTCTTCTTGATTTCTTGATTTGTCATAATTGCAAGAAGTGATTACTGGAATTCTATTTTTTCGATAATGGGGTTTGCTAATTTGGGGAAAAGAAGGCAAAAATGGAGAATTTAGAATGCAATTACAGGCCATGAGATTGAAAAGAAAAATTTACATTGAGACACCTCTCTTAGGCATTTTATCAAACAGCTTGAGGGTGTGAATATTATCCAGAAATATACACCAATATCATCAATGAATATCTGCAAAAAGGATACGTAATAGTTAATACAGGTTTAAGTTTATGAATGAAGAGTGGAGAGAGAGGAGGAAGATACTGAGGAGATATGGTGACGGGTCGCCTGCAATAGGACCAATGAAGTTGGCAAGGCATATCTTGTGGACTTTACTGATGGCCCAATAATAAAAGCCCACTGGGAAAATAGCATGTATGGGTTTGGGTCGGCCACGGGTTTGGGTTTTAATTAGGGAAGATTACAATACGTAGTCAAGACTTTTTATTACTAAATATATAAATATTATTCCTTATTTATACTCCTTCCGGATCAAAAAGAGTGTCCACTTACCAAATCAAAAAATAATTAACCTTATTTTTTCAGATTAGCCCTTATTAAGTGCTAGATGACCAAATCTCAATATCAATTTAATTAGGGGTATTTTAATCAAATTACCTATTTTTTGCCTAGGAGATAGTATTTTCTTAAGGGATGTGCAAATGGATAAATTCCTTGGCTCCTCGATACTCAATCAAATCCTCTTTTTTTATGACTGAATGTGTTTCAATAGTCCCATATTTAGGAGTCGTTTGGACATGATTTGACATCATGATGATTTGAAGTTGAATTTTTGTTTGGACATGCAATTTGAATTTCTTAAGTTGTATTTTTTCTTATAGACATAAAAATCTCACAAGTTGTGAAAACCATCAAAACTTTTCCAATTCTTATACAAACTTACCAAATGAGCAAGTCATAGTTCATAACAAAATTAAAACGCTACTAGAAGATCTTTCTAAAAATACAACATTAATTGATCAAACTTTAGTTCAATAAAATAAAAAATTGAACATGAGTTAGTGTAACTACTCTTTAATATAATCCTCTCACATAGTTGATAATAGTAATTTTGTTATAAATATACTACCAACCTGTAGATCTTTTAATCTATCTATATTATATTAAAAGCACGAAGGGTCTTAGAAATGTTGATTGAACTTTTTGCATTTCATTAAAAGACTCTACAATAGATAAAATAGTCATTTAACAATTTTCCTAATACTTACAACTTAAAATCCAATAAATTTTGATTATTAAACCTTTCTTTATTTGAATTATGTATCTAAAATATAGAGCTACTCATACTAGGAAAGTTTCACCACCTTATAATAAGGTTGTCCAGTGGGCCGGGTCGGCCCGATCCCGCCATGGCCCGTCCCGATACCCGCCCCGCCCCAACCCGCCACACATCCCGCCCTAACCCCCCCACCCCATAAACCCCCTCTACCCCCTTAATATTTATTTTTAACCCCTAAGTTAGTATATTTATATTTTAACCCTATTTCTCAATTATAAATACTTCATTTTCCTCTTCATTTTTCTCACAAATCTTTCTACCATCTCTCTAGTCTCTGTCACTCTCTCTACAAATATACATTGCACACTAAATATTATATTTTATTTGCTAATTTTTATCAAAGTTCAAAAAATGGGAGTGAAGTTGGCAACTAGCTTGAGGATCATCGAGCAAAGTTTCAATTTTCAACCTCGATTACACGTCGACATTACGTCGGCTTTAGGTACATTCGTTCCTTCTTTAAATTATTATTGTTACTTAATTTTAATTATCGTACTTAATTTGATTATTTATTTGCATAATTATAATGGAACGATGGACGTTTTTCTTATAGAAGTACTAGGGGTAACACGGGTAAGGGTGCATCTTCTAATAATCCTAATTACGATTATTTCACTCATATAGATGAAAATGATTTCTTTTAATGTTAATGGTAATATACTATTAGATCATGAGGTATATTATGCATCTGAACAAGACTTTAATTTAGAAAATGAATTAGAAGATAATTTAGATAACACACCCACTAGTGCACCTCCACCTTAGGCTCAGACTGAGTCTCAGGCTGAAACTGAAACTGGAATGCATCATATTCCCCCTAGTATGAGTTGATGCCAAAAACAATGAAAATTAAAATCACTTGCATGAGATTTTTTTTATAGGGACATTCCTAATCAACTAGCTATATGTAAAATTTGTCGCGAAGTTTATAAATTTAAAACTGGAAAAGGTCAATGTGGGACAGAATGTTTAATGAGACATGTAGAAAACTCTCACAAAGGAAGGTATAACTAATACTTGGCTAAAAACTCGGGTGTGCAAATGTCTTCTGAGTCGGGACAAGGTACATATAGTGTCCCCGACCAAGTACATGGCCGAATTAACCCTATGACGGGTGGAGTTATAGGTCCTAAATATGATAAACACAGAGATAGGGAAAATTTAGCAAAATTAGTTGTTGTGGAGGTTTACCTTTTTCATAGATCAACTGTTAGAAGAGATGTTTTTAACTTTGCACGTGAATATCAACAGTATTTACGTTATGCATTATATCATTTTAATGAGAAAATGACTATCACTTCTGATATAGGCCGTAGTACTAACGGTAATGATTATTTAATTGTTACATGTCATTGGATAGATCAGAATTAGTCTATGCAAAAACGTATATTAGCATATAGATATATTGATGATAGGCACATTAGAGCTTTTATTTCAAGAAATATTCATGAAATTTGTGAATATTATGAAATTACTGATAAAATTATGACTATTACATTAGATAATGTTTCTTCTAATGATTATGCTGTAAACATTTTAAAAACTCGATTTACTCCATCTTTTCCTGATATTTTTCATATTAGATGTGCATGTCATATTTATAATTTAGTTGTAAAGGATGACCTAAAACTTTTTAAAAACATCCTTGATAAAGTACAATTTGCTATTAACTTTATTTTTAAAGGTAATAAAATACAAAGACGCAAAGAGTATAAAAAAACTTGTCATGATTATGGATTAACTTATAGAAAAATCCTGAAAAAGTTGCGACTAGGTGGAATTCTTTGTATGAACAATTACTCGTTGCTCACGAGTATAAAAGACCTATAATTTTATTATTTAACGTCCATAATCAAAATTCAATGGATATGCTTGTAGATGATGATTGGGATAAAATTTTGGAACTTATTATATTTTTAGAGAATTTTATTTCTAGCTACTAAGGAATTTTCTAGAATTTATTATCATACTATTTCATATATGTTATTATATAGCTTTAATATTTTTTATTACTTAATGAATATATGCAAAAACCAACTTACAAGCCAACTATTAAAAAAATGTTTAAAAAATTTAAAAAATACTTTTTTCCTATTTCCACTATTTATTTTATTGGTGTTGTATTAAATCCTATTATTAAAGTAGACGGTTGTAAAGCACTTGAAACGATTTATGAAAGCTTAGAAATACTTCCAACAGACCCAACACCAACTAAATAAGAAGTTATGTCTAGCATACACACTGATTGCAAATATATATATATATATATATATTACCAAGAACAAAGTGCAAATAATCAACCGGCTTCTGTACCATCTTATTATACTTCATTGCAACCTAATAAAAGACATGATGTTTCTGCTTCTAGTATTCAAGGCCTTAGAAATAGAATGTATAGTGGTTCAAGTTCTTCACTAATTAGCGAGTTTGATGTTTATATTTTGCAGGGTGCTGTTCCGTACGAATCAATTGTCAATGAAGATGGACGTGAAGACTTGCTGAAATACTATAGGGAGAATGAGAAGACATTTATGACACTATCAAAGATGGCCCAAGATGTGTTGAATATTCAAGTATCATCAACAGCTTCTGAAAGCGCTTTTTCTGCTGGAAGGTTTCAAATACGAGAGCACAGACACTCATTGACGGAAGACAGCTTGGAGATTGCAGTTTTATTCAGAGATTGGATTAGAGTGGAGCGTAAAAGGTGCGGTCAACCAGAGATCAACGAAGAAGACGACTAAAACTACAACAAAATATTATCCGAGGGAGCAGGAAGCGACGTCGAACAATTTGACCAACAACTTCCAATTCCAACAGAAGATCCTCAAGAAATTGTGAAGAAATTAGAAAGAGTATGGTTGAATATGTAATTTTTTTAATGACAATTTTACTATGTGATTTGCAACTTTTGAACTACTAAACAAAGTTGCAATTTTGAAAGTGTATTACAAAAAAAAATCATATTTTTATTCAATAATATAAGAGACACAAAAATAACATTGAGATATTTTTATTCACTATCTTGTTCAATTATTTAAGTATTTAAATATATATATTTTAAAATTAAGTGTCTAAAAAAAATTAAAATCCCCCCAAATCCTATACCTGACCCGACCCGTCCACCCAAAACCCGTCCCCTCTTCCGGTGGGATGTTGGACGGGACCTCTTCCCGTCCCCCTTGTCCCGGCCCGCCAAGTCCCGATCCAACCCCCTACCCCGTCCCCCCAAAACCCGTCCCCCAAAATCATGTCCCGTCTCGACCCGGCCCACTGGTCACCCCTACCTTATAATCCTTTTAGATTTACATACGAGATTTTAAAACCTAATGATTTTGGCCTAGACTGAGTCAGTTTGGATTGACTTATTTTAAGTGTTTTTAAGTCAAAATAGCTTTTAAATACTTTTGTAGTATTTGTGTAAAATAGTCAAAATAACAAAAATAAGTCAAAAGTCATAAGTTATAAATTTTAGCTTATGATTTTTGGCTTATAAGTTAAAAGTCATAAGCCCATCCAAACGAGATCTAACACTGAACGAATGTCCTCGCTGGAAATTTGGACATGTATACTGTTTCATCATTGTTTGGGTTAACTTTTCAAACTTATAGATCAAAATCTATAGCTTTGTGCAAGTTTCATTGTAATTTGTTGCATACATATCTTATTCATGTGCATCCCACAATGATTCAAAACTGCTATTGATGTTGGTATTGGACAAAGCCATAAAGGGTAGAGTTATAGAGAGATATGATATCCAGATCAGATGAAATTCTTGTTTAAAGGTTCCAATTCTTCTGAGGTTTTTTGCCTAGGATGGTCTGGAGTAGTAAGCCCTCAAGGGTGTAGGCAGTCAAACTCCGTGAAATGCATGTGATTGTAGGAAGAACCCGAGTTTCAAAAATAGAATTTTATATACATGGATTCGTTTCTTAATAGATCTACTTCTTTTGATTTTGGTTCAACATCTTCCATGGATTCAAAGAAGATAATAAATTCGGAAAAAATCGTTATACAAGATTTTGAAAATCGATTGATAATTGGGAAAAATCGAGAGTAAATAGAGATCAAATTTACAAAAATTCTAACTACCAATTCTTCAAAATCGATTTTACAATCAAAACACAGGAAAGAGATATTCAAGTATCTCAACCCTTTGAAACAACACAATTACTTTCTCAAAATTCTTTGAAAAAATATAGAGAAAGAAATTACAAATACATCCATATTGTATTAGTACAAGTAGAGATAAAACCCTTGACTAAGAAATGATTAAACACTTCAATCCTTGCTATCCTAAGAGATTGCAGATTCACAAATTTTGAAGATTTCTTATTGAGGTATGTTGAGTCTTGTCTCTGCACAGGACCAATCTTTTTTTATTGTTACCCAAACTTTTCAGTATCCCTAAATGATAAAAATATCCAAAAATCTCTCGTATTACAAACAAAAACCACAACTACCAAATGCTTGAAGGTTCAATTCCAGTAGCAATAATTTTTAGAATCCATTACAAAGCTCTGACTTCTGCTTTTGCCATAAAAGTTAGATACCATAGTAAAAAAGGTGAAACCCTTCTATTACAAACAGATCTTTCCAGATCTAACACCGTAATATCAAGACCTATTAGGTGGAAGGATATTACCCTACCAGATGAATGGATCATGGAAGGAGTAGTTAAACCTGAACCTATAGAAATTTCACAATCAAATACCCATCTTAGAGAAATAAACCAATACCAGGATGATAGAGTTAGTCTATCGTTCCATAGAAGATCTACGAGTAGTAGATACAATGATACAAGTTCCGTAGAAACCCTAGACCTAGGAAGAGTCACACAAATTCCTTCAATAATAAATACCCCTTACAAAACAAATCCTAGACGTTCTACGTCAGATTTACCCAATCTAAGAAACGTAGACTACACCAATGAAATACCTAGACCCGTATATAAAAATATCACTGTTAGAGAGAAAATAGATGACCAAGAACCTACTAGTCCGACTTTTTCCTCGATAACAGAGAACATAGTAAACGAAATTGGAGTTTTAGAAAAAGAATTCCAAGTAGATAAGAAATTCCCACAAAAAAAAATTATGAAAAATACAACCTAGAAAAAAGAATTTGGTTCTTTAAAAACTTTTTAACTACTAGGAAACAAATACATGAAAAATTATATAATTTTGTAAAGGAAAATAGGATAAACATTCTATTTTTTGATTGGTTTGAAATATATTCCTCCAAAAATTCCACATAATATCCCTTTTCTAAAACGGTAAATCCCGTTACGACTAAGGATATGAAATTGAAAAGCCCAATCTTTAAACCTTTTCAGGTGTCCAAAGACAGTGTTAGAAATGTCAAACAAAATAAGTCTGAGTTCATTCAAACTATACAAGATCAATTGAGTAGAATTGAGATATCCAATAGTTCTAATACGGACCCATTGTTCCAAATACCCCACAATCATCCAATAAAATAACAAATTTAACATATGATTCTGATAATAGTCATGCCTTAGAACTATTCCAAAATAAAACACCATTTGTTAATAAAATGGATTGAAAACTACCCATACAACAAGTACAACAACAATTACAAATAATTCCTGCTCCAGACCTAGGAATAGTGAAACCCCTAGCTCAATCCCGTTTTAACGCCTCTTCCATTTACGATTGAAACATAGATGGAATGACTTAATACAATATCCTCAGCTTCCTCCAACAAATGACCATGGCTACAAATGCCTATAAAACACAAAATAGTACACAAGATAAGCATGGTTGCAAGTTCGGATGTGAAAGTCTTTGGTTTTTCTGTAGGGGTTTGGGAAGATTTCAAGGTTTGTAGGGTTTTGAAGTCTTTAAAGGCTTCTGTCAGCTGTTCTAGTAAGTGTGTATTTTCTTCCATTTTGGTTGTAATAATAATTTGGTTTTGTTTGATGATTTCTGTAACATTGGTAATATATTCTTCGAATTTGTCACTGATGGTTGACATCGTTGTACCTGCTAAGAAAATTAGCTAGAATATTCTTAGTTTCAGATATATTTTTGATAATAAAATCATAACAATAAAAGAATGATTGTCACTTTCTTCTCTTGTTTAGTTCTTGCAAAGGGTCTATTTTATTTGTAATGAAATCTCTTACTTGGGTGTTATCTGTTCTAACAATGAATTTTACTTGTAATAGGTGGTAATGGAATCTCTTTATTCCAAATTTTACTGCTAATAGTTCTTTTTCGTTAATATGGTAATTTTTCTCATTTGACTTCCATGTTCCACCTCTATATCCACAAATTAGTGGTTTTTCTTTATCTATATCTTCTTACCATATGTTATGAGTACTGCTCCCCATCATATATCACTAGCATCAGTGAATAGTTCTAGTTGATCTAGTTCCGTTGGTATTCTATGTTTTGGTAAATCTTTCACTTTTTCTTTGATTTTATTTATGGCTCTCGTATGTTCTTCCTTCCATTCAAATGTTATATTTTTTCTAGTTAGTTCTTGTAGTGGTTTTCTTAATAGTGGTAAATCCTTTATATGGTCTGAGGCGTAATTTACGACTCCTAGAAATTATTGTACCTCATTTTTGCTTTCTAATTTATCTTTAATTTTTTTATTTTTGTTACAATATGTTCTTGTAATTGTAATCCTTCATTTTCTATTATGTATCCCAAATACTCTATACTATTCTTAAAGATTTCAGATTTCTTTTCAGATAATAATATCTCGTGATGTTTCACCATTTTTATAAATTCCTCTAGGTGTTTTATATGATTTTCTAAATCATCACTGTATATTAGTAAATCATCGACATATACAATACAATATTCTGTTAATTTTCTGAACACTTGGTCCATTCTTCTTTGAAATATTTGTGGTGCATTTTTCAATCCAAAGGGTAGTACATTCCATTTGTAGTGTCCTTGAGGGCACTAAATGTTGTTAAAGATTTTGATTCATTTTTTAGTTTTATTTGCCAAAATCCACTTTTACAGTCAAATTTACTGAACCATTTTTTATTCCCTAATCTATTGATAAGGTTTCTTTTGTATGGTAAAAAATATCCATCAAATACAGTTTTCTTGTTTAGCTCTCTATAGTCAATCACCATTCTAGCATTTCTTCTTTTTTGTTCACTATGTTTTCTAACTAAAAAGGCTGGGCTACTATGTGAGCTTTTACTTTCTTGTATCAATTTTAATTCTAATAACTTTTTTAGTTGGGTTTCAAATTCCTTTTGATATGTTGGGCTATATCTAATAGGCTTAGATCTGACTATATCACTAAGATTTATTAGTTTGATTTCAGCATATATTTTTCTTTTTCCCATAGTTGCATCGGATTTTCTCCAAAATTTATTTTTAATATATTGAGGTATTTTTCTCTTAATAACTGTAGGTTATTATTCCTATCCGATCCTATATTACATATTCTTAGTGTATGTATTGGCAATACTCTCTTTAGTATTATCCATTTATTACAAGGTGTTTGTAATCTGAAAGTATTATTATTTATCACTTGCGTTTTAAAGTAATCTAGGAAATTGTTTCCTAACAATACTTGTTGTTTCATATCATTCAGTTGGTATATAACTGGTAGTCTAAATATTGTCTTCCCTAATACTATTCTCATGTTTTCTGCTACTATATCTAATTCTTTTGTTTGTTCGTTAAAGCTTGATACTCTTGGTCTATGTGTTGTAGACCTTTTCCATCTGTGTGGTTCTAAAACTTCTTTCTTTGCTAGACATAAATCTACTCCACTATCAATAAAGATCTTTTGTTTTATCATTTTATTAGGTTTGTATTCTATATGAGCTTCTATGTATATTGCTACCATCTAATTATTATTTTGTTCTAAATCCAATTCTCTTAATCTTAGTTGAAGATCTTTATCTTGTTCCATTTCTTTTACTTCTTCTAGTAGTTTTTTGCATCTTATTTCACCTAACCTTTCTCCTATTCTGCTAAGGATTTTTGTAATCTTATTGTACCTATCACTATAGTATTTATTTCCTGTTTCACTAGTAGTCGTAATAAGCTTATTGCGAACATACCTTTCATATTGCATTCAGTAATCTCTTTCATCTAGTAGTTTTCTTTCTTCTTGCGACTTCATTTAGTTAGAACTATTTTCACTTTCTGAGTTTTGGTTAACAAAGTTAATATTTTCTGATTCACTTTCTTCATCAGTTTGACTGACATAAAAATCTTCATATTCGTACCAATTATTATTTTCTTCTTTTATTTGTTGTAGACTCATTATAAATTGTGTTGTGTCTATATATTTTACACCTTTTTTCTTTAGTTTTGGGCATTTATTAGCATAATGTCCTTTTTCATTGCAATTCCAACATTTACATTCTTTAAGTTTTTCTTCTTCAATTGGTTTTACATGTTTTCTTTTCCTAAATTTTCTCTTATGCTTAAATTTTTTCCTGGTTTCAGGGGTATTTCTATACCTTTTAAATCTATTTTTCCTATAAGGTTTGTAATAAGGTTGTTGGTTTTGTCTACTGTAATCATTATATCTTTTGTGTTGATATTTCTTTTTATGGCCTTTCTTATATTTCTTTTCTCTTTTATCATCATCACATCCTAATACTAATCTTCTTTCCGTAAATCCACATACCTCTCTTAATCTTATTTTCTTATCTTTTTTAATCTTTTATTGCATTCTATATTCTTCACATTTTCGCATTAGGTATGCTCTTAGTACTCTTATTCTTTCTCCTAATGTATTTTTTTTTGTTCTAGTTGGGTGTATTCCTTCGATATTTCTGTGTTATAAGGTATATGTAGGTGGTCATAATAAAGTTGTTGATATATTAAACCTTCTTCCGGCAAAAATCTTGCTTCATAAAAGAACTTACTAAAACTTATTGTTTATTCTAGTAATTTATTAATTTTACAACATTTCATGTTATTTAGATTCATTATTATCTCAGTTTTTTTTCTGCGAGTACGTTTTCTCGTGCTACCACCATTTTTCTCCTAAAAATTCTCTTTTTAGTATGATATCAAATATTATTAGCATAGATTTCCAATCTCATGCATGGCTAAATACTTCTCCTCTCAATTGATATGTTATGGATTCTATCCAATAAGCTACTTTTCCGATTAATGTTTTAGATATCAAGTCATACATATACTCTAGGTTTTCTGTTTGTGTAGAGTTCATTAATGCTATATACATTCCAAGATTTCAATAATTTATTCTTCTTCCTATTTCTTGTTCACTGTAAACATTATCTAAGTCTAAGAAATATCCATTGTAATTTATGCCTTGTGCCATTGGTCCTACAAATTCTTTAAATTCAGCTTGTTGTCCTACTGGTATATGATTTGGTAACCTAGTTTGTCTTCTATTATCTGGTTATTTTCTTTTACTATCTCTGAGTCTTCTTCCTCTTCTATGAATTCTGCTACTTGTACCTCTGGGTTAACTAATTCAATGTTGTTGTCTTCGTTTGTATCGCTCTCGGTCTTTTCACTACTTGTTGTACTTTCTTCACTTGTTCTATTTTTTCTTACTTCTTTTTCCCTTTAACCTTTTTATCTTTTCTCTAAGAATTTGTATTTCATCTTTTAATTCTCCTAATTCTTGTTTTACCTCAGTTAATTCTTGTTTTACATTATTCAATTCCTCTTTTGTTTGTTTTAGTTCTACTTTGGTTTCTTCTAGTACTTTCTTTGTATCCTTAAATTTGTGTTTGTATTTTTTATATTTGTTATATCATTCCTCATTATTGTGTGTTTTCAATTTGGTATTTTCTGTTTCTAATTCACATAATTTTCGTTCTTGTTTATCTAATTTTAGATTTAAATACTCGTTGGTTGTTTTCTCTACGTCTTTTAAGTACATGTTTTCACTTTTTTGAATTATTGTCTGGTGTGGTTTTTTCTTTCCTTTTCATTGGTTCATACTTGTATCGTTCTCTTTCTATTATATTTTTCCCATGGTTTTTCAAGAACGTAAGTACACTAGGTTCTTGGTTTTCCATTAAAATTTTCCTTTTTTACTCAATGTTGCTAGACTGTCTAATATTTTTTCTACTTTCTTTGGCAATTTTGGTTTTATTTTACTAATATCTACCATTATTGGCTCTTTACTCCTTCTCCAAGCATCTATTGATACTATTTCTGATTGTTGAGTTGTAGTGCTAGTTATAGTGTTTTCTTTGCTCGTACTAGGTTCATCTTTTTCTACTTGTTTAACTTTATCTTTATTTTTCTCTTCTACTAATATGTTTAGTTTTTCTAGTATTATTTTAAATGTTGGTACCTCAGATACATTCCATAATTTTGTTAATTCTTCTCTTATTATTTCTTGCATTTTAGTTTGGTTTTATTTTATTTCATCAATTAATATTAATGTATTCTTCATATTTTCTTTTAATACTATTTCTTCCCATAATGCACTAATTTTTTCGTTAGAGCTAGTCAGGATTGTTAATTCTTTTTCTCCATCCGTTTCCCATATCTATCCATATTTTATCAAACTTTTCACATTGTTGTTCTAACTGTTTTATCTTTTCTTCTAGTTTTATTTATTTGGCCTTATATTTTAAGTATTTGAGTTGTGAGAATGTTTCTTTTGATAAAGCTCTTCTTATTGATTTTAATTTCTATTTTTTCTCTATTATCTCTTTTTGTATGTTCATACCTTAATTACGAATCTTGTTTTCCCTTGGTCACTTATTTCAATTCCATTATTATTTATCTTATAATTTATCATGGTTAAAAAGTCACTTCCTAGAAGTAGTTCATTAAAACTTTCACATTCTATTACTCCTATATTTATCTTACACTCTAAATCTTGGATCTTGAATCTTAAATTAATACTTTTGGTAATTATTATTTCTCTTTCATTTTCAGGATAATTATAAGTTTGTGGGTCTGTTAATCACAATTATTTTCATCAATTTTACTTATATGTATAAAACTTTTAATAGCTCCACTATTTATTTCAGCTATGTAGTCTGTTGTTATCATACCTTTAAATATTATTACTTTAATTTTAATCTATTTGTATTTATATTTATTAAATCTAATATTATAGGTTGTATAACACTAGTTTGTCGTGACATTGTTGGTTCTCTCGTAATACTCAATCTAGATCCTTCTATTTTTGGTATTAGTCTTTTGGATGGTGTAAGGGTTCTGGTTTAAAATCCATATATATTTCTTCTGGTATAGTTATTTTGGAATTTTTTTATGTTCTATTTGTTCTAATATTTCTTGGTACATTCTTGGTACTAATATTTTCATTTTATGTTGTTTCTTTACATGGTGGTTTCCGGTTAAAGCATATATCATTTTTGTTTCAATACTTATGACTTTACTTCCTGGAGGCATTGTTATTCCATCTAGTTTATAATATAGTGTTAAGGCTAAGTCTTTGTGTTCGTCTTTTAATGATTTACTAAAATTTGGTTGTACCATAAATTTTAGTTTTTGATATATTAAATTTCCTTTTACTATTGTTATTAAAGCATCTTGTAGATTTCCTAATATCCTATCATCTAATATGTATATTTGTATAGGTGTATCTATGTTTTTCTGGAAGTATGCTTTTATAGTAAATCCTACTCCTCCAAAGTATATGTTTCTATATTTTTTAGTTTCCCTAGTAGATAGTTTTGCTAACTCTCTTTTTATTACTTCATCAGTTATCAAGTTTATTTTCGTTCTTCCATTTACACTCATCGTATCTATTATATTTTCATGCTTGTGTGCTATGTACCTTATTTCATTATTTCTTTCAAACTATTTTGTTTTAAATATTTTCTTTATATATAATTCCTCTTTTTCATCTTGTATCTTCTGATATGTTTCTGGCTTAAAGCTTAATGTTTGTGCTAATCCTCCTTCATATGTATTCATCTGGTAATAAGTTTCTTTAGAGCCTTCTACTATTTCTTTTCCTTTATCCATATTTTAATAAGTTGATGTACTTATATTGTTCTTCTATAATATCATTTAGATCTTTTAATTCATTATCCTTTCTGATTATTTCTCTTGATTTATTTTCTAGAAGTTTCATATTTTCTTCTTCCTTTTGTTTCAACTTTTCGCTTTTTAATGCTATCCTATTCCTTAATTCTTTAATAGTTTCTTCATATTCATATATTTGCTTAGCATCTTTTTGTAAACGTTGATCTCTTTCATTTATTAGATCTATACTTATTCTGCAACTTATTATATGTTGGTTTATATCTCTATTATATGTAAGGGGTTTTTCTGCTATCATTCTAAGTTCTTCTAACTTATTTTGTTGTTCCATTAGTCTATTTTCATCCATAGTGTTCTATTGTCATTCGCAGGTCTTCTTTCAGATATGTTATTTCTTGGTTTATTCTAATTAATTCAGTGTTGAGATCTATCAATACCCGGTATAATCTTATAGCATCATCTAAATTTGAACTTATCGCTGCTAAGTCAGCCTCTTCTTTTATCTTTTCATAATATTTTAGTCTCTTTATTGCTAGTCCTAGTTTCTTTAATTCTACTAAATCACTATAGTATTTTAACAATATTTCGATGTGGTTTCTTCTTTGTAGTAAGAGGTGTTTCGTCATTTTAAGCATGACATTTCTTTTATTTAATTCTCTGGCCTGGATAAATTATGGACGTTTTTTCATTGTTTATAATTTATTCCTTTTACAAGCTCTGATACCATTTTCTTGGCAGATCTTTTTCATCATCTAACAACCCAGAAGAGGGTAGGAATATAGATGGCATATTGACATATTCATATCATGTAGTAAGGAAGCAGATATTATTAACTCAAAATTCATTTTTAAATAAAAATCTATAACCTTCTATCAACATTTAACAACATAATTGCATAGATGTATACTTATCAAGATTATAATTAGAAACACATAGTCTGAAAACATACCTCTTAGCAGAATTTTAAGATAACTGGAGATACTCAACCCACCCTGGCTCTGCCTCCCTTTTTTCCTCATTGGTGACGGCATAAATGGCCTAAGTGCTGAAAGTTGCTCGACAGACTCTTTCTTAAATTTTCTTTTAAGAAATGGTGTTTTATAGACTAATATGGTTCTTAAATATAAGCTTTCAAAGTATTTATCTTCTGGTATTATGATATTAATCTTGATATTGGTTATAGACTAGAAGGGTTTTTAGCTAGACATTTAGAGAGAGTATTTTCAAAGATTTGAAGTTGTTGTATTTCGAAAAATGGATTTCAATTGTTACAATGAGGCTCTTTATATAGATAACCTCGGTTGCCTTTCACTATTGGCATGCTGAAAAAGTCTAAAAGTTGATACATTATTGTTACAAAAGTCATAAAGTAAATAGTGTTTTGTCTCTTGTCCTTTCATGCTTTTCTTAAAGTTGTTTGTCGTTGCTGCCATTTTTTTAACGTTTGTTCGCTTGTCATCTTATGTCTTTGATTCCTTGTGGGTCCGGCGACTTTTGCTTTCTTCCACAGGCATCCTTTACAGGTGTCTTCTTTGTACAAAAAAATGATTTTTTTTCTTCGACGATACTCCTATAGAATAGGAACGATATCGTTTTGATTTTTTCCTTTTGATACTCCTATAGAATATGAATGATATCAGTTTAGTAGTATGATAATACATGGGTTTTACTGTAGTTTGGACTACATTGGGCCATATTAAGTTGTTACATTGTGGTTTTTTGTAGTTTAAACTACATTGGGCCGTTTCATTCAAAAAGGATTAGGCGATCCTTCTTTTTTCATAGTAATATGCGTAGTATCCTCCTTTATGCTTATAACAGGCCTTTTCCTTTGGCCTATCAAGAGCTTGTACCAGAAATATATATGGATTTTAATACCAGAACCCTTACACCATCCAAAAGACTAATACCAAAAATAGAAGGATCTAGATTGAGTATTACGAGAGAACCAACAATGTCACGACAAAATAGTGTTATACAACCTAGAATATTAGATTTAATAAATATAAACACAAATAGATTAAAAATTAAAGTAATAATATTTAAAGGTATGATAACAACAGACTGCATAGCTGAAATAAATAGTGGAGCTATTAAAAGTTTTATACATATAAGTAAAATTGATGTAAATAATTATGATTTAACAGACCCACAAATTTATAATTATCCTGAAAATGAAAGAGAAATAATAATTACCAAAAGTATTAATTTAAGATTCAAGATCCAAGATTTAGAGTATAAGATAAATATAGGAGTAATAGAATATGATAGTTTTAATGAACTACTTCTAGGAAGTGACTTTTTAACCATGATAAATTATAAGATAAATAATAATGGAATTGAAATAAGTGAGCAAGGGAAAACAAGATTCGTAAATAAGGTATGAACATACAAAAAGAGATAATAGAGAAAAAATAGAAATTAAAATCAATAAGAAGAACTTTATCAAAAGAAATATTCTCACAACTCAAATACTTAAAATATAAGGCAAAAGAAATAAAACTAGAAGGAAAGATAAAACAGTTAGAATAACAATGTGAAAAGTTTGATAAAATATGGATAGATATGGGAAACGGATGGAGAAAAAGAATTAATAATCCTGACTAGCTCTAACGAAAAAATTAGTGCATTATGGGAAGAAATAGTAGTAAAAGAAAAAATGAAGAATACATTAATATTAATGGATGAAATAAAAGAAAACCAAACTAAAATGCAAGAAATAATAAGAGAAGAATTAACAAAATTATAGAATGTATCTGAGGTACCAACATTTAAAATAATACTAGAAAAACTAAACATATTAGTAGAAGAGAAAAATAAAGATAAAGTTAAACAAGTAGAAAAAGATGAACCTAGTACGAGAAAAGAAAACACTATAATTAGCACTAAGCTCAACAACCAGAAATAGTACCAATAGATGCTTGGAGAAGGAGTAAAGAGCCAATAATGGTAGATATTAGTAAAATAAAACCAAAATTGCCAAAGAAAGTAGAAAAAATATTAGACAGTCTAGCAACATTGAGTAAAAAAGGAAAATTTTAATGGAAACCCAAGAACCTAGTGTACTTACGTTCTTGATAAACCATGGGAAAAATATAATAGAAAGAGAACGATACAAGTATGAACCAATGAAAAGGAAAGAAAAAATCACACCATACAATAATTCAAAAAGTAAAAACATGTACTTAAAAGACGTAGAGAAAATAACCAACGAGTATTTAAATCTAAAATTAGATAAACAAGAACGAAAATTATGTGAATTAGAAACAGAAAATACCAAATTGAAAACACACAATAATGAGGAATGGTATAACAAATATAAAAAATACAAACACAAATTTAAGGATACAAAGAAAGTACTAAAAGAAACCAAAGTAGAACTAAAACAAACAAAAGAGGAATTGAATAATGTAAAACAAGAATTAGGAGAATTAAAAGATGAAATATTCTTAGAGAAGAGATAAAAAGGTTAAAGGGAAAAAAGAAAGTAAGAAAAAATAGAACAAGTGAAGAAAGTACAACTAGTAGTGAAAAGACCGAGAGCGATACAAACGAAGACAACAACATTGAATTAGTTAACCCAGAGGTACAAGTAGCAGAATTCGTAGAAGAGGAAGAAGACTCAGAGATAGTAAAGGAAAATAACCAGATAATAGTAGCCTTACAAAAAATGAAAAGTGTAAATGCAATCATAGAAGATGAATTTAATAATCCCATAGAAACTGATGATATAATAAATGAAGATGCAAATGATTACCCAGAAGAAGAATTAGTAGATCCCAACCTAGAAATAATAAATAGAAGACAAACTAGGTTACCAAATCATATACCAGTAGGACAACAAGCTGAATTTAAAGAATTTGTAGGACCAATGGCACAAGGCATAAATTACAATGGATATTTCTTAGACTTAGATAATGTTTACAGTGAACAAGAAATAGGAAGAAGAATAAATTATTGAAATCTTGGAATGTATATAGCATTAATGAACTCTACACAAACAGAAAACCTAGAGTATATGTATGACTTGATATCTAAAACATTAATCGGAAAAGTAGCTTATTGGATAGAATCCATAACATATCAATTGAGAGGAGAAGTATTTAGCCATGCATGAGATTGGAAATCTATGCTAATAATATTTGATATCATACTAAAAAGAGAATTTTTAGGAGAAAAATGGTTGGTAGCACGAGAAAACGTACTCGCAGAAAAAAAACTGAGATAATAATGAATCTAAATAACATGAAATGTTGTAAAATTAATAAATTACTAGAATAAACAATAAGTTTTAGTAAGTTCTTTTATGAAGCAAGATTTTTGCCGGAAGAAGGTTTAATATATCAACAACTTTATTATGACCACCTACATATACCTTATAACACAGAAATATCGAAGGAATACACCCAACTAGAACAAAAAAAAATACATTAGGAGAAAGAATAAGAGTACTAAGAGCATACCTAATGCGAAAATGTGAAGAATATAGAATGCAACAAAAGATTAAAAAAGATAAGAAAATAAGATTAAGAGAGGTATGTGGATTTACGGAAAGAAGATTAGTATTAGGATGTGATGATGATAAAAGAGAAAAGAAATATAAGAAAGGCCATAAAAAGAAATATCAACACAAAAGATATAATGATTACAGTAGACAAAACCAACAACCTTATTACAAACCTTATAGGAAAAATAGATTTAAAAGGTATAGAAATACCCCTGAAACCAGGAAAAAATTTAAGCATAAGAGAAAATTTAGGAAAAGAAAACATGTAAAACCAATTGAAGAAGAAAAACTTAAAGAATGTAAATGTTGGATCTTATTACAAACCTCTTAAGTAACACTTTTTTAAACTCATTTCCATCCAAGTATGGGATCTTAGCCTCAACGGGCTTACATTCATGCCCCCCCCCAAAAACCCATAAACTCCACCACCTCCAAACCAACAAACCCGTCCAAAGAAGAAAAAGAAAAATTCTCTGCCAAAACACCTACAGAAAAACTCATGACATGGTATGACGCAATCATGAAAGAGGAAAATGCAAATGCAAACACCGCAGACCATGCAAAACCACCAGCAGATCCCGCACAGGAAATGACTACTGAAAACCTTCTGCAACTCCTTGCAAAATCTCCGGAACTACAGAAGGCATTATTACAACTTCAAATTCCCAAACAGGAAGTTGTTCAAAATTCAGAAGAGGATAACACCTCTAAAAAAATTACAAAAATCGAGAAACGAGAATCTTCAAAAATCCTTTCTCACAAACAATTTTCAAAAACCCAACTTGTGGTACCACAAGTCCCCAAAGAACCGGTTTCTGAATTTTTTATAAAACCTTTTTAACAAAATGTTGTGACTATAGAATTTTTTTTTTTGATAAAGACCATTTTTTAGCATTACAAAATTATTTTGGGCAAGGATGGTTTTACAAATCATGGGATATCTTAAAAACCCCATATTTTTATCAGGCTATACTTGAAATATCAAGATCAGCCATAATTAAAAATAATTATTATAAAAATAATCCAGATCCCTCTTACTCTATTTGCAAAATATTTAAAGTAATTGCTCCAAGCGATTGGGAGAATGATTTGTCTCAACTCCTAAATTTCCCTGATACCTATCAAAATACCCCCTTTTTTATGTTCCATTTAATTACTGGGATTACCAACAAGCTTGGTTCAATTCCTTTTTCATTCAAAATACCGGCCGACGCCATACTTGACTTTTTCATTTTGATACCTCATGCATTCTATTCCAATTCCCAACATGATGGAATTCATGGTGGGAACAATTTGGATCCACCCTTGAAATACAAAAACCCCAAGTCACTAAATCTTTTAGCCTCTTTAAATCCCTTTATAAACTCACTGAAGAAGAAAAAAGATTTGTGCCATTGCACCTTTTTCACACCAAATTCCAATTGCCATGGGTATTCACATGGTTTGTAGATTATTCTGAAAATAAAATTTCAACGGTCCGAAGAAGGTTCAAAATCAGATGGTGGGATAGCTTTAAAATACCAGCAAGTCTTGCACCACAAAGAATCCAGGAATGACTAAATACCCAGAAGTCCATTCAGGTACAAGTGCCACTACAAACACCACAAGCACCACAACAAACACCGGAGCACACCCAGTTCCTTTAACAGAAACCCCAGATGGCTTTAATGCTTGCAGCAACCAAAAATGCAGAAGAAATGCAAGCAATAATTCTGAAGTTTGCAGTGTCTTCATCAAAATAAAGCTCTTCATCAGAAGAAGAAGAAGAAGAAGAACCAGAAATTGATATTGAAGACAGTCCAGTTTTTGGCAACAATGGATTCTGAAAAGATTGCCAAAAGAAGATAAAATACCCGGAATAATGTTCAGACAAAAGAAAATGCCAGAAAAAGATACTTTCAAAAAGGCAACAGTAAAAGCAAAAGAATCCAACAATAGTTCGAGAAAATGTCAAAGTTAATGATGTCATGGATGGCGTCATTCTCCACTCGGATGAATAGTTAAATTCCTTTTTATTTACCAAAATGTCATGTAAAACTCCTATAAAATGAGACCCCCTCTCCCTTACTTAGACACGCTTTTTCTTTCATAGATTTCATATTCTAGAGAGAAGTGGAAGCTCACTCTAAATTTCAATTCCCCTCATCTAAATTCCCTCGTATGATTCCCCTCATATGACCATAAATACCTTAACTGAAATTTCCCAAAATACCTTGAAAATTCCCGAGATAGATCTCCTTGATATAAATCTTTGTAAGTTTTAATATTTTGAATAAATATAATTATGGAGGGTGCTACCTCCTAATCTTTTATAAATTCATGCTTTTAAATTCTTTAAATTCTTGCATTAAATTCTTGGCCTGTTCTACGATCTATTTTATTTAAATTCCTGCAGATCCTTTGAATTAAGATTTCCATAACTGGAACCTTAATTTGTAAGTTAATCTTACTTTACTTTCTGCATATCTCCTTTATCTTTTAATTTTTCAATACCTTATATATCAATTCATTCCTTGTCTATTATCCCCTTTAGATCTTTGGCCGTAGTTTGGTTAGATATATATATATAAGAATAGAGTATATTTACAAAATATGACAATGCTTTTCAATTTACAAAACATACCAATAGATTTCTTATAAACATATACAAAAAATTTCTCTCAACGCTTAAAAATTCGCCAAAAGATTAGTGTATGAAAATTGTATATCTCGCTCAAGGTTTAAGAATTTCACTCAATATTTTGTGTATGAAAACTATATGAAATATGTATATCTTGCTCAAGCCTTAAAAATTTCGTTAAAATATTTGTGTATGAAATATGTATATCTCGTTAAGATTTAAAATTCTCAATTTTCTGCAACATAAGTCACGATTTTATCATTATTCATACAATTTTATGCTTCGTATAAGTCACAACTCTACCATTACTCATGCGATTCATTACCTAATTTCCTAATTCAACACCTAAAGATCTAAAATTTATGTGAAACACAACCGATTTCAGAGTTCCCCTTGCTAATCTTCTTTGGGAGCAAATTCTGGAGTATCAAAATCTACCAAACAATAACCTTTTGTTTGATATTCGTATCATATAGGTTGTGTACAAATGAAGATGTTTTTTACCCCTTTGGTTGAGCTAAATGCCAATGTCAATTATTTTCTCATCATGTTTTTCACATCTGATTAGGGGTGGCCAGTGGGCGGGCTCGTCCGCGGGCCGGGTCCGCGGGTCGGGTCGGGCGGACGAGCCGGGGTCGGTCGGGACTAGCGGGCCTAAGCGGGGTCGAATGCAGGCGGGACTGCTCGATCCGTCCGATCCGATCCGTCGATATCGAGGCGAGGCGGGGCGGGCTCGGGTCGGGCTCGGGTCGGGGCGGGGCGGGGTCGGGTTTTCCTTTCTTTTTTTTTTTAAAATAACATATGTATAAAAAAAACTCAATAAACAAAACAAGATAGTGTAATAAAAACATCCCAAGGTTGTTTTTGTGCCTCTTATATTATTTAATAGACATATGATTTTTTTGTAATACAAATACAATTGTCTAAAATCTAAATTGCAACTTTATGGTGTTGTCCAAAAGTTGCAAATTACATAATAAAATTGCAATTAAAAATTACATTTTCAAAAAATCTGTTCTAATTGCTTGTTGTTTTCCTGTGGTTCTTCGGTTGGAATAGGTTTTTGTTGATCAAATTGATCCACGTCGCTTCCTCTACCTTCGGTTAAGATTTCGTTGTAGTTTTCATCATCTTCTTCGTTGATCTCCGGTTGACCGCACCTTCTCCGCTCCGCTCGTATCCAATCTCTGAATAATCTTGCAATTTCCAAATTTGTCTCCGGCCAATGAGTGTCTGTGGTCTCCTATTTGATATCTGCTTGGATAAAAAGGGCTTTGCGACGCAGTTGATGACGCTTGAATATTCAAAACATCTCGAGGCATCAATGAAAGTGTCGGAAAGGTATTCTCATTCCCTCCAAGATTTCAAAGCAAGTCTTCTTGTCCATCTTCATTGATAACTTCTTGATACGATGCAGAACCACGCAAAACAAAAATATCCAACTCGCTAATTTGGTTAGTAGAGGTATTTGCACATTCTATTTACGAGGCTTTCAATACTAGCCGCAGAACAAAGATGTCTTTTGTGAGGTTGTGTTGAAGATGAAGAAGATGGTATGGTAGCCGATGCGTTACTAGCATTTTCTTGTTGATAAAATCTATATATATTTTTGCATTGGTGTTCTACGCTATTCAACACTTCTTCTTTAGTTTGTTCAATAGGTGGTGGGTGATTTAGATTTTTGGGACTTGGAGGTGGTAGTACTTCTATACAATCGTAAATAGTTTCAATTAGTGATTTAGTACCGTCTATTTTAATAGTAGGATGTAATACTGAGAACCAATAATATAAATAGAAGGAATAGGAATAAAATATTTTTATTTTGACAAACATTTTTTAATAGTCGCCTTATAAACTGGTTTTTCCATATATTCACTAAGTAATAAAAATATTAGAGTTATATAAAATAACATAGTTGAAATAGTAGGATAATATATACCGAAAATTCTTTTGTTGCTTGAAAAAATTTCTCTAAAAATACAATAAGTTCGAAATTTTTACCCAATCACTATCTAAAATCATATCAATTTGGGTTTTTATTATGAGAGTTAAAAAATAAAGTTATAGGTAATTTATAGTCATAAGCAACAAGTAGTTGCTCGTATAAAGAATTCCACCTAGTCGATACTTCTTGTGGAATTCTTCTATAAGGTAGTCGACAATCGTGACAAGTGTTTTTATATTCTTTTCTACGTTGTACTTTATTACTTTTAAAAATAAAGTTTATAGCAAATTGTATTTTACTAAGAATGTCTTCAAAAAGTGATAGACCATCATTTACAATTAAGTTATATATATGGCACGCGCATTTTATATGAAAATGGTCTGGAAAAGATGGAGCTAAGCTATTTTTTAAAATTGTAATTGCGTAATTGTTATTAGAAGCGTTATCTAATGTAATAGTCATAATTTTATCGGTAATTCCGTAATAATCGCACACTTGATAAATATTTTCTGCAATAAAAGTACCAGTGTGCCTATCATCTATATATCTATACGCTAAAATACGTTTTTGCATAGACCATTTATAATCTATCCAATGACAAGTTACGCTTAAATAATCATGGCCGTTAGTACTACGACCTATATCAGACGTGATAGATACTTTGCCATTAAAATGATATAATGAAAACGTAAATATTGTTGATATTCATGCAAATTTAAATACATCTCTCTTAACGTTGACCTAGGAAAACCGTTAAAAGCGAGGATTATATATATCTCTAATGTAATGAATAAAACCGAGATGAAGGAAATGAAAAAGGCAAACCCTCCACAAAGAACTAATTTTGATATTGCTTCCCTATCTCTATGTTTGTTGTATTTAGAGCCTACAATTCCCCCGTCATAGGGTTAATTTGACCACAGACTTGGTCCAGGAAGATGTCGATATGTGAACCTTGTCCCGATGGAGCGGGCGTTTATGCACCGGTTTTGAAGCCTGGTATTGGGCATACCTAGCTGGATGAGCACTTACTACGTGTCTAATTAAACCCCCGCCCCACCGTGACCTTTTCCAGCTTTTAAATTTTAAAACATTTTTACAAATTTTACATATGGCTACTTGATTCTCTACGTCCTATCAAAAAATGTCCATGCATCTGATTTTAATGGTCGCTTTCTTTGGACCTCGTCTCATACTAGGGGGAATAGGAGGTATTTCAGTTGAAGGTGCACTAGTGGGCGTGTTGTCATCAATATTAGTGGGTGTATCGTCTAGATCATCGTCTAAATTAAAGTCTTCTTGAGTTCCAGAAAATAACTCCTCGTCTAAATCTAATGGTATTGTAGGAAAATGTTGAGTATCAACAAAATCATCCTGTGTAGGAATAAGATGACTAGAAGAAGTACCCTTGCCCTGGTTGCCTCTACTAGAAGAAGCACCCTTACCCTTACCCTTAAACATACCTTTTAATCCTTCCATTTTAATTATGATAATAAATAATTAAAGACAATAAAATTAAGTGCGCTAAATAAAATAAACAGACAATAATAATTTAATGAATGAACGAATGTACCAAACGCCGACGTAACGTCGACGTGTAATCGAGAGGTTGAAAATTGAAACTTTGCTCGATGGAAGATCCTCAAGCTAGTTGCCAACTTCACTCCCAATTCCCAAATGAATTAATAAAATTGAATATTTAGCAAACAATGTAGAGAGATATATTGAGAAATTAGAGAGATTGTAGGAAGATTTGTGAGAAAGATGAAGAGAAAATGAGTTATTTATAGTTGAAAAATTGGGTTAAAGTGTAAATATAATAACTTATGGGTTAAAAATAAATATTAAGGGGTAGGGGGTTGGGGAGGGGGCCTAAAATGGCCGTTGGCAGCAGCCATAATCTAAAATGGCCGTTGGTGCAACGGCCATTTTTGCAAAGGGTTTAAGGGTCAGGCGGGGCGGGCTCGGGACGGGCTCGGGCGGTCTCGGTCCGGCGGGCTGAGGCGGGCTCAGTCTGGCGGGACGAGACATCGTCCGTCCCGAAGTTCGAGTCCCGCCAGATTAAAATTTTTTTTTTTTAGAGCGGGGTCGGGCGGGACCGGGCGAGTCGGGCCGGTCGGGTCGTCCCGCCCACCGCCAGCCTTACATCCGATTAGAAATTACATGTTAGGTTCTAGCACCTGTCTTTGTAAACGACTTTATTTGTGGTAGAGCATCCAAATAATCTCTATGGGACAGAGCTCGTCGCGTTGCATGTTTTCTGTGAAGTCTTTGTCCACCGCCGACCGAAGTCGATCTTCCCAAGATAACAAGATGTCCGAATCCTCAGTCGCTGGAACTTTCGGAAACCGCACCATTTCTCACAGGGAACGAAGTCCAGGCATTGGACACCATGCCGGGGAACAAATCCTCTACTGACTCGACGGCAGATTCGCATACGCAAACCACCGACTTTGCGTTTACGCCAAGATTTTCCAGATTTGTTGTGTGAACAAAAGAGAAGGGAAGGGTTGGGCTTTTAAATTTTTTCAAATCCGTTATACTCCATCTATTTTATGTTAACCTTTTATTATTTAGGGAGTCTACGATGTGTTTTTTATCACGTTTTTCTTATATTTTTTTTAAATTATTTGAATTATAAATTATCATGACTTCTAGTACTTTTACTGTAGTTTATAAATATATAAATTTTATTTTTACAAACTTAAAAAATCTATCTCAAAATTTAAGGTAAAATTTATAAAGTTTGACTCTCGTATTCCGAAAAGGTTCACATAAATTGAAACGGAGATTAAATTTTGTAAAATATCCTTATGTTTTACTCCCTCCTATGAACGCTCTAAATTTTATGAAGACTGAAAACACTTATGATTTATTCGCAATTGGAAACGTCCACAAAAATTTAGAATAATCATCTAAAAAGAGAACATAATATCGATGACCCAACGAACTAAGAATAGGAGACGTCCATAGGTCGCTATGAATAATATCAAATCCCATTGAAGTATGAGAATTAGAGTCTACAAATGGCAACTTCACAATTTTTCCTAACGAACAAGATTGACAAATTGGAGTACGACTCGTACCCTTACACGAAATAAAACTATTTTTATCTAAAGCTGATAAAATAGAGGATCCCGGATGACCAAGGCGAGCATGCCACAAGGAAGGAGAAATGGCTGCAAAGGCTGATGGCAAAGCTTGACTCGATGGACTGAAACTGACATGATAGGATACAAATCTCCCTACTATCACACCTCATGAGATGACTCCCCGTCTTGAAATCCTTCACAGAGAAACCAAACGGATCAAATTCAACAGAAACGGAATTGTCAGTGGTGAACTTTCGGACAAACACTAACTTTTGGACGTTTTCCATCTCAAGCACAATAGGGATAGTGTTCTTGACGGTAGAAACCATGAGGGCAGGATGATAATTGTTCTTAGACATATTGAAAGAACAAAGAAGGAGGGGAAATTTGGGAATAGTAAGAGAGATTTTTTAGAGCGGAAGACAAATTTTGGAAGAGAACACCCGAGGGGGGGGGTCCGACGAAGGGTACAAAATTTTGGGAGAGAAAATTTTGCTAGACCTAGTCTCTTGATACCATGAAAGAAATAATCCCTTTGATTATTTTCATTAATTGAAAGGTATTTATACAAGTTACAAAATAGGAGAATCCTATTCTTATTCTACTCCTAAAACCTTATTCTACCATAATTCTAACTATACAATTATGGTAAGTGTATAATCCTAATTTAGGTAACCTTTACACTACAAATATACTTCCTTATATACAGAATTGTTACACTGCCCGTGATGGGCACTTTGCCTTTGTTAAGATTTTGTTGGGCCTCTCAGTCCATCGCCTTTGGGCCTTTACAGGCTACTGCTGTTTGGATTCTGCATTCCATACCTGTGGTATACACTATGTATATCAAGTGTATATCACGGGTATATTACCTTGTTTAACAAATAGCACTACGGAATAAACATAAAAAAGATAAAATGAAATATTTTAGGTGTATTTTATGAGAATTATAAGTTAATTTTTAAAATTGTAAAGTCGTTTAGATACATTCATCATAGTAAGTTTTTTGAAACATTTAAGAACAACTCTTTAAATTATAATTTCGTACTTTAATGTTAAAGGAATAGTAATTAATTTCTACAGGGAAAAAACATTTGTCAATATTATAAGAATATTTTAAGCACTTTTTATTCCATGCTTTTGTAATAATATAATAAAATACATATAATAGCCACTCAAGATTGCACTTGAGATGTATGACAATGTTCCACAAACTAATCAATATGATTAATTATAAGTCCATACAATATATGATTTGTAAGTAGCAGATACCACATGATTATATAAAAAAAACATTCCATATCACAAAACACCAGAATTATAGCTCGATCAAATAAAGAACGTCAACTTAAAAAAAAACTCAATAGACATTTATGCAGTATAACTTCTAGCATACTCACGGATGGTCAACATTAAATTGTTGACTGGCTGAATTGAATCGATTCTTCCTTTTAAACAGCTGAAGGTTGCTTTGTCTGATCGTTCGCTCTTCTAAGTTCCCTTTGCGAATTGAGGGGCTTTTAAACAGTTTTGAATCATTGTGGGATGCACATGAATAAGATATGTATGCAACAAATTACAATGAAATTTGCACAAAGCTATAGATCTTGATCTATAAGTTTGAAAAGTTAACCCAAATAATGATGAAACAGTATACCTGTCCAACTTTCCAGCGAGGACATCCATTCAGTGTTAGAGCTCGTTTGAATGGGCTTATGACTTTTAACTTATAAGCCAAAAATCATAAGCTAAAATTTATAACTTATGACTTTTGACTTATTTTTGTTATTTTGACTATTTTACAAAAATACTACAAAAGTATTTAAAAGCTATTTTGACTTAAAAACACTTAAAATAAGTCAATCCAAACTGACTCAGTCTAGGCCAAAATCATTAGGTTTTAAAATCTCGTATGTAAATCTAAAAGGATTATAGTAGGGGTGGCCAGTGGGCCAGGTCGAGGTGGGACAAGATTTGGGGGCGGTTTTTGGGGGGACGGGGTGGGGATTGGGATCGGGACTTGGCGGGCCGGGACAGGAGGGACGTGAAGAGGTCTCGTCCCACATCCCGCCGGAAGAGGGGACGGGTTTTGGGGGGATGGGACGGGTCGGGTCGGGTATGGGGATTTGGGGGGATTTTAATTTTTTTAGACACTTAATTTTAAAATATATATATTTAAATACTTAAATAATTGAACAAGATAGTGAATAAAAATATCTCAAGGCTGTTTTTGTGCCTCTTATATTATTTAATAGAAATATGATTTTTTGTAATACAATTTCAAAATTGCAACTTTGTTTCGTAGTTTAGAGGTTCCGATTCTTCTGAGGTTTTTTGCCTAGGATGGTCCGGGGTAGTAAGTCCTCAAGGGTGTAGGCAGTCAGACTCCGTGAAACACCTGGGATTGTAGGAAGAACCCGAGTTTCAAAAACAGGATTTTATATACATAAATTTGTTTCTTAATAGATCTACATCTTTTGATTTTGGTTCAACATCTTCCATGAATTCAAAGAAGATAATAAATTCGGAAGAAATCGTTGTATAAGATTTTGAAAAATCGATTGATAATTGGTAAATACCGAGAGTAAATAGAGATCAAATTTACAAAAATTCCAAATACCAATTTTTCAAAACAGATTTCACTATTAAAACAGAGGAAAGAGATATCCAATTATCCCAACCCTTTGAAACAATACAATTACTTTCTCAAAATTCCTTGAAAAAATATAGAGAAAGCAATTAAAAATACATCTATATTGGATTAGTCCAAGTAAGGATAAAATCTTTGACTAAGGAAGGATCAAACACCTCAATCGTTGCTATCTTACGAGATGCCAGATTCACAAATTTTGAAGATTCCTTATTGAGTTTTGTTGAGTCTAGTCTTTACACATGACCAATCTCTTTTGATTGTTACCCAAACTTTTCAGTATCCCTCAATGATAAAAATATCCAAAAATCTCTTGTCTTACAAATAAAAACCTACAACTACCAAATGCTTGAAAGCTCAATTCCGGTAGCAATAATCTTTAGAATCCATTACAAAGCTATGACTTGTGCATTTGCCACAAAAGTTAGATACCATAGTAAAAAAGGTGAAACCCTTATATTACATATAGATCTTTCCAGATCTAACACCGTAATACCAAGGCCTATTAGGTGGAAGGATATTACACTACCAGAAGAATGGATCCTGGAAGGAGTAGTTAAACCTGAACCTGTAGAAACTTCACAACCAAATACCATCTTAGAGAAATAACCCAATACAAGGATGGTAGAGTTACCCTATCATTCCATAGAAGATCTACGAGTAGTAGATATGATGATACAAGTTCTGTAGAAACCCTAGACTTAGGAAGAGTCTCACAAATTCCTTCAGTAATAAATACCCCTTACAAAACAAAGCCTAGACGTTCTACGTCGGATTCACCCAATCTAAGAAACGTAGACTACACCAATGAAATACCTAGACTCGTATATGAAAATACCACTGTTAGAGAGAAAATAGATGACCAAAAATCTATTAGTCCGACGTTCTCATCGATAACAGAGAACATAGTAAACGAAATTGGAGTTTTAGAAAATGAATTCCAAGTAGATAAGAAATTCCTACAAAAAGATTTTTATGAAAAATACAACCTATAAAAAAGAATTTGGTTCTTTAAAAACTTTTTAAATACTAGAAAATAAATACATGAAAAATTCTATGATTTTGTTAATGAAAACAAGATAAATATCCTATTTTTTACTGGATTGAAATATATTCCTCTGAAAATTCCATAGTATATCCCTTTCTAAAACAGTAAATCCCGTTACGACTAGGAATAAAACACCGGAATGGAAAACCCTAGCTGATTCTATGAAAGTCCAGTCCAACCACCCTCCTCTACAAGGTATTAAGCTTAACATTCATGGCCGCCCTGTAGACGCAATTCCTTTTAAAAACATAGCAGAGGATGATAAAACAACAAAACAATTTTACCAATATTAATTTAAATACCATAGGAAAATAATTGGATAGAGTAGAAAAACACATAAAAATACCCTTTAGTCCCTATAGATTTTCCAGAAACGACTAAGGATATCATATTGAAAAGCCCAATTTTTAAACCTTTTCAGGTGTCCAAAGATAGTGTTAGAAATATCTAACAAAATATGTCTGAGTTCATTCAGACTATACAAGATCAATTGAGTAGAACTGGGACATCCAATAGTTCTTATACGGAGCCCATTGTTCCAGATACGGTTGTTCCAGATACCCCACAATCAACCAATCAAATAACAACTCTAACATATGATTTTGATAACAGTGATGCCTTAGAACAATTTCAAAATAAGACACCGCTTGTTAATAAAATAGATTGGAAACTACCCGTATAACAAATACAACAACAATTACAAATAATTCCTGCTCCAGACCTAGGAATAGTAAAACTCCTAGCTCAATCCCGTTTTAATGCCTCTTCCATCTACGATTGGAAAATAGATGGAGGGACTAAATATAATATCCTCAGCTTCCTCCAACAATTGACCATGGCTGCAAATGCTTATAAAATAAAACACATATGTGCTTTAACCAAAGAACCAAAAAAAAAAGAAGGCAAACAATGTAATAACAACTCAAGAATTACAAAGAGTTATTAAACAAGTAAAAATAGAAATAAAAGAATTGAAAGAGAAACAAAAAAGAGATTCTAAATTAATAAAAGTAATCCTTTCAAAAACTATACCACAAAATTCCGATTCTCATGAATCCAATTCAGAAAAAATATCAAAAGACTTTCTAAGTGTCTTACGACAAATCACGTCAAAAAGATACCTAATAAAAATAACCCTTCAATTCTCAGACAACTTTAAAATTCAAACAATTGCACTTTTTGACACAGGAGCAGATCTAAATTTGATAAAAACAGGTATAGTACCAGAAAAATTTAGAGAAAAAACTTGTGAGAGATTAGCAGCAACTAATAGCACTAAAATAAAAATTGATTCCAAAACCAGTGCGTCAACTGAAAATGACGGAGTTTCTATAGAAACATCATTTGTTTTAACAAGTGACATACACAGTTTCGTTATCTTAGGAATACCGTTTATAAATCGTATCACCCATTATAAGGTAGATAACGATTTTGTATCTTTTAAATTAAATAAAAAGAAATTATTATTTCATTTTATAACAAAACCAAAAACAAGAAATCTCAACCTGATAAGAGCATGTTCAATACACAAAGATAGTATAAATGCAAAAATACAAGGAAAAACATACCATCTACAAGAACTGAAAAAAGATATTTCGTTTAAAAGATTAAACACACAATTAGAAATACCCAAAGTTAAAGAAAAAATATCTAAACTCCAAAATTCTTTTGAATCCGAAGTATGTTCTGAAATTCCGAATGCTTTTTAGAGTAGAAAACAACATATCGTAGATCGTCCTTATGAAAAAGAATTTGACGAAAGACAAATTCCAACAAAGCCAGACTGATCCAAATGAATAGTGACCTTGAGCAATATCGCAGAAAAGAAATTCAAGATCTTGAAAAGAAAAAGTTAATTTCCAAATCAAGATCCCGTTGGAGTTGTGCTGCTTTTTATGTAAACAAAAATTCTGAAATAGAAAGAGGAACTCCTAGATTAGTAATAAACTACAAACCCTTAAATACGGCCCTAAAATGGATCGAGATACCTATTCCTAACAAAAAGATTTATTACAAAAATTACATTCTGCTTTGATATTCTCAAAATTCGATATGAAATTCTGTTTTTGGCAAATCCAAATATATGCGAAAGATCGTTACAAAATCGTCTTTACGGTCCGGTCCCCTTTGGACAATATGAGTGGAATGTAATGCCTTTTGGTCTTAAAAATGCCCCGTCAGAATTCCAGCGAATAATGAATGATATCTTCAATGATTATTCCAAATTCTGTATAGTTTATATTGATGATGTTTTAATCTTCTCAAATTCCATGGAAGAACATTTCAAACATCTTAAAACTTTCTTTTACGTTACAAAGAAAATGATTCGGTAATTTTCAAATAAAAAATGAGCATATTTCAGACTAAGATAAGATTTCTAGGACATTACATATCCCAGGGAAAAATCACCCCTATAGAAAGATCATTAGAATTCGCAAATAAATTTCCTGATAAAATTCTTGATAAAATCCAATTACAGAGATTCTTAAGAAGCCTAAACTGTGTTTTAGATTTCTGTCCAGAGATTAATAAAATGGCAAAACTACTCCATGATAGACTAAAGAAAAACCCTTCCCCATGGATTAGTAACCATACTATTTGTGTTCAGAAAATTAAAAAGAAAGTGCTAGAAATCCCGTGTCTCCATATAGTGGACCCTCAGCTACCTAAGATAGTAGAAACAGATGCCTCTGACTTAGGATATGGAGGGATCTTGAAACAAAAATCATGAGGGAAAGAGTGTATAGTTCAGTATACTTCTGCACATTGGAATGATATCCAGAAAAACTAGTCTACCATTAAAAAAGAAATTTTGAGCATCGTCTTATGCATACAAAAATTTCAAAGTGATTTACTAAATCAATTTTTTTTACTCATAATTGATTGCAAAAGTGCTAGAGAGGTTTTACAAAAAGATGTTCAAAACCTTGCATCAAAATAGATTTTTGCACGATGGCAAGCGATTCTTAGCATTTTTTATTTTGATATTGAATATATTAAAGGAGAAACAAATTCTAGCCCAGATTTCCTGACCCGTGAATTCCTCCAAAACAGAGGAAATGCCTAAGAAAACCCTCCAAGAAAGAAAACATTCATGCAGAAATCCTTTTACTCCTTGACAAATTCCAAAACTACAAAAGACGTTGATATAGTTACAAATTCGTGAACATTGGATCATCCAGAGTTCAAGAAAGGATAAATTTTCTCTCAAAGTTTTATAAAATTAGAGAGAAGAATTTTCAAAAATTATTTCTCAAAAACAATTTTTAAATTCCCAATTTGTGGTACCACAAGTCCCCAAAAAACCGGTTTCTGAATTTTTTATAAAATTCTTTTTCCAAAATATTGTGACTATTGAAAAATGATTTGTTGATCAAGACCCCTTTTTAGCATTACAAAACTATTTTGGGCAAGGATGGTTTTACAAATCACGAGATATCTTAAAAACCCCATATTTTTATCAGGCTATCCTTGAAATATCAGGATCAGTCACAATTAAAAATAATTATTATAAAAATAACACATATCCCTCTTACTCTATTTACAAAATATTTAAAGTAATTGCTCCAAGCGATTGGGGAAATGATCTGTCTCAACTCCTAAATTTCCCTGATACCCATCAAAATACCCCATTTTTTGATATTCAATTTAATTACTGGAATTACTAACAAGCTTGGTTCAATTCTTTTTTTGTTCAAAATACCGACATATATAAATATATTTCTCCGTTTTAATTATTTTGAATTAAAACGTGGCCCCAATTAAAAAATGCCACGTGACTTCTTAAAGAGTCAAATTTGATTTGTTAGTTTGAGGGGCTGCTTGAGCCCAAAAACAAACCTTAAGGGTATTTTTAGACTCAAAAGTGGAAGGAGGGTATTTATGAGCTTTTTTTCATAGGTTAGAGATATTTATGAGCCTTTTGAGATTGCAAAATACAACAATAAAATTTGGACAAAAATACCCCTAAGTAAAGCATGAAAACATTGTCGGCCCCTTTTACTCGCGAGCCTCATGCATGTCGCGCTATATCCGGGACAAGATGGGAGTGCCCTCAGTGGAGGAAAAGATGCAAAAAGCAAAGCTGAGATGGTCAGACATGTGAGGATGGGTTACCCAATGTGGAGGTGTGATAGGTTGGATATGGATTATTTTAGGGGAGGTAGTTATTGGTCGAAGAAGTATTGGGGAGAGGTGATTAGTCGTGACATGACGCAGTTACAACTTACCAAGGACATTAGATTAAAAATTGTGGAGGACACATATTAGAGTAGATGGTTAGTAGGTAGTAGAGCATCGTATTGCTTATCCTTCTATAGTAGTACTTGTAGTATTTCTCCTGTAGTTTCGTGTTTGTTGATTTCTGTTACTATCTTATGTTTCTTATACTTTGATTATAGTATTAGTTTGTGGTAGTTAGTGTTCCTTTTTCGGAATACTTTTTCATGCTTGCTATAGTATTTTGTCATGGTTTCTTCACTTTTATTATTTATTTTCCGACCTTCTTTGAAATGTTTTTGTTTGAGCCGAGGATCTATCGAAAACAACTTCTCTACCTCACATGATAGGGGTAAGGTTTGCATACATTCTACCTTTTTCGAACCCCACTTGTGGAATTACACTGGGTATGTTATTGTCGTTGCCTCGTGCATGTCGCACATGCCTGTGGCCTCCTTCCTCGTCACATCTCGTGCACGTCGTGCGCTCAATAATGTGTTCTTGCCTATGTTTTTTCGGGCCTTCTCTAACACGATTGTTACGTGTCGTTCGGGTTCACAACATGGTAGGTCGGCAATATATATATATATATATATATATATATATATATATATATATATCATTCTCTCATTTCATGTTTCTTTTTACCGTAACAGTTTAATTCCAAACATTGTTATATAATTCATAACATGTTCTAACACCTTGTAGTATTGTTTAGCATGTAAAAAGATATTTTCTGCATCCATTAGTGTATGTTAAAGTATTAAACTAAATTCAAGAAAAATATTCGAGGAGATACAAATACGAAGGCCATGGAGAGAGGAATGAGCTAGGTTAGAGAAATCATGCAAGGGTTTGCGAAATTTCTTGCAAGGATAAAGCTCAGTTCAATGCACGAAATATCTCATGTTCACACATTATTTGAGGAAGGACTGCCACCACGAGAGTATGTTGTAGACAATCTATTACACCCCATATTTTTGCGCTCGTATGTGTCGTAAGTAAAGTAATGTAAGCCCGTTGAGGCTAAGATCCCATACTTGGATGGAAATGAGTTTAAAAAAGTGTTACGTAAGAGTTCGTGGTTAAACAAATCAAAGAAATTAAGTTCGTCGAAACTTGAGGACAGGCGGGCAGAATTCTGGACAAAATTTTTGGCCCAACTTTCTGGGGGTATATATTCTAGTGTATAAGGAGTTATGGAGTTCATAACCTATCTATATTCAAGTTCAGCAAGTCTACTTTCCAACACAAAAAAGTGTTTGTCAATCGGAGCTCTGTACAAAAAGTTATGTACGTTTTTAGAAAATCTTGCAGAGTAGACAAAATTTACAACCACATCCACGGATCGTGAAATCGAACTACGGCCCGTAGATTGTGGCGTGAAAGTGAGGTGGTGCATCCTTATCCTTTTGTTATAAAACAATGTCTCGTCTTGGAGACTTCATTTCTCACCTTCTTCAGCTCACAAACACCCAAAAATGTTCTCTAACAACTCCCATAACATCCTAGAGTAAAATCAAAGTCCATCAAGGTGAATCAAATGTCGAAGCCTCGTGGTACTTGCTAGATTGCTATTATCTGTCTTGTAGTTGATTTAGAAAGAAATTAAAAGTCCATTTCTTAACAAAACCAACAACAAGTAACCTCAATCTCATAAAAACATATTCAATACACGAGCAAACATCTTATCGTCTAGAGGAACTAAGGAATGATTTTTTAGATCAAAACTTGAGTCTCCTAGAACCATCCTAGAACAAAAATCAGGGAGGGAAGAATGTATAGTCCAGTATACTTTTGTCCATTCCATCAAATTAATTGATACCTTTTCATGCATAGCAATATTTTTAAAGTTTGATTTACAATGCCAAAAATATTTTCAAAACATTGCATTAAAAAACGTTTTCGGCAAATTGATTCTTAGCGTTTTTTACTTTAAAGAAAATCTCTTAACCCATGATTTCCTCAAAAACATGAGAAAAAACTTACAAATTCCTGATACTGTTTACAACGCAGAAATGTCCTACCACTGTCCCATACCCCACTATTTGGGTTACTAGGACAAAATATCAAGAAAGGACATGAGAGAATCTGGACAGTACTGTATCCATGCGATGTGTGGAGCCTTACTCCAAAAGAGGAAGGATGGAATTTCTACGCCAATAAATACACTAGTTGTTGCACCACAACAGCAAATAAATTTCATGGCCCCCCAAAAACCCATAAACTCCACCACCTCCAAACCAACAACCCGTCCAAAGAAGAAAAAGAAAAATTATCTGCCAAAACACCTACAGAAAAACCCATGACATGGTATGACGCAATCATGAAAGAGGAAAATGAAAATGCAAACACCGCAGAATCTGTGCAAAAAACACCAGCAGATCCCGCACAGGAAATGACTACTGAAAACCTTCTGCAACTCCTTGCAAAATCTCCGGAACTACAGAAGGCATTATTACAACTTCAAATTCCCAAACAGGAAGTTGTTCAAAATTCAGAAGAGGATAACACCTCTAAAAAATTTACAAAAATTGAGAAACGAGAATCTTCAAAAATCCTTTCTCACAAACAATTTTCAAAAACCCAACTTGTGGTACCACAAGTCCCCAAAGAACCGGTTTCTGAATTTTTTATAAAACCTTTTTAACAAAATGTTGTGACTATAGAAAAAAGATTTTTTGATAAAGACCATTTTTTAGCATTACAAAATTATTTTGGGCAAGGATGGTTTTACAAATCATGGGATATCTTTAAAACCCCCATATTTTTATCAGGCTATACTTGAAATATCAAGATCATCCATAATTAAAAATAATTATTATAAAAATAATCCAAATCCCTCTTACTCTATTTGCAAAATATTTAAAGTAATTGCTCCAAGCGATTGGGAGAATGATCTGTCTCAACTCCTAAATTTCCCTGATACCTATCAAAATACCCCTTTTTTATGTTCCATTTAATTACTGGGATTACCAACAAGCTTGGTTCAATTCCTTTTTCATTCAAAATACCGGCCGACGCCATACTTGACTTTTTCATTTTGATACCTCATGCATTCTATTCCAATTCCCAACATGATGGAATTCATGGTGGGAACAATTTGGATCCACCCTTGAAATACAAAAACCCCAAGTCACTAAATCTTTTAGCCTATTTAGATCCCTTTATAAACTCACTGAAGAAGAAAAAAGATTTGTGCCATTGCACCTTTTTCACACCAAATTCCAATTGCCATGGGTATTCACATGGTTTGTAGATTATTCTGAAAATAAAATTTCAACGGTCCGAAGAAGGTTCAAAATCAGATGGTGGGATAACTTTAAAATACCAGCAAGTTTTGCACCACAAAAAATCCAGGAATGACTAAATACCCAGAAGTCCATTCAGGTACAGGTGCCACTACAAACACCACAAGCACCACAACAAACACCTGAGCACACCCAGTTCCTTTAACAGAAACCCCAGATGGCTTTAATGCTTGCAGCAACCAAAAATGCAGAAGAAATGCAAGCAATAATTCTGAAGTTTGCAGTGTCTTCATCAAAATAAAGCTCTTCATCAGAAGAAGAAGAAGAAGAAGAAGAAGAAGAAGAAGAACCAGAAATTGATATTGAAGACAGTCCAGTTTTTGGCAACAATGGATTCTGAAAAGATTGCCAAAAGAAGATAAAATACCCGGAATAATGTTCAGACAAAAGAAAATGCCAGAAAAAGATACTTTCAAAAAGGCAACAGTAAAAGCAAAAGAATCCAACAATAGTTCGAGAAAATATCAAAGTTAATGATGTCATGGATGGCGTCATTCTCCACTCGGATGAATAGTTAAATTCCTTTTTATTTACCAAAATGTCATGTAAAACTCCTATAAAAGGAGACCCCCTCTCCCTTACTTAGACACGCTTTTTCTTTCATAGATTTCATATTCTAGAGAGAAGTGGAAGCTCACTCTAAATTCCAATTCCCCTCATCTAAATTCCCTCATATGATTCCCTTCATATGACCATAAATACCTTAACCGAAATTTCCCAAAATACCTTGAAAATTCCCGAGATAGATCTCCTTGATATAAATCTTTGTAAGTTTTAATATTTTGAATAAATATAATTATGAAAGGTGCTACCTCCTAATCTTTTATAAATTCATGCTTTTAAATTCTTTAAGTTCTTGCATTAAATCCTTGGCCTGTTCTACGGCCTATTTTATTTAAATTCCTGCAGATCCTTTGAATTAAGATTTTCATAACTGGAACCTTAATTTGTAAGTTAATCTTACTTTACTTTCTGCATATCTCCTTTATCTTTTAATTTTTCAATACCTTATATATCAATTCATTCCTTGTCTATTATCCCCTTTAGATCCTTGGCCGTAGTTTGGTTAGATATATATATATATATATATATATATATATATATATATATATATATATATATATATATATATATAAGAATAGAGTATATTTACAAAATATGACAATGCTTTTCAATTTACAAAACATACCAATAGATTTCTTATAAACATATACAAAAAATTTCTCTCAAGGCTTAAAAATTCGCCAAAAGATTAGTGTATGAAAATTGTATATCTCGCTCAAGGTTTAAGAATTTCACTCAATATTTTATGTATGAAAACTATATGAAATATGTATATCTCGCTCAAGCCTTAAAAATTTCGTTAAAATATTTGTGTATGAAATATGTATATCTCGTTAAGATTTAAAATTCTCAATTTTCTGCAACATAAGTCACGATTTTATCATTATTCATACAATTTTATGCTTCGTATAAGTCACAACTCTACCATTATTCATGCGATTCATTACCTAATTCTGGAGTATCAAAATCTACCAAACAATAACCTTTTGTTTGATATTCGTATCATATAGGTTGTGTACAAATGAAGATGTTTTTTACCCCTTTGGTTGAGCTAAATGCCAACGTCAATTATTTTCTCATCATGTTTTTCACATCTGATTAGAAATTACATGTTAGGTTCTAGCACCCTGTGCTGTAAACGACTTTATTTGTGGTAGAGCATCCAAATAATCTCTATGGGACAGAGCTCGTTGCGTTGCATGTTTTCTGTGAAGTCTTTGTCCACCGCCGACCGGAAGTCGATCTTCCCCAGTATAACAGTATCCGAATCCTCAGTCGCTGGAACTTTCGGAAACCGCCCCATTTCTCACAGGGAACGAAGTCCAGGCATTGAACACCATGCCGGAGAACAAATCCTCTACAGCTCCGTCGACGGCAGATTCCGCACGCAAACCACCGACTTTGCGTTTCTGCCTCAGTATTTTCCAGATTTGTTGTGTGGAACAAAAGAGAAGAGAAGGGTTGGGCTTTTAAATTTTTTCAAATCCGTTATACTCCATCTATTTTATGTTAACCTTTTATTATTTAGGGAGTCTACGATGTATTTTTTATCACGTTTTTCTTATATTTTTTCTAAATTATTTGAATTATAAATTATCACGACTTATAGTACTTTTACTGTAGTTTATACATATATAAATTTTATTTTTACAAACTTAAAAAATCTATCTCAAAATTTAAGGTCAAATTTATAAAGTTTGACTCTCGTACTCCGAAAAGGTTCACATAAATTGAAACGGAGATTGAATTTTGTAAAATATCCTTATGTTTTACTCCCTCCTATGAATGCTCTAAATTTTATGAAGACTGAAAACACTTGTGATTTATTCGCAATTGGAAACGTCCACAAAATTTAGAATAATCATCTAAAAAGATAACATAATATCGATGACCCAACGAACTAAGAACATGAGACGTCCATAGGTCGCTATGAATAATATCAAATGCCATTGAAGTATGAGAATTAGAGTCTACAAATGGCGACTCGTACCCTTACACGAAATAAAACTATTTTTATCTAAAGCTGATAAAATATAGGATCCCGGATGACCAAGGCGAGCATGCCACAAGGAAGGAGAAATGGCTGCAAAGGTTGATGGCAAAGCTTGACTCGATTGACTGAAACTGGCATGATAGGATACAGATCTCCCTACTATCACACCTCATGAGATGACTCCCCGTCTTGAAATACTTCACAGAGAAACCAAACGGATCAAATTCAACAGAAACGGAATTGTCAGTGGTGAACTTTCGGACAGACACTAAGTTTTTAATCAATTTGGGGGCATGTAAAGTATTTTTCAAGATAAGGGGTGGATTGGGGGAGACAACGTTTTCTGACCATAACCCTGAATTAGAATAGAGTTGTCATTACCAATAATTATACCCTGAGGGTTGCTCAAATTAGAATAAGATGAGAGAGTACCTGAATCGGAAGTCATGTGGGTAGTGGCACCGGTGTCAATATACCAATTTGGGTCCGGTTGAGTCAAACCCAATGTGTGCATCGCGGCCTCAATATCGATCGGAGTGGGGCCTGCTGCGTGGTGGGCTTGCGGAGGTCGGGGTCCAAGTATTCCAGGGCCGAGGCGAATCGGGCGTAGCTGCTTTGGGGCTGGCGTTTTTGGGCCAGCGGCGGATGGGCCCCACCGCCGATTGTTGGGCACTGAAGGTGGCGACCAGCTGCCGGTAGTTCTTTGGAAAGTAGGGGTTGCTGGCCCACGGCCCACTGCCCCAGCCCCACTACCATGGGCCCCACTGCTGGGACCAGGAGGTTGGTGGGCCACTATTCACTAGACGGGACCCACTGCCTGCTTGCTGACCGCCGGAACTGCCGTGTTTGCCCCCGCGGTTTTTGTTATTATTCTTACGATTATTTTTGCCGCCACCATGAGTATGGTTTTGGCCCGAATTATCAACAAAACCTGAAGAATTTGTGGAGGACGCCATCATGACGACATGGCTTGCTCCGGTAGCCGCCTTTTTAGCCAAACCGGCTTCTTCCAAAGTAAGCATGGAGCGGGCTTGATAAAAGGCGGGAAGAGGGTTGCTTTGACGAAGGAGAGTTCCAACGCTATTAAAGGCCTCCGAAAGGACGACAACCAATTGTAGAACCAGACGATTATTTGTTACAAGTGCGCCAACATTACGGAGTTGATCCGCCAATTCCTTGAGTTTCTTGCAATATGCAGATACGTTTGGAAATTCTTCCATGCGAACTAGAGAGAATTCCTGCTCAAGTGTGATGGCACGTGAATGTTGGTTGTCTTGGAATAAGTCACGCAATCTATACCAGGTAGCCATAGCTGTGGTATCCGGCTCAATAATCGTCTATAAAAGGTCAACCGAAATAGTGGAATAGATCCACTAGAGAACGGTAGCATCAAGAGTAATCCATAACTGAGGATCCTCCGCGGGAAGAGGTGTAGTGGGAGAAATTATGTGATGGATAACTTGATGGGAGATAGCGTGAATTTTAAACAATTCTGCCCACGTCGCATATTGGACGTTTTCCATCTCAAGCACAATAGGGATAGTGTTCTTGATGTTAGAAACCATGAGGGCATGATGATAATTGTTCTTAGACATATTGAAATAACAAAGAAGGAGGGGAAATTTGGGAATAGTAAGAGAGATTTTTTAGAGCGGAAGACAAATTTTGGAAGAGAACACCCGAGGGAGGGGGGGGGGGTTCGGCCGAAGGGTACAAAATTTTGGGAGAGAAAATTTTGTTAGACCTAGTCTCTTGATACCATGAAAGAAATAATCCCTTTGATTATTTTCATTAATGAAAGGTATTTATACAAGTTACAAAATAGGAGAATCTTATTCTTATTCTACTCCTAAAACCTTATTCTACCATAATTCTAACTATACAATTATGGTAAGTGTATAATCCTAATTTAGGTAACCTTTACACTACAAATATACTTCCTTATATACAGATTTGTTACACTGCCCGTGATGGGCACTGCACTGTTGGGCTGGCTGTTGGGCCTCTACAGGTCCACTGCCTTTGGGCCTTTACAGGCTACTGCTGTTTGGATTCTGCATTCTGCATTCCATACCCGTGGTATACATTATGTATATCAAGTGTATATCACGGGTATATTACCTTGTTTAACAAATAGCACTGCGGAATAAACATAAAAAAGATAAAATGAAATATTTTAGGTGTATTTTATGAGAATTATAAGTTAATTTTTAAAATTGTAAAGTCGTTTAGATACATTCATCATAGTAAGTTTTTTGAAACATTTAAGAACAACTCTTTAAATTATAATTTCGTACTTTAATGTTAAAGGAATGGTAATTAATTTCTACAGGGAAAAAACGTTTGTCAATATTCTAAGAATATTTTAAGCACTTTTTATTCCATGCTTTTGTAATAATATAATAAAATACATATAATAGCCACTCAAGATTGCACTTGAGATGTATGACAATGTTCCACAAACGAATCAATATGATTAATTATAAGTCCATACAATATATGATTTGTAAGTAGCAGATACCACATGATTATATAAAAAAAACATTCCATATAACAAAACACCAGAATTATAGCTCGATCAAATAAAGAACGTCAACTTAAAAAAAAAAAAACTCAATAGACATTTATGCAGTATAACTTCTAGCATACTCACGGATGGTCAACATTAAATTGTTGACTGGCTGAATTGAATCGATTCTTCCTTTTAAACAGCTGAAGGTTGCTTTGTCTGATCGTTCGCTCTTCTAAGTTCCCTTTGCGAATTGAGGGGCTTTTAAACAGTTTTGAATCATTGTGGGATGCACATGAATAAGATATGTATGCAACAAATTACAATGAAATTTGCACAAAGCTATAGATCTTGATCTATAAGTTTGAAAAGTTAACCCAAATAATGATGAAACAGTATACCTGTCCAACTTTCCAGCGAGGACATCCATTCAGTGTTAGAGCTCGTTTGAATGGGCTTATGACTTTTAACTTATAAGCCAAAAATCATAAGCTAAAATTTATAACTTATGACTTTTGACTTATTTTTGTTATTTTGACTATTTTACAAAAATACTACAAAAGTATTTAAAAGCTATTTTGACTTAAAAACACTTAAAATAAGTCAATCCAAACTGACTCAGTCTAGGCCAAAATCATTAGGTTTTAAAATCTCGTATGTAAATCTAAAAGGATTATAGTAGGGGTGGCCAGTGGGCCAGGTCGAGGTGGGACAAGATTTGGGGGGCGGTTTGGGGGGGGAGGGGGTGGGGATGGGGACGGGGACTTGGCGGGCCGGGACAGGAGGGACGTGAAGAGGTCTCGTCCCACATCCCGCCGGAAGAGGGGACGGGTTTTGGGGGGATGGGACGGGTCGGGTCGGGTATGGGGATTTGGGGGGATTTTAATTTTTTTAGACACTTAATTTTAAAATATATATATTTAAATACTTAAATAATTGAACAAGATAGTGAATAAAAATATCTCAAGGCTGTTTTTGTGCCTCTTATATTATTTAATAGAAATATGATTTTTTGTAATACAATTTCAAAATTGCAACTTTGTTTCGTAGTTTAGAGGTTCCGATTCTTCTGAGGTTTTTTGCCTAGGATGGTCCGGGGTAGTAAGTCCTCAAGGGTGTAGGCAGTCAGACTCCGTGAAACACCTGGGATTGTAGGAAGAACCCGAGTTTCAAAAACAGGATTTTATATACATAAATTTGTTTCTTAATAGATCTACATCTTTTGATTTTGGTTCAACATCTTCCATGGATTCAAAGAAGATAATAAATTCGGAAGAAATCGTTGTATAAGATTTTGAAAAATCGATTGATAATTGGTAAATACCGAGAGTAAATAGAGATCAAATTTACAAAAATTCCAAATACCAATTTTTCAAAACAGATTTCACTATTAAAAGCAGAGGAAAGAGATATCCAATTATCCCAACCCTTTGAAACAATACAATTACTTTCTCAAAATTCCTTGAAAAAATATAGAGAAAGCAATTAAAAATACATCTATATTGGATTAGTCCAAGTAAGGATAAAATCTTTGACTAAGGAATGATCAAACACCTCAATCGTTGCTATCTTACGAGATGCCAGATTCACAAATTTTGAAGATTCCTTATTGAGTTTTGTTGAGTCTAGTCTTTACACATGACCAATCTCTTTTGATTGTTACCCAAACTTTTCAGTATCCCTCAATGATAAAAATATCCAAAAATCTCTTGTCTTACAAATAAAAACCTACAACTACCAAATGCTTGAAAGCTCAATTCCGGTAGCAATAATCTTTAGAATCCATTACAAAGCTATGACTTGTGCATTTGCCACAAAAGTTAGATACCATAGTAAAAAAGGTGAAACCCTTATATTACATATAGATCTTTCCAGATCTAACACCGTAATACCAAGGCCTATTAGGTGGAAGGATATTACACTACCAGAAGAATGGATCCTGGAAGGAGTAGTTAAACCTGAACCTGTAGAAACTTCACAACCAAATACCATCTTAGAGAAATAACCCAATACAAGGATGGTAGAGTTACCCTATCATTCCATAGAAGATCTACGAGTAGTAGATATGATGATACAAGTTCTGTAGAAACCCTAGACTTAGGAAGAGTCTCACAAATTCCTTCAGTAATAAATACCCCTTACAAAACAAAGCCTAGACGTTCTACGTCGGATTCACCCAATCTAAGAAACGTAGACTACACCAATGAAATACCTAGACTCGTATATGAAAATACCACTGTTAGAGAGAAAATAGATGACCAAAAATCTATTAGTCCGACGTTCTCATCGATAACAGAGAACATAGTAAACGAAATTGGAGTTTTAGAAAATGAATTCCAAGTAGATAAGAAATTCCTACAAAAAGATTTTTATGAAAAATACAACCTATAAAAAAGAATTTGGTTCTTTAAAAACTTTTTAAATACTAGAAAATAAATACATGAAAAATTCTATGATTTTGTTAATGAAAACAAGATAAATATCCTATTTTTTACTGGATTGAAATATATTCCTCTGAAATATCCACAGTATATCCCTTTCTAAAACAGTAACTCCCGTTACGTCTAGGAATAAAACACCGGAATGGAAAACCCTAGCTGCTTCTATGAAAGTCCAGTCCAACCACCCTCCTCTACAAGGTATTAAGCTTAACATTCATGGCATACAGTAGACGCAATTCCTTTTAAAAACATAGCAGAGGATGATAAAACAACAAAACAATTTTACCAATATTAATTTAAATACCATAGGAAAATAATTGGATAGAGTAGAAAAACACATAAAAATACCCTTTAGTCCCTATAGATTTTCCAGAAACGACTAAGGATATCATATTGAAAAGCCCAATTTTTAAACCTTTTCAGGTGTCCAAAGATAGTGTTAGAAATATCTAACAAAATATGTCTGAGTTCATTCAGACTATACAAGATCAATTGAGTAGAACTGGGACATCCAATAGTTCTTATACGGAGCCCATTGTTCCAGATACGGTTGTTCCAGATACCCCACAATCAACCAATCAAATAACAACTCTAACATATGATTTTGATAATGATGATGCCTTAGAACAATTTCAAAATAAGACACCGCTTGTTAATAAAATAGATTGGAAACTACCGTATAACAAATACAACAACAATTACAAATAATTCCTGCTCCAGACCTAGGAATAGTAAAACTCCTAGCTCAATCCCGTTTTAATGCCTCTTCCATCTACGATTGGAAAATAGATGGAGGGACTAAATATAATATCCTCAGCTTCCTCCAACAATTGACCATGGCTGCAAATGCTTATAAAATAAAACACATATGTGCTTTAACCAAAGAACCAAAAAAAAAAGAAGGCAAACAATGTAATAACAACTCAAGAATTACAAAGAGTTATTAAACAAGTAAAAATAGAAATAAAAGAATTGAAAGAGAAACAAAAAAGAGATTCTAAATTAATAAAAGTAATCCTTTCAAAAACTATACCACAAAATTCCGATTCTCATGAATCCAATTCAGAAAAAATATCAAAAGACTTTCTAAGTGTCTTACGACAAATCACGTCAAAAAGATACCTAATAAAAATAACCCTTCAATTCTCAGACAACTTTAAAATTCAAACAATTGCACTTTTTGACACAGGAGCAGATCTAAATTTGATAAAAACAGGTATAGTACCAGAAAAATTTAGAGAAAAAACTTGTGAGAGATTAGCAGCAACTAATAGCACTAAAATAAAAATTGATTCCAAAACCAGTGCGTCAACTGAAAATGACGGAGTTTCTATAGAAACATCATTTGTTTTAACAAGTGACATACACAGTTTCGTTATCTTAGGAATACCGTTTATAAATCTTATCACCCATTATAAGGTAGATAACGATTTTGTATCTTTTAAATTAAATAAAAAGAAATTAATATTTCATTTTATAACAAAACCAAAAACAAGAAATCTCAACCTGATAAGAGCATGTTCAATACACAAAGATAGTATAAATGCAAAAATACAAGGAAAAACATACCATCTACAAGAACTGAAAAAAGATATTTCGTTTAAAAGATTAAACACACAATTAGAAATACCCAAAGTTAAAGAAAAAATATCTAAACTCCAAAATTCTTTTGAATCCGAAGTATGTTCTGAAATTCCGAATGCTTTTTAGAGTAGAAAACAACATATCGTAGATCGTCCTTATGAAAAAGAATTTGACGAAAGACAAATTCCAACAAAGCCAGACTGATCCAAATGAATAGTGACCTTGAGCAATATCGCAGAAAAGAAATTCAAGATCTTGAAAAGAAAAAGTTAATTTCCAAATCAAGATCCCGTTGGAGTTGTGTTGCTTTTTATGTAAACAAAAATTCTGAAATAGAAAGAGGAACTCCTAGATTAGTAATAAACTACAAACCCTTAAATACGGCCCTAAAATGGATCAGATACCCTATTCCGAACAAAAAAGATTTATTACAAAAATTACATTCTGCTTTAATATTCTCAAAATTCGATATGAAATCAGGTTTTTGGCAAATTCAAATTTCTGCAAAAGAACGTTACAAAACCGTCTTTACAGTCCCATTTGGACAATATGAGTGGAATGTAACGCCATTTGGTCTTTAAAATGCCCCTTCAGAATTCCAGCGAATAATGAATGATATCTTCAATGATTATTTCAAATTTTGTATAGTTTATATTGATGATGTTTTAATCTTCTCAAATTCAGTAGAAGAACATTTCAAACATCTTAAAACTTTCTTTTATGTTACAAAGAAAAATGATTTGGTAATTTTCAAATAAAAAATGAGTCTATTTTAGACTAAGATAAGATTCCTAGGCCATAAAATATTCCAGGGGGAAATTACCCCTATAGAAAGATCCTTAGAATTCGCAAATAAATTTCCTGATAAAATTCTTGATAAAATCCAATTACAGAGATTCTTAAGAAGCCTAAACTGTGTTTTAGATTTCTGTCCAGAGATTAATAAAATGGAAAAACTACTCCATGATAGACTAAAGAAAAACCCTTCCCCATGGATTAGGAACCATACTATTTGTGTTCAGAAAATTAAAAAGAAAGTGCTAGAAATCCCGTGTCTCCATATAGTGGACCCTCAGCTACCTAAGATAGTAGAAACAGATGCCTCTGACTTAGGATATGGAGGGATCTTGAAACAAAAATCATGAGGGAAAGAGTGTATAGTTCAGTATACTTCTGCACATTGGAATGATATCCAGAAAAACTAGTCTACCATTAAAAAAGAAATTTTGAGCATCGTCTTATGCATACAAAAATTTCAAAATGATTTACTAAATCAATTTTTTTTACTCATAATTGATTGCAAAAGTGCTAGAGAGGTTTTACAAAAAGATGTTCAAAACCTTGCATCAAAATAGATTTTTGCACGATGGCAAGCGATTCTTAGCATTTTTTATTTTGATATTGAATATATTAAATGAGAAACAAATTCTAGCCCAGATTTCCTGACCCGTGAATTCCTCCAAAACAGAGGAAATGCCTAAGAAAACCCTCCAAGAAAGAAAACATTCATGCAGAAATCCTTTTACTCCTTGACAAATTCCAAAACTACAAAAGACGTTGATATAGTTACAAATTCGTGAACATTGGATCATCCAGAGTTCAAGAAAGGATAAATTTTCTCTCAAAGTTTTATAAAATTAGAGAGAAGAATTTTCAAAAATTATTTCTCAAAAACAATTTTTAAATTCCCAATTTGTGGTACCACAAGTCCCCAAAAAACCGGTTTAAATTTTTATAAAATTCTTTTTCCAAAATATTGTGACTATTGAAAAATGATTTGTTGATCAAGACCCCTTTTTAGCATTACAAAACTATTTTGGGCAAGGATGGTTTTACAAATCACGAGATATCTTAAAAACCCCATATTTTTATCAGGCTATCCTTGAAATATCAGGATCAGTCACAATTAAAAATAATTATTATAAAAATAACACATATCCCTCTTACTCTATTTACAAAATATTTAAAGTAATTGCTCCAAGCGATTGGGGAAATGATCTGTCTCAACTCCTAAATTTTCCTGATACCCATCAAAATACCCCATTTTTTGATATTCAATTTAATTACTGGGATTACTAACAAGCTTGGTTCAATTCTTTTTTTGTTCAAAATACCGACATATATAAATATATTTCTCCGTTTTAATTATTTTGAATTAAAACGTGGCCCCAATTAAAAAATGCCACGTGACTTCTTAAAGAGTCAAATTTGATTTGTTAGTTTGAGGGGCTGCTTGAGCCCAAAAACAAACCTTAAGGGTATTTTTAGACTCAAAAGTGGAAGGAGGGTATTTATGAGCTTTTTTTCATAGGTTAGAGATATTTATGAGCCTTTTGAGATTGCAAAATACAACAATAAAATTTGGACAAAAATACCCCTAAGTAAAGCATGAAAACATTGTCGGCCCCTTTTACTCGCGAGCCTCATGCATGTCGCGCTATATCCGGGACAAGATGGGAGTGCCCTCAGTGGAGGAAAAGATGCAAAAAGCAAAGCTGAGATGGTCAGACATGTGAGGATGGGTTACCCAATGTGGAGGTGTGATAGGTTGGATATGGATTATTTTAGGGGAGGTAGTTATTGGTCGAAGAAGTATTGGGGAGAGGTGATTAGTCAGGACATGACGCAGTTACAACTTACCAAGGACATTAGATTAAAAATTGTGGAGGACACATATTAGAGTAGATGGTTAGTAGGTAGTAGAGCATCGTATTGCTTATCCTTCTATAGTAGTACTTGTAGTATTTCTCCTGTAGTTTCGTGTTTGTTGATTTCTGTTACTATCTTATGTTTCTTATACTTTGATTATCGTATTAGTTTGTGGTAGTTAGTGTTCCTTTTTCGGAATACTTTTTCATGCTTGCTATAGTATTTTGTCATGGTTTCTTCACTTTTATTATTTATTTTCCGACCTTCTTTGAAATGTTTTTGTTTGAGCCGAGGATCTATCGAAAACAACTTCTCTACCTCACATGATAGGGGTAAGGTTTGCATACATTCTACCTTTTTCGAACCCCACTTGTGGAATTACACTGGGTATGTTATTGTCGTTGCCTCGTGCATGTCGCACATGCCTGTGGCCTCCTTCCTCGTCACATCTCGTGCACGTCGTGCGCTCAATAATGTGTTCTTGCCTATGTTTTGTCGGGCCTTCTCTAACACGATTGTTACGTGTCGTTCGGGTTCACAACATGGTAGGTCGGCAATATATATATATATATATATATATATATCATTCTCTCATTTCATGTTTCTTTTTACCGTAACAGTTTAATTCCAAACATTGTTATATAATTCATAACATGTTCTAACACCTTGTAGTATTGTTTAGCATGTAAAAAGATATTTTCTGCATCCATTAGTGTATGTTAAAGTATTAAACTAAATTCAAGAAAAATATTCGAGGAGATACAAATACGAAGGCCATGGAGAGAGGAATGAGCTAGGTTAGAGAAATCATGCAAGGGTTTGCGAAATTTCTTGCAAGGATAAAGAATGCACGAAATATCTCATGTTCACACATTATTTGAGGAAGGACTGCCACCACGAGAGTATGTTGTAGACAATCTATTACACCCCATATTTTTGCGCTCGTATGTGTCGTAAGTAAAGTAATGTAAGCCCGTTGAGGCTAAGATCCCATACTTGGATGGAAATGAGTTTAAACAAGTGTTACGTAAGAGTTCGTGGTTAAACAAATCAAAGAAATTAAGTTCGTCGAAACTTGAGGACAGTGAGGCGAGTGGGACAAAATTTTTGGCCCAACTTTCTGGGGGTATATATTCTAGTGTATAAGGAGTTATGGAGTTCATAACCTATCTATATTCAAGTTCAGCAAGTCTACTTTCCAACACAAAAAAGTGTTTGTCAATCGGAGCTCTGTACAAAAAGTTATGTACGTTTTGAGAAAATCTTGCAGAGTAGACAAAATTTACAACCACATCCACGGATCGTGAAATCGAACTACGGCCCGTAGATTGTGGCGTGAAAGTGAGGTGGTGCATCCTTATCCTTTTGTTATAAAACAATGTCTCGTCTTGGAGACTTCATTTCTCACCTTCTTCAGCTCACGAACACCCAAACATGTTCTCTAACAACTCCCATAACATCCTAGAGTAAAATCAAAGTCCATCAAGGTGAATCAAATGTCGAAGCCTCGTGGTACTTGCTAGATTGCTATTATCTGTCTTGTAGTTGATTTAGGGAGTTCTTCAAAGTGAAGCAAGTCCAGGTTTTGAGTTTTTCTTGTGGATTAAGGTAAGATTTGACTTCTTTTCTATGTATTTTCTATTTCATAGCTAGATGATTAGAAGTAAAATTTGGGAGATTAAGATTGAAAACTCATAGTTGAGGTGTTGTAGTTGTTGGACTGTTTTGGGCTGTTCTTGAGTCATCCCATGGCTGAAAATAATGAAGAATAACATGATTATGTTGTTGATGTTGTGCTGGAGCTTTTATAAAGGAAGGAAAAATGTTAAGGGGTATTCGTTGTTGTTGTAAGACAAGCGTTGCTCGGTAAATCACATCTTAAGTTTTCCTTAGTTAACGATGGTTCCCTTGTCGTTTATTTGTATACTGAAGTACTATATTGTAACACCCCGTACTTTTGGGCAATGGTTTGAGCATCTGGATATATGCAAATAAAGAGCTTAATATATATAACGACGCGGTCCCGAAATAATCTAAAACTTAATAAGGGTGACGACGGGGATTAGTAATAATAGTTGTATGTCCCCAAAGAGCTTATGGGCTAGTGCTATATCGCACGATTATGACATTGAGTATATGAAGGTTTTATAAGTCATCAAGATTTAAGTGAATTGGGATCAAGAAATTAAGTGTGTGTGTAATAAATTGAATACGTATTTTTTTTTTGGGTTGACACATGGCATGAGATTGACACATGGCATAAAATAGTCGTTAGATGGAATGAGATGGTCTTAGTGAACTTGGGTGAGTCAAATAACATATTACATGCTAAATGACACATATAAAGGACAAACCACCTTAAACTTGTATATAACACATTCTTATCTTTAACTTAATTATAACAAGATTCTATAATAGGGAGTTTTATATATAGGGCTGTAACGTGATGTTGTTCCAACAACATCACTTTTGATTTGAAAATCGCACGAAGTAGTAGTAGTACTAGAACACCTTTGCATCAGTTGTATCCAAATAATTCTTGAAGATCCAGTAGAAAGTAGTTGTCGAATCATGGGAATACCAACGTCAAGTGGCGATAATTGATCATCGTAGTTAAATATCAAAATTTCACTTCGAGTTATTAAGCTTGGATTCGATGTATATTAAGGCAAATCATTTCTTCTTTTGGCATGTTCTAACTACGAAACATAAATGTAATATTTTTCCATAAATGATTCTACTCTTAGTAGTTAAGAATGTTCATGTTATTCATTTCTATTGTCAAAGCATGCCTAAATATGTTCCTAAATCCTTATTGAGGTATATGGAAAAGACGTTAGTATTCACAATGTTTAATCGGAGGTGAAGCAATAATACGTCACTCCGATAAACTCAGAATGTTTTATTATCGTTCATGCATTTTTATTCATGTATTACCCTGGACCACATGTGTTATATACACTACTATATGGTATGCATTATATATATGTAGGGGATGGGAAAAGGGATACGACGTTATATACGCACACCACCTGATCATCTGGTATATGATGATGATTATGCCCACAGAGGCAGAAATGATATGATGGGAGACGGCCTTATATATATATATATGACTGCATTGTGCATGACATTTAGACATATTATGGCCATCAGAGGCATTCACTACTGGTTGGCTGTTTCTTGTCTCAGTTTACTTTTATGTCTCTGTTATGCTATTTTTCATACCTGACATACTCGGTACATTAGTTGTACTGACGTCCCTTTTGTCGGGGGACGCTGTGTTTCATGCCCGCAGGTTCACGTAGGCAAGGCGATGATCCGCATTAGTAGGTTGCTGACTCAGCGGATATTGGAGCACTCCCCTTGTTTCGGAGTGTCGGTCTAATCTCGGTCCGGTATTTTTGTATGTACATATGGGTATGGCGGTGCCCTGTCCTGACCTTATGATATTGCGTACTCTTTAGGTGCTTGTAGACATTGTCTTGTGTATAGCAGTCATGTATGACCTTGTCGGCCTTGGTATGTATATGTATATAGATTGTGTCCTTCTGGTTGCGGGATTTTACATAGCTCTTTTCCAGTTTATTATTTGCATATGTCAGCAGGGTATCTCGTGGCGGCCCTCGTGGACTATGAGAAATTACGATTATATGCTAAATTTATGATTACTGGTACTAGGCAAGTAAGGTCTGGATGTCCGTCATGACCCTCTAGTTTAGGTCGTGACATATATACTTTGAGTATGTTGCAGATCATGTCAGTTAGGCAACGAAAGGTATGTAATAGCTATCTCTTCTTTCTATAGCATGATTCTTTACCTAAAATGATATTCTTTAAAGATATATATATATATATATATATATATATATATATATTACAACGAGCTTGTGTGTCATAATTAGATATCATTGAGCTACCATTAGTTGTCCCTTGTCGTGAGTACTTTCGGCCTTAGAGCCTATTCTCCTCATTAGTTGAGTATATATAGATCTTACGGACTCAGTCCTTGGTTGACGACAGTTGTTTATTGCTTTGAGTTATGTTTGATTGTTTGGCACCTTGTTGCTTATTACAAAAAGCCTATAGATGGTCTGATGTTACGGATCACATTTACGCGGAGGCATAAAAGCTACTAGGAGGGTGTTGGTGCTCTAAGTCGGATAATATTTTTTAGAGTCGCCACCTAATTTATAGGTACATTAGGAAAACCAAGTCGAGAGGGTTTATTCAAACAATGAAAGATCCTTTCTAAACTAGAGTCAAGGTAAGGGTCCGAGTGATCCCCGGAGAATGTGTTAACACCACAGTATTAACGATCCGTAGAATATGGTTGACCTTCGGGTTCTATAGCATGTTTAAATTCTACAAATTGCTTAAAATGTTTAAATTTACGCAAAAATCATGTCACTTGTTTCATTTCAAACTCAAATACCTTTTGAAAATCAAAGAATTAAATTCTACCTAAAATGGTTTGTGTTAGGGTAATTTAGTCAGCTTATTTTCGGACTAAGAACACTCATGAATTAACTGAAGTAGAACTCTACTATTAGTCCAATAAATGGTCCAATATTACTTTACACACTTTGAAAACCTTTTTGAATTGAAAAGAGTATAATCCATTTAAAATGACAAGTTTTGGTTTTAAAAGAATAGAAGACAAGTTTCTTTTTCATGCTATATTTTCCAAAGGTCATCCCATAGTCCACACTTTACTCAAAAACCCACAACTCAATTCAAGTCCAAAAAAGTGTTTTGGTCTTTTTCATAAAATCATTTGGTTGGGCTCAGCCCATAAAATCAGCTTTTGTAAGGTCCATTTCAGTTTTAAAATCTTGAACAATTTTCAGAAAATTCAATTTTGAGTCATCATTTCAAATCAATTTTTACTCTTAAAATAGTCCATCTTGACATTTAGGAAGTCCGGATTTCAAATAGTATACGACCCAATTAAATTCATTCGATCCATTAAGCCCAAGGCCCAAAAACAGTTCCATTTGATCTTTTAAAACTCCAAAACTGTCCAATTAATTTTCATCCCCAAAACAGTCCAGTTTATGCTTTATCCTCAAAACAGTTCTAATTTCTCATTGATTAAAATTATGAAGTTGAGTGTTTTGAAATTTTTTTGTTGGCGAGTCTAAACTAAATGATGTGTTATCATTTGCCTATCCTAGGATATAACCATAAACGAGTTCCAATAATATGTAAAGTATTTTATACAAGTAATATTACACATAATACAAGTATAAATGAAAGGAGCAAAGTTTAGGCTGGTGGGCCTATCTAAGCCCACCAGTTAACTATTTTCACCCATATTTGGGCCTTCAAGCGTAACAACATGTATTCGGACTCGATCAAAGAAATTATCTGGGCCTCGGCCCAACTATCTGGAGAAGATGACAAGCCCAAAGGGCCAATCTCGTCATATGCGATGGTGGAAAAGAGAAGAGGGGAAAACAAAAGTACCAATTAGAAAGTATCTAAGTCTTATCACATATGAAATAAATTAAACACACATAGGCAATCCAATAATAGACAAAGTTCAAATTGAAATGCTGAAAGCAAACCAGCCCAAAACAAGCACAATAACATGAAGGAGTAGATAAAGGGGCTCAGCCCAATAACTAATGCGCAGGCAAAAGGGAAACAAGAAAGGACAAAATAAATGGGCCAAGCCCAGTCGTTATAATCATGAAGGGAAGGCAGGAGAGTTAACGTAAATGGGCTTTACCCTACAAGCATTCATGGTATAGCAAACACTAAGTGATATACATCTTTATACACCAGATATACTAGGTATATCTGATATATAAATGTATATAAAGTGTATATCAGTGCATATCTTAAGCAAAACACAGAAAAAAAAAAGGTGAACAATTCCCATAAAAGAGTATGCATGACAAGATACAATATAGAGATATCATTTTCTCACCACTACATACACTTTATGACACTTAAATGACTACAGTTCAATGAAAACACCCAATATTCAAATAGGATATCCCGAATATGCCATATTATCCCTATGAGTCTTTCTCAACTACTAGGCCAACTATATCAAAATGCAGAATGTAACAGTGGAGGAAGGGAAACTATTCTAATTTAGATTAACAACTACATCATGTATTAAACAATAGAAACTAGAGTTAAACAAAGAAAGCAAACTGGAACCTAGGACTCTTTTGCAACTAGGAGGATCATGGTTACATTACCACTCTATATTGTTTCTATCTTAACATTAGAAATGACACAAGGCATGGTTCATGGTTCAGGTTACAGAGTGTAGGTTAAGTCAGCACAACACACAATCACACATGTCTTATCTAACTTTAAGGCAGTCAAGTAATTCAGATAAGCAGAGGCTGAATAAGGAAAGCACTTAACCATGGCTATAAGATTTTTTCTGCATGCTAGTGACTCAAAGCAACATGCTATACAAAAGAAGAGTTTATATTGACCCTATATGGACTACCAGATTCATTCAGGGAAAGGAAAATAGGCATGTTGTAGATACACACTTAGCATTATCAATTTTACATGGATTGAGAACATCAAGAAGACATATAAGCAAGTCTTTGTTCATACAAGGTTGTCAAACTAAATGTCCAAGTCCCCAAACCACATCATATTATAGGAACACACAAGTGAACATGCTAACAATCAATTTCTAATTTCCCAAGACACTTTAATATCTCAGTTGATCTAAATGAAAGCAGTTATGGGCACAGAAGTAAACAAAACACAACATTCTGATTCAATTAATATGAAGGCATATAGCAGAGCTTTGTGATTCATTTCGTTGAACGATCATATTAGTATTAGTCTAGCGTTATCCCTTAAGCACTATTAACATCACATGGTAACTAACACCAAAATTCTGAGTCTTTTATCCTTTACCTAAACATACATTTAGACTAGGTGGAATGACTTACATATAGGCAGTGACAATATGACATACATGAGAAGATGCAGACAATCTTTACTAGGTATTCATGACAGTTGTTTGGCTAATTAGAAGCTTAAGAGCAGGTTATACTAAATGCAGATAGTAACATTTGTGCACAATATGGATAGTAAGACTCAAAGACCAGACCTATAGACCAAACAAAATGATACTATAACATGTGAGGGGGGTTATTCTAACATGGTTCACATATGGTTATACATAGGCCACATAGTTCAAAACAACATGTCATGATTTGAAACCAGCAAATACTAGCTAGACCTAGCAGAGTTCATGAGCATAACCAAAGATCCCTAAAGACCATCCCTACTCAGATCCTATTAAAATTCAAGGCAAACAGTGAACAAATTTATATTTGATGGCACATTCAAACTGTAATTATCAGATATCAAATTCTTAACCCCCAAACATACCCACAGATATCATATAAGCTCAAACAACTCAAGCAAAGGTATTAAGGGACATTCTGAACTCACAATATCTTATTTTTTTACACATTTCCAACTTAAGGAAAAGCAAAATATCACTTCTTTTAAACAAAGGAAACCAAATTCAAAGTTATGTGACAAGATTCAAAGTTCAAACAATTTCTTCTAACTTTATATCTAAACACATCATTTTAAGCTTGTCCAGACCTGAGTTTAACCTAAACATACCCTATATGGCCTTCTAAGGTACTAACAGTCCAGTAGTCAAGTTTAATAGCCTACTTAATTATTTCAAAGCCTAAAAGTTCCTTCTAAATCATGTTAAGATCTATTCTATATTGTGTCTATCTCCTATTCCTTCATTTAATTACAACAGATGTGCAAAACAAATACTACATTATTTTAAAATCATTGAACACACACACGTGGTAAGACAGGGTGTGTTCTTCCATTTTTTGGGCTACTAAATGACCTTAATATGATTATAACAGTGTTCTAAAATCAAGCCATGACTATCCTTAGTTAAACCAGTGAACCAAGCTAACTATCAACACATCTTAAGTCATTTATAGGCTTAAACTAGTATTGAATGATACGATAAGCATGATATGTTAACAAGTTAACTAAGCATGATTCATAACCACTAATACATATTTTTCGGCAAATATCATGACTTAAACAGTCTATACATAGCCCAAAACAATTTCTAACTAGCACACAATACACTATATTAACTAAACATGCTTAATTGATCCAATTAACATATAATACCAGTTATGAAATATGAATTAAACAGAAAAATTGAAAGGAAATCGAATTACCTTGCGTGAAGGCAGCCAAAAGGTCAAAGAGGACTTGAATCTTCACTCTGAGCCTCGACACTCGCAAATCACACCAAAAAGAAAGGTTTTAGATTGTGAACGACTAGTTAAGGCAAATCGACTAATCAGATTTAAATCGAAAAATGGCTCTCAAAATATGAATGCCCGAGATTTCAAGTTCAGACCCTTAACAATGAGGGGGAAGGGTTCAATTTTTAGAACCCTAGAGATTGAGACTTTCAATAGATATGGGACGAACAAAAATGGGGGGGGGGGGGGATATCCCTCCCAAATCGTGTAGTCAATAGAAAACATGAATTCAAAATCCAAATCCGATGAAACCCATTATGGTTCATCAGAAAAAGAAAAAATGCAAAGGGTTGACTCTTAGCAGTCGTATGGTGGTACTGGACAAGAGAAATTAATGCTCTTGCCATATTTGGATGAACACACAGCCTAAGAAAGCTCCCTTCTATGTCTCAAACATGTTTAACTATTATGCCTACAGTTCAGTTCAACTTTCAGTTATTCAGTGGCCTTACATATTCAGTACATCTAATCGTACTAACATCCCCTTGCCGAGAGCACTGCATTTCATGCGTGCAGGTTCTGAGAGACAGCTAGACAGACCTCAACAGTAGGCACTACAGAGTTCAACTATTGGTAAGCTCAATATCATTCAGAATTGCCAGGTCTAGAGTCTGGGTACTTTTTGAGTTGTTTATAATTTTGATGGGTAGGCAGGGGCCCTGTACCGACCACATTACACTTGATATTTCCTAGAAGCTTGTAGATATGTACTGTGTTGTCCAGTTTATACAGTACGACCTTGTAGGCCTGGATGTTCTTTAGAAGTTTATGTTGGCCTTGCCAGCCTTAGTTGTTTTGTTGTTATAAAACACATGGTGGCCTTGACGACCCATTTTTGTATATACGTGTTTGGGTTGAATCCTCTGTGTTGATGAGCTAGATGGCTCCGATTTTATTTCATGCGATTCGGCCTTATCTGCCACAGTATGAGTTATGTATGTTCAATATTACATATCGATACACTTGGGCAAGTAAGTCATCGGGTGCCGGCCACGCCCCTCCGGTTGGGGTTTAACACAATCTACCTTGATACAAACATTGATAGCACATTTTATGGCTTAAATCAGTGATCTATAGGTGACGAGTCTAGAACCTAAATCAACAAAAATAACATACCTAGTGTTGTCTCACAAGTGGGGTCTGGGGAAGGTAGAGTGTACACAGACCTTACCCTTACCTTGAGAGGATGTTTCCGATAGACCCTCGACTCAGGATAAAGAAAAAATAAAGCAGATCAAAAAGGAAAAGGAACAATAACTACAACAAAACAGTATGTTAAGCGAATAACAAGCGATAATAGACAGTAACAGAAATCAAAGGACAAGAAACTGCATGAAAAATATTATGGCTACTAGTAAGGAAGGAAAAGCGAGACAACACTCTACTACCTACTAACCTTCTACTCTAATTCGTGTCCTCCACAACCTCCTATCTAAGATCATGTCCTCGGTAATCTGCAATTGCGTCATGTTCTGTCTAATCACCTCTCTCTAATACTTCTTCGGTCAACCTCTACCTCTCTTGAAGTCATCCATAGCCAACCGCTCACACCTCCGCACTGGGGCATCCGTGTTGACACCCAATTTTGTCCCGTCTTTTTCAACTTATTTGCAATTTTAAATATTTTAACACCTCAAAAATAATTTGAATCTATATATATATATATATATATATATATATATATATATATATATATATATATATTATTCGCATTTTTTACTATCATTTGCATTTTTATCATAATAATAAGTTTTATCCAAAAATTCTATGTTATTTTATTCTCGCAAAATTGCATCGTATTTCCATTTTTATTAAGCATTAAACATTTCACAAATATTTTATTATTATCGCATCGTTATTTTATTTTAAATATTTCACATCTTCTACAAAACAAAAATATTTTTTTTAATGTTAAACCCCTTTTATATTTTTTAAACCCAAAACAATTTCTAACCCATTTCATTTTCCCAACCCAATACAAATTCTACCCAAACAAAATTCACCAAAGCCCAAAACACCCATTTCCCTTTACTCTTCACCCAATTCGCCACCCCAAAGCCCAACCAAGACTCGAGCCCAACATCCTTTTCCCTCTTATTCAAACCCATTTCCCTTCCCCTTTATTTCCCCAATTCCCACAACCCACAACCAAAGCCCAACGCCCACTCCCTGTGCCCAACCACCATTAGCCGATCCCGCAGCCCATACCCATTCTACCCACAACATTTTAACTCCCAACCAAAACCACAACCCAATTCCCACAACCCAAAACTCCCAAGCCCAACAAACTTTTTAATTCCCCCAAAGCCCGCTTCGTCCGTCGCCTCCAACTCCCAACTCCCACCCGGCCGCCCAACTCCCACTGACCCCCATTTTTTATTCCCTTATACCCAAAACCAAACACCCCCCACCCAAAAACAAAAAAAACCCAAACCTAAGAACCCCTCAAAATCGCCGCACCCCTACACCCCTCAAGTCGCCGCACTCTACGCCTGACACCACCAGTCGCCACACCGCCGCCTGACACCATCAATCTACCCCATCACCTTTCTGCAACGCATGCCCCAAGAACACGCCCCAAAAATCAGATTTTATTCCCCCTTTATTTTGAAATTTGAATTTGTTTTAAGGGGGTATGAGGGGGTTGAATGTTGGGGTTGAGTATCTATAAACCCCCCCCCCCTTGCTCACTGATTGAAGGAGGGGGGATTCTCAGAATTTTCGGGTCATTTTTTAGGTCCAAAATTTAAGAAATCTGAAATCTCCTTAAAGGTGTGGCATTATATTTTGTTTGTGTTGTTCTTCACTAAAAAAAAGAGGGGGCAATCCGAAATCTTTGTTTGTTCTTGCATGTGTTCTTCAACTCAAAGATTCCGAAATATAGGTCGAAATTATTATTTTTTTTTGTGTTGGAGAATCTGGATTTTAGCTGTTTTTCATTATTTTTTGGTTCAATTCGGGTCGGGTCACTGCCGGGTCGGGTCGGGTCATTTCTGGTCGGGTCGAACATCAGAAAAACAGTATCCTTTTCAGAATTACCAATTCAGAATTGGGTGATCAAAAATCCAAAATCTGAATTCTAAACATTTTCGGGCTGATTCGACGATTCAAAACAACACCTCGGTTCGCTACCGGAGAAGGTTAGTAAACACAAACCCCTTTGATTTTCTATGTGATTAGCTTAGTGTAATTTATATTATGTGTTTGCGTGTTGATTAAGCATGTTCAATTATTGTTTGGGACTGCTAGTTAATTATTATGTATGTTTTGTTAAATTAGCTACTGCCTAGGATCATTAGGTTATCTATTAAGCATATTAAGCATGTCTAGTTATAATGGTTACTGTTTGTGTTCATTAACCAATTATTAGTGTGTTAACTACAGTTTATTTTTAACCATTTCTTGATTGTTTGGCTCATATGATGTTGGTTTGAGAAGCATGTTTGACCCCTTAAAGACTCTGTTTAGCCAACCCTTGTGCCTGTGGCCTTGCACACTTAAGTTGTTAATTTTTTTTATGATCATGAAAGTCTCTTCTGTTTGCCTCTCATGTTTATCCTAAGTTGGTTGTGCATATATCTTTGCTTATCTTAGTTTAAGTTTGTTTTTGTGCTAGCATAAAAAATCATTTTGGAACCAAGTGGTTAGTGTATGTTGCTTACCTAAAAAGATATGCATGTTTAGTCTAGCTTAGACAGTGATGTGCCTACAAAAATGTCATCTTTGGATTAGCCAATTCTGTGGTTGTATGCCTACGAGTGTGTTTATGTGTCTATCTTGCTTATTTAAGGGTTATCATGCCTAATGCATAGCATGAATGTGACTATAAATACTTAGTCCAGCTTATGTGATTCTACATATCAAATGCCATGCATGTTTAGTTACCTTTTTTATTTCTAGGTCCGCATGTTTATCAAATGAGTTATATACTTGTCTTGCTTGCTTAAATGTCAAAATTCCTCCACATTAGCACGTAAAGTTCTCCTAAGCTATCTTGCACATGCCATGTATGTTCAATTGTTAAACAAGGCCTATGCTAGTGTTTCGTACCCGTCCGAACTAGCTGGTTTCATTTATGATATTGCTTATTCGCCTCTTATGTTCAACTCAATCATGATCATGTAGTGGCATGTTTCAATGTATACAAAGTATATAAATTTCAGTATACACAAGATGAATATCTAGGTTGTATATCATTGTATATTCCCAAGCATATCATGTATACTTTGAATATTCCATGAATATCAACGCCTCTACATGGCGGAGTATGTATCTGACTGGAAGAGTTTGTATTTCATGTTATATGAATCCTCTATGTTTGAAATCACCCACTGTTCTACAAGTTTGAATGATAAGTCTGTGTTCACAGTCCTTCCATCTCATGTCTTGTTTCCTGTCTTTGTTTGAGACTTTCAGAATCTATATATGTGAGTTTTATACTTATCTTAATATGCTGGTTGAAAGCCAAGACAAGCTTCGGATGTGGTTTAGCCTTCTTCGATAGCCTGCCATGCCTATGATTCTAGAAACCTTTTGATCTTGTTGCGGCATTGAAAATTGACGGTGGTAGCCCCCTTTGCTTCCTTGTTCTTTTAAAAGTGAAGTCTGTCTGATGAATTATTTTTGCCGCATTTTGGACTCATTGTTGTTGCCTTGACAAGTCTTGCTTGGGATGTACTTTAAGGCTACCTTGTTGTTGTCATCTTGTTATTGTTTGTTATGGTTGCTTATTGCTTGCTGGCTGGATTTTGAACCCATCCTGTGACGCATTATGAGAATTTTGGAGCCTTCTGTGGATATAAGAAATTGCAGTGTTTTTATCAATTCATTGCTGTCTCTTTTTGGCCATTATGCTATTGTATTTTTGGCATTATGAGTTGCTGCATTATTCTTGGTTATTTATTGCCACATTTGGCTGCTGGTTCGAAATGTTATACTCCGGAAGGAAGCTCTACATTCATTCAGTTGCTACACTTCATAAAAAAAAACAGATGCTACACTGGATTAGCTCGCTGCATTTGGGGTTGAATCTGCTGCTATGTTTTGAGCTAAAACAGATGTGATATTCTGGCCAAAATATTGTTGTATTACTGAGCTTGTTTAATGTCCATTACTACCGTATCTTTGAGCACAATTGCTGCTGTTTTCTTGGCTAAAGCACTACTTTAGGTCATTTGAGACCCCACTGCTTCTGCGTTTCAGCCCACTACTGCGTTATTTTTAAACTCATTTGTTGCTGTTTCTTGGCTGAAAACAGCCGCTTTAACACTGTTTCGGACAGCCGCAATATTTCTGAAGAGTCTACTGACTTGAACAGAATACTACACTTAGGCCGATGAAATTGAATTCGAGGCCGCGCTTTTTTGTTTCTCTGTTTTATTATTTTACTGATTTGAACAAATACTACACTTAGGCCGATGAAATTAAATTCGAGGCCGCGCTGCTTTCTCTGTTTTGCCATCGCTTTAAACATCCGTGCAATGGATATCTTCTTGTTTTACTATTTTCTTGTTTTTAACAAATACCGTCTGTTAAGACCTTTGTTTTTCTGTTTGATTTGCTCCACGATTTGATTCTTGTTTCTTGTTTTTATCGTTTTTACTGTTTTAAACTAAACACCGCACCTTTCAGACATTGCTTTCCTGTTCCAGTCCACTGTTTCAGCATTTAAATATCCGTCTTACTGTTTTACTGTTTTACTATTTTAAACTAAGCATCGTGTCTTTTCGAAAATTGCCTCTGTTTTTACGCTTCATCGCCATCGCTATCGCTTTGATTTAATTTTATTGATTCGAACACGATACTACACTGGCCGATGAAAAATATCCGTCGATTTTGAGGCCTCCACAGTTGTAAAGACGGAAATATAACTTCTGGGCAAGGATGAGGCTTAAACCTTTATTTCATCCGAGATCAACATGTTTAGTAGGCGAGGTGACTAAAATAACCAACATGTTATATATATTCGCAGCCACGATGTGATTATAGTGATCTTTTCTTTTCATCCGAGAGACCAACACGTTTAGTAGGCGAGACAATCAAAATAACCACATTAGTCATATGTTTGCAGCCACAGCGTGATTGGAATGGTCTTTTCAAAATTTAAGTCTGAGCCCTTCGTGATCAAAACATTTGCTGTTTTGGACACGGATCCGAAGCTATTTGTATTTAATTGTTTCTAACCGTTTATTCTTGACAGCTTGCAGGGAATAAAGTAAATAAAGGCAGATATTCTCCGAAGTTTATTTATTTTATTTATTTTTAATTCAGCTTTTATCCCGCTCTGTATTGTAATATTATTTACCGCACCTATGTAATTTTTGAAATGCTTAGAATAGGTAGAGTTAGAATTAATTCATAGGATAGTCTAAAGTTGGAAACCCGTCGCTAGCTTATTTACTTGTAGGCTCGGTTAATTCAAACTTAGAAACCCTCCGCTAGTTTATTTATTTTTAGGCTCGTCATACATATTTAAAATTTTCAAAACAAATTTTGATCATCTTCTATTTATTTTATTAATTGCACAACTAAAAAATGATTTTCAAAAATTACTCATTTGGCATTACAAATGAATTGTTTTTCTCCTAATTATTGTCACAAATGCATACATGTACAAAAAATGCATCTCTTTCATTAATTATTTGCAAACATCTTTTAACTTCATACTTCAAACATGCATTTTTTTTCTAGCAATAATTAACCTGAGTTTGACCAGATAACCGCAAGTTAGTGGATCTTAAAGGATGCCTAACCCCTTCCCTTTAGGATAATAAAGAACCCTTACCTAGAATCTCATTAGTTTCGCAGACCTTAAAATTGGAGTTATTAGATGGCGACTCCTCAATCCTTAATTAAATTACCCAGGAATCACCGGGATACGGTGTGCTCCGCTTTTTGACCCGAGCAGGTCGAAAAACGGGTGCGACAATCCGCACATCTCTTCTTCACATGCACGAATCATCTAAGTCCCGCTTTCTGCATCTTGTCCTCCATTGAGGTCATTTCCACCTTATTCCGGATATCTTCATTCCTAATCATATCTCTCTTAATATGCCCACACATCCACCGCAACATCCTCATCTTTGCAACTTTCATTTTCTGAACGTGGAAGTTCTTGACTGGATAACACTCCGCCCCATACAACATAGTTGGTCTCACCACCACATTGTATAACTTAGCTTTGAGTTTTTGTGGCACTTTCTTATCACATAACACTCCGGATGTGAGCCTCCATTTCATCTACGTTGCACCAATAATATGTGTGACATCCTCGTCAATATCTCAATTTCCTTAGATATTAGACCCAAGATATTTGAAACTTCCTTTCTTTTGGATGATATGTGTATCAAGCCACACTTTCATGTTAGCCTCATGTGTCACGTCACTGAACTTCTAATTCAAGTATTTTGTCTTAGTCCTACTCAACCTGAACCCTTCAGACTCCAGGATTTGTCTCCAAACCTCCATCATAGCATTAACTCCCCCACGAGTCTCGTCAATCATCACTATATCATCCGCGAATAATAAACACCATGGTACCTCTCCTTGAATATGTCGCGTCAAAACATCCATCACTAAGGTAAATAAAAGCGGCCTAAGAGTCGATCCCTGTTGCAATTCCATCAAAACTGGAAAGTACTATGAATCACCTCCCACCGTCCATCCTCACCCGGGTCAGAACCTAAATGACCCCAAAAAAACTCAAATGTACCTAACTAAGGTGCGAAGTAAAAAAGTTTACCTTTTTACTTTTAATGCATATTGTTTATATAATTTATCAATTTGGGTTAATTTTTTCTTCGACTTATTTTAATTCAAACCAAACATTATCAGTTTTAAGATTTTTAAAATTAAATCCGATAAAATATCTATTATTTAATCGATTTGATTTAATTTTCGGTTCGAATCGAGTTTTCATCAAACAGTGAATATCACTATAATGCAACGAAGAATAAACCAAATGGAAAAGGGTTCACACTACATTAATTAAATTCACTATAATATTATTTTCCTATACAGTATATGAAGCTTTGCTTTGTGGATTTACATGTTTCCAATTTTGAAACTAACGAGTTCATGACTGATGAGAAATAATTTTGGTGCCCCTATAGTTCTTTATAGAAAAAGCACAAAGTCAGTCTAACAATGTGAATTTAAGAGTATATAGATATATATATTTTTTATCTATGTACACTATGGGGTGTTCATGTTAGGTTTGGATCGATTGTTTTATTAAAATTAACTTAGTCATTTTTTCAATAATTAAAATAAAAGAAAATTAAATATAATACATAACTATCGATTTAGTTGGGTTTTAACAAATTTAACGATATTTCTCTTTTCCCCCCTATAATTAGAAAATACTTTTCATTCTTTGCCAACTTATAATATTTTACTACCCTTTTATTATGATAGATATAATTTCCTTGAATCATGGAGAAAATGTCTTGAGATCTATAAGATTTAATTAGGTGAATATAGTTTATAAGAAATAAAAAATGTCTAGGTAAATATCTTATAGTTATTTTTTGACATAAATTAATTCTGACTGATGTCTTTCTTTAAGAAATGGACTCAAGAACTAAAGTCCATTAGTCGATTAGAGATAAAAATTAATGATTGAAAAATAAAAAATTTATGAGAAATTATACAAATTATGTGAAATTATTTATAAAAGTTAAAATATTATATATATTTATATAATTATAAAAATTATGTATATAATTTATCAATTTGATTTGGGTTTTCTCATTTTCTTTTTAATAAAATCAAATTAAATATTGATAATTTTTTTAAATTTTAAAATCAAACTATATCAGACCCAGAAAAGTATTGATTTAATTTTTATAAATTAATTTTTATTGCATAGGGGTAGAGGAAGGAAAATGGGAGGGGATTATAATGTGGGAAATCAAACCCTCACCAACAAAATGAAAATGAGCTACTAAAATCCTTCTAATCAATTTTATTTATAATTGATTTGATTCGATTTTCAATTTAAATAATTTTCTATCAAACCATTCTCTGACGAACTGAGTTCTTTTCCAAAGTAAGCAAAGAATTAAATTTCATCTTCATGAGAGTTGGATTTTGCTGAAACTAGAGGATAGACATTAAGCAAAAAAACAAAAATAGGAAATAAACACCAAGTCGTCTAAATCACGCCAGGTATTATTAGTAACAACACTCAATGAACACAAGCAATTCATTCACATGAATTTATTAAATTACTGTAGACAATGACGAGCAAGGAGCTACGCCACATATTTCGTAAGGCTAACAAGGTAGCACATGAGTTAGCCAAACATGCAAGCAAAAAAGAATCTATGGGGCCAAATTCAGATGAAAGAACATTTTGAAATACACCACCTTCTTTTATTGTGTTTTCTTTAAATAAAGACAATTTAGGGCTGGTATCTTTTCGATATATTCCGGCTCTGTTAATAGCGAATATTTTCCGTATATTTCATAATTATAATAGATGTATATTTAAGGTAACTTAGGATTCTAATTGTATTAGAAATTAATTTTTGTAAGGTAAGTTAGGATTCGTACTGTATTAGGAATACCTTTGTACAACTATATATATTGTGAATAATGAAAGGAATTCCAAGGGAAATTATTCTATCTTATAATATATATAGTTGTACAAAGGTATTCTTAATACAGTACGAATCATAACTTACCTTACAAAGGTTGATTCGTAATACATTATAATCCTAAGTTACCTTAAATATACATCTATCATAATTATAAAATATACGGAGAATATTCGTTAATATGGCTCTGTAATGACTTTTTAATTTCTACACTTTAATTTAATGCATCTTTAGTTCAACAAAAAAAAAAGGTAAGCGGGGAGCAACTAATTAAATATTGCATGCATTCTCAAGAGTAGAATTAATGAATCTTCACTTTGGCAGAAAATGGATGATTTGCATAACTCATGAATAAGATGCATTAAGTACTTTTTCATTTGAATTTTTTTCTGGTCATTTAGGTTCCGTACTCATAGTTGACACAAATATAACTTTATCTTTAATACAAGGCTCTCCAGACATTGTATGGTTCCGATAGGAAATACTATTTCTTTTTGTTAAGACATGAATGGTATATTACTGTATATTCTACAATTTAGATAGAAAACACCTGAGACATCAAACCAACACTTATAATAACAATAATAATAGCAACAAAATCTCAATTCCAAGCAATTAGTAATTTTGTATGCAAAATCCTGTTATTACAAATCAATAAGTTTTTATAATCTATTGATCTTAAGATCCTTTGAAGCTCACAAAGGAAAAAATTCGTATAATACAGTTAGGCGAATTATGTCATGACACGTGGTAGGTGATGCTGAGTTGGATCCATGTTAGCTTTTGGAGGTGCCGGTGAAGCATAAGCAAGACTGGGAGCATTGGAAGGACGCAAGGTACCGGTGCTGGTGAAGATCGGGTGAACCGTTTGAATTCCAATGGACGGCCGTTACAGATCCGATCGCACATCTTCCAATGGAGCGTTAATAACATTCATAGTGACACTAATTATCTAATTATTATAATATTTATTCTCTTGTATTAAGAAAGGCATATATCGTGGGGTGTGTACCCGTTAGCTCTAATATAAGTAGGACATATTGTCCCATTATAAAATCATCATCTGCTAGTTATTACAATACATTTATCAATATTATTGTCAATACTTGTGATTTCATACTAGTCACGGAAGCTTTCCAAAGAAGCTAATATCAGGCTCATGCTAATTATCTCTCTACTTTGTCTTAAAAATATTTATTCGCATTATATATTGTCTAACACTTTAGCCAAATAAGTCACTTGAGACATACGTGTCCTTGACCACGTATACAAATTCAACTGTACCATTTTATGGGTAATCAGTTTGGCGCCCACCGTAGGGCTTGGGCAATTGTGGTATCAGAAGTGACCCCCTTTTACTAATCTAACATTTTCTTTGAGTCTTGTTTTTTGTTCAGAACAAACAGATGACAGGAATAGAAGACTTTGAAGATAACCGCAACACTAGTGATAACACTAACAATCTCCCAATCGGACCAGATGACTCACTAATAGTAGATTAGGTACCAGAGGATCCGATGGGTGTAGACGGAGCTACATATGGGGGTGGACCAGAAAGAAGATGTTCCCAACGATGAGACGCTAGAGGAAGCCATGCAAACCCCGAGGGCGCAGAATGCCGCAATGAGCGGACAATTGGACAACATGATGTAATTTTTATCTGAGTTCGTATCCAAAAATGCTAGCAGTACTCCAATCGCTGTAATGCCTCGGCTGTTGCAAGAAATGGTCCAAATAAGCCAAGACTTGATGACACTGCAGGAAGTGAAACCGTTCCTGAAATTCAGGAACATGTTTTAAAATTCATAAAATATATGACAAACAAAGTGGATCAATGCATAGACGGTAGCGAGAAATTCCAAGAAGTTCTGGCACCAGCTAAATTAAATACCGGGAGGCCCTCCTATGATTGAAGGGCCAAATGTGAGGAATACATTTAATTGGCATACAAGCCCGAGGTTGCGCCCAAACTGATTTCCAAAAGGTTCAAAATGCCATGTATTCCCAAATATGACGGAACAACGAATTCGCAAGAACACATAATGGCATATACCACGACCATCAAGGGGAATGATTTGAAAGAATAAAAGATAGAGTCGGTCCTAATTAAAAAGTTTGTTAAAACACTCGCGAAGGGAGCATTGCCATGGTATTCACTTCTTCATGAGCACTCAATTGGATCATTTGTCATGCTTGCCGACAAGTTCATAAAAGCCCATGAGGAGGCATGGAAGGTGAAGACGAGGAAGGCGGATATCTTCCGCATTGCGCAGGGAGAGACAAAACTCCTCAGGGACTTTGTTTCATGGTTCCAGAAGGAGCGAATGCTGCTACCCGTAGTTCTGAAAGAGTGGGATGCAAAGGCTTTCACAAAGGGTTTGAACCCTTTGAGTTAGGACGCTTCACAAAAACTCAAGAAAAATCTCTTGGAATTCCAAGCTACAACTTTGGAAGACGTACACAATTGGTATGAGTCCAAGATTCGAATAGAAGATGATTTGCACGAGACTCAGGCCGGGAGCATTTTTCAAAAATCAGAAAAATGATCTGGGACAAACTGGAACTCCTCGAAGAATCGCTTCCAACCTTATTCCACTCCCGGAAAGCAAGAAAGTGGACTTGGTTTTTGCTCCCTTGAGAAAATAAACACAAGGGAAGCGCCGGAAGAAACAATCGGGGATTGGTAAATTTCGACAAAGGAAATTCATCCAACTCCTCCACAAAGGGTCCCAAATACTTGAAATTATCTGAATACTACTTCAGCATCAACAAAGATCATATGGTGGCGGAACTGAGAACGCATCCAACGTCTGTTATGGTTCACTTTTATGTGGAGGCATAAAAGCTACTTCATAACTTGTGGACTCTTGAAATTTAAAATATTTAGAGTCGCCACCTAATTTATAAGGAAAACTAGGAAAATTATGTATTTTTAAGGTTTTTCAAAAACAAAACAAAAATTATAAATTAATCAGAGTTCGGGTAAGGGTTCAAATGATCCCTCGGGAAAGGTATTAGGCACCCCAATACTAAGGATCCATAAAATACGGTTGACCTTGGGACTTATATAATAAAAATTGCTTTCATTGCTTAAAACGTTTAAAATATTGCAAGTATATTGTCATTCAAATCATTTTCCGCCAAAAATTAACATTTTTCACACAACACTTTTATAAAAGTATGAGTATAAAATTTCTCTTTTTGAAGATAAATCCTTTCTTTAAAGTTTGATTCCCTTCTTTGGTTGCAAAACAAGAAGATAACACGTTCATCTAACTTTAATATAAATAGGAATTTTGAAAATTTATAACTTATAAAAAATAACCTTTTATTTTAAAAGAGGTCAATCAAATATTTCATTTATTCCCTTTCCTCAAACCTCATCCATAAAGGGACTTTATCAAATATTTTGGGGAAAAACACTTAAGCTCATTTTAAAATTAGCTAATGTTATAAAGAAAACCTTTAAGATTAGGCCTTTTCCGATTTTCTTAATCATTTGATTTTTTATTTAAAAAGGGGGTAATTTAAACATGCATATATAACCGGAAAATATTTAAGATAAAATTCCCTTTAATTTTATTAAAATCGGATTATCATTGCAAAATTGATCTTTTTTATTTTAAGAAGTGAAAAATATGACAACCATATGATCTCAATTAAGTTCCATCCTACGGGTTCCTATAAATAATAATGTTTTACAATTAGTTAAATTACAAATAAAATGAAATAAGTAAACAGGCTGATGGGTATACCGACCCATCAGTTTCCGTGAAGGTAAATGCAAGCTATTGTCTGGGCATTTTCACCCATGGATGGGTCTTCAATGCTATGCGGGCCATTATTTACCCATGGTTGGGCCTAGGACAACTTTCGGACTCTATGAAAATGATGTGTTGTTGGGCCCTCAGGCCCAACGGCTCAAAGTAGTCGTGAAAAGGTAGCAAAGTAGGCCTCGTGGGCATATGACCACGCAAAAGGGAGGGGGGAAAATATTGCAGTTAGAACCCATCCCAAATTTATCAAATATAAATAAGTATCGATAATGAAACTTAAACACCTAACTTGTATCAATTAGTTGTAACGATCCGTCCGGTCATTTTTAGTTAAAGATCCTTATTTACTTATTTTACCATTCATGTAGTCTCTATGTGGGGTTTGTGATGCGCGATGATGGGTGACACGGATCTCGAGATTCATTTATATGAGTTTCGGATGAAAAAATCCAAAACTAGAACCTTAGAATTTGATAGTTTGACTCAAGGTTGACTTTTGAGTAGATGGGTTCTTTTCTAGATTTTGTCACTTCCGGTAGCTCCGGAGGGTCATTTATGAGTTAGTTGAGTCATTGGTTCAATTTTTTAGGCAATCAAACATATTTTATTGCCTTATTTGTAATATTTCAATTTTTGGTTATTTTGGACGATTCTCTAGAAAAGTATGTCTTAGCTCGGTTAAATGGGAAATTTGAGGGTATGCATGAGTTCTTAGCACTGTTTACCTTGGGCGAGCATGTCTGGTTTGTGTTTCGGAGGTCTCGAGAGTGTTTCGGGTGTTTGGTAGAGATTTGTCCTAGTTTTCCATCTGTTTGTGTCTGGTGTCCTCTTCGGCGACGCTGATATCTACTTCTGTGTGTTCGCCTCGGCAAGAGGTTGGCTCGCAAAAGTGGGGTATTGGTAATTATTGAGTTTTCACATGGGTGGGTGCGTCTCTCCAGAGTCGAGTGCGCTTTTGCACTGGGTGAGGTGTCAAGTGACACCGCCTCATCGAGGATGATTTGCGTGGGAGCAGATCAGCGCCAGCGGAGTCAGTTCTTCTGGGGCAGAATCACTGGTTCAGGTGTCTTATTTAATTTCCTAGGTCAGGTTACTTTTCCCAAAATAGAAACCCTCGAACCTAAAGCCACCAGGAGAGAATTTTCTGAAGATTAAGAGTGATTTCATCTTTGGGGTAATAATTCCATCCTTTATGATTTAAGTTTATGTTTCTAAGTCCTTTAATGGTGATATAGTATGTTTATAAGTTGAAGAATATGAGTTGTAAGTTTCTTATGAGATTATGAGAGTTAAATCTTTGATTTAAAAGGGTGTGTATGGATTAGTTTACTTTGATTATCATGAATTAGTGATTGAATATGTTAGATAATCATGTTCTGGAACTTAATTTGAGTATAGAAACCCATTTGATATGGGGGTAAATTCTAGAGTTTCCAAGTTAGGGCTTTTGTATATTGTTCAATTGGAGGTCTAAATGAGTATAATTCTCTAATTAACTTAAGGATATGACTACCTAGTATGTGTTCTTGATTTTTTGGGTAATAAAGTTTGAATTTTGGTGACGTGGGCCCGAGATTGGTATTAAAAGTCTTGATTTGTTAAGGATTATGTCCTTATTTGTTGTGTAAGCTTTATGTTAACGAGTAGTATATGCGTGAATAGACTTTGATTATCACGAGGCGCAGCGGAAGGGCAAGGCCATCACCGAGAGTTGATTGTTCATCGCTCCTATTCGGCCCATAGGTAGGCTATGGTTTACTTTCATAAGACTTCGATAGAAATGCATAATTAGTTATAAATATTGAGGGGTATTTGGCGTGTTTGGGGGTCTCACTCAAATAATTGTGATGAACGGTTGAGTGGGTACCAGTGTTGAACTGTGATGATGTGTGATTTGGGGAATCAACCTTAAGCTGATTTCGACTGTTGGTTGATTGGGCTTATCGCCATTATTTAGGCTCATCACCATACTTGTTATCATTGTGTGTATTCATCACACATGCTTTGATATGATATCCTAATTGTACTTGGATTATATGTTGATGTATTTCTGAAAACATGTGATATTTATCTCTATACTTATTGCATCTCATGACATTATGATTCTAGTATGACATTGTCATTTGCATTCATACACTCATGGTTCTGATAATATTGATATTAGAGTGGTATGATATATGTTGTGGGTACAAGGGACCAGGAAGGTAAGAACACTTTTGAGATTATGGAAATATTGAGATGATGATGATATGCGGGGAACGGGTTGCACGCCTGCAATAATTATTATTACAGCCATGAGCTGAGCTCTGATGGGAAATTTTGGAGGGGTATATGAACTTTGCGGGTCCCCCATGGGTGGACTTCCCAGCTTCATCATACTGACCTAACACACATCTGAACGCTTTGTCTGAGACTGACAAATACAACAACAGAGGTCTCTATAGCCTTGGTGGTACCAGAACATGATGATTTAAGAGGTATTTCTTGATGGTGTCGAATGATTTCTGACATTTGTCATTCCACTTCATCGGTGCATCATTTTTCAAGAGCTTGAGTATGGGTTCTACAATCACCATAGACTGAGTTATGAAGAGGCCGATGTAATTCAATTGACCTAATAAACTCATGACCTCCTTATTGGTCTTCGGGGGAGGCAGATCTTGTATGGCTTTGATTTTGGATGGATCCAGCTTTATGCCTCTCTGACTGACTATGAACCCAAGCAACTTTCCAGTAGGTACCCTAAATGCACATTTGGCCGGATTTAACTTGAATTTTTGGAGTCTATTGAAGAACTTCGGCAAGCGAGTGATATGGTTAGCACTTTCTTTCAACGTGATGATGTCGTCGTTCACGTATCTTCAATTTCCTTATGGATCATTTTATGAAAGATGGTCATCATGGCTCTCATATATATGGCGCCGACATTTTTAAGGTCGAACGACATTACCCACTATATACTCCCCACGTTGTAATGAAAGTTGTCTTTTTTGCATCCTTTTTTTCCATCAAAATCTGATGATATCTGACGAAACAATCGACAAATGATTGCAACTCATGCTTAGCACAATTGTCAACGAGGATGTGGATATTCAAGAGTGGAAAATTGTCTTTAGGACTGGCTTTGTTAAGATCTCGATAGTCCACACAGATTCGTATCTTCCCATCCTTTTCCTTAGGCGACTTTCTTGCCTTACGAAAAGAATTTCATTTCATTTTCCCGGGAATTTAGGAAAAAAGTCATTTCCTCCTTGAAGGCCTAAGGAAGAGCCTATTCATGTGCAGTTGATTCTCGAATGAAGCGAAGAATGACAGCGGTTCTCTCTTCCCAGTAGCAGGCGAGGCAAAAAAGACCGCTAACGCCCCTTGCATTTCCCTCTTTGAGTTGGCCTATCAGAAAGAAAAAATGAGTGAATGCGCTAGATGTCTATAGTTTTTTCAAATTACTGGTATAGTATAATGTTGGCTAACATGTGGGATACGAGGTCACCTATACCAATCACCTATACTCGAATCAGTCTTAAACTGTCTAATCTTTTCTTTACCAGCGTGAACCCAAGATTGATTGATAAATTATGTGCCACTATATCTGTGCTTTAGCCGGTCATAACAGCGTAAGACCACACAAATATGTCCACATATTCTTTCAGTAGATCAATTAACTCTTCTTTCTGCGGTGACCCTAAATGTGCGCTGATACGTGTTTCTTTGACTATCCCTTTGCACCCTAGATTAATGGCTTCAGTTTCATCTAATTTCGGCTTCTTCCTATTCTCATATTGGTCCTCTTCATCGAGGAGATCTTCCGGTAACTCGGTCTCCTCATCGTATTTCTTGTATTCTTCTTTATTCTCAACACTTGACTAGCCCATTTCGTGACATGTCATGACATTAAGGGTTGATTTATTTTTATTATTGAAAAGCAAGGCAAAGCGTGATTAGTAATACAAAAGCAAAATAAAGTAATTAAAGTGTAGTTTTCATAAAATGAGGCTTTCATTGACTTGTAAACGTTAATACAAACTGTGGTCCTGACTCGGATCAACATCGAGTCATTTCCATTTTTTACAAACATTACGAGGAAAGCAAGTAAATGGTGAATAGCCAGGCCTCGACAGCACTACACCAATTTTGAAAACTAAAAATCTCATCATGGCTACCGAGTAACCAGGAGTGGAGTGGAAGTCCATAATTGGGGGACATTTCTTCTTCCCGCTTGCTTGGGAAACTTCTTTGAAGTTGGGGACGTATCCGAGACCATATCGGAACTGTTTTTGGTTATTAAGACTGGCTTTGTAATGCCATGCAAATTTCTCCCGAGACCTTTCCTCAGCTCGAAACCACTTTGCAGTATTGTGGTGTCATTTATTTTGTATGCGGCTGACATTGAGATTTGTGTTGCGTCTTTTTCATAAGCGGCCCCTACCAGCTCAATCACATGAAAATTTGTTCCCCTAGGAACTTTCTCGACCACATGAACAGAGTTATTGGGGTGGTTATGCATGCTTATTTCCCCGTGTATCACTACTTTGTGTCCTTCCTACACGAACTTCAAAACTTAATGTAGAGAAGAGGGCATGACTCCGACCGCGTGGATCCAGAGTCTTCCTAATAGCAAATTATAGTTAGCAGAGATTGACATAACCAGCCAGGGGGCTGATCTTTGAATAGGAAAAAGAGTGGATCTGCAGGTCCAAAATGAACTGGCCTATTTGAAAATGGGTCCATCTAGATACATAGATTGACTTCTATAACTGGATCACGTTGAGCCCCATCGAATTCTCTCACATTGGTGCGACTATTCCTTATATTGCCTATATCATACCCTAATTGCTCCAGTGTGGTTTTCGAGCAAATATTGAGTTCAACCCCATTGTCTACGAGTACTCGCGGTATGATCTTGCATCTCCACTCAACAGTGATGTATAATTCTTTGTTATGCATTATCCCTTCTTTTGGGCAACTTTTCTCATTTGAAGGATATCCGATAGTCCCCCATGACAAGAGCTACCGTGGTGGCCAAACTCTCGATGGTTGTACCAATAAGAACATGTACTTCATCTAGCACCTTCATTAGTGCCAAATGGTGTTGGGAAGAGCTTAGAAATAGTGTCAGCACCGATATCAGTGTCGAAGTCTTTTTCAGATGTTCGACGATAAAATAATCTTTGGGTTGCATTCTACGCCAAAAGTCTTCACCTTCACCTTCCGTGATTGCTCTTCTCTGATTGTTCTCTTTTCGAGCACCCCTTTAGGCTAATTCTTCATGTTGTGTGCAACAATGGCTTCAACAATAAATTATGGTCATGCCATGTGCAACAACAGTTTCAATAATAAAGTCTTTTCTGGGTGGTTTGATGACACCAGGGGATACTTGTGCTATTACTGGTACCTGAATCATCAAGTCAAATCTAGGGCGTTCTTGTATAGTTAATGACACCACAATTTGCTCGAGAGCCTCCACGGGTGCCAGGCTTAGAGGCTTACAGAATGTCTAGTTTTCTTCCCTCTCAATCATATGAATAGTAGTGTTGCCATGATTAGGCAGTGGATTGGTATTCACATTGGGGCGATCATTTACAAAGTGATCTCTCTTTTATCGCTTAAATATTTAATCTTATGTTTCAAGTTGATGCAATCTTCGGTGTTGTGTCCAGCTCCACCGGAGTGATAAGCATATGTTTGGTCAGGTCGATAGAAACGATTTTCGGGATCGACCTACTTCAGGGGTACTGTATGGATCATGACAAGCAATTCTTCGAGCAAACATATATGTGTTTTTAACAAGGGTGTGAACACCCGAGCCGGTTTCTTCTCAAACTTGGGATGTGGCACATTATATGTTGCTGGGGTGGTTGGTTTTGGTAATTTTGGATTTGGTAATTTTGTGGATCTTGGTAATTTTGAGGGGCTTGGTAGTTTTGTGGAGTTTGGTAGTTTTGTGGAGCTTGGGCAGCAGGTACTATGGTTTGAAAAATTGGCGAGGACATTTGTGAGTTAGGTGGAGAGCTTTGGTATATTGGGGTGTTTGGTAACTAGGTTTAGCATAGTAGATGGGAACTGGGCTATATGGTGGAGTTAGATAGTTGTTGAGGGGCGGTGATTGATATATCTCCATGGGTGAACGAGATTCTTCCCATCTCTTTGGTTTAGGACTGGATGATTGGGTCACATTCACCATGTCCTCTATTTTCTTTCATATGCCTTCCGTGGTGTTTGATTAGGAGCTTCTGCCAGTCACACTGGTGATCTTCCCGAATTTGAGACCATCTTCTATGGCCTCTCCTATTTCGACCAACTCTGAAAATGGTCATCCGGCCATGGAGAGCATTACGTCATAACAATCTTGGTCTAGTGCTCTGATAAAAGCGGCAACCAATTCCTTTTTTGTCATAGGTGGTTTCACACGAGCGACTTCCGCACTCCACCTACTTGCGTATTCCCGATAACTTTCTATAGATTTCTGCCTGAATTTTTCCAAGTAATATTGATCATGCACGGTTTCAACATTGAACGTGTATCATTCCATAAATGACTCTTCCATATCCTCATAATTGATCTATCGATGCATATCTTGTGCAGCAAACCATTCAGAGGCCTCCTCAGTCAAGATTCGACTGAACAACCTCATAATCAAGGTGGAGTTGTTCCGAACACCTACTAACTGATCATAATATGACCGCAAGTGGGCCATTGGGTTCCCCGACCCGTTGAACATTTCAAATTTGGCCACCTTGAAGCCCTCCGATAAATCCAGCCTCAGATGTATGCATAGATTGTCATAACTTAATCTGATGGTTTTTCGAGCGGGTCAGGTAGCATTTGCGGAATTTTTTTTCAACTTTTGTTCCATATCTTGAGCCAATTCTATCTTCATTTCTTCTGCAAGCCATTCTTGGTCGGCCCTCCAAGCCTTCTCCATCTCTTCATTGTGATCCAGTTCTACACACTCTGGCGAGAGGTGACTTTGAATAACTGGGTTTTGAAAGAGACATTTTATCGTATTGGGTTGTTTCAGGGAATATGAGTAGTGAAATTTGGGTGTGTGGTGGCATTGGTGGGTGCGGGTCAGCCCCGCGGGGTAGTTTGGAAAATGTTCCTGCACTAGGGAAGACAGAGATAGGAAGGGTGGTGGAGGCCTTCTTTCCTTAGTTTGCTTTTCGTGTGCAATATGTGCCTTCTCTAACCTTGCGGTTTTCTCCTGAAGGTCTTTCAATATTTTGATCACGTCTTCATGATGAGTTGCTTCCTATCGTATAGGAGATCTTAAGTTACGGATGTTGCCTTCGTCGTCTGAACTACCACTCATTTTTTCTCTCTTTGGTTTTGCTCGTACATGGATGTTGTTGTTGCTTTAGACCTTGTGTAATACGCCAGCGTCATGACATGAACTAACCTCATATTTAAGAAAAGAATTACTCAAAGGCAGATGACGTCAGTATATTAATTGGATAAATCAAATGCAAGAATAAATACATAGTTTGTAAGTAAACACATAAGTTCACACATTCATATACGAATATTCAGTTGATTCTCCGTTCTAGATATTTTTAGGGTTATATGGGCTTTTTAGTAATTTCAAGTCAATTGATTTGCTTCATACGATAGACCCAACAATTGGCGCGCCAGCTGGATCCAACTACTTCTATAAGAAGGGGAAAGAGAAATAGGAGTAATATATATATATTAAGGATCGAGTCTTAAATAGACTGCCTATGTTTCCCACCGAGGGAAGTTAGGCCCGTTCGTAGTTTAGTTTACAAAAGATAATCCCTTCCCCCACTGATTTCTACTTACCCAAAAAACCCAAGACCAGGCCCGATATGGGCTTTCTATGTATCCCTCCTTGGGATACCAGGTCTAGCATAGTTCTTTACAAATAAAAGAGTGAGGGGATAACATTTGATTCATCAGATGTGTCTAAATCTACCCAAAAGATGGCTTTTCTTTGAAGCCATAGACAGTTGTCACCCTTACGACCACACGTTCGACCCCTGGCCTACATTAGTTCATGATGGGAATGGAGAACTACCCAGATCTTCCCTTTGCCAATGAGGTGCTCTAACTCGAACTTGAATGCCTCGCATTCCTCAATGTTGTGACCTGGAGCTCCAAAATGGTACATACAACCCCTCTCTTTGCTAGATATGGAAGATGAGGGTTTCCATATGGTCCCGATGGGACGGATCTTGTCAGCACTGACCAATTTCTTGAAGATTTTGGTGTAAGAGTCTTCAAAAATGGTGAAGTCATACCTCCACAGACGGATTTCAGAGTCAATGCCTCTTGTACCAGTAACAACTTTTTTTTGAAGCCATAGACGGTTGTCACTCTTACGACCACACGTTCGACCCCTGGCCTACATTAGTTCATGATGGGAAGAGAGAACTACCCAGATCTTCCTTTTGCCAATGAGGTGCTCTAACTCAAACTTGAATGCCTCGCATTCCTCAATGTTGTGACCTGGAGCTCCAAAATGGTACATACAACCCCTCTATTTGCTAGCTCTGGAAGATGAGGGTTTCCATATGGTCCCGATGGGATGGATCTTGTCAGCACTGATTAATTTCTTGAAGATCTTGGTGTAGGAGTCTTCGAAAATGGTGAAGTCATACCTTCACAGACGGATTTCGGAGTCAATGCCTCTCATACCAGTAACTGGGTCATGAGTCAACATTAAGTAGGGTCCCCAGATATGACGGATAGCCCCATTGTCAATCCGCTATACTATTTTCCTTCTGAGGGGCACACATTCATCAACGGTGTGTCCTAGTTGGTTCATATGAAACATACATCTCTTGTGCGCGTATAATGGAGTGGACAGAGGCAGTCTTACATCATTGGGGTGTGCAATCCCCATTGCTCTAATTTTCTCATAAACCTCTAAACTTTGCACGGGCGTTACCCAGTAAGGACAAGTGTAGGCCTTAAGAGCAACGACCCACCAGGTCGGAATAGGTATCTGACTTGGCGTCAGCGGAACTTCATCTCTCTCAGGAGCGATAGCAGAGGTAGCTTCCTTAAGTGGTTGACTCTCAGATTCAACAGTGTTTCGAATGTCCCAGACTTTATGACAAGGGTACATAGCTTCTCATTCTCCCTTTCAGTTATTTCGAGAGATTCATCAGATAGTCGACTTCTTTCAGCTTAACCTTAACCGAGGAGATCCTTTCATCCAATTTAGTGATATTTTCCCTAAGTGATTCTTCGCTCTCTTCTTTGTTACTGGTGTTGATGGCGGGCAGGTCGGCGCTCAAGCTACGTCGGACATCCATCTCAGCAAAATCTATCTTTCTAGGAGATGTAAAAAAAGGATTAGGTAAGTAGGGTTTATTTTTGGGAAATGGAGTTTTCGGTAGTTCAAGGCATGTTTTTGTGTTTTTCTTTTAGGGGTGATCCTCGGAACGTCCAATCAACCATATTCAATATAGATGTATGAATGAAGCATATAAACATATTTTGCACATAATCAAGCAATTGCAGTATATTAAATTGAAACGCGCCCCTGGACCTCGCTAAACTAAGGTCTCTCTAGCGTTTGAACATAAATTACGCCAAGTTAAATCGAACCATGGTCCTCATAATCATTTCATTAATAATCTCCTCGAAGGGTTACATTCAATAAATAAGAACATAAATTAGAAGAACTGTCCTCCGGTGACTGATGATGACTCATTGTCTGCCCGTGCCTTCTTGGCATGTCGAAGCGCAGTTTGGATCCGATTGTGTGTCTCCATCAGCAAAGAATCCACCATGTACCCCTTCTCTTGAAAGGTCATCGGGAGGGTATCATCCAGAGCTTTCTTTACCTAACCCTCTAGGTTCTCTAAACACCCGTGTGTGAACCCTAACTCTGCCTTTAAACTTGCTATAGTTTTATTATCAGCCTCTATCTTTTTCAAATACCTAGCATCTTTGTCGTCGGCTTGCCTCTGAATCCGTCTGACTTTGATCTCGGCTTTGGGCTCTGTCACTGACATGTTAATATCGGTTAATCCCTGGCACAATAATTCCCAACAAATTTGCTTTCGACCACTCCTCGTAATCCTCAATGCAATCTTCGGCAATTTCACATATTTTATATATGAGACAACTGTTCCACTCTCGGATTTACGCTCCAGCATTTCGGATCTTATCTTCCTCATAATCAATCACATAATCGCCCATGCTTCCGAGTTGAGGCACATCTTGCCTTCTCCCAAATTGTCTCAAGACCCGGGACGATGCATAAAGGCGAACCCTTCGAATACCCATGGAAAGAACATGCACTTTTTACTCCAGACTACAACCCAAGTTGAAATGAAGTCATCAAACATCCATTGTATATCTTTTTCTTTGAGACTTGCGAAGAAATGGACCACTCATTTTTTGTTCGGTCAGCAAAATCCGGTAGATGATTTTTGAGGTCATCTTTTTTGCTATCGGTAGGCAAGAGTCCAACGGATTTTTGGAGATGTTTTAGGATCCACCATTGTAGCAACATGTTGCACCCCTGAAAGTACCTAAGCTGGTTCGGAATCTACTCAAAGCTCGATATATATCAATGAGGATGACTGAGACTATGTCGAAGTACTTAGTTTCTCTGTTGTTAGTTATACGTAGAATATGACATAAGCGACTGAGATGACTCGGGTATTTATGGCAAGATGAGAATTTTGAGAAAACATCGAGGTACCCAATAAACAAATGTCGAAGGCTAGGGGCCGGGTAGCATCCCAGTCTTTGAAAGTGTGAAATTCTGGAGAATGGTTTATGAATCCCTCATTTTTCTCGAAACACTGTTATAAATCCCAGAAGGCTACTGTTTCTTCGAAGATCCAAGATGTTTAGGATAAGGATACCATTTTAATAATTTTGGCTGAAGTGGGCTTGTTTGGAGCTAAGAGGTTGTGATCGGGTTTCTTTCTTCTTCTTAAACATGTTCAATTACTATTTATAAAATCCCTGATTTCTTCTAATGTTAGGGTCATCTCTATAAGCCCGAACCAGAACACCATTCTATCATTATCCCAGTATTCGGTTAAGACCTCAATGAGTGCTTTACAACCCGTCATAATCATGAGGGAGGATAAATGACCTAGGCAGCATGTAACCTCTCTACGGTGTTTATCATCTAACTCGAACCACCACATTCTCAGCATTTCTGGCGCTTTCAGGATCATGTCGAAGCGGAGGTTGATAGACATCAACACAGACAACACACAGTTAGGCCCCACTCCCCAGACAATAATTTAACCCATATGGTGCATAATATATTCGCACATAGCACATAGTTGTATGAACGTATCCTCGGGTCAAAGACCGCGTGAATACGGAAGGTAGTCTTCTAATGTGCTTCAAACATGTCTCAAATGTTCAAAGCCCTTCCTGGGTCAATATGCGCTAATTAGATATGGATTTGGCTTAGATCTATCCTAATTGACTAGAGTGGATTAATCAAATGACTCGGGTACCCGAGGGACTGCCTGGGGAGAACTGTTGTTGACTGTTGGACGACAACGAGCCAACTAAATCTCCAACAAGTTCCAAAGAATTATTTTGGTTTTTTACTGGAGGAAAATTGTGAATCCGTATAATCGTCTTTGACCACTGATGCAAGTGTGTGTGTGTGATTTGCCATTTGATGGAAGATGATATGCATGAATGACAACAATATTTGCAACAAAGTAAACACAAGCAATTGATGCATTTTTATACTATTGAAACCCTTATAGTTAGAACCTAATTGAATTCCCAACGGAGTCACCATCTGTTACTGTTCACTTTTATGCGGAGGCATAAAAGCTACTTCATAACTTGTGGACTTTTGAAATTTATTTTATTTAGAGTCGCCACCTAATTTATAAGAAAAACTAGGAATGTCATGACCCAAATCGCAGGTCATGGTATCACCTACACTATCCCCCCGGGTAGGCGAACCACACCCCAACATTTAGAAATATCAAGTTACATAAGCAAAAATTAAGTAAGAATAAGTTAATAAGTCTTAAATACTATCATAACTGAATATCCAATTATCTCCAAAGATCTTGTCAAAAGTGTACAAGAGCTCTAATACATAAAGAAAATATAATTTTGAAAATGCCCGAAGACTACATACTGTATACTGGAAAAGGAAAACAGAAGTAATTAAAGAGGATCATTTCAGGGGCCACGGATGACCAAGTACCTCACTCTGAATGACCAAAGATATCACCCTCGCGTATCAGCCACGAGGCATGAAACTGGAGCCTGGATCGTACTCTAGACTCAACAAAAAGTGTAGCAAAAGTAATATCAGTACAACACTAGTACGGGTAAGTATCATAGACCGACTAAGATTAGATAACACAATAAGAAGTAGAAACTAACAAGTAGTACATAGAACAGCAAGTATGATCATGTATCATAAACAAGTACAATTTCAAGGAAATAAGGAATCAACCAAAGACATATATGAGTCATCAAGCAAAACAGTTGAGTATGTAAGGATGGATGAATGCAATGCAATTCAATAGTCACCTCTCTCACTCCATTCCCGTACACACATGCTAAGGGCAATGCCTCAAAGCCATGACTCATGAGGGACTCGCGAAGTCGTATCATTCGCGCACTCCTGCAGAAACCTCGGAGGCTATCAGTCACTCTCGTCTCTGGTAGAAACCTCGGAGTCTCTATGTCACTCTCAATATCCGGTAAGGACCTCGGAGTCTCTCAAACACTCACCTCACTATCATGACAATATCAGAGTAATTAGTAAAACATACCGTGCATGATATCAATCTCAGCAGTATCGCTAGTATAAAACCAACAAGTACAAGTCATAATACTGTTCACGTTTCAATTAACAATATTACTCTTTCCTTTCATGGGAAGAGTGATCTTTAATGTGACATATTAACAGATAAGCAATAATTACAGAAAATAACACATATGACGACAAGCCCACATAAACAACATCAATACCAAACCAGTGGAATTTATCACCACCTCCATGTCTGAAGGCCTATCATGCCATCCTCATCAATTTCTATGACATATATATGACTCTCTAATCAAAGTCTAATTCAAGTAAGTCGTAACCTACCTCGAGGCCGAACAGGAGCCACGAACAATCAAGTCGATGCCGTCCATTTATTGAGCGCCTCCGAACGATCGAAATATATCAAAAATGAATTCTACATTAATACACGATTCTAAGGATGTCCATATTGTTACACTACCGGGAACCTCAAATAGACTCTAAATAATCAAACCCGAGCCCCGATGGAAAAATTGGAATTTTATTGAAAAGTCATTTCACCCATAACCTAAGGGTCTTATATTCGGAAAATTAGTAAATTCCATCCTCAAATACACTCTCAAATCATAAATTCTTAATTCGTAAGATTTTGACTCAAAATCCTCAACTATCCCAAAATCTAAACTTAGGATTAACATCTCACTTTCCACAACTCAAATACCATGAATTTGAAGGTGTTCATATAATCCAATACACCTAATATTCAATTATATAGACAAATATGTGAAAATTGAAGTGTAGGGTAATAACGAGAAAAATCCTAAAACTGAAAGCTAAAGTAACGAATAGAGACTACAATCTTAGCAAATATATAGAATGCATCAACTATATATCCATTTTATCATTGTTTTCCTAATGATTGGTCCATTATTAATTTATCATTAGCACTTATTACTTTTGTAATCATTAGCCATGATACACCCATAATTGTGTCTCCTGGCTATAAGGAAAACAAGCACTAACTGACGTAAACTTACGATTTGGAAATTTGTATTTCATTTCACCAACAATTATATTAATAGTCCATGAGAAGGATATGTTATGATAGGGAACGGGAAGTAAGTAACTATTACAATGATAAGAAAGGATAAACTAAATATTACAATAAACTGTAAATCAAGAACTTAACAAACTGCTTTGTGATTTGTTGAGTGGAGTGATAACACTCTGTTTTTAAGACAAGATTGCCCCGTATATCTCCTTTTACATTGTCGGACAATAGTATCCCAAGATACAACAACAACTTAACAATTGAGCAAAGGAAACTCAAGTATTACTCTTGAAGAACTTTGAGTATAGTAACTTTGCTAGAGAGGAAGAATATGAATTCAGAAAATTCTGGAGTATTTTCTAAGTGTTGTGTTCTTCAATTGAGCCAAAGGCCTCAATTTATAGTGTAAGGAGAAGATCCCTCAACTATCTAACTAATGACCTTCAATATCCATGTAATGATACTTAATTGAGAGGTTACATTCAGCCAAATAATGGCTGAATTCATGTGCCAAGTAATAGAGAATCAATGCTCCAAAACCAGCCCAAAGGTTAGAACTTTTCAACTTCCCGTCGCAGAATTTTGCCTCCGAAGCGCCGTGGCTTTATGAATTAGCGTCATGGCTCCAGTAACTGAAGACCCAATTAGTGCCGCGGTGCCTCAATTTCGACGGGGCTGCGTCGCGGCCCTTCGCGACTCCGCGGTGATTTCCAACACGTTTCATCTTACACTTCTTCCTTCGTTTACCAACGTGGAATACTTTGTCATTTGACCAATAATCATCTATCATTCTATGTCTCAAATGTATTACATGCGTACCAATATCTCTTTCACTAATGAAATTTGCGATACTTGGCACTACGTGTGCACGTGCATGAAAATGATGTTTCCGACGTGCGGGGCCCCAATTATTTGAGTCATAAATAATGGGATATACATAATTCCACATTAGTAAATTTCCAACAATCCCCTCTTGAAAAAGATTTTGGCGCACACACATGGTGCCTTTTTTCAGCAATCTTTCAGCGGACTGATGTTGCATCTGGATAGGTAGCTTCCGCTTTGAACCTTTCATAGTTGAATACCATCGAAATTACTTACTGCGTGGTCAACGTGATATCTTGAACCATCAATGTTTAGTGTAAGCCAAGTCAACGGTACCAATACAACAACTTCTCTTACTCAATTCTTCGTAATGTTTTGTCCGTTGTGGTCGTGGACACTTCTTGGATTCTTAAGTGCATTCATTTGAGGCGTCTTGTCCTCGCACTTAAATAGGTAGTCTCCTACAAGGTATCCTGTTATACCCCACTTTACAAGTGTTAGGAACCATTAAAATTTTCTCCAAACCTAACCTCAACCGGTGAGGATCATTAAAGGTTTTGGAAACTTAACCTTCACCCGCACTGCAGATAGCACTTATAGTCTATCGCGGGAAAGGCTTTGGATTTAGGGTTTTATTACAGAAATCACTATCTAAAGTGCTCATGCTTCCACCGAAGCGATCAACTGAACCTTTACAACTTAGTTTTCCAATTGAACCTAATTCCTGGGATCTCCAGTCAGTAAGGTTGGGTTACCACCGTATTGGTCCTTATAACTTGGGTTTTAAGCCCATTTCCCTAGACATGCAGAATATCTGATCCTTGGGTAAGCCCTTTGTCAGCAGGTCCGCTATGTTATCCTTTGACTTTATGTAATCAATGGATATTATACCCGTGGTGATCAACTGTCTAACGATCTTATGTCTCCGTAGAATATGACAAGACTTGCCGTTGTAAATAGAGCTCTGTGCCTTTTCTAGAGTCGACTGGCTGTCGTAGTGGATCATTACAGAAGGTACGGGTTGTCCCAACAAGGAACATCCTCTAAGAAGTTATGAAGCCACTCAGCTTCTTCTCCTGCTTTGTCTAAAACGATAAACTCCGATTCCATCGTGGATCAGGCAACCCATAAGTTAGCGTGTATTTCAGGCATCGTAGTACCCGATTCAACGCCTTCCAATGATCATTACTCGGATTACGGGTAAACCTAGCCAATTTGTTGATTGCATAAGCAATATCAGGTCGGGTGCAGTTTGTTATGTACATCAAACTACCAATCACCTGTGCATATTGCTCCTAGCATACGGGTGTACCATGATTTTTATCAAGCTTTTGATTTTTATCCAGTGGTGCCTTTATAGGAGAAATGTCAAACATTTCAAACTTTCTCAACACATCCTCAATGTAGTGAGACTGAGATAAGACCAGTCCGTCAGACGTCTTAGAGATCTTTATCCCTTAGATGATATCTATGATACCCATATCCTTCATGTCGAAGCATTGTTTCAACATGTTCTTAGTCTCTAGAATCAAACTAGGACTGCTCCATGTAATCAACATGTCGTCTACATACATGCATATCATGACGAATGAGTCAGAGTTACCTTTTATGTAGACACATTTGTCATACTCATTAATGGCGAAACCCTTCGATAGTAGAGTACTATCAATTTTTTCATGCCATTGCTTCGAGGTTTGTTTCAGCCCGTACAGAGATTTGACAAGCCGACAGACTTTCTTCTCTTGCCCTGGAACCACATACCCCTCGGGTTGTTCCATATAGATTTCTTCTTCCAAATCACCATTTAGGAAGGTTGTCTTGACATCCATTTGATGTATCTCAAGGTCACGCAATGTTGCGATAGCAATGAATACTCGTATGGACGTCATCCTAGACACCGGAAAGTACGTGTCAAAATAGTCAAGACGTTCTTTCTGCCGATAGTACCAATCTGGCCTTGTACTTATCTATAGACCCATCTACTTTATACTTCCGTTTGAGTATCCATTTATAACCCAACAGTTTATTTCTCGGAGGAAGATCAACCAACTTCCAAGTATGGTTATGTAGGATGGAGTCATTTTCACTCTCAATAGCTTCTTTCCAGAGCAGTGCCTCCGGAGTTGACAATGCTTCAGCAATTGTCATTGGTTCATCATCAACCATATAAGCTACAAAGTCAGGACCGAAGGATTTATCCTTCCTGGCCTTTTTACTTCGCCTTGGTTCCATCCCTGGAGTCTCCATGTTCTGAGAATCTGGAACACTAGATCCTGGATATTCAGCCACTTCAAAGTCCACTAGATCTGAACCATCTAGATCCGGGCCATCAACGACTCCCGGTTCCTGAGAGCTTTGTTCATAACTTCATTTGCGAGAGGTTATGTCTTTTTCCTTTCTAGGAAAGGTATCTTCAAAAAATTGAGCATTCCTTGATTCCATGATTGTGCCCCCGTGGATATCTAGAATATCTGACTTATGCACTAAGAAGCGATAAGCACTACTGTTATTTGCATATCCGATGAATATGCAATCTACAGTCTTAGGCCCAATCTTGACCTGCTTTGGCTTGGGTACTTCAACCTTTGCCAAACAACCCCACATCTTTAAATAGTTATAAGTGGGTTTCTTTCCCTTCCATGATTCATATGGAGTTATGTCCTTACCCTTATGTGGGACTCTGTTAAGAATCATATTAGTGGTAAGGACAATTTCTCCCCACATGTTTTGCGAAACACCGGAATTGATGAGCAATGCATTCATCATTTCCTTCAATATGCGGTTCTTGCGTTCCGCCATACCATTCGACTGAGGTGAGTAAGGAGTCATCGTTTGATGAACAATGCACGATTCGACACAATATTCCTCAAATGGCGCTACATATTCTCCCCCTCTATCGCTATGAATGGATTTAATCTGCATGCTTAGTTGGTTCTCAACTTCTGCTTTGTAACGTCAGAATGCTTCAAAGGCTTCATCCTTACTTTTCAACAAGTAAATGTAACAATACCTTGTGCTATCATCAATGAATGTCACAAAGTACTTGTTCCCCCCTTTAGTTTATGCAAACTTCAAATCACATATATCTGTGTGAATAAGTTCTATAGGAGCGGTATTCCTTTCAACGGATCAAAATGAAGCTTTGTGAATTTTGCCTCTACGCACACCTCACACTTATATTGAGGGCTTACGTCGATAGATGGCAACAACTCCAACTTGACCGACCTTTGGATGGACTTGTAGTTGACATGTCCTAATTTATGATGCCATAAATTAGAGGACTCAAGCAAGTAAGAAAAAACTTCAATATTATTGCTTGTACGTAATACAGACATGACGTTAACTTTGAAGAGGCCTTCACAGACGAATCATCTTCCCACAAACATTCCATTCTTAGTGATTACAAATTTATTGGATTCAAACACTAGCCTAAAACTAGCATTAACCAATAAATGACCTGAAATTAAATTTCTTCTAATCTCAGGAACATGCATCACCTCCTTTAGAGTGAGCTCATTTCCAGAAGTCATCTTCAGGACTACCTTTCCTACCCCCAGCACGTCAGAGGAAGCGTTGTTGCTCATGAACAACTTCTTGTTTGTAATCGGTGTATAAGTGGAGAAGGCATCTCTATTAGAACAGATGTGTCTTGTAGCACCTGTGTCCATCTACCATTGCATGGGATTCTCAACAAGGTTTGCTTCTAGCACCATCGCTGAGAACTCATCAATCATGTCGTCTAGAAACTTGTCTTTGACCACGTTAACATGTGTCTTGCCTTTAGCCTTGGACTTCTCTTGTTGCTCAGTCTTGAGCTTGCGGCAGTCCTTGATCATGTGACCAGGTTTTCCACAGTGGTGACAATTTCCTTTGAACTTCTCCACTGCTTGGGTCTTGCCATCTTTCTGGAACTTGCGCTTCTTGCTTGGGTTCCCTTTGGCCTCAGCCATATTTGCCTTTGCCTCAGCGAGTTGTTTACCCCTAGGCAAGACCTTCTTATTATCTTCCTGAATTTGGAGTTTGATAATAAGTTCTTCAAATGTCATCTCATTTATCTTGAGTTTTAAGTAACTCATTCCCCGAAGAAGATAACTCTTTAATCAGCGATGCAACCAAAAACTGCCCATTTGGTTTCATACCTTCCAAATCCAGGTGATGTAGAATCATTTGAAATTCCTGGACTTGGGACATTACTGTTTTACTATCCATCATTTAAAATTTTAGGAATTTCGCAATGATGAATTTCTTAGTATCTGCATCTTGTGCGTTGTACTTCTTTTGCAGCTTCTTTCACAACTCTTTGGCGGTGCTAACGGTGCAATACACCGTGTATAGAGGGTCTGACAAGCAGTTCAATATATAGTTCTTACACATGAAATCACTATGACTTCATGCATCAAGAACCATCTTCATGACATTAATGACATGGATACCTAGGCCCCATTCAGCCGTTTCAGTAGGTGAAGGGTATATTTCATCTCCATCTTGTGGAGGATCTCCTGTTAGGAAACGAACCATTCCCATAACAGTCAGATAGAATAGCATCTTCTGTTGCCATCTCTTGAAGTTGGAGCCCATGAACTTTTTAAGGCGTTCATAGTGGAATACAGCGAGTGAAGGAACGACAACATTCCCTTGAGCAGCAGTGAAGGCGTTGGATGAGCCTTGAGCAACTGGAAATGCATTAGGTGTGCCTTGAGCAGTGGAGAAGGCAGATGGATTGCCTTGAGTAGCAGCAACAGCAGAATCAAAAGCAATTTGTTCTCTTCCAGTCATCTTTCTAGGTACTTACAACACAGTTTTGTCTTAAATTTGTTGGGATACAATTATTGTAGGGAACGGGAAGTAAGTAACTATTACAATGGTAAGAAATGATAAACTAAATATTACAATAAAATGTGAATCAAGAACTTAACAAACTGCTTTGTGATTTGTTGAGTCGAGTGATGACACTTTGTCTTTAAGACAAGATTGTCCCGTATATCTCCTTTTATGTTGTCGGTCAATAGTCTCCCAAGATACAACAGCAACTTAACAATTGAGCAAAGAAAAATCAAGTGTTACTCTTGAAGAACTTTGAGTAAAGTAACTTTGCTAGAGAGGAAGAAGATGAATTTAGAAATTTCTAGAGTATTTTCTAAGTGTTGTGTTCTTCAATTGAGCCAAACGACTCAATTTATAGTGTAAGGAGAAGATCCCTCAACTAGACAATTAATGGCCTTCAATAGCCATGTAATGACACTTAATTGAGAGGTTACATTCAGCCAAATAATGGTTGAATTCATGTGTCAAGTAATGGAGAATCAATGCTCCAAAACCAGCCCAAAGGTCAGAACTTTTCAACTTCCCGTCGCAGCATTCTGCTTCCGAAGTGTCGCGGCTCTGTGAATTAGCATCGGGCACTGCGGCTCCAGTAACTCAAGAACCAATTAGCGCCGCAGCGCTCCGGCGCCTTGGCTCCGCGGCGATTTCCGACACGTTTCATCTTACACTTCGTACACTTCTTCCTTCGTTTACTAACGTGAAATACTTTGTCATTTGGCCAATAAACGTCCATCATTCTATGTCTCAAACGTATTACATACATACCAATATCTCTTTCACTAATGAAATTTGCGATACTTGGCACTACGTGTGCACGTGCGTGGAAACGATATTTCCGACGTGCGGGGCCCCAATTATTTGAGTCATAAATAATGGGATATACTTAATTCCACATTAGTAAATTTCCAACATACGTTTCAAAGAATAAATCAAATACCACCATAGTGAATTAATTGAGATTCTTACCTGGACACTAGCAATCGTCTCCTTCCCCTCGTAGGTGTCGTAGAATGTTTTTTTTGTGGTAAGACTCAACTCCAACACATACCGAATTGCCTCGGGAAGTGACCCACCTCTCTCCGCAAGCTATAGACACCAAAATAAGATCACGGAAAGAGTGTTTAAGGGATATTAGGTCTAAACGTGTCAAACGACCAAACGGGTCGTTACATCAGATATCAATCAAATAATCACTCGTCCTCGAGCGAAAGAAAAAAGAGTGGGAGGTAATACCTGAACCGCCAAACAACTGAGGGTATCTACTCTCCATATCCGCCTCGATCTCCCAAGGTGGCCTCCTCAACAGGATGATGCTTCCACTGCACCTTAAGTGAAGCAATATCCTTAAACCTTAACTTCCTTACATGCCTGTCCAAAATGGCCACAGGCTCCTCCTCGAATGTCAGGTTCTGATCGAACAACACTGATTCCTATTGGATGATGTAGGACCCATCGGAGTGATACTTCTTCGACATGGATACGTGAAATACTGGATGAACAACTGACAAACCCGATGGCAGAGCCAACTCATAAGTCACCTCACCAACCCGCCGAATGATCTGGAATGGCCCGATATACCTTGGACTCAACTTATCATTTTTTCCAAATCTCATCACAAACGTGTCACAAACATTTCAGTCCACATACTCTTTCTGTCTACTCTGAGCCACTAGGAGCTTTTCCTAAATCAGTTTTACCTTGTCAAAGGAATTCCTCAACAAGTCTGTAACACATGGCCTCACCTCAAAAGCATTGAACCAACCAATCAGAGACCGACATTTCCTACCATACAAAGTCTCAAACGGCTCCATCTCAATACTCGAATGATAACTATTGTATTAGGCAAACTCCGCTAAAGGCAAGAATTGGTCCCAATGACCACTAAAGTCGATCACACAAGCTCGCAACATATCCTCAAGAATCTGAATAGTCCACTTGGACTGACCGTCCGTCTGCGGGTGAAATGCCATACTGAGATCCAACTGAGTCCTCATCTCCTTCTGTAAGATCCTCTAAAAATGAGAAGTGAACTAAGTGCATCGGTCCGAAATAACAGAGATGGGAAATCCATGCAACTGCGCAATCTCTCGAATGTAGAATTTTGCCAGCTTCTTCGAATTGTAGGTAGTCTGAACCAGAATGAAGTGCACGGACTTAGTCAATCTGTCCACGATAAACCAAATAGCATAAAACTTGCCCAAAGTCTTAGGCAACCCTACCACAAAGTCCATATCAATTCGCTCTCATTTCCACTCAGGTATAGGTATCCTTTCAATCATACCTCCCGGTTTATCATGTTCATACTTCACCTGTTGACAATTCAAACAGTATGATACGAACTCTACTATATCTCTCTTCATTCGATCCCACCAATAATGTTGTCTCAAATCACGATACATTGTAGCACTAGGATGAATAGAGTACCTGAAACTGTGAGCAATCTTCCATTATCAACAAGGTCAAACTACCCACACGAGAAACACATACTCTTCCCTTAATCCTAAAGACACCCTCATCATTAATAATCGCCTCACTAGGCTTCCCCTTCAACACCTTTTCCCGAATTTTACACAATTTTTCATCCTCAAAATGTTGGGCCTTGATTTGCTCTAAAAGCGATGACCTCACCTCAACACAAGCTAGAACCTTGCTCAGTTCTGAAATATCAAGTCTCACCATGCTATTTGCCAAAGACTGAACCTCCCTAGCCAAGGGATTCTCTCCCAACATCAAATGAGCCAAACTCTCCATACTTACTGCCTTTCGACTCAAAGCATCTGCTACCACATTAGACTTACCCGGATGATAAAGAATGGTGATGTCATAGCCTTTGAGTAGCTCCATTCACCTACGTTGCCTCAAATTCATATACTTCTTATTGAACATATGCGGAAGACTATGATGGTCCGTGAACACTTCACAATGACCCCATATAGATAGTGTCTCCAAATTTTCAAAGCAAAGACTATTGCCACCAACTCCAAGTCATTAGTGGGGTAGTTCTTTTCATGCACCTTCAACTACCTCGAAGCATAAGCTATCACCTTGTCCTCTTGCATTAATACACAGCCTAGACCGAGCCGCAAAGTATCACAATAAATAGCAATGTCCTTTCCTTCTACCGGTAAAACCAAAATCGGGGTTGAGGTCAACAACGACTTGAGCTTTTTAAAGCTCTCTTCACACTCATCTGACCACTAAAGAGGCACATTCTTCTGGGTCAATCGTTCAAATGAGAAGTAATAGATCAGAACCCTTTCATGAACCGCTAATAATAACTCACAAGCCCCACGAAACTCTTAATATTTGTTACCATAGTAGGCTTGGCCCAATATCGAATTGCCACAATCTTCTTATGATCCACCATGGTGCCATCTTTAGACACTACATGTCCTAAAATTGCCACCGAATTAAAGCAAAATTCACACTTGAAAAACTTGGCATACAACTGCATCTCCTTCAACAACCTAAGTACGATCCCCAAATATTTCTCGTGATCCTCCTCATTGCGAGAGTAAACCAATATATCATCGATGAAGACAGTAATGAAGGAATCCAAATAGGGCTTGAAAACCCCATTTATCAAATCCATAAAAGCTGCGGGGGCATTGGTAAGCCCAAATCACATAAGTAAAAACTCATAGTGACCATAGCGGGTCTTGAAAAGCTGTCTTCGGCATATTCTTCGCCTGAATCTTCAACTGATGGTAACTAAATCTTAAGTCGATCTTGGAAAAGAGTGATGCACATTGAAGCTAATCAAACAAGTCATCAATGCAGAGAATTGGATACTTATTTCTGATAGTAACCACGTTCAATTGCCAATAATCAATACACATCCGCATTGAACCATCCTTCTTCTTTACAAACAATACGGGAGCACCTCAAGGAGAAACACTCGGTTTGATGAAACCCTTGCTCAACAAGTCCTGCAAATGTTCTTTCAACTCTCTCAACTCAGCGGGTGCCATCCTATAAGGAGGAATAGAAATAAACTGAGTGCCCAACTCCAAATCAATGCAAAAGTCGATATCTTGATCAGGTGGCCTACCAAGCAAATTTGTCAGAAAAACCTCTGAAAACTCCCTCACTATTGGTACCAACTCATGTGGTGGAGGGTCCATGCTAGTATCTCGAATATAAGTCAAATAAGCCAAACACCTCATACTCACCAACTTCTTCGCCCTGAGAAATGATATGATATTTTTAGGTGCATGGCTCAGAGTACCTCTCCACTCTAATCTCGGAATACCCAACATAGCCAATGTGACTATCTTAACATAACAGTCCAGAATAGCATGATAAGGCGATAACCAGTCTATACCCAGGATAATATCAAAATCTACCATGTCAAAGATAACCAAATCTACCTAAGTATCATAACCCATGAAGGTGACTCCATAGGACTTATAAACTCTATCCACTACCACAGAATCACCAACAAGGGTAGAAACATAAATAGGCACATCAAGTAAATCACACAGCATATCCAGACCCGTAGAAAAATAGGTAGACACATGGGAGAAAGTAGAGCTTGGATCAAATAAGACTGAAGTCAGTCGATGGCAGACTGAAATAATACCTATAATGACTGCGTCAAAAAGCATCAGCCTCTAACCGACCATAAAAGCATAGCAATGGGCACGTCCGCCCTCAGACTATGTGCCTCTATGACCTCCACAACCTGACTGAGATCCGCCTCTACCTAACTAAGCGCTACTCCTACCTGACCGATAACCACCTTCGCCGGACTGGTGGCCACATCTACCAAAATGCCCGCCTCCTCTAGCTGGCGGTGTTAGGGTCTAATTGTCTGATCTCTGGAACCCTGTCTGAGTCTAGGACACTCTCTAGCAAAATATCCAATCTCACCGCAATAAAAAAATGCCCTTTTAGCAGTAGGCTGGTGTACTATCATAGTAAAACCCGAATACCTCCGCGATCTGAAGATCGAGAGTAAGAACCTCTGAAAATCAGTCCAGAACTATGACCATTATACCTTGAAGAACCATCCGCAGAAGTCTGAAGTGATGACTGTAGGGATGATAATGACCTCTGTCATGGTGTCCCCTACCTCTAGCGGGATTTCTGTAACTATCAAATCTTTGGGCATTCTTATTATCCCCTCCGCCATATGCCCGAGCTCTCTCTGCCTCAACTCTCCCGGCATACTCAACTACCGACGAGAATGAGGCCCCAACGGCCTCCAACTATAAGGTCGCCAACTATAGGGTCGCCAAACGAAGTGGAAGGTCCAAACCCTTCACGAATTGTCTAACCCTCTCGGCGTCTATAGAAAGTAATACTACTGCATACCGGGACTAAGAAAGAAACCCGATCTCATTCTCTACAACGGACATACCATGTTGCTCCAAAATTGAAAACTCATCATTCTTGCTATCTCTCAAAGTACGGGGGACGTACTTCCCCAATAACACTTGGTAAAACTGAGTCCAACTCAAAGGTGGCGACCCAGCTGGCCGACACTCCATATAAGCTCTCCACCATTGCTTGGCATCCCCAACCAACTGAAAGGAAGCATAGTCTACTCCATGAGACTCCACCACACCCAACTTATGAAGCATCTTATTGCAGCTAACAATGAACTAATACGCATCCTCCCCGGAGTACCATAGAACTAAGGAGGAGACATCCTAGTGAACCTCTCGAACAACTTCCCCTCCTAAACAGTCAATACTGGCCCATCCATAGGCCGAAGAGCAAAACTAAGGCTAAAAAAATGCATCAATTCGGGGAACACTACGGCTACCGGCAATACCCTAGAGTCCGAAATCTTGGAGCAACTCTAGCATTGGGGATCTGACCTCTTACTCTTGTCTGTGAACCGTCCGGAGTAACCAAAATCATGCCCGCCTAGGCCAATGTCAAAGTACCCCAACACTCGAAACACAACCTCTTCTAGATCAAGAGTAGCAACGAACCCAGGTTGTGTCACGGCGGCCCCAACCTCTTTTATCGGAATCAGCTCCTCATCCAAAATATTTTCAAGCTCCAGAGTTAATTCTCTATTGGGATCCTGAGCGGGTGCTGGTGCTTGGCACCTAGATGGCATAGCTACACGGCCTCTGCCACATCCCCTACCTCGCCCACGAACAACTACTTGGGAAACGGGTGCGAGTGCAAGCTCCTAGCCTCCAATAGCAGTCGAACTCGTCCTCACCATATTTGAGAGAACACAAAAATGTGGTTAAGATACCAATCTGAACACACTTGCATGAAAAGAGTAAATCAGATACCAATCTAATCGAACTAGCATGAAAAGAGTAAACATATACCAATTGGATTAAACTAGCACGACTAAAAAGAAAGAATAAAGTGTTTCTTAAATGTCCTATAGCCTCTCGAGGATGGGTACGGACGTCTACATACAAATCCGTAAGATTCTACTAGACATTGCTCTTATACTCATCGGACCGGTTAACCTAGGAGCTCTGATACCAATTTGTCACGACCTAAATCGCAGGTCGTGGTGGCACCTACACTATCCCCCCGGGTAGGCGAATCACACTCCAACATTTAGAAATATCAAGTAACATAAGCGGAAATTAAGTAAGGATAAGTTAACAAGTCTTAAATACTATCATAACTGAATATCTAAATATTCCCAAAGATCTTGCCAAAAGCGTACAAGAACTCTAATACATCCAGATAATATAAGTTTGAAAACGCTCGAAGGCTACATACTATTTACTGGAAAAGAAAAACAGAAGTAAATAAAGAGGATCATTTCAGGGGCCATGGATGACCAGGTAGCTCACCCTAAATGACCAAAGATGTCACCCTCGCGTATCAGCCACGGGGCGTGAAATTGGATCTTGGAGCCTGGATCGTACTCTGCATTCAACAAAAAGTGCAGCAAGAGTAATATAAGTATAACACTAGTACGGGTAAGTATCATAGACCGACTAAGATTAGATAACATAATAAGAAGTAGAAACTAACAAGTAGTACATATAACAACAAGTATGATCATGTATCATAAACAAGTACAATTTCAAGGAAATAAGGAATCAACCAAAGACATATATGAGTCATCAAGCAAAACAGTTGAGAATGTAAGGATGGATGAATGCAATGCAATTCAATAGTCACCTCTCTCACTCCACTCCCGTACACACATGCTAAGAGCAATGCCTCAAAGTCATGACTCATGAGGGACTCGCGAAGTCCATGTATCACTTGCACACTCCAGCAGAAACCTCGGAGGCTATCAATCACTCTCGTCTCCGGTAGAAACCTCGGAGTCTCTATGTCACTCTCAATATCCGGTAAGGACCTCGGAGTCTCTCAAACACTCACATCACTATCATGACAATATCAGAGTAATAAGTAAAGCATGTCGTGCATGATATCAATCTCAGCAGTATCACTAGTATAAAACCAACAAGTACAAGTCATAATACCATTCATGTTTCAATTAACAAAATTACTCTTTCCTTTCATGAGATGAATGAGCTATAATGTGACATATTAACAGATAAGCAATAATTATAGAAAATAACACATTTGACGACAAGCTCACATAAACAATATTCATACAAAACTAGTGGAATTTATCACCACCTCTATGCCCGAAGGCCTATCATGCTATCCCCGTCAATTTCTACGACATATGTACGACTCTCTAATCAAAGTCTAACTCAAGTAAGCCATAACCTACCTCGAGGCTGAACAGGAGCCACAAACAATCAAGCGGACACCTTCCCTTTACTGAGCGCCTCCGAACGATCGGAATCTATCAAAAATTGAATTCTACATTAACACACGATTCTAAGGATGTCCATATTGTTACACTACCGGGAACCTCAAATAGACTCTAAATAATTAAACCCGAGCCCCGATGAAAAAATTAGAATTTTATTGAAAAGTCATTTCACCTATAACCTAAGGGTCCTATATCTGGAAAATTAATAAATTCCATCCACAAATACGCTCTCAAATGACTCGAAATCTTCAATTATCCCAAAATCTTAACTTAATATTAACATCTCACTTCCCACAACTCAAATACCATGAATTTGAAGGTGTTAATATAATCCAATACACTTAATATTCAATTACATAGACAGATATGTGAAAATTGAAGTTCAAGGTAATAACATGAGAAAAATCCCAAAACTGAAAGCTAAAGTAACGAACAGAGACCTCGATCTTAATTAGCAAATATGTAGAATCCATCAACTTTTATCCATCTTATCATTTTTTCCTAATGATTGGTTTATTATTGATTTATCATTAGCACTTACTACTTTTGTAATCATTAGCCATGATACACCCATAATTTTGTCTCCTAGCTATAAGGAAAACAAGCACTAAACTGACGTAAACTTACGATTTGGAAATTTGTATTTCATTCCACCAACAATTATATTAATAGTCCATGAGAAGGGATATGTCTGAAAGAATAAATCAAAGGCCACCATAGTGGTTTAATTAAGATTCTTACCTGAACACTAGCAATCGTCTCCTTCCCCTCGTAGGTGCCGTAGAATGTTTTCTTTTTGTGCTAAGACTCAAAAATGTCAAACTCTACCAACTTAATTCATTCTTTCATATGGTCAATGTGACGTTAGGATATTAAATGAACTATGGACTTGACCCATTAATCACCAACTAAAGGTAAAAATTGACCCACTTAATGAATTACATTATTCACCAACTTATATCTTATATGTGCGCAAATAAAATATTCACAAACATTAAATAAATATATTTTAATCAAGTAAAGCTAAAGTTGAAAATCGTCTTTAAATAAGGGTTGTAAAAATCTTTAAAGCTTGAGATAAATAATAAATTTGATAGATAAAATGAGATGCTATTTGATAACTTTATTTAATTAATTAATTTTCTTAACTCACATAGTAAAATATAAATCAATTTATAATAGTTAATTTAGACAATTGTCTTTTTAAATTTATAAAAAAATGATAAATATCTCTTAAAATATACAAAAATAGGCAAATGATATACAATAATATATTCAATAATATTTTGCCAAATAAAATGACAAAATGTCACCGAGATAATTTCGTAAAATTATTTTAGCTTTGTAAAGGCATATTTCACTCCGTTCATGACTCGAGAACTTTGAATAATTCAATAAAAATACTGGAGGGTAAAAATTGGGTGTCAACAGTGTCCCGACCTCCAAAACCATTACAATCTAATTCAAACAAAAGTGATTAGTCAGTTTGGTGTGATTTTCGTTGCACTCACGGGCACAAAACCGCGGATTTCACAACTCTACGGGAAGAGGTGACAGGAATGCTAAGCAGAGGCCACCTACGAGAATATTTGAGCAAAAGAGCTCGTAACAACTATGAGCAGGGACCGCCCGCTGAAGGCAAACCCAATCCGGTCGCACTATCTCATGTGATAAATATGATCTTTGGCGGGTCAGTAGTTGCCGCTACATCCTTCACTGCGGCTAAGAAAATAAAGATTTCAGTAACTCGGGAGAAGTGGTTCCGAGAAATACCAGAAGAGCATATTATTACTTTCACCGAAGAAAACACTGTCGATGTTAGTTTTTCCTATAATAAAGCTTTGGTCATTATGTCGCAGATAGATTATTACTATGTAAAAAGAATTTTGATCGGCCCTGGAAGTTCTGCCAACATTATCTAGCTAAAGGTTGTAGTAAAAATAAAAATGGCTGACAAAATTATTCTCGCTGATAGATTATTACTATGTAAAAAGAATTTTGATCGGCCCTGAAAGTTCTGCCAACATTATCTAGCTAAAGGTTGTAGTAAAAATAAAAATGGCTGACAAAATTATTCTGGCAGCCAGAACACGCTCAGGTTTCAATATGTTTAGTGAAACCACTAAGGGTAAAATTGATCTGTTGGTGGATTCTATGAGAGTCATAAGGTAACCAAGTTTTATGTCATCGATGGACACATGAGATATAATGTTATATTCGGGAGGCCCTAGATACACAATATAAAGGCGGTCCCGTCAATATTTTATCTACTAGTGAAATTCCCAACACCAGAGGGAATCCAACAAATTAAAGGGGAATAACCTGCTGCCAGATGGATATATATCATAGAGGAACCAGAAGCAACGGTGAACCCTAAATAGCAATTAAAGGAAGCGAAACCAGCATCAGAAGATGTCCATCAGGTTCCGCTAGCAGAAACATAACATATATACTCGGAAGATGAGTTTTCAGACCGGTACCAGGTACTTATATATTTTCAAGTACCAGACGAGTCAGATACCACCAAATCTACAGTGGGAGAGCTTGAGCAAATAACTTTGCCAGGGGAGACTCCCGACAGGAAAGTTTACCTGAGCACGGGGTTAACCTCGTAGCTCAGGGATTCAGTTCTTAAGTATCTTGCAGCTAACAATGATTATTTTACTTGGTCGCATAAGGATATGACATGAATCCCTCCAGAAGTCGCAACTCATAGGTTAGGCCTGGATCTCAGTTACCCTCCCATATGGCAGAAGAAGCGACCCATCGCCAAATTCCGCAATAGGTTTATAAAAGAAGATATAACTAGACTACTCAATATAGGATCAATCTGGGAGGTGAAGTATCCAAATTGGTTAGCAAACATAGTTGTAGTACCTAAAATGGGGAACAAATTTAGGATGTGCATATACAATAAAGATTTGAATAAAGCATATCCGAAAGACTCGTTCGCATTATCGAAGATAGATCAAATGATCGATGTTATGGCTGGAAATGAGATAATGAGTTTCCTCGATGCACATTCTGGGTATAACCAAATAAGGATGCACCGGGAAGACCAAGAGAAAACATCTTTTTAACTACTTTCGGCATCAGGGCTACTAATCAAATATTAGTAAATAAGATGTTTGAAAAAAATAGAAAAAACTATGAAAGTATATATAGATGATATGCTTGTTTAGAGTCTTCATGCAGAGGACCATTTAAGTAATTTGCAGGAAATATTTGAGTGCTGAGAAAATTTAATATGAAACTCAACCCCAAGAAATATGCCTTCGAGTTGGGCTCTGGGAATTTTTGGGTTTCTTGATTTTTAAAGAGGAATTGAGATAAACCCCGACAAGATAAAAGTCATCGAAGATATTCTGGATATGCTTGAAGACGTAAAAGTGGTACAACGACTAACCGGGTGAGTGGCAGCTCTAAGCAGGTTTATCTCCCGATCATCAGAAAAATATCACATATTCTTTTCACTTCTAAAAAAGAAGAACGACTTTGTATGGACGCTCGAATGCCAGCAGGCCTTACGGAACCTGAATACTTACTTATCCAGTCCTTCACTCATGTCAAAGCCAAAGGATGGAGAACAACTCCTCACATATCTCGCGATCTTAGAGGTAGCGGTAAGTGCAGTTCTGGTATGGGAAGAAAAAGGTACACAATTTCTTATTTATTATATAAGTAGAGTTATGTCAGGGGCCGAAACCCGGTACCCGCTGCTTAAAAGATTAGCTTTCGATTTAGTTATCTCTTCGCGTAAGCTCCGAATATATTTTCAATGCCACCCAATTGTTGTAGTAACAACATTCCCACTTAAGACAGTGTTACATAAGACCGAACCTTCAGGGCAATTAGATAAATAGGTGGTAGAGTTAAGTGAACTCAATATTGAGTATAAACTCCAGACTGCGATAAAATCTCAAGTCCTCACAGATTTTGTGGCTAATTTCAGACAAGGAGTAACCCTTCAGGCATAAAAAAGCCATTTTGGTCTCGAGGACTGCCCCAGGGTCTGGATGCATCACACTAATGGAGCTTTTAATGTCAAGGGTACCGGTCTAGGGATAGTACTGCATACTCCCACCGGGGAAATTTTAAGACGTGCGATTCATAGTTCTCCTTTAACTAACAAGGAAGCCGAGTATAAGACTTTGATTACATTTTTGGAATTAGCCCGAGGCTTAGGGTCTCAAATAATTGAAGTCAAATGTGATTTGCTGCAGGTGGTAAACAAAGTTCATGGAGTGTTCGAGGCCAAATAGGAACACATGTCAAGGTACCTCAAGAAGATTTTGAAGATGCTTTCTCTGTTTCAAGAGTGGAGGATAGTGCATATACCCCGAGAAGAAAATGTAGAGGCAGACGCACTCGCGAACTTGGGCTCCAATATGGAAGCAGAAGGCCCCAAAGCCGAGTCGGTTATTCAGCTATTACATTCAGTCCTGGATTTAGAAGGGTATGGTGAGGTGAATTCGAACAGCCTGATTTAGGATTAAATGAATGAATTTTTGGGCTACCTCGTGAAGGGAAAGCTCCAGAAGGACCCGAAAACATTTAGAGCTCTGAGGATCAAAGCCGCCCGATATTATGTTATTGATAAAAGGCTTTACTGGCGGTGTTATTATGGTCCCTTGGCTCGATGCATAGGCCCCGAGGAAGCTGATTACGTGATGAGAGAAGTGCATGAAGGCATATGCGCAAACCATTCTAGAGTATAATCCTTAATGAGAAAACTTATGAGGGTCGGCTATTATTGGCCCCGAATAGAGGAAGATACAAAGGTGTTCATAAGAAAATGTGATAAATGTCAGTATCATGCACAATTGCTACACCAACCGGGAGAAGAATTGCATCCGGTTGTATCCCCATGGCACATGAAGTGGGGAATGGATATAGTCAGACCTTTGTCTGCGGCTCCAGGATAGGTATCTCAAATTATATTTATGACTAACTATTTTTCTAAATGGGTTGAAGTTGCAGCTTATACAAAGCTCTAGAATAAGGAGGTGATCGACTTTATCTGGAAACATATCATTTGTCGTTTTGGCATCCCAAAGGAGATAGCTTGTGAAAACGACTGTAATTTTATTAGAGCCAAAGTTATAAAGTTCCTGGATGACTTGAACTTCAAGCGTATCACCTCCACTCCCTATCATCCCAGTGCGAATGGTCAAGTGGAATCGACAAACAAAAACTATAATTCAGAACTTGAAGAAGAAGTTGTATGCGGTAAAACAAAATTGGCCTTCTATGCTACCAGAGATATTATGGGCATACAGAACCATGACAAAGATGAGTACTAGAGAAACTTCCTTTTCCTTGATCTATGGTGAAGAAGCCTTGAACCCGGTAGAAGTTAGAACTCCAAGCTTGAGATATCTCTGGGAAGAGGAGCAGGCTAACTCAGAATCAATGTCTGTGCATCTGGACTTACTCGAACAACGTCGATATTTTGTGTACATCCGAATGGTAGCCCAAAAACAATTAATGGAGTGATACTACAATCGGCGCATAAATCTCCGACATTTCAAATTCGAAACTTAGTGCTCCGGAGGGTAACTCAAAGCACGCGAGAACCTAATGCATGGAAACTAGGTGTAAACTGGGAAGGTCCACATACCGACACCGGGATTGCCGGCAAAGGATCTTATCAATTGACAGACCAAGATGGAAATAAAACTTCCTAGCAATTAGAACATAAGTCATTTGAAGAAATATTATGTTTAGCAAGGCAAGCATGCGTTGCACTCTTTTTCTCTTCGCCCAGTTTTTGTCTCAATAGGGATTTTCCAGCAAGGTTTTTAATGAGGCGGCACCAATAAAAACAGCTAAGAGTCTTGATACCTATGAAGGTTATCCAGTGTCCTGGTCTCCATAGTATGAACACCCAAACACTGGGGGGCCATATACACCCATACAAAGAGGATAAATTCAAAGCATTAAGGGAAAAACACTTATCACTGGGGACTCCATGGATTATCAAACATTATATAAATGTAACCAGACTGACCATATTAGATGGCAACCAGATTATTCTTAAACTTGTCATTACAATTGTGAGTTAAATGAATCAATAAAATTTTCCTTTTATGATAAAATAAATCTTTGCTACATCATTTTCATACTGCTCTGAATTTCTTGTCCTGGTTTGACCGTTTCTCTTTCTTTGCTTGTGCTTATGCTTTGTATTGAGCCGAGGGTCTTTTAGAAATAGTCGCTCTACCAACTAAGATAGAGATAAGGTCTGCGTACACTCTACCCTCCACAGACTCCACGTTGTGGGATTTCACTGGGTATGTTGTTGTTGTATTAATAAATATTTGCCATCAAGAGAATAAAATATGTGTTGTTATAAACATATCGAAAAATTTGTGCCATAATGAACAGGAGACGTCATCTTCTACATCACCATTAAAAATAAGGGTCCTCTCTTATTAAAAACCTTAACAAAAATAACAGGTTAAGGCTCTAGTTGCTCAAAGCACCGGAGTAATAAGTTGACTGGAATCAAGAAAAATCCGGGACCAACTGCAAAGGCCATGTAAATCCTGAGTTAAAGATGAAAAATACATCTTTCAAAATAAATTCAAGTTTGATGAAAAGTTGTTGAAAACAATAACTTCAAAGCTTAGGATTTATTAAGTTGAAATCAATTTTTGCTTGAATTATTAGACAATGGTGAAGTCGCAATTATCAGATAAACTTATAGGAGGAATGCAAATTACTTCTATAAATAAAAATATGAAATGACAACCTTGGAAAATTACAAAAAAAGGAAAATTCATTCATTAATTATTTTACCGAGCTAGAACCAACCTTGTTACAAAGAGAACTACCAACCCCGAAAGTGACCCGATTATATAAAAAACAAAGTAAAAAACAAACCCACGCAAAAGGTTGTGATACGCTCGCTCTATGGTCTGTCGGGGATGTTTAAAAAAATAGTAACAAATCCTAAGAAGTTGGAGCTGAAGGAGGCATCTCTGAAGTTGATGTTTCAGGGGCATTATCTGAGGCAAATGGTATATTTTGTTGGGAAGGAAAGACTTCAACTTTCGGGAGGGCTTCATCGTCTCCTCCTCCTCCGGATGATGCATTGTCTTCTTCCATGGGGAGGGGATCGTCAGGGCTCTCCGCTGAAGATAACTCTAACTACTTGGCCTTAGTGATCTCTTCATCAATATCAACAAGCCTGACTTTCACAGCTTCCAAGGCTTTTCAGCGCATCATATAGCCATTTCTGACCATGGAGAGAGTATAACTGTCAATGGTAGCCTGAATTCCTTCTTCTACATAGTGAACAACCTGGGTGAGCTTGACACTAGTTGAATGGATGAGTTCATTGGCCAGAGTTAGTTCGGCAATGGTTTCCCCTTATTTTTCAATCGAGTTGTCACGATGGATAAACGGGACCTCAATGATTCATTCTCCTTCTTAAAGACTTCTATCTATGTTTCCTTAATCCGGAGATGCTCGGCAAAGGTACTCACATTAGCCTCAAGCCCGGACAGGTGCATCGTCAGATCAAACATAGCATCCAATGCCTCATTCATTTCTTCTTTCAGTCACCTGCAGGATCCTCGTGAAGCGTAACCTATTGTCTATATGCTTCATTCTTCTCTTCCAAGTGCATAAGCTTGCCTTGAAATTCACTAGAATTGGCAAGTTTTTCCTTTGGCAATATCAAACAGTGAACGATATTATCCCTCTCGGTCACTAGAACGGCTTTCTCCTCAATCAACTGCTGAAGCCCCTCATTGCACAGAAAGTTGGCCTAAATGATGATTTTATTGTTAGAAGGGATGATCCGGAAGCTAAAAGAAATAGAAAAGTTGGGGAAAATCTATACCTTGGTTGCAGCGTGCATTCCTTCATTAATGGCACATTTTGTGGATACCCTGTGAACTTTCCTTCGATCTTTGTCCAAAGCCGCATGCTTCATATATTGGCCATTCCAACGGGTTTTGACAAAAGATGACAATTAGAAGGAATCTAGAAGGTTATAGACCATAATTCTGCAGGTTGAGCTACCAGAGATGGGTATTTGTTCACCAGTACCTCCCTTAGAGGGGAAGAAGTACGGTCAGGAGAAGACAAAAGTTCTTGGTAGTCTTCTTGGGCAGGAGTTGGAAGAACTGGGGACTCGGGGTCTTCTGGAGTCGGAGAAAGGACGAAAATGGTTGGCATAGATGGAGGCTGATGAACGATAGTGCTTCTTATGATCGGAGCAAAAAAACATTGGTATGGCCGGTTCCATGACTGCAAATTCCATCTTAACAAAAAGATGAGGGATTTAGACTCTTCTCCTTTCCAATGGTAGTTCATCCTCATCGGGACCTTCATCATCTAGGTCCACTGCAATGAGAGAACCAGCCACCGGACTGGTCACACTAAGGACACTGGAATGAGTACGGTCGCTTTGGTCCAGGATTCTTTTTCTAGAATGCTTGGGGCCCAATTGAGGACTGGCAGAAGATTCGTTACAGAGCCTATTCCGATCCTGGGCATGTTGAATAATGCAGACTTTCACATCTGGATATTTTATTTCCTCTACAGGAGGAGTGGTAGAAACAAATTTGGAGAGACCTGAAGAAGAGTAGAGTAAGACAAGGATTTCATGCAAAATTATAAAAATAAAAGAAAAATATGCCTTACCATGGTTACGAGGGATTTTATTTTGGTCATCAGCAAGTTTCTTTGACGTCCGGAGTTTCGGAGTGGATACAACGAGAATTTCTTGAACCCAATCCTCAAGATTGGGCATCTCTTCAGGTTTCCCTCGAGTGGCTGTAAGGAGGGAAATACTCAATTAAAGTGTATAAACAATGCATTCTCCCAAAAACACAAAGTTGTAAAGAGTGTAGAGAGACTTACAGTAGAGGTTCCATCATTCCGGGATGGTGCGGCTACCTGAAGAGAGTAAATCAGCGGTAGCAACAATGACATATCTTTCTGTCCAGCCCCAATCACAGTCATCATCGAGGCTGTGAAAAATGGCTTTGCTGCCTCTCCAGTGTAGGTTGGTGACCCCACCATGGAAAATGCGCGGAGAATAAAGGCGGATAAGATGGTCCAGGGTAAAAGAGATGTCGGCCTCCTAAGAAAAATGCTCGAGGCATGCAACTACCCTCCAAACTTGAGGGCCTACTTGAGCTAAATAGATTTTGTAACGGCGGTAAAATTCCAAAATAACATCGTCTATTGCTTCCCCAATTTTCATCGAAAATGGGTATGTATAGACAAAAGAGTACAATTTCCTGTATGAAATTATCCTTTCATTATCACCAGGGATCAGGACATCAATCTTTGTCCAACGGTAGTCAACCTTTACCGTTGGTAGTATATAGGCGGTGATTCTAGTTTTGTATTCACCTGCGGGAGAATCTCGACTGCCGGGAAAAACCCTGGAGACAGGTTTTTCTTGAAGATCATGATTAAATTGCCATGTCTTAGGCAAAATGAATAAAGTAGGAGGAGTCCATCTATGCTGTGCTTTTTCATTAAGGTTAGGGTTTCCCCTAGTGTTAGAAGGAGTGTTACCGCCAATGGAGAGGTTTGACATTTTTCGGACATAGTAGGAAAAGAAATCACAAACTGAAAACTCTAGGAGATTTTGGCACAAGGGAAGTTGAATGGCGAAGTAATTGAATCCCATTGAAAGGGATTCTATTTATAAATACCGAGGAGTCATCATTACAAAGGGGAAATTGATGTGATGGATGTCAATCGGAGGTTGTTCATCAAGTGGAACGTGCGTGTCAAAGCAGATGTTGTAAAGTGACACACCTCATCATTACTCTGCAGTCTTCCGTTAATTAAGAGAAATTGAAAAGTTGTCATCGTTTCAATGTGATGACATTTGGTGTAACAAATTGAGTGATTGTTATCTTTGGATTTTCCCACTAAATTGAAGAGTTTTAATTGGCTGCCCGTTCAAATCCACTCCCCGGACGCGCCCAAAAAGTGTAGGGACTATCTGTATAGTGCAAAATTCATATAATACAACTGGACGAACTACGTCATGACACGTTGTAGGTGATGCTGAGTCGGATCCATGTTAGCTTCTGGAGGTGCCGATGAAACATAAGCAAGATTGGGAGTATTGGAAGGACGCAAGGTACCAGTGTTGGTGAAGATCAGGTGAACAGTTTGAATTCCAACAGACGGTCGTTACAGGTACGATCACACATCTTCCAATGGAGCGTTAATGACATTCATTGAGACACTAATTATTCAATTATTACAATATTTATTCTCTTGTATTAATAAAGGCATATATCGTGGGGTGTGTGCCTGTGCTACTAATATAAATAAGACATATTATCCCATTATAAAATCATCATCTGCTAGATATTACAATACACATATCAATATTATTCTCAATACTTGTGCTTTCATACTAGTCACGGAAGCTTTGCCAAGAAGCTAATATCAGGCTCAGACTAATTATCTCTATACTTTGTCTTAATAATATTCATTTGCATTATATATTGTCTAACACTTTAGCCAAATAAGTCACTTGAGACCTACATGTCTTTGACCACGTATACAAATTCAACAGTACCATTTTACGGGTAAACATGAACGATAAAAATTAATTAAATTGACGGGGTTCATTACGTGAGTCAGTGTCAAGATTATAATATTATAAACATGTCATTTGCTGATTAAAAGGACAAATTCTTATTTCGCATGGACTTTGACTAAATAATGAAATAGAAAATGCAGATGAACCTTATATAAGATATAAATTATACAATAATAATTAATTAGCGAGAGGCTTATTCAAATTAAGGCTTCACAAATTACCTGTTTGGCCATAGATTTTGAATTTTATGAAAGTATGTATGTCCTAGAGACAATCATTATTAGGGACAAAACATACTTTAACACATTTGTATTATTAATAAGATTAATATTTATGGCATTTGCAATTATTGAATTATTATTTGATTGTTTGTAATTATTCATTAACGTGCATCCCTTGAGCTTACGTTGTCATTAATAGAGTTAGATAGTGATGATAGAGCGTAACTCTCAAAATAGCCTCGACTAATGATCATCGAGAATGAGATATCGATGGTATGTTATAAGTCGACGTGTGGTCTGGATCATATTCTTGGAGAATGTAGCATGTCTCACATGTTACGAGTAATGATTACTCGTGATGGACACATGGATACTTTTGGAAAGTATTGGTATACCCTGCGGATAAACTATTTGTTATAAATGTCTGGAGTGTTATCAGTGTGTGGGAAATAAAGGTCATTTGACTTGAGGTCAATACGCACCGTGTTTACAGAGTAATGTACTTTGACCCTGTCCTAAGCTTAAACTCCTTATAGGATTAGATACGACTTGTGTTGGGTACATTATGATGTAAACTAAGGTGGTAGTTGAGCCAAGAATAAGAGTCATTCTTCGATTGGATATTCGAGAGAGCACTCAACTTCTCAGTGATATTAGGTCGACCAAGTCATTGGCCAATCCAAGAGACATATTTAGAATATGGTCTAGTTGTCGAATAATATAGATGAGATAAAGTGATCAAGCCATTTGGATAGACACATAGCAAATTCTAAGCTTGATCGAGTGTGTCACGAATGAAAAGAATTTATCATCTCACGTAAAGGTTATATTTGCTGGATTCATGTAAACGTACTTCATATATTGAGTTCGTCGTACGACGCAGTCGATGAGTTTCGTATGGACCTTAATTGGATAGTTTCGATATATGAAGGCCTATAGGGTCACACTATGTCGATTGTCTCTACGCTCTAAGGGTGTATTGAGAAAGTATTAAATATTCGATTTGGAATCGAGATATTTAAATTGATAATAACTATGAGATAATTTCTATTAGATGGAAATTATATAATTAAGTCAAAATTGGATTTTGGATGTAATATGTTGAATATATATATTAAACAAAAAACGAGAAACGTTATTTACGTAAGGCGCCGCGGCGTTGACCCGGCAGTGGGCCCAGTCAGACTGGCCCACTGCACCTCGATATTTAGGCCAGGCTTAGAGCCCAATCATAATTCGTTTCTGACCTAATTGTAACTATAAATACAGCACCAAACCTATGTTATCATACACGAATTCTTATAAGCAAATTCTAGACTTAGAGTCTAGGATAAAACTCTCTCAAACCTCTGCCAAGATTTTCTGGCTTTCTTGACAGAGGAATACACCGTAGCAAGGTGCTTGTAATCGAATGGAACATTCGTGTGTCCACCCTTTAGTAAAGAATCTAAATAATACAACTTGTAAATAATTATGTTTTATGTTACAGGTTCTGATTGTCATATAACCATACTAGAAACAAGGAATTGTTGGAGTAAGTAGAACAAAATTTTAAACTTCCGTTGTGCCTACTTACATGTTTTGAACCCAACAAAACCCTACAGTGGTATCAGAGTCCAGGCTGGTCAATTGTTATATAACAATTGAAAGAAATAATAATATGGGTTAAACATAAAATTGGATTAAAACAAGGCTTCTTGAAAACCTACACATCTTGACCGAACAGTTAAACTTTTTGATATCACCCTAAATTATCACCTATGCTAAATTGAGGAAGTCATTCCGTTCTAACTCGGACTAAGCTAAGTGCAGATAACCGTTTCATTGCGAACATGGTGCACGATGAAAAACATGTAGGAATGGATGATGGTCGATATGTGCGTTATTGATAATTGTGGGTGATGATAAATGATTTGTGATCTGATCCCTAAATTGGATTTAGGGTTTGGACGATTTTTAGAAAATCAACATGGAAACATTCTGTCAGGATGTAGGCGTCGCGACCCTATGGTAGGGCACCGCAACGCCAGTCACGATGACAGGCAGGGGTCGCGGCTCCTATACAAAATCCACGATTAAAAGCTTCATTTTAAAATTCTGGACTTACTGGATAGTAGGCGCCGCGACTCCAAGATGGAGAGTCGCGACCCTAATGAACTACAGAAGCCGAAAGGTTTCTGCATTACCAGCGCCACATCTCCATAGTGGAGCGCCACGACGCTAATGCATTGCAGAAGCAGAATTTCGACTTCTGCCTCACTGGCGCCGCGACTCTAATGATTAGCGTAGTGGCCCCATCGATAAAAAAAAATAGTTCAAAATGTTTAACCCAAGATTATTATTAAACAGTATATTATTTAATAAGTATACTATTTATATGCTAAATGATTGTCATTTAAATTACTATAATAGCATCCGCAAATAATTGTCTGGGTAGGCGACGCCCACTATGTGTTTAAACCGCTTAATATCATGCTTGGTAAGGCTGTACCCAATGTGCACTTAGTTTTGCATGATAGTTAATATGCTTTATTTGATAAAGCATGCTAGAGTTGATCTTGGTTAAAATTCTAAATTAAAATGTTCCCCAAAATTTAATACAAGTCTTATTTAAAATGAATACGTCGTCCGTTATAATTGATTGTAGTGCAAAATCCTTTTCGGCGAGATGAGTATTTATGCCACATCATTTTCTCTAAGTCTACGAAGACTCAGACTCTTTCATAGATACATGTTAAATGTAGAAGTAGGTGATAAACCTTTATGAGTATATTTACACCACAATGTTTGCTCTATAAGGCAAAACTCACTTAGATACATAATTGCAGTCGCATAACGAGGTTGACTTGCTAGGTTGTCTTGGCGCCACAGTGTCGGACAAGCCGAGGGACGCATATCGATTGTTTAGAATATTCGGTCAAACAAGAGTTACAAATTGTTTGTAATTGGTTTGGAGACCTACCAGTTATGATATTGAAGTTATCAGCCACATCAAACGCTGATATATCATAAACCTGGATCTTGGCCCATTATGACTATATTTGATATGAGTATGTACTCTTCCATGAGGTCGAAGAGTATGTTAAAATAGTGGGAGATAATTAAACTAAATGTCATGTTGATTAGTTAATGAATGTGTTCAATAGAAATTAAAATTAGACTTTAAATTTCAAGTCTATCCATTTCTTCAGACTATATAAAATGTCGAATCTATCACTGAAAATGTTGGCCGAGACAAACAAGTTGACTAGAGCAAATTAGCATGACTGGTTAAGAAATATGCGATTGGTGTTAAGACAAGAAAAAATTGAGTATGTGTTAGACACAATGTTCCCCACAATCTCTGCTGAAAATTCTGTTGAGTATGCCCTGTTTGACAATGTGGCTTATCAGAAACATCTCGACGATGCTACCTCAGCACAATGTGTAATGTTGTCCTCCATGACTGTGGAGTTACAGAGGCAACATGAAAATATGGCCCCCAACGAAATGCTAAAACACTTGAAGAGTCTCTATGACTCACAGTATCAAACAATGGAGTATAAACTGTTGAGGGACCATTTCAAGTGTAAGCTAAACGATGGGGGTCAAGTGTCGGCACATTTTCTGAAGATGATTGGGTTGATAGAAAGGTTGGCTTCGGTTGGAACGAAGCTGCATATAAATGTCTTTGTCAACCTGATCATGAATTCACTTCCTGGTTCATTTGAGAATTTCATTGTGAACTTCAATATGAATGGGACTAAGGCAAGTCTTCCAGAGCTTCACAACATGTTGAATATCTTTGAATCATCTACCTCTAAAGGTAAAGTTGTGCTCATGGTGGGCTCTTCTAGCAAGTTCAAACCCAAATGTAAGAACATGCAGAAAGAGAAGGGTAAGACAGTTGTTGCACCTACAGTTATGAAACCTAGAGGAAATGTTCAGAAAAAGGCAAAGGTAGATTCGGATGTGTGCCTCAACTGCAAGAAGAAGGGGCACTAGAAGAATGACTGCACAGCTCTAGGAGGAGGTAAAGCACTAGGTGCTCCTGGCTCTACTGGACAAGGTATATTTGTCATTGAGATAAATATATCTATAAATAACTCTCACTGCTGGGTATTGGATACCGCATGTGGCTCACACATTTGTAATAATGTGCAGGGTCTAATTGACAGTAGAAATGTTGGACCTTGGGAGGTAGACCTGCGCATTGGAAATGGAGCACGAGTAGATGCTGAACGCGTGGGAACTTATAGACTAGATTTACCTTCAGGCTTTTGTTTAGAACTAAATAATTGTTATTTTGTTTCCTCATTGATGATGAATATTATTTTTATCCCAGTGTTACACATTGAGGGTTTTTCTCTTTTATTGCCAATGGCAGTTATGTACTGTCTTTTTAATGGTTTTATTTATGGAAATATTCCGCTTGTGGATGGTTTGTATGTTCTAAACTGTAGTCGTGAAAGTTTCAATGTGCAAAATAAATGAGCTAAGATAAGTAATCCAAGAAACCCCACCTACTTATGGCATTGTAGACTTGGTCACATCAATGAATCAATGATAGCAAGATTAAGGAAGTTAGACTACGTGGAACCATTTGACTTGGAGTCCTATGGTAACTGTTAATTTTGCTTGAGAGGAAAGATGACCAAAAAGCCACTTTCTAGGAAAGGTGTACGAGCCAAAAATGTGCTTGAGTTGGTCCATACTGATGTATGTGGGCCATTTTCAACTCAAGCTAAGAGAAGCTTCCCTTACTTCATCACTTTTACAGATGATTTAACAAGGTTTGAGCATGTGTATCTTATGAAACACAAGTCCAAAACCTTTGAGAAATTCAAAGAGTACAAGTCAGAAGTAGAGAAACAACTTGAAACAAATATCAAGGCCCTTCGATCAGATCGAGGAGGTGAATACTTAAGTAAAGAAGTTCTGGATTACTTGAAGCTTCATGGAGTACAGTCACAATGGACACCTCCTGGAACGCCACAAATGAATAGTGTTGCTGAAAGGAGAAATCGAACCTTATTAGATATGGTTAGATCCATGATGAGTTTTTCAGCTCTACCAACATACCTTTGGGGCTATGCATTACAAAGCTCAATTTATATTCTGAACAGGGTTCCTTCAAAGTCAGTAGAGAAAACCCCATATGAGATATGGAATGGCAAGAAGCCATCACTTAAACACATGTGACCCTGGGGGTGCCCTGCATATGTAAAGAAGATACTTACTGACAAGTTGGAATCTAAAAGTGAGAAATATTATTTTGTGGGGTATCCAAAGGAAACTAAGGGATACTATTTCTATCTACCAGGAGAACATAAGGTCATTGTTTCTAGAAATGCAACTTCCCTTGAAGAAGACTATGTTTAGAAGGAACATAGCTGCAATGAGATAGAACTTGAAGAAATTCAAGAACTACAAGATAACATAGAAGTTGAAACCTTGTCGAATGACCAAGATGAGGATTCAATAGCAGTATTTGGTGAAGATTGGGTACTTAAAGTATGCCCTTCATCCAGTGGGAGTGCTGTGAGAGACAATACAGAAATGCAAGGCTCTCATACACAATCAATGGAAGATGATACAATGGTTGTACATCAATCCATTCAGGAAATACATGAAAATGACATTTCTGAAAGCTCTCAAGGTGGTGGATTGTCCAACACACAAAGACCTTCTCACAATCAGAATACAACAAATACTGAAACGCAGAATAATCAACTCTGTAGGACCACTAGGACTCATCGTCCGCCTGAAAGACTTAATCTCCTTGTTGAAACACACAATGAGATTGATATTCCTGATGATGATGAACCTACAACCTACATCGAAGCTATGTTAGACATTGATTCGCAGAGATGGCAAGAAGCCATGAAATTTGAGATGGACTCGATGTACATCAATCAAGTTTGGAACTTGGTTGATTTGCCAACAGGGGTTAGACCCATATGATGCAAATGGGTCTTCAAGAAGAAGATTGATACATATGAAAAGGTACAGACTTATAAGGCAAGATTGGTGGCTAAAGGTTATAATCAATGGCCTGGGGTCGATTATGATGAAACATTTTCACCTGTTGCGAAAATTAAGTCCATTCGAATTTTGCTTGCAATAGCCGCATACTATGATTATGACATTTGGCAAATAGATGTTAAAACTGCTTTCCTCAATGGTAACCTAATTGAGGAGGTGTATATGATACAACCTGAGGGTTTTACATCCAAGACTAAGCCCAAATCAGTATGCAAGCTACAGAAGTCCATTTATGGACTTAAGCAAGCCTCAAAGAGTTGGAATATTTGCTTTGACAAAGTAGTCAAATCGCTTGACTTTGTTAGAAGCAAAGAATATCCCTGCGTTTATAGTAAGCGCAAGGAAGGGAGTATTGTCTTCATTATTATATATGTAGATGACATATTAATAATGAGAGACAATAAGACTCTCATGCAATCAGTCAAGGAATGGTTATCCAACACTTTCATGATGAAGGACTTGGGTGAAGCCTGCTACATTCTTGGAATTAGGATCTATAGAGATAGACCTAATAGATTGTTGGGGTTGTCACAGTCCATATACATAAACAAAGTGCTAAGATGATTCTCTATGGAAAACTCCAAGAAGGGAAGTCTTCCTATGGGTCAAGGCATCAAGTTATCAAAGAAGGATAGTCCTTCTACTGTTGCAGAACTTGAACGCATGAAAAGAATCCCATATGCTTCAGCTATAGGATCTATCATGTATGACATGCCTTGTACGAGGCCAGATGTGGCCTATGCACTTAGTATGACTTGCAAATTCCAGCAGAATCCTGGGGAAGAACACTGGAAAGCAGTCAAGAATATTCTTAAGTATCTTAGACGAAATAAATAATATTTCTTAGTCTATGGTGGACAAGAAAAGCTAGTATGTACTGGGTACACTAATGCTAGTTTCCAGACAGATCTTGATGACTTCAAGTCTCAATCTGGAGATGCCTTCAATTTCAATGGTGGGGTAGTGAGTTGGAAAAGTCCCAAGCAAGCTACAACTGCTGATTCGACAACTGAATCCGAGTACATTGTTGGATCGGAAGCTGCTAAAGAGGTTGTCGCAATATCTGAGTTCCTGAAGGAACTAGGGGTTGTTCCAAGTGCCACTTGTCCAATAACGATTTATTGTGACAATACTGGTGCGATTGCGCAAGCTAAAGAACTAAGATCAACAAACAGAAACAAACATGTACCAAAGAAATACCACATACTCAGGGAGATGGTGGAAACTGAAGAAATAAGATTAGACTATGTTCTCACAGATGATAATCAAGCCGACCCATTTACTAAACCATTAAGCTTAGTTAAGCGTAATGGTCATTTTGAAAATATGGGTATTAGATACATTAGAGATTGGCTCTAGGCCAAGTGGGAGATTAAAAGTATGTATGTCCTAGAGACAATCATTATTAGGGACAAACCATACTTGAATACATTCGTATTATTAATAAGATTAATATTTATGGCATTTGTAATTATTAAATTATTATTTGATTGTTTGTAATTATTCATTAATGTGCATCCCTTGAGCTTACGTTGTCATTAATATAGTTAGATATTGATGATAGAGCGTAACTCTCAAAATAGCCTCGACTAATGATCATCGAGAATGGGATAGCGATGGTATGTTATAAGTCGACATGTAGTCTGCATCACATTCTTGGAGAATGTAGCATGTCGCACCTGCTACGAGTAATGGTTACTCGTGATAGACACATGGATACTTTTGGAAAGTATTGGTATACCTTGTTGATAAACTATTTGTTATAAATGTTTGGAGTGTTATCAGTGTGTGGGAGATAAAGGTCCTTTGACTTGAGGTCAATACACACCTTATTTACAGAGTAATGTACTTTGACCCTGTCCTAAGCTTAAACTCCTTATAGGGTAAGATACGACTTGTGTTGGGTACATTATGATGTAAACTAAGGTGATAGTTGGGCCAAGAATAAGATTCAATCATCGATTGGATATTCGAGAGAGCACTCAACTTCTCAGTGATATTAGGTCGACCAAGTCATTGGCCAATGAAAGAGACATATTTAGAATATGGTCTAGTTGTCGACTAATATAGATGAGATAAAGTGATCAAGTCATTTGGATAGACACATGAAAAATCCTAAGCTTGATCGAGTGTGTCGCGAATTGAAAGGAATTTATTATCTCACATAAAGGTTATGCTTGCTGGATTCATGTAAACGTACTTCATATATTGAGTTCGTTGTACGACGCAGTCTAGGAGTTCTGTATGGACCTTAATTGGATTAATGTCGATATATGAAGGCCTATAGGGTCACACTATGTCGATTGTCTCTTCGATCTAAGGGTGTATTGAGAAAGTATTAAATATTCGATTTGGAATCGAGATATTTAAATTGATAATAACTATGGGATAATTTCTATCAGATGAAAATTATTTAATTAAGTCAAAATTAGATTTTGGATTTAATATGTTGAATATATACATTAAACGAAAAAAGAGAAACGTTATTGACGTAAGGCATCGCGGCACCTGCTAGACTGAGCCGCGGCGCCGACCCGACAGTGGGCCCAGTCAGACTGGCCCACTGCACCTCGGTTTTTGGGCAATGCTTAGAGCCCAACCCTAATTCATTTCTAACCTAATTATAACTATAAATACAACACCAAATCATTGTTATCATACACGAATTCTCATAAGCAAATTCTAGACTTAGAGTCTAGGATAAAACTCTCTCAAACCTCTGTCAAGATTTTCTGGCTTTCTTGATAGAGGAATACACCGTAGCAAGGTGTTTGCAATCGAAGGGTACATTCGCGTGTCCACCCTTTAGTAAAGACTCCAGATAATACAACATGTAAGTGTTCATATTTTATATTACAGATTCTGATTGTCATATAACCATACCAGAAACGAGGAATTGTTGGAGTAAGTAGAACAAAATTTTAAACTTCCGCTGTGCCTACTTACATATTTTGAACCCAACAAAACCCTATAATTAAACTTGAAATTTGAAAATTTGATTTTTGAAATTTGAAATTGTGTTTGAATATGTATTTTACTTGAAAAAAATTTGAAGTTTTATGAGTGGAAGTGAAATTTCTTTAAAAAACTGGTTTGAGCCAATTTTTAGAACTTGAAACCATTTTGGAGATAAATTTTCAAAATCTGACCAAATTTCGTGACCAAACAGATAGTTGAAAATAAAATTCAAAATCTACTTCAAATCTATGTTCAAACGCTAATGTGCACACTTATCCGTGGTTATATGAGAATTCACATTATATAGTGTGTTAATGAACATTTGTGTCCAACTATTTTTCAATTACCATTTCAATAGTGGTTTGATACGTAAAATTAAGGACTCGTTTGTTCATGAGAATTATTTATTTTTTTGGATTTTTTCCACTTTATTTTAGTCTTTGATCATGAAAATTTCAAATACAATTTAAAGTTGTATTTGGAATTTGGAAAACACCTAAACACATGTTTTCACTTTTTTCCTCCCATTTTTTCAATTTCAGATCATTCAAACAACCAAATTTTTTTTTACAAAAACTATAACCAAACACAACTCCAACTTTAAAAAATTTAAATAAAATAAAAAATATTTAATTTTTATGATCTAAGAAATTGCTATTCAAATGTGGTAAATTAAGTTTACTATTCTTGTCCATCATAGGTTTTGATATGGATATATTTTGAAATTTATATCTATTTTAACGTATATTTTTGCGCATGTACACATGATATAAAAGTAGTGATTCGATCAAACCCGCTACAAAAAATTAGGTTCGCCTATGATTAGAGATGGCAGTAGATCCTGGACCCGGTCCGTATCCGGTGGATCTAGATCCATTTTATAGGATATGGATCTTCAAAATTTGGACCCGACGGATCCGGATCGGACACAGATCCGTTTATGATGGATCGGATATGGATCTGGATCTTGTATTTGAGATCCGTATCCGGTCCAGATCCGACCCGTGGATCCGTTTTTTATTAAATATATTCATAACCTAGAATGTAATTTTATAAGTATTTTCTTAAAATTACTAAGCACATCCTTGCAAGTTTAATTTTCAAAACAAGTTTAATTTATCCCCGCGTTAACTCAAAAACCAAAAAATAAAGAGGTAACTTCGATAATAAAATCAATATTATATTAGTGAATGACTAACATCTCCATAGACAAGTAGTTAAAATTATATTCACTTCATTTGTGAAGATTCCAAGCACATGCAAGTTCTGCATTGTGGAAATACTAGTCAGCATTTTTCATAATTGTTGTCATTATTCAACATTTTCAATTAATAGCTCACAATCAAAACGAGACAACGAACAAAATATCTCATATGAACATTTCAAAATTGAAACACAGTAAATTGTTAGCTAAGTAAAAATTGTTTGTCAGTTCAAAGAAAATTCTTAACAAGGCAAAATTTTTACATGTGGATCCAGATCCGATCCGTGAACCCGGTGGATCCGGATTTTGATATGATTTTTATGGATCCGATGGATCTGGATCCAGATATGAATTTAGGTATGAAAAACGAATCTAGATCTGGATCTAGTAGGATCCGATTCGTTGCCATCCCTACCTATGATGCTAAGCTTAATTTTCCACATCTGAATACCAACTTTTTGAGGATCTTTTCGCCGTATAGCTAATTTTAAAATGTGCTAAATTTAGCTAAAAAGGAGTATAACATGTCAATCCACGCATATTTGCTCATCGGATTGAGCTTGGCACATATTATTGATGATGGATTATTTCGGACATAGTCTAGGCTAATATCTAAAATTTTTGATCAATTTGAACTATATATAAAACCCAAATTGAACCTATAAGAAAATAGGAAATTTTCAAAAGAGGTGACTTTAATTAGTTCTTTCACTATGCGTTAATAAACTGGAAACAATAAATTTTGAACCATCGGCAAAGCAGAAGATCTCCTGAACGATTGAGTACACTATATTTAATTAAAGATATATTGAGTATACTTTAAATTTAGAGATAGTACTGTTATAGTCCTTGGCAACAAATACAAGTAAGAGTGATAAATAAGAGTGCCAGAAATAAAATCGAGGCGCATGCAAAAAAGCCTCATCATGATGTTTTCTGTGACCCACGCCTCTCCTTTTTCAGCCTTCCAATTACTACTCTTTTGCCTTTATTAACCTAGATCAACTATAATCTAGGCTTTTAATATGCATTACTTTTTGAATATCACATTTTTTCTGTTTTTTTGTTCATGGTTGCCAGAGCTCTAGGTACATGCATTACCCTTGTTAGGAACCTCTTTTCATAATAATAGGAATTTTTATGAGAATAGATAATGATATTTATATTGGAGTCTGATTATATTTAAATTCGTATTGCGTAGAGTTAATTTCTGAAAAAAAACTCTCAATTAAAGATTTTTTCATACCCATTGCTCAAACTTGAAACTTTGATTAAGGGAGGAACAATCTCATTCACGCCACGTTCTTTGGTGGTGAGAATAGAGAAATATAAAAGAGTATAGAATAAAAAATTTACTCCATTAGTAGTTGGTAATAAGACAACTTTAGTAATTTACATATATCTTACTTTATGTGTTAAAAGTGTTTATTTGTTACTTAGATCAAATGTCGTGTACAATTAAATATTGCTAGTACATTAAAAGTTGACTAGGTAGTATTTTTACTTGACCATTTTCCATTTTTGCAAGAAAGTGAAAATAAACCAATTATATGGTATTATGTTCAAGGAAATAACATGTTCATAGACAAGATCCATTTTTTAGTATGCAAAGTATTACTACGCTTAATAATTTTTCTTTGACAATGATATACTAATGGAGTTTATGACAATGACATACTAATGGAGGATAAACTTATATCATTTTTTTTTGTGGACAGTGATATAAACTTAATATAAAAATATATTAATATTTCTTTCCTCTTTTTGGCTTTCGAGTCCCAGAGGGGTAAATGCTCCCAACTTCATATCGAAGGAACTCGAATTCGAGATTTTCGATTAAGGACGAAGAAATACTTACCACTTCACTACATTTTTATTGATATATTATTTCTTTCTCATATACATTACATAGTAGTAGTAATTGGGACTAATAAAGATTATGGTGAATTTGTATAGAATTCCTGACCCTTAACTAAAAGTTTCGCATTCGAGTTCTAGCTATGAAAAAGAGCGCCCCTTAAATGGGTCCTATACATCGCAAATTCAAATTAATTGATACTCCAATGCAGATACCAACACAGGCGAATTCAGAATTTTAAGAGAATGGGTGCACCATTACTTTTAAGATGAGATAAAAAAATTATAATACAGCAAGTTGAGTTCAATCCCTCAATCTTCAGAAATTAAACCTAGTACTTTAATCGATGCACCACTTAGTTTCTTTTGACTGTGAATTCCTTTAAACTATTAGACATATTTTAAAAATTATACATATAATATAAGTTTAGATTGATCGTGAGTTCACGTTACCCAATTTTTAGGTGCATCATTTGAAGGGCATATTGGTCATAGCAATACATGTCTCTATCAGAGATATTCCATATCTGGTGCAGCTTGTTAGTCAGCAAAGTGTCACACTTCAACACTGTACTGTAGTAGACTACTTGTACTAGTGTAGAGTAGGGGTGATTAGATTAGATTAGCCCTCCTCAAAAGTAGAAAAGAATAGGTCGTTCCACTGATTTTACCTTTGACACCTCAAAACCACTTTTCCCAATTCAACCAAAAACAGCATTTTCCTAACATATACCTCAAATCCACCCATTGTATTGATCCAAGATCTGTTCTTTCATGAATTTAATACCTAAAAATCTATCTTTGTTGTGTAAAAATTGCTAGAAGTTGTGTAAAACCCTTAAAGATGGTGAAATGTTGAAAGGAATGAAGATTGGTTTGTGGGTTCTGCTTATTATGCTTTACAAGGCTTAAAGATTGAATCTTTTTTTGGTATATAAGATACCCATGTCTATTCTTGTTTCAGAATCCAAAGGTTGGTAGTTTACTGTTTCACATATGGATGTTGGTAAAAAAGAAAAATCTTTGGGAAATATTGGTGTATTTAGTTGATATTGGTAATGGTGACTAGTGTATGTTTAGTTCTTGGGAGCTTAGTTGGTATTGGTTATAGTGAAAAGTGTTATATTTAGTTCTTGGGAGCTCTGAAATAGAGAGATATATGTTCTTTTAGTGTTTGAGGTTGAGGATAAACGCCATTTCGTTTTGGTAATTGGTTGTCTCCACATCAAGTATCTTGATTTTAGGACCTACCCCTTTTATTATTACTAAGAAAATGTTGTGGTTTTGATACTTATTTTTGTTCATAGAAAGATAATTAGTTGAAAGTGCAAGTGTTTGAATTGTTGTTGGAGTCTGGGGGAAGCTGTGAATCTTGTTTTGTGAATACTTTGAGACTGCATAAAGGGGTGTTTGGATTATTGTTGAGGACTGGGGAAAGCTGTGAATCTTGTTTTGTGAGTACTTTGAGACTGTGTAAAGGGGTATTTGGATTGTAAGAAAATCATAATGTCAATATCCTGCAAGGATGGTAAATCACTTGACGATAACGGGAAGTATGTCCGTTATACACCTGAGCAGGTTGAAGCTCTTGAAAGGCTATATCATGAGTGTCCAAAGCCCAGTTCAATGCGTCGCCAGCAGCTTATTCGCGAATGCCCTATTCTCTCTCATATCGAGCCTAGGCAAATCAAAGTTTGGTTTCAGAATAGAAGGTATTGCCTAATCACTCAAAGTTTATATTTTTAGTAGGTGTTTGGCCATAGATTCCAAATATGTTTTACTTTATTTGGAATTTATTAAGTTGGAGTTGAAACAGTTGTGTTTGGTTATACTTTTCGCAAAGGAGAGAAGAGACCACGTTGTTTGGAATTTATGAAGAGGGAGTTGGAAAACAGCTTTGGAATCCAGCTCCCAGTTGGATTTAAATTTTTTATAACCAAATACTGATTTTGAAATAAAGTGATAAATTATTTCGGGAAAAAGTGAATAATTCTTTGGTTAGTCCGGGTAAAGGATTCATATAGCGACCCCAACTAATTTGGAATTAAGATGAAGTATAATTGATTGTTTCTTTCTTCTTGGGGTATATAGATGCAGGGAAAAACAGAGAAAAGAGTCATCAAGGCTTCAGGGTGTGAATCGAAAGCTGTCAGCAATGAACAAGCTATTAATGGAAGAGAATGATAGATTGCAGAAGCAAGTTTCTCAACTGGTATATGAAAATGGTTATTTCCGCAAACAAACACAAACTGTAAGATTTTCATTCCATCAAACAGGTAGTGCTTTAAGGAATTGTTCGATTTAGGTAATTGAGGATTAAAGTGTGATTCTTGTTTTGCAGACAAAGCTTGCTTCAAAAGACACCAGTTGTGAATCAGTGGTAACGAGTGGTCAACACCACTTGACACCTCAGCATCCACCAAGGGATGCTAGTCCTGCAGGGTTAGTGGGATTATGGTTGTTAGGTCATTTTATTATCTTGTTTTTGGTGTTTAAGTGGGTGCCTTGTGGCAAATTTTTCTTGTTTTTTTTTGGTGTTTTTTCCAGGCTTTTGTCCATTGCAGAAGAGACTTTAACAGAGTTTCTATCAAAGGCTACTGGAACTGCTGTTGAGTGGGTCCAAATGCCTGGAATGAAGGTATATCATAAATAAAATAATGGATAAATAAATTTAGTTATTTTGGGGGGGGGGTGATGTGAAGGAAGTGGTGTGTATTGGTAATGATTTCGTTCTTTAAGATCCTTTAGCCTACTATCACATGATAAAAAAATTCACGCAGCTAATCTGTTCCAATCAATATTATGTTACTGAAATCCGCAAACTTTAATGTCCTATCATCGAGTGCAAGAAATGGGAATCTTCTTTTTCTTTATAAGTATCTTTAATGACTCACGGAGCAATAGCAAATTTCATTGTCTAACATTATCAAGGACACAATTTCTCATACCATAATCTTAAACACATAACCCTCTGTTTCAATCTCTGTGGCATAGTTTGACTGCACTTGGAGTTTAAGAGAGCAAGAAAGACTTTTGAAATTTGTGGTCCATAATATTTGTGTGGTATAAAAGTTGTCATTAAGGGTAAAGTGAGGAGTTTGAGTTAAATTGTTTCCTGATTTAGAATATTGCCGATCTTTTTGCAACAAACTAAAAAAGAAATGTTGTCACATAAATTGGGAAAAAAGGAGTATAAGTTTATTCTGTGTTATAATCTTATGGCGATTGGTATTCACCCTTGTCGACCTCATTGCTTGCAAGGACCATATAACTGTCATTCTACCTTTTCTCTCACTTTACTTGTTGCTATACACTAGTAAGTTTGTCCATGCCGGAATAACTCTTCCTAATCATTGCTCATGCTATTATGACTAGCCTGGTCCGGATTCCATTGGAATCATTGCTATTTCTCATGGTTGCACTGGCATGGCAGCAAGAGCTTGTGGCCTGGTTGGTTTAGATCCAACGAGGGTAAGTTGGTTATCTATTTTAAGTCTTCTTTGGGATTACTATAACTTGAAATTAATTGGCTACACTCCGTCTAGGTTGCTGAAATCCTTAAGGATCGCCCTTCCTGGTATCGTGACTGCCGGGCTGTTGAAATTCTAAATATGCTGCCTACTGCCAATGGTGGAACCATTGAACTTCTTTACATGCAGGTAGGTCAATATTATCCATAATTTTCGCTACTTGTGCCTTCAGTGCTTTTATGCATTCTTGATGATCTTATGAAAGCTTCATACTCTTTAGCTTTATGCTCCAACAACTTTGGCGCCTCCTCGTGACTTCTGGCTGTTACGCTATACTACTGTTACAGATGACGGCAGCTTTGTGGTATGAGATTTGTTTTTCCAGTAGTTTTCTTAAATCAAGAAATTTAGTTTCTGTCTATGTGCCAGCAGAAATATTGACGTTCTCCTTAAAATGCTTGAGTATGTCTCCACTATAACCCAAACAGAGTTCTGCTTGGTGGACATATACATTTTTCTTGATGCGTCTATACCTGAAACTATATTTATGTATTCCTCATTCATCATAAATGAATATCTCATTTAATAAATGCACAGGTTTGTGAAAGGTCACTGGGAAATACTCAAAATGGTCCAAGTATGCCGCCAGTTCAGAATTTTGTGAGAGCAGAAATGCTGCCTAGTGGATACCTGATTCGCCCTTGTGAGGGCGGCGGCTCTATTGTCCATATTGTAGATCATATGAATTTAGAGGTAAGGGTTTCATCTGTTATGTCTTAATTCATGTATCATTTTGCATAGCTACTTATGCCATGTTAGTTCATTATAATTAGTTTTTTTTCCATTTTTGACCCGTCGGCCGAGATTAATTACGGGGGCTAGCCAACATATACAAAACCTATGACTGATTATGTATATTATAGGTATATTTTGTGTACACAATATGTGTATTTGTACTTAATATTCAAAACCTATATGTTTTGTGGCTATTATTCTTTTGAGCGGTCCAAAAATGTAATTATACCTTATTATTAATTATTGCCAGGCATGGAGTGTGCCAGAAGTGTTGTGTCCACTGTATGAGTCATCCGCAGTGCTTGCTCAGAAGACAACAATGGCAGTAAGAACTTTTATCGAATCTGGTGCAACACATCATGTAAGAACGAGAACACTATTTGTACTCTGGATGCTCAATATCGTTGTCCTCCTTCCTATGTAGGCACTACGCCAACTGAGGCAGTTAACACTGGAAGTTTCACAGCCTAATGTCACTAATTGGGGCAGAAGACCAGCAGCTCTACGGGGATTAAGCAAGAGGTTGAGCAGGTTAGAATATACTAGCTTTTGATGAGTGTTCATTCTGTTTTGGTTGAGTTACTTGCTATTCACTATTTATTTAAAATATTTTGGCAGAGGCTTCAACGAGGCTCTCAATGGTTTCTCCAGTGAGGGCTGGTCTATACTGGATAATGATGGAATGGATGATGTCACCATCCTTGTTAACTCCTCTCCCGACAAATTGATGGGTTTAAACCTTTCTTTTGCTGATGGATTTACATCTCTAAGCAATGCAGTTTTGTGTGCAAAAGCATCTATGCTTCTACAGGTCAGCTGAATCAGTATGTTCATACTGAAATTATACGGTTGAATTACAGGCTTTCTTGTTTGTAAAAATGGACAAATAATTGATTAGCTGTGTTTCTCAAGCTCACTTTATTCTCTAACTGGTCAAATGACTGTTAGAGTTCTGATACTATTGACTTTAATTCCAATTTCCAAGATAATTAAGAATACTGATGAGAATCATCAAGTAAATTGGATTACTTGGTCGTTCTCTTCTCTTCTCAGTCTCTGTGCTGAAAGACTTATTTTCGTGGCAGAGATACAATCAACCAAATTAAAAGAAAAAGACCATTTTATACATTGATAGTGTAGCTAGATTGGCTTGGCTATGTTATAATTTCTTTTCACTGTTCCTCTATGCAAGGTAGATAAATACATTTAGCTGCTTTTAACCCCTGAGGGTCGTTTGATAGCTGGTTAGGATTATGCATGTATTAGAAATGTAGGTATTAATTATGCGGGTATTGGTTATGCAAGTATTAGTTATGCAGCATTTAAGTTTAGTTATGCATAAATTATTTCTTTGGATGTTAGTTTGTTATATTAAAAGTTAATAAATATTATATACTTTTAAAACTAAAATATTTATTTACAATTAAACTTAAAATATTATAATTTTTTTACAATTAAAATATTATATTAAAAATGATATAAAATATTTGTTTAGAAAAGAAAAGTATTTAAGTGGGAAGTGATAAGGGTAATATTGTCATTTCAAGATTTTATTCATGTATTAGTTATTCACGTATTAGCTATTCCATCTTCTACCCCGCATAAAATAATATATAGATTCCCTCATAACTCATATATGTATTAGTTATGCGGGTCTCTAAATTGCAAACATGTAACTTGCTTCCTAACTAGCTACCAAACGTGGTATAAGTATGCAAAAATTAATACATGAATAAGGTGTCTGTATAAGTTATGCAAGAGATTAATACATGAATAAAAGCTGTTTTTACTAGCTACCAAACGATCCCTTAGAAAATTAAAGCTTGGTTTTCTGATGGCATATACTGACGATGATCGTCTTGTATAGTGGATTATATGCTGCCCAAAATGCTTGATATTTTATTACTTGAAAAAAGTAAAATGGTTAAATGGAGGTCTTGTTGTCAAAGTTTGTACACTCTGTTATTACCCGTGACGTCACTTACTTTTCCTAATCAACATCTTGACACGAATCGCCTTCTTTTTTGGGGAATTCATGTACTTTATCCTGACTTGACCATATTCTCTTCTTGCTTTTTTGACATCTTCTTTTTTTGTTGTTCAGAGTGCGACTCCTGCGATACTTCTCAGGTTTTTGCGTGAGCATCGATCAGAATGGGTAGACAACAATATTGATGCTTACTCAGCTGCAGCTGTTAAAGTTGGTCCTTGCAGCCTGCCTGGGGCCCGGGCCTGTAATTTTGGGGGTCAAGTGATACTTCCACTGGCACACACTGTTGAACATGAAGAGGCAAGTGTTTAGCTCTTATTTATCAACTACATGGCATACCTAAAACTCTTTCTTTCTGTCTTCTTCGGATACTATTGTTGATCACAAACTCCTTTGTGCTCAGTAGTTGCTGGAAGTCGTCAAGTTGGAAGGAGTTTGCCATTCCCCGGAAGATGTTATAATTCCAAGAGATATGTTTCTATTGCAAGTAAGTTCTATTCCTGTACATGTAAATATTGTTCCTATGTAAAGATTTTTTAACTGGATCTAACAAAATTCATAGCTTTATATAAGACAGACCTATACTAGATGGTGGGCTACTTAATGGTTAAAGAAGTTTCCAGTTAACTCTAATTTTGGACTACCATCCGGATCCACAAGAAAATTTATTATAGATAACACATGATCCTATGTTGGTTCTCCTGATCTACTAAAACACGTAAGTTACCATGCATGTTCATCTTTAGTCTCACCAGTTGGCTGTATATCCAAATAGTGAGCATCCAGATTCTTGATGCCACAAGATTTGACGGAGTCAATATTGGTCAAACCTGTATAGATAGCTGAGTATACTGGGTTAAAATGCATGTTTTGACTCTAAACGTTGTTTATAACACTGTCTTCTGTGCTTTTGGCAGTTGTGTAGTGGAATGGATGAAAATGCTGTTGGTACCTGTGCTGAACTCATTTTTGCTCCTATTGATGCCTCATTTGCTGATGATGCACCACTCCTTCCTTCTGGGTTCCGCATTATTCCTTTAGACTCTACTAAGGTTAGCATGTTCATCACTTGATCACTTCTTATTCTTCTGCTGTTTCCTTGTTTGCTTGTTATCCACTGAGTACTTTGAGAATGTTCTATTCTTGCAGGAAGCCTCCAGTCCAAATCGCACTCTTGATCTTGCTTCTGCTCTTGAAACTGGGCCAGTAGGAAGTAAGGCGGCTAATGACTTTAAGTCTAGTGGTGGCACATCAAAATCTATTATGACAATTGCTTTTCAATTTGCATTTGAAAGTCACATGCAAGAGAATGTTGCATCAATGGCTAGAAAGTATGTCCGGAGCTTCATTTCATCTGTTCAAAGGGTCGCATTAGCACTTTCTCCATCTCACTTCGGTTCCCTGGGAGGTCTTCGTCTGCCGCTGGGAACTCCTGAAGCTCATACACTGGCTCGGTGGATCTGCCAAAGTTACAGGTGTGGCATATACTTGCATGTTGCTTAAAATATATGTGGTTTTCTATGTCCAATTCTAAATGAAGCATGGTTTGTAGACAACCTATGTTGGTTTAGATGTATAATGGTCATGTCATGATATATCTTGTCTTCCGAGTTCGATAAACTGTGCAATCTGTTTCCATTCGATGTATCATGGTTTGTTGGCAACATATATTGGTTCTGTTTAATGCCTCATGTTTCATCTTTCTGCTGTCAATTAACCATTCAATCTCTTTCCAGTCATTTGTATTTATCTTCAGTTGCTTGCCTCTAAAACAAGAGGGATTTGATTCCCCTCTTTGTTTTTGGTTTAATTTCTTTTTCGTTTTTCATTTCTGCTAGTGCTGATGTGCAAATAATGTTTACTGTTTCCGTTTAAAAGTTCTCTTGAATACGGGATTAGTATGAGGAAGCTAATGCATCTTTGTCCGCTGCTAATTAAGTGTTTGACTCTATTCTCCCTTTTTTACAAGGCGTTTTTTGGGTGTGGAGCTTCCGAAATTGAGTAGTGAAGGAAGTGAATCAGTCCTTGAAAGCCTATGGCATCACTCAGATGCTATTATCTGCTGCTCTGCAAAGGTTTGATTTCTTAAACTGTCTTTCTCTGCAGTCTCTTATGCTTGTGTAAACAGATCCTTCAGCAAAATCTATGAATTCAAAGTACTCTTCCGTCTCAATTAATGTGCTACTTTGACTGGGGGTGGAGTTTAAGAAATAAAGACTAGAGATAATTCTCTGGCTATATATCATCTCATTAAGGGTAATGAGAAGTTTAAAGCTATGTTGCTCGGACTCTTCACTTTTGGTGCCGAACCCGTGTCGACGCGACATGGGTGTGGGTTCCGTACCTGATTTGGTCAACAGATTTTGAATACTTTGACCAAAGTCGACTGAGAAATTCAAGGCAGATACAATGAATTTTGTAATCAAAACAAAAGCTAAGGTGAAATTGAAGAAAATAGAACACCTTTGTATATAGAAATTTCTGTCAGCCGTTTTCCTTTTATCTCATCCTTGGATTCTCCTCTTGATCAATATTTTCTCCTCGAATACCTTGTAAGTTTTCCACATAATGTCTCATAATTTAGAAATAACTCTAGTTTTTAGATATTTGAATTATTTTTATCCGAATCCCTGCACCTGTATCCGTACCCCCGAATCTTAAAATTTAGATCATGAAAGATCCGACCTCTAGATATGCACCCATATCGGACATCCACACCCGAGTCCGAGCAACTTAGGTTTAAAGTTCAATTCTTTCTAAATATAAAGGTATCATCCTTTTTGGGATAGACTTAAAAGGAAAGTGCTTCACATAAACTGGGAACACCAGGATGTGTTAGAAGCAAACCTTCTTGATTGTGACTTTGGCTATTGACATCATTGGCGGTGTTTGTAAAAGTTTCATCTGCTACCAATTTTTAAATCTTTTGGCATATGGGTGCTAAAGTTCAATATTTATGCAGGCTATGCCAGTTTTCACATTTGCAAACCAGGCTGGTCTTGACATGCTTGAGACAACCTTGGTTGCGCTTCAAGATATTTCTTTGGAGAAAATATTTGATGAAAATGGAAGGAAAAACCTCTGCTCTGAGTTCCCACAGATAATGCAACAGGTAGGTAACTCCTCTGAGGAATCTGCTATTACAGTGTGCTATTAAATTCTTGTCAAACATATCCTTGGAAGTTCCACTAGGTTAAATTTGTTTTAACTGTCGAGAACAAAGTGATTCTCCATCTTTTCTGAGAGAGCGGGAGCATTCAAGCATGTTGATATTTTGCTGGAGTTGCACTAACTCGAGGATAGTACTAACCTTTGTCACATATGCTGACAGGGTTTTGCGTGTCTCCAAGGTGGAATCTGTTTGTCGAGCATGGGTAGGCCTGTTTCTTATGAGAAAGCTATGGCTTGGAAGGTTCTGAATGAAGAAGATACTGCTCATTGTATCAGCTTTATGTTCGTGAATTGGTCGTTTGTCTAAATTTGTTATGGAGGTATCAGTAAAACTTAAGCTACATATCTTTCTTTCCGTAGGGAAGGAACAAACCATTTTGAACTAGTTCGGATTAACTTGCTTTATGTGCTTTTGTTGCTACATTTAGGCTACGGTGTTTATACAATGTGACCTGAAATTGTTTGGAATATGATGGTACAAGATGGACAATGGGAGAACAGAAGGGATTATTGAACTTGCTTGTTTGACATAAAGTCAATCTTGTTAACAAGAAAATTAGCCTTTTGGTCTTTTTGGCTATGGTAGGTTTGTTCTCTTTTTGAGAGCAATAACAGGCCTAATTCTAGGACACAGTTGGTGCTCAAATAGAAGATTGATCATCCATTTGAGTTGTAAGCGTGACTTTTAATCGATTAAAAGTCATCCAAGTTTGACCAGCCTTAAAGTTTCTTAAATGATAATGCATGTGTTTAGTCCGAAGCTTAACCATCTATTACTGAACAGATGAATTACTTATCTAGGTTAAGGTCATTCATCTACTTAGAAATCTTACCAAACTTATTAAACTTGTTTCAAACAATCATGTGTCAACAACCAAGGCACATGCACTTTGTACTTTTGACTACAGGTGTGGGTGATAGCTTGGCCACAACGTTGGCCTCTTCATCCACTCGAACAGGACATTGGATACTGTCCTCCGTAAGTTATCATGGGATTCTCTGGGGTTTGCTCAGGTGTTTGATTTGAATGTAGGAACTGACAGTAGTCTATATGTAGTTGGGTGCCTCATTTGCATAAAAATTTCTTTTAGGAACAAACAGAAAACGGAAGGTAGAAGGTTGCATTTGGATTCTTGGGATATTAGTATGTTTATTGCAAGCATAGATAGATGAAGCTGAGTTCAAGTAGTTAAGGATGGAAGAAGAGGAAGTAGTATGATAGTGGCTTCTTCTCCTTTTCCAATCCAGCTCGTTACAAGGTCTTGTACCATCGGAGGGGTGCAATGGATTGGTTTGAGATCTTTTCACCGGAAGTTAAATATCTCGTGTTTGAGTCTTGGAAATAGAAACTTTGGTAGGGAATGCTTTACACCTCTTATGGGTGTACTCGATGGGATATTTGATCGTTAAACCGAAAATAAAAGGCCTTTGTTGTAGAATATCTTGTAGTCTTCATTCTCTCATACAGTTGACTCACATATTTTGGCCAGTATATATGAGATAGGATAAGCTTCGCAACGTAAAAGCAATATCTTTTTCTGGTTTCAGATGGCATGATTTGATACTACTGCTAGTATATTACTAGTGTGTTCTTCGAGTCTGGGAATTAAAAGAATTGTTTGATAGGAAGTGCTTTATCCCCTTCGGGCCTCCCCATGGGAGTCTGGATCATTCAGGCCATTGGAATGGACTACAGATACTAGATGGTTAAAAAGGCGAAAATGGTAAGACCTTAGTTGTAAATATCGTGGGCAATTCAAACGAATGCCCCTATCTTGGGTGGTCTTTAATCTTTGCCCCTCAAATCACAGATTTTTAATTTATCTTTCAGCACTTAAAGTAACAGGAACATGGCTGGAAATATCCTCGACATAGAAAGAAGAAAAAAAGAAATTTGGCCTACCTTTATCTATGACCTAATTTTGGGCATAGTTATGTAGAATTAAATTTTGCCTTGTCTGGCATAAGTTCTGTAGAAATTAAGTATCCGGCATGACTTAACTTCATTTCTACATAACTTTTGCCGGATAAGACAGTTTCTATAAACTTATGCCGAGCTAGTTAGTTACTACAGAACTTATGCCGGATAATTTTATTTTTACATAATAAATTTTTATGTAACTTCATCTGAAAAGGGAGTCTTGCGATTTTTTTTCGTAGACCAGCGAATAACAGGAGTAAAAATTAAAAATCAACAATTTGAGGGGCAATAATTAAAGACCAGTCCATATGAAGGTCGCGAAAAAAATTGAAATATCTTGTGTAGTCTTCGTTCTCTAATACACACGCATGACTAGCCCATTTTGTGGCTGGTAAATATTGGGATGGAATTTGATAGTTAACCAAATGTTTCTCTATGTTGTGGGTTAAACTTGTTTCTCTATGTTGTGAGTTAAACTTGACGGCCTGATACAATTAGACGACAATTATTCTCATTTTATTTTTTTCCAACTATTCTCACGGTAATTGATGTCAAGTTTCGACTAAATGTTGATAATAACCCTTTCCACCGCCACGTCCACCGTCATGATTTTTCCCACGGTTTTGACCCTTTTTGTCACCCCCATTATTACGCTCGGTAGTCTTTCACACCCCCGCAGTCATAGTGAGCGGTTGTCGTACGCTGAGACTGTTTCTAAAATCTTCAAACAGAACTAAGGGAAGACCCTTAGTAAAGATGTTAGCAATTTGGTACCGTGAAGGGACATGTAAGACACGTACTTGTCCAAGAGCTACCTTTTCGTGAACAAAGTGAATATCCATCTCGATATATTTAGTGTGCTGATGTTGGCCCGGATTTTTAGAGAGATATACTACACTAACATTATCACAGTAGACCAATGTAGCTTTCTGAATAGGAAAGTGAAGCTCTAATAGAAGATTACACAGCGAACAGATTTCAGAAATCTTCAAAGGACCCAGACACCATATTGGCTATCCCTCGATACTCGGCCTCCGCACTGGATTGCGATAAAGTAGCTTGACGTTTAGCCGACCAAGAGACCAAGCTATCACCAAGAAACATATAATAACTAGATGTCGAACGTCTGGTATCTGGACATCCACCCCAATCAGCATCTGTATAAGACACGAGAGTAGATACGGAGGATGGATATAAGTGCAAACCATAATCAAGAGTGCTTTGAATGTAACGCACAATGCGTTTAAGAGCATGCATGTACTCGTCCCTCGGATCGTGCATAAATAAACACACCTGCTGCACTGCATAAGTAATATCGAGCCTCGTTAAAGTAAGATACTGAAGAGCCCCTGCAAGACTGCGATAGTAGGAAGGATCCTCGTAAGGCGTGCTAGAATTAGCACTCAACTTAGATTTGGTATCAACCGGAGTAGGTGAGTACTTACAGGATGACATGTCAGCCCGCTCAATAATCTCAGCCGCATACTTCCTTTGGGATAAAAATAGACCACCTGCACGACGAGTTACAGCTACACCAAATGGTATTAGAGCTTTGAAAAATTAAAAAGTTATAAACAATGAAAAACCGTTGAAGAATTTGCCCAAGCCAGAACATTAAATAAAAGAATGTTCATACTAAAAATGATAAGACACCTAGTATTACAAAGAAGAAACCACACTGAAACATTAGTAAAATACTACAGTGATTTAGTAGAATTAAAGAAACTAGGACTAGCAATAAAGATACTGAAAGATTATGAAAAAATAAAAGAAGAAGTTGACTTAGCAGCGATAAGTTCTAATCTAGACGATGTTATAAGGAATTACATAGTATTGATAGATCTCAACACTGAATTAGTCAGAATAAACCAATAAATAACATATCGAAAAGAAGAACTACGAATAACAATAGAACACTATGGATGAAAATAGACTGATAGAACAACAAAATAAATTAGAAGAACTTAGAATGATAGCAGAAAAACTCCTTACATATAATAGAGATATAAACCAACATATAATAAGTTGCAGAATAAGTATAGATCTAATAAATAAAAAAGATAAAAGCTTACAAGAAAATGCTAAAGAAATTTATGAACAGGAAAGAACTATCAAAGAATTAAAAAATAAAATAGCATTAAAAGACGAAGAGTTAAGACAGAAAGAAGAAGAGAATATGAAACTTCTAGAAAATAAATTAAGAGAAATAATCGGAAAGGATAATGAATTAAAAGATCTAAATGACATAATAGAAGAACAATATAAGTACATCAACTTATTAAAATATGGATAAAGGAAAAGAAATAGTAGAAGACTCTAAAGAAGCATATTACCAGATGAATACATATGAAGGAGGATCAACACAAACATTAAACTTTAAGCCTGAAACATATCAGAAGATACAAGATGAAAAAGATGAATTATCCACAAAGAAAATATTTAAAACAAAATGGTTTGAAAGAAATAAGGTACATAACACATAAGCATGAAAATATAATAGATACAATGCGTGTAAATGAAAAAACAAAAATAAACTTGATAACAGATGAAGTAATAAAAAGAGAGTTATCAAAACTATCTACTAGGAAAGCTAAAAAATATAGGAACATATACTTTGGAGGAGTAAAATTTACTATAAAAGCATACTTTCAGAAAAACATAGATACACCTATACAAATATACATATTAGATGATAGGATATTAGGAAATCTACAAGATGCTTTAATATCAGTAGTAAAAGGAAATTTAATATATCAGAAATTAAAATTTACGGTACAACCAGACTTTAGTATATCATTAAAAGATGAACACAAAAACTTAGCCTTAACACTATATTATAAATTAGATGGAATAACGATGCCACCAGAAAGTAAAGTCGTAAGTATTGAAACAAAAATGATATATGCCCTAACCGAAAATCACCATGTAAAGAAACAACATGAAATGAATATATTAGTACCAAGGATGTACCAGGAAATATTAGAACAAATAGAACATAAAGAAAATTCCAAAATAACTATACCAGAAGAAATATATATGGATTTTAATATAAGAACCCTTATACCATCCAAAAGACTAATACAAAAAATAGAAGGATCTAGATTAAGTATTACGAGAGAACCAACTATGTCACGACAAACTAATGTCATACAACCTAGAATATTAGATTTAACAAATATAAACACAAATAGATTAAAAATTAAAGTAATAATATTTAAAGGTATGATAACAACATACTGCATAGCTGAAGTAAATACTGGAGCTATTAAAAGTTTTATACATATAAGTAAAATTGATGAAAATGATTGTGATCTAATAGACCCACAAACTTATAATTATCCTGAAAACGAAAGAGAAATAATAATTATCAAAAGTATTAATTTAAAATTAAAGATCCAAGATTTAGAGTATAAGATAACTATAGGAGTAATAGAATATGATAATTGTAATGAACTACTTCTAGAAAGTGACTTTTTAACCATGATAAATTATACGATAAATAATAATGGAATTGAAATAAATGAACAAGGGAAAACAAGATTCGTAAATAAGGTATGAACATACAGAAAGAAATAATAGAGAAAAAACAGAAATTAAAATCAATAAGAAAAATTTTGTCAGAAGAAATATTCTCACAGCTCAAATACTTAAAATATAAGGCAAAAGAAATAAAGCTAGAAGAAAAGATAAGAAAGTTAGAACAACAATGTGAAAAGTTTGATAAAATATGGATAGATATGGGAAACGGATGGAGAAAAAGAATTAATAATCTTGACTAGTTCTAACGAAAAAATTAGTGCATTATGGGAAGAAATAGTAGTAAAAGAAAAAATGAAGAATACATTAATATTAATGGATGAAATAAAAGAAAACCAAACAAAAATACAAGAAATAATGAGAGAAGAATTAACAAAATTATGGAACGTATCTGAGGTACAAACATTTAAAATAATATTGGAAAAACTAAACATACTAGTAGAAGAGAAAAGTAAAGATAAAGGTAAACAAGTAGAAGAAGATGAACCTAGTACGAGCAAATAAACACTATAATTAGCACTACAACTCAACAACCAGAGATAGTACCAATAGATGCTTGGAGAAGAAGTAAATAACCAATAATGATAGATATTAGCAAAATAAAATCACGATTGCCAAAGAAAGTAGAAAAAATACTAGATAGCTTAGCAATATTAAGTAAGAAAAGACAAATTTAAAATGGATAACCAAGAACTTAGCGTACTTACGTTTTTAAGAAACCATGGAAAAAATATACTGGAAAGAGTACGATACAAGTATGAACCAATGAAAAGGAAAGAAAAAACCACACCAGACAATAATTCAAAAAGTGAAAACATGTACCTAAAAGATGTAGAGAAAACAACCAACGAATATTTAAATCTAAAACTAGATAAACAAGAACGAAAATTATGTGAATTAGAAACAGAAAACACCAAATTAAAAAACACAATAATGAGGAATGGTACAACAAATATAAGAAATACAAACACAAATTTAAGGATACAAAAAAAGTATTAAGAGAAACAAAAGTAGAACTAAAATAAACTAAAGAGGAATTGAAAGATGTAAAACAAGAATTAACAGATGAAATAAAAATCCTAAGAGAAGAAATTGTTGGAAATTTGTATTTGGAAGGGAGGTGCGTCCACCCATATTTAATGAATTAAAAACTAGTATTCCGCATGTTGGAGGCTTTGTCTCTTCTCACATGCATAATCTACTAAGTGAGTAGATAACCGTAGGGCCAAGAATCGTCAAATTTCATTGAGAAATGAAAGAGATATTGGTCCACAAAGTAACGTGTTTGAGGCATGAAAATATGGTGTGGGACAAATCTACCACATTGGTGGGAAAAGGAAGAATTGCTCTCTTTATAAGTCTCTAAAATGTTTAAGGGTTTGGGACCCCAAGGGGTATCCTATGTGTTTAAAGGTGGGAGGACCTAGATGTGCTTGCGTTCAAGGCTAAGCCCACACACGCGCCGCCCGTCCGGTCCGGTCACGGGCTGTGGGCTGATATTATTTTTTTGGACCCCAAATTGCTTAATATTTACAGTTTGGTCCCTAGAGTTTCTAAAAAGTTATTTTTGGGAATGACGGAAGGTCTGCCTACCGTTGGACTATTTTTTTGGAGCATTAAACAGCCATTACTTGGCTGATTAGCTCCTCTATAATCAGCCCTTCTTCAATGGCCATGAATAGCCTCACTAATGGCCTTAAACCTGCCACACTAATGGCCTTAAACCTGCCATTAACAACCCTCGTAATGACAATTAACAGTCTTGTTTGTGGCAGTTGAGGAGTCCCTCCTCCATGCTATATATTGATGCCTCTTTTGGCCCAATAACGTGACAGAAAATTAGCACAAACAGACACGAAAAATACTACACAAAACAGTGATGAAAATCAGTACACTCATACAGTGACGAACATACACAGAGACAAATCACAAGAGAAAGTCACTAACGTTGGACGAAAACTGAAACTCTTCCTTCCTTTTCCATTTCTTCAGCAAGTCGATTCGTATTTGTTTTCTTCGTCAGGCTCAACCTATTGGCTTTGTAGCGTTGAGATTAAAGTGTTGTTTTATCTTGGGAGACTATTGCCTGCTAACGTAAAAGCATATATACGGGGCAATCTTGTCCTAAGGACAGAGTGCAATCACTCGACTCAACACACAACGTTGTAACCATCTAGATTTAGTGTTTCTTGATTTCAGGTTATCAACATTCAAGACACAACAAGCTTGCGACAGTTCTCAACATTGGCCTATTAGTTTATCCTTTCGAACACTTGTAATAGTTATTTACTTTCCGTACTGCTTTATACAATAGTATACCCAATAGAAATAAAAAGGTTAAAGGGAAAAAAGAAAATAAGAAATGATAGAACAAGTGAAGAAACTACAACTAGTAGTGAAAAGACTGAGAGCGATACTAACGAAGACAACAACATTGAATTAGTTAGCCAAGAGGTAAAAGTAGCAGAATTCATAGAAGAGGAAGAAGACTCAGAAATAGTAAAGGAAAATAATCATATAATAGTAGCCTTACAAAAAATGAAAAGTGTAAACGCAATCATAGAAGATGAACCCGAAAGTGATATAGAAGATGAATTTAATAATCCTATAGAAACGGAAATAGAAACTGATGATATAATAAATGAAGATGCAAACGATTACCCATAAGAAGAATTAGTAGATCCCAATCTAGAAATAATAAATAGAAGACAAACTAGATTACCAAATCATATACCAGTAGGACAACAAGCTGAATTTAAAGAATTTGTAGGATCAATGGCGCAAGGCGTAAACTACAATGGATATTTCTTAGACTTAGATAATGTTTATGATGAATAAGAAATAGGAAGAAAAATAAATTATGGGAATCTTCGAATGTATATAGCATTAATGAACTCCACACAAACAGAAAACCTAGAATATATGTATGACTTGATATCTAAAACATTAATCGGAAGGGTAGCTTATTGGATAGAATCCATAGTATACCAATTAAGAGGAGAAGTATTTAGCCATGCAGGAGATTAGAAATCTATGCTAATAATATTTGATATCATACTAAAAAGAGAATTTTTAGGAGAAAAATGGTTGGTAGCACGAGAAAATGTACTTGCAGAAAGAAAAACTGAGATAATAATTAATCTAAATAACATGAAATGTTGTAAAATTAATAAATTACCAGAACACACAATAAGTTTTAGTAAGTTCTTTTATGAAGCAAGATTCTTGCCAGAAGAAGGTTTAATATACCAACAACTTTATTATGACCACCTACCTATATCTTATAACACAGAAATCAAAGGAATACACCCAACTAGAACCAAAAGAAAATACATTAGGAGAAAGAATAAGAGTACTAAGAGCATATCTAATGCGAAAATGTGAAGAATATAGGATGCAACAAAAGATTAAAAAGGATAAGAAAATAGGATTAAGAGAGGTATGTGGATTTACGGAAAGAAGATTAGTATTCGGATGTGATGATAATAAAAGAGAAAAAAAATATAAGAAAAACCATAAAAAGAAACATCAACATAAGAGATATAAAAAATATAATAATTACAGCGGACAAAACCAACAACCTTATTACAAGTATTATAGGAAAAAGAGATTCAAAAGATATAGAAATACCCCTGAAGCAAGGAAAAAATATTTAGGAAAAGAAAATATGTAAAACCAATTGAAGAAGAAAAACTTAAAGAATGTAAATGAGGGAATTGCAATGAAAAAGGACATTATGCTAAATGCCCGAAACTAAAGAAAAAAGGTGTAAAATACATAGACACAACACAATTTATAACGAGTTTACAACAAATAAAAGAAGAAAATATGAACTGGTACGAATATGAAGATTTTTATGTCAGTCAAACTGATGAAGAAACTGAATCAGAAAACATTAACTTTGTTAACCAAGACTCAGAAAGTGAAAATAGTTCTGACTAAATGAAGTCGCAAGAAGAAAGAAAATTACTAGAAGAAAGAGATTACTGGATGCAATATGAAAGGTATGTTCGCAATAAACTTATTAGGACTACTAGTGAAACAGGAAATAAATACTATAGTGATAGGTACAATAAGATTACAAAAAGTCTTAGCAGAATATGAGGAAGGTTAAGTGAAATAAGATGGAAGAAATTACTAGAAGAAGTAAAAGAAATGGAACAAGATGAAGAGCTTCAACAAAGATTAATTGAAATGGATTTAGAAAATAATAATTAGATGGTAGCAATCTACATAGAAGCTCATATAGAATACAAACCTAATAAAATGATAAACAAAAAATCTTTATTGACAGTGGAGCAAACTAATGTCTAGCAAAGAAAGAAGTATTAGAATCACACAAATGAAAAAGATCTAAGACACATAGAACAAGAGTATCAGACTTTAACGAACAAACAAAAGAATTAGATATAGTAGCAGAAAACATGAGAATAGTATTAGGGAAGACAATATTTAGACTACCAGTTATATACCTACTGAATGATATGAAACAACAAGTATTGTTAGGAAATAATTTCCTAGACTATTTTAAAACGCAAGTGATAAATAATAATACTTTCATCTTACAAACACCTTGTAATAAATTGATAATACTAAAAAGAGTATTGCCAATACATACACTAAGAATATGTAACATAAGATCAGATAGAAATAATAACCTACAGTTATTAAGAGAAAAATACCTCAATATATTAAAAATAATTTTGTAGAAAATCCGATGCAATTATGGGAAAAAGAAAAAATATATGCTGAAATCAAACTAATAAATCTTAGTGATATAGTTAGATCTAAGCCTATTAGATATAGCCTGACAAATCAAAAAGAATTTGAAATCCAACTAAAAGAGTTATTAGAATTAAAGTTAATACAAGAAAGTAGAAGCTCACATAGTAGCCAGTCTTTTTAGTTAGAAAACATAGTGAACAAAAAAGAGAAAAGACTAGAATGATGATTGATTATAGAGAGCTAAACAAGAAAACTGTATTTGATGGATATTTTTTACCATATAAAAGAAACCTTATTAATAGATTAGGGAATAAAAAATGGTTCAGTAAATTTGATTGTAAAAGTGGATTTTGGCAAATAAAACTAAAAAATGAATCAAAAGCTTTAACATCATTTAGTGCTCCTCAAGGACACTACGAATGGAATGTACTACCCTTTGGATTAAAGAATGCACCACAAATATTTCAAAGAAGAATGGACCAAGTGTTCAAAAAATTAACAGAATACTGTATAGTATATGTTGAAGACATATTAATATATAGTGATGATTTGGAAAATCATATAAAACATCTAGAAGAGTTTATAAAAACTGTGAAACAACATGGAATATTATTATCTGAAAAGAAATTTGAAATCTTTAAGAATAGTATAGAATATTTGGGATACATAATAGATAATGAAGGATTACAATTACAGGAACACATTGTAACCAAAATAAAAAATTTTAAAGATAAATTAGAGAGCAAAAAGGAAGTACAACAATTTCTAGGAGTAGTAAACTATGCTTTAGACCATATAACGGATTTACCACTTTTGAGAAAACCATTACAGGAACTAACTAAAAAAAATATAACTTTTGAATGGAAGGAAGAATATACTAAGACCATAAATAAAATCAAGGAAAAAGTGAAAGACTTACCAAAACATAGAATACCAACAGAACTGGATCAACTAGAACTATTTACTGATGCCAGTGATATAGGATGGGGAGCAGTCCTCATAGCATATGATAAAGAGGATATAGACAAAGAAAAACCACTAATTTGTGGATATGGAGGTGGAACATGGAAGCCTAATGAGAAAAATTACCATATTAACGAGAAGGAACTATTAGCAGTAAAATTTGGAATAAAGAGATTTCATTATTACCTATTACCAGTAAAATTCGTTGTTAGAACAGATAACACCCAAGTAAGGGCTTTCATTAAAAATAAAATAGACCCTTTGCCAGAACTAAATAAGAGAAGAAAATGACAATCATTCTTTTATTGTTATGATTTTATTGTCAAAAATATATACGGGACTAAGAATATTCTAGCTGATTTTCTTAGCAGGTACAACGATGTCAACCAGCATTGACAAATTCGAAGAATATATTACCAATGTTACATGAATCATCAAACAAAACCAAAAAATTATTACAACCAAAATGGAAGAAAATACACACTTGCTAGAACAGTTGATAGAAGCCTTTAAAGACTTCAAAACCCTACAAACCTTAAAATTTTCCCAAATCCCTACAGAAAAACCAAAGACTTTCACATCTAAACTTGCAGCCATGCCAACCACTATACCATCACCCATAACAGCATCGTCTTCAATGGCAGTAACAATGTGCGACAAAGTGAAATTCTCACCTGAGTATATTACAACTTACGAACAAATTAATAAATTTTATGATTATAAATCAAACCCATACATTTTAAGAAGTGCAAAATTAAGCAAATACCCAAGGTTTTTATGCAATGAAAAATCAAACCTTGATATAGTTCTTAAACTCTTTACTTACGGATTTATAGATAAAATACTAGTAGATGAAACTTTTTATAATATTGCTAAATTACCCAATATTTTAGTAAAATATGCTAGGTTAATGATGGAATCATTTGGAAGAGGTATCTACGGCATACAGTTGTTCGACGCCTCGACAGACTTAACATGAAAACCTATCATTATATGCCAACTATTTAAAACAAGAAGGAATAGCAATATAAGCGGAGATGACAAAGACATGAAAATGAAAATACCATGTACTATAGAAAAGTTTCAAAAATGGCTCAGTGCCAAAAGAGCCATAGGACTATCAACCCTGAAATAAAAAATTGAAGATATGCTAAGAGTAGGCAAAGCCAGCATTATTGGAAACTCCAAAGGAGGAGAAACCGAAGAAATTATCACACTATATTACAATAACGAGGTACTCTCACAAGACACCACACACCTTACCTACATGCATGATAGAATCACTAAGATGGAGCACAAACACTCCAATGAGATAGTAGAACAGTAAAAACTCTTAATAGGCCAGAGGAAAAGGCATGTTATAAGCATAAAGGAGGATACTATGCAGGTTACTATGAAAAAAGAAGGATCACCTAATCCTTTTTGAATGAAACGGCCCAATGTAGTTTAAACTACAGAAAACCACAATGTAACAAATTAATATGGCCCAATGTAGTCCAAACTATAGTAAAGCCCATGTATTATCATACTACTAAAAAGATACCGTTCCTATTCTATAGGAGTATCAAAAAATTAAAATGATATCGTTCCTATTCTATAGGAGTATCGTCAAAGAGAATTTTTTTTCGTCTTTTTGTGAAAAGAAGACAGACAAAAGATGCCTATGTGCAAACAAGACACCTGTAAAGATGCCTGTGGAAGAAAGCAAAAGTCGTCGGACCCACAAGGAATCAAAGACAGAAGATGACAAGCCAACAAACGTTGAAAAAATGACAGCAACGACAAACAACTTTAAGAAAAGCATGAAAGGACAAGAGACAACGCACTATTTGCTTTAGGACTTTTGTAACAATAATGTATCGACTTTATTACTTTTTCAACATGCCAATAGTGAAAGGTAACCGAGGTTATCTATATAAAGAGCCTCATTGTAACTTCGGAGATCATCTTTTGAAATACTACATCTTCAATGTTTAAAATATTTTCTCATGTCTAGCTAAAAACCCTTCTAGTCTATAACCAATATCAAGATTAATATCATAATACCAGAGGATAAATACTTTGAAAGCTTATATTTAAGAACCATATTAGTCCACAAAACACCATCTCTTAAAAAAAAATTTAAGAAAGAGTCTGTCGAGCAACTCCCAGCTCCTAGGCCATTTATCCCGTCACCAGAGAGGAAAAAAGAGAGGCGGAGCTAGGGTGGGTTGAGTATCTCCGGTGATCTTAATATTCTGCTAAGAGGTATGTTTTTATACTATGTGTTTCTAAATATAATCTTGATAAGTATACATCTCTGCAATTATGATGTTAAATGTTGATAGAAGGTTGTAGACTATTATTTAAAAAATGAATTTTGAGTTAATAATACCTGCTTCCGTACTACATGCCTATTATTTGTTAAGCCTATATATGAATATGTTAACATGCCATCTATATTCCTACCCTCTTCAGGGTTGTTAGATGATGAAAAGATCCGCCCGTATTAAGTCTTTCATAGCAAATTCTGAACTGATAAGAGACATGATAGACTTGCGTAGTTTATCAGAAGAGGCAATCAATATAATATCATCCACATATAACAGAATGTATGTTAGAGAAGTACCACGACGATAGATGAATATGGAATGATCAGACCTGCTGTGAGAAAATCCAATAGTAGACACATAATCTGCAAGCCTTTTATACTAAGCCCGAGGAGCCTATTTAAGCCCATACAAGGACTTCTTCAGCAAACACACATGTTAGGATGATTGGGGTCCCTGAAACCTAAAGGTCGATGCATGTATACTGTCTCATTGAGATCACCGTGTAAGAAATCATTTTTCATATCCAGCTAATGAATGTCCTATGCTTTCGAAAGAGCTAGACTGAGAACAATGTGAATGGTTGCCGGTTTGACCTCCGTACTAAATGTCTCTCCTCAATCCACTCCAACCAGTTGAGTTTTGCAATCACCTATAAGACGAGCCTTATGCCTCTGAAAACAAACCGTCATATTTTTTCTTATGAGTAAAAATCCACATAGAACGAATAACATTGACACTAGGCGGACGGGACACCAACTCCCATGTCTTATTTTCAATAAGAGCATTATATTCATCAGCCATGACCATTTTCCAATTCGGGTCATGAAGGGCAGACACTGGGTTACGTGGTAGGGGTAATTTAGTGACATTAGAATTGAGATTAAAATATCGTTTCAGTTTAAAAATACCCCGTTGGCTACGAGTAACAGGCTCTTGACGCGAAATAGAAGTGGACTAGATTTGGACTGACGTCGGGTCATCTCAGGACTGGCCAGCAGGCAGTGGGCCTGCTGGCCAAAGGGCTGGACTGACGAACTAAAAAATTGGGCCAGCAGGCAGGGGGCCTGTTGGCCGAGAGATTAGACCGGGAAGGGAATGACTTGGGCAAGCAGGCAGTGGGTCTGTTGGCCGAGAAGCTGGATCGGGAGGAATATGAGATGGGCCAGCAGGCTGTGGGCCTGCTGGCCGAGAAATATAAACTGGATTTTGGACAATTGGGCCAGTAGGCAGTGGGCCTGCTGGTAGAGATTGGGTATGGGGGGTCTGTTGGTCCACATTCCGAGGCGATGATCGGACTAAATTGTGGACCACATACAGTGAGAGCCCATCATCTAAAAAATTATAAGAATTAGACACCGAATTACACAATTTAGCAAATGAAAATTGAGTTTCATAAAAAATGACATGACGACTAATGATGATTTTATTAGAGGATAAATCAAAATATTTATAACCACGATGATTAGACGGATAATCCAAAAATACAAAAGCGGTAGAACGGGCTTGAAGTTTGTTAATTGTAGTAGAAAGGAAGAGATGATAGCACAAACACGCAAACACTCTAAGATGAGAATACGAAGGATCCTTATGATAAAGAATTTTTAGTGGAGATTGGTATGCTATTCCTTTGCTAGGGAGTATGTTAAGGAGGTAAGTAGTCATTTGTAATGCATGATGCCAAAAAGAAGGTGGTAATGAAGAGTAAAGTCCGAATAATATTATTAATGGTACAAATTTTTCTTTCGGCTTTCCCATTTTGTGAGGACGTATGAGGACAAGAAAACCTAAAATATATGCCATTAACATTACAAAATTCCCTAAATGGCTTATTATCAAATTCCCTTCCATTATCACATTGAATGCTTTTAATTTTCCATTCAAATTGGGTACGGATGAATGCTCTAAACGATAGGAATGTAGAAACAATTTGAGACTTTTTAGAAAAAGGAAAGATCCACAAAAATTGGAATAATCATCTAAAAATAACACATAATAACGATGCCCCAAAGAGCTCAAAACGGGAGATGTCCACAAATCACTATGAATAATATCAAATGGCAACAGAATACTAGAATTTGAGGCTACAAACTATAATTTAACATGTTTCCCAAGCGGACAAGAAGGACAAATATTAGTACTACACGTACTATTACATTCAATAAAACTATTGTTTTTAAGAGAGGAAAGAACAGACGCCCCCGGATGACCGAAACACGCATGCCACAAGGAAGGTGCTAGAGCGGCAAACGTTAACGGTGTGGCTTGATTAGTGGAAGTGGTGGTGGTGATTGGATAAATCTCTCCCCGACTATTACATCACATTAGAGGTATCCCCATCGTGAAATCCTTCACAGAAAATTCAAAAGGGTTAAAGTCAATAGAAACCCAATTATCAGTTGTAAATTTCAAAAACAGACACTAAATTTTTAATTAAGTGATGAGCATGAAGGACATTTTTCAAAAGGTGGGTTCGGAGGAGATAAATTTATGTGAGCATAACCACGAATTTGAATTGAATTACCATTACCAAAAATTATGCTATGATTTTTGCTTAAATTAAAATAAGACGAGAGATTACCTGGCGTAGACGTCATATGAGAAGTTACCCCGGTGTCCATGTACCAATTTGCGTCCGGTGAATTTAATCCAAGTATATGCATCGCTGCCTTGATATCCATGGGGGTCAGAACTTTCGCTGGGACCACAACAATGAAGGCCTGCTGAGGCCGAGGTCCAAGTAGGCCAGCCTGCTGCCAAGGCCCAGTTGATTGTTGCATGTTTTGGCTATTGGGCCTCTACTGGTCGACAATCCAATTTGATGAAGGAACTGGGCAGGGGTCCGACATGGGCCGCTACCCATTGGCCCAAGGAAAGGCCCAGGGCCACTGCCCAACGGCCCAAGCCTGCTAAGGGTTCAGTGGCTCGGTCCTCTGCTGACTGCTACTGCCACCGGTCCGTCTACCACTGCCGCCGCGGCCACCTCACTTGCTACCGCCACGTCCACCACTGTGATTTTTCACCCTTTTTGCCACCTCCGTTATTACAGTTTTGACCATAATTTTTGGAGTATAATTGAGAGTCATTAGTTTCACGGGACGTGGCCACCATCATGGTAGAATTAGCTCTGTTAGCCCCCTTTTTAGCCAATCCTGCTTCTTCTAAGGTGAGCATGAAACGTGTCTAGTAGAACGGCGGGAGAGGATTGCTTTGACGAAGAAGAGTGACAACACCATTATACGCCTCGGAGAGGCGTTCAACCATCTAAAGAACGAGACGATCATTAGTGATGGGCGCGCGCCAACGTTTTTGAGTTGATCTGACAACTCTTTGAGTCGTTGACAATAGGCAGAGACGTATGTAAAATCCTCCATATTATTGTGGTAGAATTTCTGCTCGAGGGTCACAACAGGGAAATTTTTGTTGTCTTGGAAGATATCACGCAACCTATTCCAAGCTTCCATTGTCGTGGCGTTGGGCTCGATAATAGTCTGTAAGAGGTTCGTAGAGATGGTGGAATAAATCCATTGGAGCACCGTTGCATCAAGAGTTTCCCACAACTCTATTTTATCATCGGTGGTAGGCACCTTCTCCTTGCATTTCTCTAGTGTGATGATGTGATGGAGGACCATATTAGACTTTGCGTGAATTTTAAATAATTCTGCCCACGTCGCGTATTGAACATTTTCCATCTCAAGAACAATAGGGATGTTGTTCTTGATATTGGAGACTGCAAGGGCAGGATGAAATGTGTTCTTTGAGGTACACATAGTGAAAGAATAAGAGGAGAATTAAGGATTCGAAAAAAAATAATGTGAAGGGATGAGTGGTCGGCCGGTGGCCGAGGGTCGGAATCCGAGAGAGAGGGCGGCGGAATTGAGGTTTCGGAGAAGAAAAATTTGCCCTAGACATCTGATACCATGAAAGAGAATAACCATTGATTATTTTTATTAATTAAAATATATATATACACGATATACAATCTCTAATTATGGGAATTAAATCTACCTTTTCCTAATACAAAACTACTAGATTTTCCTAATACAAGACTACTACCATAATTATACATGTACAAGAACTCTACTAATTATGATAAGGAATATACAAAATATACACAATACATATACACGGTTTGACCGTGTATATCGGTAGTCTTTCAAATACCCCATTGATTTATTTTATAAATTAGAATTCTCACTTCTAAATTCAAACTAATATAGTCTTCTCAACTACTACACTTGTTTTGATTTCAAATTCTAAATAATTTTTCAAGCATCTCTCCAACTCAACGTAATCAATAATCCATTCAAACGTGCAACTTTTAACATCCAAACGGGTCAACAATCAACATTGTTATATTGAAATAGTTTTTGCTCCTGCTATATCTGTCTTAATTTATGTGATATTTTTTATTTTTTAGTTAATCCAAAAAATAATGACCTCTTTTCATACTTAATAACAAATTAACTTCAAGCTTTAGATTTATTCTTAATAAAATAATTTATAGCAACATAAATTTATATAGCTTATTTCAGACTATAAATTTCTAAAGTCTTTCTTTTCTTTTCCTTAAATTTTGTACTGAGTCAAACACTCACACATAACTTGGAATGGATGGAGTATTAAATTAATTTTTGCTTCTGAAAAGAGTTAATATCTAACATATAGCTAGTCAGGAGCGTCTCAACGATATTGGTGGTCTAAGGCGAAACTCTAATATAATATATATATTTGAAGAAGAAAAAATACAAAGCACTAGGAGCTGTTCTTTTATTCATGAGAGTCGAAGAGAAAGGAGAAAAGTAAGATTAAATTGCACTAGTGAGGGCATAGCGGAAGCTTAGTGCATCAGACTGTCTTTTTTTTAGTAATTACTACTTATTGCCTTTAATAAAAATAATTCTCTACCATAATTTATACATAGTAAGGGATTAAATCATTAATTAAAGTTGTCGCACCTTTTTTTAGTACCATCGAATTTTTAAAAATATAGTAAAAAGCCGGCCTAAAAATAGTACTTTTTTTAAAAAATAATTCATAATTGAAAATAATATACATAAAAAAAATGAGGCTCTCAAATTATGGGGAGCCTAAGGCAATGGCGTAAATGGCCTAATGGTTAAGACGCCTCTGTAGCTAATTTTTGCAACAACTTTTCATTGGGAGAACAGGTAAAACTTGTAAGAAGAAATATCTTAACTTATAGTGGCCCGATTCCTTTTCGATAGCCATTTCAAACGTGAGTACAAATGCTAAGTAAGTTAAATCAGGTAACTTAATCAATCAACCCATCATAATGCTGAAATTGCAAATATTTTTTCTCTTTTCAACCAATACGGCCTAAATAATGGCTGCCCTATTATTTGGTTAATCGCTTTGAAAAGCTTCAAAAAGCGTTTTCTGATAGTATTAGAAAAGTGCAGAGGAAAATCATGAGAAAGGACTCGTCTAGTTAAAATTTAAAAACAACAATTTTAAACACAAGCAATGGAGCCCCTTTTTTGCTTTTTACTCCCTCCATTCCAATTTAGGTGTCTTACTTTCCTTTTTAGTTTGTCAAAAAAAAGTATCTCTTTCTATATTTAGTAAGTTTTGATAAGTTTAAGACTACAAAATTTAAAGGATCCTACATAACTGTTAATGTTGGATTTGATGTTGTGACATTTGACTCAATATATCTCATGAAGTATTGATTTGAATGTATAAGAATGTTGGGACAAATGTTACACAACATTCAGACCAATATTTTCAGAACTGATTTTGCCTTACTTCATGTAATGATTACTATGTAGTAAATATGACTTGACAAGGTAAAAAAGAGTTGGTAAACATGTGTGAAGAACGAGTCAAGGCTGCTGCTTTTCGTGAGGAACAAGTCAAAGTTGTTAGAGGTTTTTGCTCCTTGATCATCTCCAACCAATCCTACCAGCTGCCCACCTTTCCAACCTCCACAACTGATCGATTAGCTTTTTAAGGTAGACTCTCTACTATAAATAGAGATGCTACTACAGTGAATTGATATCCAGAATCAGAAAGAAAAAATACCAAGAGAGCTCTCGGGATTTTATCTCAGAAATCTGGATCACAAGTGTTGCTTGAGTGTGTTGACAACATTCTGTCCAACATTACAATTGTTGTTTAGATTCTAGATTAGTTTTGTATGGAGCGATTGTAATGAAAGGTTGTGTATGTCTACTTAGTTAGATTTTTCAGGAAAAAGTCATTTGCGACTTCAACTTTTAATTTATTTCCGTTTTATATTGTAAATCTGTAAAGAAAGGAATTTGTATAGTTGTATATAATATATATATACAATACATTTGGTTATTGACCATCATAAGTTATATAATATATATAACTTATGAAAATTTAACCTTTGTGTTCTTTAAATTCCGCTGCATTTACTCTTTAAAGTTACTGTTTTGCTAAGTGTTGTTACTGGTGTCGGATGACATAATTACCGACATTCGAAAACAGAATTGACATTCGATTTATTTTCCATAGCATTTGATACCCTTCAAGTGGTATCAGAGCCGACACTTAACACAATAAGTGTTTGGTCCTGTTGTGATAAGCTATGGATCCGACAAATCCAACTATGTGTAGGTTTCGTATTCTAGATGGATCAAATTATGCCTATTGGAATATTCGCCTACGTTCTCATATCAAATCAATTGATTTTAGGGAATAAAGATCTATAACCAATGTGTATATTGTTTCAATGTTGCCATCGGATGAGGAAGGTGATATTCTTGTAAAACCTGAATCCGAATGGACTACAGAAGAAACCAATAATGTTAGCTTTAATGAAAAAGCCTTAAATACAATTTTTGAATGGGTTGATATGTATATGTTCAAACTCATTCAAAATTGCCCCACGGCTAAGGATGCATGGGTACTTTACAAATTCATTATGAAGGTAGCTCAAGTGTTCGTCGAACAAAGCTACGTATGCTCTTGAGTAAATATGAACGTTTAAGGATGGAAGAAGCGGATGATATTAAATCTTATTTTTAAAAGTTGATTGACATCTCAAATGAATGTCAAGTGCTTGGTGAGCCATTAACCAACACTCAACTTGTTGAAAATGCTCTCCGTTCTCTTCCTGAAAAGTTCAATTTAAAGATTTGTGTTATTGAAAAAGCTCACAATCTTGCCACAATGGACATTCGTACCTTGATGAGCATTTTCAAAACTTATGAGATGAACATTGAGAATCAAAAGGAATTATATAAAAGCAAGAATGTGGCACTTCAAGTTCAATCATCGGAGAGTCAAATCGAATAAGAGGATGAGAATCTTGAAGAAATTGGTGATGGTGTAAATGTTGCCTTACTCACTCGAAAATACAATTCGACGGTGAGGAAGTTCAACAATGAGAGAAATCAATCTAAATCTAAAGAGCACCAAAACCAAGTCTTCCATCAAAAGCCCACTAGATTCCTTCCAAATGTACAAAAAGGAAATCAACTAAGAAGAACCAACTCAGATCGTACCAAATTTGATCCCAAACAACTTGAGTCAGTGCAGTATCATGCATGCTCGGGTTGGAGTCACTATGCTAACGAATGTGCAAACACTCTTAGAAAATTAGGTAAGAACCTATGAGTTTCTCTTAGTGATGATGAAGGAGAAGATGAAGGAGATTGTGAAATTGAAACACAAGCAATGCTGACAACTGTTTTCAAACAGTCTCTATCGGATAATGAAGATGTCGTATACAATATTGTCTCAGATGTCACGACATTTGCTCCAACATCAGCAATGACATCAACATCCTCAGCGACATTCGAAAGGTATGCATTCTTTAACTATTCTGATGCTAATTGCTATAGTGGTTTTATTTATGTTAGTAAGGCTGATTGTATGGATCAAGTTGAATGGAAAGATGATATGATTAATGAATTGCAAAGTATTTGTAAAGTCTTAATCATAGAATCCAAGCAACTTGACAAAAAAATAAAATCTTTAACTTATGAGAATTTAGTATTAAAAGGCACAATAACCCGACTTGAGGTTGCACTTACCAAAAATGATATTGAATTTGGTAAGATCCGTGCAAAATTAGATTTAGCCGAAACAACCTTCTGTAAGCTCAACACGGGAACTTCGAAATTGAATGAGATACTCAACTTTAGTAAACCTTCACATGCAGAAATTGGGTACGAAAACTCTCTTAAACCCATATGATCTAATCTCTTTGATAAAAATGAGAAAATATGCTTTGTAAAATAAAAAGGGATGAATAATAATTTCTCATATATGTCAAAGAATGTGAAGTTTGTGTGTCATCACTGTAACTCCCCCGGACACTTAAAATCATACTGTTTCAAACTTCAAGATTATGTGAGCAAAATGTTGTCCAATATTTCGGATAACAACTGAAGCAACATTTCTAAGCCAAAAGGTAAAAAATGTTTTAAGAGAGTTTGGGTTCCTAAAAAGGGTGTAACCTGTAATGTTGCTATAACTGCATTAAGAACTAACATTTGAGGTTCTTGATACTTTAATAGTGGATGTTCTCGCCACATGACAGGTACAAAAGGTTTTCTAAAGAACTATGAGTCATTCAATGCAGGAAATGTGACTTATGGAGGTGATAGTAAAAGCAAAATAATTGGAAAAAGGGATCTTAGATGTTCCTGGAATTCCAGCCTTAAGAAAAGTCTTACACATTGAGGTCTTAATGGCTAATTTGATTAGTATTAGTCAACTGTATGATGACAATCTTGAGGTAAAGTTTAATAAGAATGCCTGTGAAGTTACGAATAAAGCCAATATATGTGTTATGACAGGTACAAGAACAAGTGACAATTGCTATCTTGCTGTAAGACAAGAAATATGCAATAATGCTAAGATCGATGACACAACACTATGACATCAAAAGTTGGGACATGTCAACTACCGCAATTTAGAAAAATTGGTCTCATATAAAGCGGTTAGAGGCATACCTAAACTTAGCCATAAAGGTAAAACTGTTTGTGAAGATTGTTTGAAAGGTAAGCAAACATGTGTTTCTCATAATTTCCAACACGACGGACAACATTCAGGTACGTCTCACTGTTTTCAATTGCTACATATGGATTTAATAGGTCCAATTGAAATAGACAGTCTAGGAGGCATGAGGTATTCCTTTGTGATAGTAGATGCTTTTTCTAGATATTCTTGGATATATTTTTTGAAAGAAAAATCACAAACGTTTGACATGTTTAAAATCTTGCACCCTAGAATTGGAAATTTATTCCATTCTCCTATTTTTTGGATTAGATCCGACCATGGAAAAGAATTTGAAAATAGTTCATTCACAATGTTTTGTGATAAAAAGGGAATTTTCACGAGTTTTCTGCCCCCAAAACTCCTCAAGAGAATGGGGTTGCAGAACGGAAGAATAGGACATTGCAAGAAATGGCTAGAGTGATGCTTAGTTCCAAACATTTGTCAAAACGTTTATAGGCAGAAGCCTTGAATACTGCTAATCACATCGCTAATGGAGTCTATTTGAGGCCAGGAACAAAGAAACCAAACTTGCGCTACTTTCATATTTTTGGATGTATTTTTTATATTTTAAATGACAGGGATCATTTGGCAAAATTTGACTCTAAGAGTGATAAAAAAATTTTTGTTGGCTATTCACAAATTAGTGATGCTTATCGAGTATACAATATGAGATCCAGAATTGTACAGGAGTTTGTTAATGTTATCTTTGATGATCTTTCTGATGTTTCTGATGTTTCAGGAAAAACTATTGAAAATAACATTATAAAAGTCCACAGATTGTAGAAGAATCGGATGTTGCCACAAATATTGCCACACCTGAAGCAACATCCGAAACAACAATAGAGACCACATAGGTTACATATGAAGAGTCAAGTGTTGAATTGTTAGACCAATTTCGTAGGGACCCTTCATCAAAGATTAGGAAGAATCATCCAACGGGCCAAGTGTTAATGGGTGTTTTTGAAGGAATTAGAACAAGAGGCAAAGAACCACTCAACTATAGAGAAATGGTAAGGTATGTGTATATGTCAACTATATACCAAGAGGTTAGTCTTTCTTGTTTTATATCTACATTAGAACCAAAGAATGTTGTAGAAACACTTAAAGATAATTTTTGGATACAATAAATGCAAGAAGAGCTTGAATAATTTTCTCAAAATGAAGTCTGGGACTTAGTTCCACGTCCAAATAATACAAATGTAATTGGAACTAAGTGGATTATTAAAAATAAATCAGACGAATCAGGAATAGTTGTTAGAAATAAAGCACGTCTAGTTGCACAAGGTTATACTCAGGTTGAAAGAATCGATTTTGATGAAACATTCACACCTATAGCTAGAATCGAGTCGATTAGACTTTTACTTGCTATTGCTTGTTTGTTTGAAAATTACTTTACACCAAATGGATGTAAAAAGTGTCTTCTTAAATGGTTATCTAGACAAAGAGGTATATGTTGAACAACGAAAAGGATTTGAAGATCCTTACCATCCACATTATATGTACAAGCTCAAAAAGGCTTTGTATGGGTTGAAACAAGCCCCTCGTGCATGGAATGGTCGTTTAACTAACTCTCTTCTTGAATTTGGTTTTAACCGTGGCGAAGCTGATCGTACTTTATTTATTAAACGACATGGTGTAGATATTATAATTTCTCAAATCTACGTGGATGACATAGTCTTTGGATCGACTTCACAGTCGTACCTAAATTCATTTGTTGAAGCTATGTCATCGACATTTGAAATGAGCATGATTGAGGAATTAACTTTTTTCTTAGGCTTGCAGTTAAATCAAAGTGAAGATGGAATTTTTATCTCACAGAGTAAATATGCCAAGAATCTAGTTAATAGATTTGGTTTGGAGAACGCTAAACATATGAAAACGCCAATGGGTTCATCGCAGAAGGTATGTAAGGATAATGTTGGTGAAAATGTCGACCCAACATTATATCGATGTATGATAGGTAGCCTTGTTTATCTTACTGCCAGGCGCACATATATTATGTTTAGTGTTTGTGTTTGTGCACGTTTTCAAGCCTGTCCCAAAATATCCCACTTAAATGTCGTGAAACGTATTATTCGATATGTTGCTGGCACATGTGAGTTGGGAATATGGTATTCCAATGACACTAATCCTAACTTAATAGGATTTAGTTACTCGGATTGGGTTTGAGATTTGGATGATAGAAAAAGTACAAGTGGAAGATGTTTTTATCTTGACAATAACCTTGTTTCATGGTATAGTCGTAAACAAAACTGTGTCTCACTTTCAACTGTTGAATCTGAATACGTAGCAGCTGAAAGTTGTTACTCTCAATTAATATGGCTATGACACATGTTAGATGACTATGAATTTACTAGCAACATTTTGATTTTATACTGTGATAATTTGAGTGCTATAAATATTTCCAAAAATCCAGTTCAGCACTCACGTACAAAACATATTGATATTAGACATCACTTTTTAAGAGATTTAGTTGAAAAAAGCTAATTCAAATTAAACATGTTAACACTCTTCATCAACTAGCTGATATTTTTACAAAAGCTTTGGACAATGAGAGATTTCTAGTTTAAAGAAATCTCTTGGTCTCTGTAATTTCTAAAAAAAGACATTTTGGTGAATGTCGGCTGAAATGTTGTCTAACATTTCGGATGACATTTACCTATGTTATATCACTAATTGATTATTGTTGCAGTATAGTGCATAACTTTTGGTCACAAGCATGATCCTTCAATAAGAATATGTTATCAAAGTGATACCGTTCTCTGCGATTATATATATATATATATATATATATATATATATATATATATATATATATATCATAAAAAGGAGTATCAAAATAAGGAAAAACCTTTGCAAATATTTGGCAACTGTAAAAAATGGGCAAATCCCGTGAAAAGATAACGTTCCTATTCTATAAGAGTATCGAGTGCTTCAAAAGAGATTTGAGAATACCATAAAACTATTCTTATTTTTTACACGAAAATTTCTTTTATATATGTTATATGATTAGACCAAGGACACGATGGAAAAATGTTACATTGGTCCAGTACAGTGCATATAAAACGTGTCTTGGTTTGTTGCCAAATCTGAAAATTCTTGTGGGATCAAAATACGTGTGTCGTCCAAAATGTTGCTAACATTGTTGTTGACATTTACAGAATGTGATATGTGTTGAGATGTTGTTCTTATCTAATTTTTGAAATAGTAGATTTTACTCCATATTATATGCCTTGTTTAATGGAATTTCAGAATTTAAAATGATAAGATTAAATTTTATTCCTAATGTGATGTTTATTTTTTATCCCAATATTTTTAGTGTAAGTTATTGTGTAAAATTGAAACACCTAAAAATAAGGGATTTTTGTTGCTAAGAAATGTTTGCCATGTATATAAATATTCCTCTCATTTGCTATTATTTTATAATTTCCGATTTTCCCATAAAAATAAAAAAGGGGAAAATTACATCGGGTATACATCTACCTACCTAACCAATTGAATCACCAAACTAAACTCCAATATCTATCAGAAACCCTAACTTCTCAAAACCCTGTCCCAAATTTTCACCAATGGAAACATCACCAATGTCAGAACAAATGTCATCCAGCATCAACTCCAACACTCCAATGAGCACAAGCCTCTAATGAATACGAGGCTTCCGAGCACAACGATCCTTAGATGTCCAACCTCCAAACTAACAACCATGTTTTATACCCTCCATAAAATTGCTATTCACAATTGACTTCCTTCAATGAATGAGTCAATTGTGACATTTGAACAAGCCACCCTATTGTATAAAATTGAGAAAGGTTTGAAAGTTGATTTGGGAAAAATGATATTTCATCAAATTGCCAATTTGCCTGAGAAAGAATCAACTTCAATCCTTCATTTTCCCTATCTGATCTACAAAGTATTAACCACCCAAGACTTGAGCCTAAGAGAGAAGACATTTTAGGGAAGGCTCCTGAGTTGTACACTGTAAACAAAGCAATTTTGAAGAGCAAGGACAGAGTCATCGACTTTCCTTGGAAGAAGAAAGCTGAAAGTGAAAATGTTGCCAGAAATGTCACAAACATTCTGGGCAACACTGGTCAAGGACAGTCTACACTGTCTACAGAATGACTTGTGGATCAAATTGGAAAAATCAACCAACATATTTCTGAGGTTGATGCTGCAAGAAATGCCCTGATACAAGCTAGAGACCATTTCATGATGCTACTTTCTTTTAAAAAAAGGGAGATGATGTTGATGCATGGGGAGGAAGCTAAAGCTTCTATGCTGCGGAGGAAGTTGAAGTTGTTATGCAGGGGTAGAAAGCTGTTGGAAGTTGCTGCTGCTGTATGATGAGCAAGGAGGAAGCTGAACGATGTTGCTGAACCTAAGCTGTAAATGTTTGTTCAATGATTTGATGTGGATATTTGTTAACAATGGTTTATATCTATTCATGTTTTGTATATATTGGATGATATGTGTATATGTGCTCATATTTTTTTTCTAATCCTATGAATTGGTATACATATGTTTGCTTGTATGTCATCACAGGTTAAGGGGGAGCATGCCCTGGAAATTGTTGATCACAGATGTTGGACAATATTTATGACAACACCATAAGTCAACTTTACATTTTAACCAGTTTTGTGAAGAAAGGCAAAAAGGGGGAGATTGTTAATGTTGGATTTGATGTTGCGACATTTGACCCAACATATCTCCTGAAGTATTGATTTGAATGTATAAGAATGTTGGGACAAATGTTACACAACATTCAGACTAACATTTTCAGAACTGATTTTGTCTTACTTCACATAATGATTACTATGTAGTAAATGAAAGTATATTTATATCGTAGAGATAATCTGTATTAGGAATAATGTACTTTACACACATTCGTATTATTATTAATGGAGATTAATATTTTTGGCATTTGCATTTATTGAATTATTAATTGATTGTTTATAATATTCTATAATATGCATCCCTGGAGGTTATGCTGTTATTAATAGTGTGAGATATTAATATTATAACGTAACTCTTAAAATAGCCTCGACTAATGATCATCGAGAATGGGATATCTATGATATGTGATAAGTCGACATGTGGTCTGCATCACATCCTTAGAGGATGTAGTATGTCTCACCTGCTACGAGTAATAGCTACTCGTGATGGACTCATGGATACTTTGGAAGTATTGGTATATCCTGCTGATATATTGTTTGTTATACTTGTCTAAAGTATGATCAGCGTGTGGGAGATAGAAGTCCTTAGACTTGAGGTCAATACGCACCTTGTCTACAAAGTAATGTACGTTGATCATGTCTTAAGCTCAAATGCCTTATAGGTTGAGATACGGCTTGTATTGGGTACATTACGATGTGGATTAAAGGTGGTAGTTGAGCCAAGCTTAGGATTCATTCCTCGAATGTATATTCGAGAGAACACTCAAATTCTCAGTGATATTAAGTTGACTAAGGCATTGGCCAACACAATAGACATATTTAGAATATGGTCTAGTTGTCAACTAATATAGATGAGATACAATGATTAAGCCATTTGGATAGACACTTGACAAATCCTAAGCTTGATCGGGTGTGTCGTGAATGAAAGGATTTTATCTTACCACATAGATGTTAAGTTTACTGGATTCATGTAAACGTACTTCACATATTGAGTTCGTCTTGCGGCGCCGTCTAGGAGTTCCGCGTAGACCTTAATTTAATTTATTTCGATATGTGAAGGCCTGGAGGGTCACACTATGTCGATTGTCTTTTCGATCTAAGGATGTATTGAGAGAGTATTAAATATTCGATTTAGAATCGAGATATTTAAATGAATAATGATTATTTTAATTAAGTCAAAATTGGATTTTGAATTTAATTAAATATGTGCAAAAAATAAATCGAGACGGTGCAGGAACACGTCAAGCGCTGCGGCGCCCATACCCTAGGGCCGCGATGCTAATGACATAATCTGCCTCAATTTTTGGGTCAGGCCCAAGGTCAAACCCTAATCCGGTTTGACATAATTTTCACCTATAAATACAGACATTCTCTTCATTATTCAACACACTAATTTCATATTATTATTCTAAGTCTTAGAGACTTAGAATCAAAACACTTTCTCGAACCTCTGCCGGATTTCTTAGCTTTCCAAAAGAGAAATATATTGAAGCTTGGAGCTTGCAATCGAAAGATTATCCACGTGCGCACCTATAGTAGATAGAGATTTCAGATAAATACAACTTGTAAGTGTTCATGCTTTATGATTACAGGTTTTGATTGTCATATAACCATACCAGAATAAGTTATTGGGGTAAGTAAAAATAAAATTTTAACTTTCGATGTGCCTTACTTATGTGTTTTGGACCCAACAAAACCCTTCAGTAAATATCACTTGGCAAGGTAAAAAGGAGTTGGTAAACACGTGTGAAGAACGAGTCAAAACTGCTGCTTTTCGTGAGGAACAAGTCAAAGTTGTTAGAGGTTTTTGCTCCTTGATCGTCTCCAATCAATCCTACCAGCTGCCCACCTTTCCCTCAGCCTCCACAACTGATCGATGAGCTTTTCAAGGAAGACTCTCTACTATAAATAGAGAGGCTACTACAGTGAATCGATATCCAGAATCAGAAAGCAAAAATACCAAGAGAGCTCTCGTGATTTCATCTCAGAAATCTGGATCACAAGTGTTGCTGAGTGTGTTGACAACATTCTGTCCAACATTACAATTGCTGTTTAGATTCTAGATTAATTTTGTATGGAGCGATTATAATGAAATGTTGTCTATATCTACTTAGTTAGATCTTTCAGGCAGAAGTCATCTACGACTTCAACTTTTAATTACTTTCCGCTTTATATTGTAAATTTGTAAAGATAGGAATTTGTACAGTTGTAGATAATATATATACAATACATTTGGTCATTGACCATCATAATTTATATAATATATATAATATATATAACTTATGAAAATTTAAACCTTTGTGTTCTTTAAATTCCGCTGCATTTACTCTTTAAAGTTACTGTTTTGTTAAGTGTTGTTACTGGTGTCGGACGACATAATTGCCGACATTCGAAAACGGAATTGGCATTCGGTTTATTTCATCTCTTGTTTTTAGTTTTTATAGCATTTGACACTCTTCAAGAACTTTAATTAAAGACCACAATATTCAAAAAATTTCTAAAATTTCTTTTATTTCTTAAACTCTGTGTCTAGTTAAACTACGATACTCAAATTGAATAGAGGGAGTAACGTTTTTGTTCGGTAATAAATATTAGTCATAAACAGCTGTGTTTGGAAACTGGGGCAAATTAGGAAATGAATCAAATAGAGTACTATAGTGTGGTGTACTGGTGTCTTTATTAAAAACTTCAGCAAAAGTAAGAGAGGTTAAAGGTAGCTGATTGGTGCAATCTATTTTTTCTTTTGAGTACTTTACTGTACCACACCTCAAGGCTGCAAACTCGATCATTTTTTCCTTCTTTTTGAAGTTGCTTTCGCTGACATGTTGTATGTGTCGCAATTTCTTATTAAAACTTAATTGCTAAACAAAACTTCGTAAGCCACAACGTACACACATACCTGCGTTTACGTGTCGAAATAATCAAAAAGAAAAAAAATTCAAATATGTCATCAAACTATTAAAGTTTCAATATATATCACTCGTTAATAGTTTGACTCAAAAATATCATCGTCATTATCATTTTGGATCATATATGCCATTTAACAGAACTCACTACAAGAAAAAAAATACAATTTGTGAGGGACAATTCTGTCACAATTCCATCACAAATAATCATTTGTGACGGATTTTGAGCCGTCACATAATCGCTTGTTTTTCAAAATTTTGTGACGGAAAAATAATTCTGTCACAAATTCTAGTGACGGATTGTGCATTTCAATTCCGTCTCAAAATATTTGACATAAACAAATTAAAACCGCCACAAATTTGTGACGGATATTTCTGTCACAAATTTGAGACGTAAATAATAATCTGTCACAAAATATTATTTTATTTTAAAAATATATAATAATTAATTAATATTTTTATTTTTTATTAATATTTAATTTATAATTAATTAATTAATTAATTGTTATTTATTATCAAATGATGATGAGATTATTAATAAGTTAATTGAAAAATCATATTTCTAAAGGCCACCCATCTCACTAGGGTTGGACGTCCGGTATTTGGTTTGGTATTTTTTAAAATTCGGTATTCAGTAATTGAAAGTAGATACGAAATACCGAAATTTTAAGGCTCGATTCGGTTCATTAAATTTACCATTCAAGAAAGCAACTATTAATAATAAATTTATAGCAATCGGAAAATCAATTTACTGCTAATTTTTGTCAGAAAGATACAAGTAATTGATCAAAAGCATTTAAACGCAGTTTCAGTAAGTTTGCTAATAGTACAAGAACCCATCATCTTGCACACAGAAACATAGTTCCTGACTCAAAGTGGATAAAAATGGTACCCACTGTAATGCTCAATAACTCCCCTTTTAATTTCAGAAAACTGAATAGAGCACCTACTTATAATCGTGCCAATCTTTAGCGTGTTGACAAAGGCAAACTAAGAGATGATTGTAATTAGCACTTATCCACTCAGGAGCTAGGAGTAGATTCCGATTGTAATTTAGCCTTTAATAAATAATTTGGTATTCGGGAAATACTGAAACCAAACAGTACTAACGTCTCGTACCGAACCCGAATACTATAATTTTAAAATTTTATTTTCAAATACCGTACCGAATGCCGAATTATCAAAATTTTCTGTTCAGTTAGATAATTTATTCCCAGTCTTACACTCACTCCTTTATACACACCACTTTTCCTTCTTCCTTGTCTTCCTATGTAGGACAATTTTGTAGTAAAAATTTGTGACATATCTGTCACAAATCCTTCACTAACTTTTGTGACAGAAGTTTCCGTCACAAAACTGTTAAAAGGTTGCAAAGGGTCACGTTCACGTATGCATGTCCCGTCTCGTTATCAAATTGCAGACATCTTTACAAAGGGTCTACCAGCGGTTCTCTTTGAAGATTTTAGGGACAGTCTCAGCGTTCGAAGACCGCCCGCTATGACTGCGGGGGTGTGTTAAACAAAGGTAATATACCTGTGATATACACTGAATATACAACAATATATATCACAGGTATACAAAGCGTTGAGCAAAGCCGCCAAAGAATGAGCGATGGGCAGCCCAGCAGAGGCGGCCCAAATGGCCCAACTCGTCCAGGCCATTCACGGTACTAGGGAAGCAAAAACAGTAGGACATAGTTGTATATTAAGGAAAGTATATTGTGTGTATATTGTAGTATATTTGTTACCTAGATTAGGATATACACTTACCATATTTAGGATATACACTTACCATAATTGTATAGTTAGAATTATGGTAGAATAAGGTTTTAGGAATAGAATAGGAATATGATTCTCCTATTTTGTAACTAGTATATATATCTATTCAATCAATGAAAATAATCAAGGGGATTATTTCTTTTATGGTATCAAGAGACTAGGTCTAAACAAAAGTTTTTCTAACAACTTTTGTCCTCCCTTTGGCCGAGACACCCCCCCTCGAGTTTCTCTTCCAAAATTCATCTTCCGCTCTCAAAAACACCTCTCTTAAATTTTCCTTTCTTCTTTGTTCTTTCAATGTCTAAGAACAATTATCACCCTGCCCTCACGTTTTCCAATATCAAGAGCAGTATTCCTATTGTCCTTGAGATGGAAAACGTCCAATATGCGACGTGGGCGGAGTTGTTTAAAATTAACGCTATCTCTTATCAAGTTCTTCATCACATCATTCCTCCCGCTAGAACCCTTCCTGCGGAGGATCCTGAGTTATGGATTACACTTAATGCTACCGTTCTCCGGTGGATCTACGCCACTATTTCGGTGGACCTTCTACAGACGATTATTGAGCCGGATACCACGGCTATGGCTGCATGGAATAGATTGCGTGACATATTCCAAGACAACTAACATTCCCGTGTCGTCACACTCGAGCAGGAATTCTCTCTCGTTCGAATGGACGAATTTTTGAACGTTTCTGCATATTGCAAGAAACTAAAGGAGTTGGCGGATCAACTCCGTAATTTTGGCGCACCAATAACGAATAATCATCTAGTTCTACAGTTGGTTGCCGGTCTTTCGGAGGCCTATAATGGTGTTGGAACTCTCCTTCGCCAAAGCAACCCTCTTCCCGACTTCTATCAAGCCCGCTCCATGCTTACGTTGGAAGAAGCCGATTTGGCTAAAAAGGCGGCTACCGGAGCAAGCCCAGTCGTCATGGTGGCGTCCTCTCCTAGTCCTTCGGATTTTGTTAATAATTCGGGCCAAAACCATAATAATGGTGGCGGCAAGAATAATAACAAAAACTACGGGGGCAAAGGTGGTTCTAGTGGCGGTACCGGTGGTCAACAAGCAGGCGGTGTGTCCCATCCAGTGAACAGTGGCCCACCACCCCCCTGGGGCCAGCAGTGGGCCCCATGGCAGTGGGGTTGGGGCAGTGGGCCGTGGGCCAGCAGCCCTTACAATCATGCAGTGAATTCCAGTGGCTAGTGGGCTGACCAACAGTCCAGGCCCAACACCCAGCAGTGGCGGCCCATCGGCGATGGCCCAAAGGCGGCAAAGAATAAAGAACTACGGCCCAACTCGTCACGGACAGAGTTCTTGGGCCTCGACCTCCGCAAGCCCATCATGCGAGTCCCACTCAAACCGATATCGAGGCCGCGATGCACACGTTGGGATTGACTCAACCGGACCCAAATTGGTATATGGACACCGGGGCCACTACTCACATGACTTCCGAATCAGGTACTCTCTCCTCTTATTCCAATTTGAGCATCCCTCGGGGTATAATTATTGGTAATGGCAACTCTATTCTAATTCAGGGTTATGGTCAAAAAACGTTGTCTCCCCCCAATCCACCCCTTCTCTTGAAAAATACTTTACATGCTCCTAAATTGATTAAAAATTTAGTGTCTGTCCGAAAATTCACTACTGACAATTCCGTTTCCGTTGAATTTGATCATTTTGGTTTCTCTGTGAAGGATTTCAAGACGGGGAGTCATCTCATGAGGTGTGATAGTAGGGGGGATCTGTATCCTATCATGCCTGGTTTTTGTCCATCGAGTCAAGCCGTGCCATCAGCTTTTGCAGCCATCTCTCCTTCCATGTGGCATGCTCATCTGGGTCATCCGGGATCTTCTATTTTATCCGTTTTAGATAAAAATAGCTTTATTTCATGTAAGGGTACGAGTCGTACTCCACTTTGTCAGTCTTGCTCCTTAGGGAAAAGTGTTAAGTTGCCATTTGTAGACTCCAATTCTCATACTTCAATGCCATTTGATATTATTCATAGCGACTTATGGACGTCTCTTGTTCTTAGTTCATTGGGTCATCGATATTATGTTCTCTTTTTAGATGATTATTCTAGATTTTTGTGGACGTTTCCAATTGCGAATAAATCACAAGTGTTTTCCGTCTTCATCAAATTTAGAGCGTTCATTCGTACTCAATTCGAAAGAGAAATAAAAAATATTCAATGTGATAATGGGAAAGAGTATGGCAATAGGAAGTTTCGGGAATTTTGTGCTAATAATGGGATAAATTTTCATTTTTCGTGTCCTCATACATCTTTACAAAATGGGAAAGCCGAACGCAAAATTCATTCCATAAATAACATTGTCCGAACTCTCTTAATTCATGCCTCCATACCTCCATATTTTTGGCATCATGCTCTACAAATGGTCACATATCTTCTTAACATAATTCCTTCTAAATGTCTGACATATTCCTCCCCCCTTAAAATCCTATATAATAAGGACCCGTCTTATTATCATCTTCGGATTTTTAGGTGCTTGTGTTATCCGTTATTCCCATCCACCACCATTAACAAACTTCAGGCTCGGTCTACCCCATGTGTATTTTTGGGTTATCCGTCGAATCATCGTGGTTATAAGTGTTTTGATTTATCCTCCAAGAAAATCATAATTAATCGTCATGTCATTTTTAATGAAACCCAATTCCCTTTTACGAAAGTTCATACTCCCGAGCCTAAGTCGTATAATTTTTTGGATGACCAAATATCCCCGTATATTATTCGGAATTTTTCGGACATCTCCCGCACCCAAAATCCTCCAGCGGGCCCACGCCAGCTGGACCCACGCATCTGCCTCGTAGCAACATCTTCACCATCGGAACAGTTCCAGAATTGGGCGACCCACCACTCGAATCGTCCAGATGACGAGTCCATTTACCGATTTGGGCGGCCAGCCCACCGCTTGGCGATCCGTCGAGCCTAGAAAATTCCCTCAATTCTTCCTCGAGTCATAGACCGGTCACTCGTAGTCGTGGGGTATTTTACACCTAAAAGACATTTTAATTTACATTCTGATGTCTCTAAATCCCCCTTGCCCCGCAATCCTGTGTCCGCATTAAATGACCCTAATTGGAAAATTGCAATGACTGATGAATATAATGCTCTTATTGATAATAAGACGTGGGAGTTGGTGCCCCGTCCATATGGTATTAATGTTATCAGGTCTATGTGGATTTTTGCTCATAAGGAGAATTCAGATGGGTCATTTGCTCGACATAAGGCGAGACTTGTTGGTGATGGTAAGACTCAGCAGGTTGGGATAGATTGTGGTGAGACGTTTAGTCCGGTGGTCAAACCGGCTACCATTCGCACTGTGCTTAGCTTTACTCTTTCAAAGACTTGGCCAATTCATCAGTTGGATGTCAAAAATGCTTTCTTACATGATGATCTCAAGGAAACAGTCTATATGCATCAGTCGTTGGGTTTCAGGGATCCAAACCGTCCTCATCATGTATGTTTGTTGAAGAAGTCCTTATATGGGCTTAAGCAGTCTCCAAGGGCCTGGTACACGAGGTTTGCTGACTTTGTTTCAACTATTGGGTTCACTCACAGCAGGTCAGATAATTCCTAGTTCATCTACCGCCATGGTTCGTCCTTGGCCTACATTCTGTTGTATGTGGATGATATTATCTTGACTGCCTCTTCCGATGCCTTGCGCCAGTCTATCATGACCATGCTCAGTTCTGAGTTTTCTATGAAAGATTTAGGGCCTTTGAGTTATTTTTTGGGGATTGCCGTCAAGCATCATTCAGGTGGCTTATTTTTGTCTCAACGAAAGTATGCTACTGAGATCATAGAGAGGGCTGTGATGTCATCCTGTAAGTCCACTTCCACGCCAGTTGATGCAAACCCAAAGCTAAGTGCCGCAGTAAGTGCACTATACGAGGACTCGACCCGCTATCGCAGTCTGGCACGGGCCTTCCAGTATCTTACCTTTACTAGACCGGATATTACGTATGCGGTTCAGCAGGTGTGTTTATTCATGCATGATCCCAGGGTTGAGCACATGAATGCAATCAAACGCATCATTCAGTATATTCAGGGGACACTGGACTATGGGTTGCACTTGTATCCTTCATCTACATCCACACTTGTCTCTTACACGGATGCTGATTGGGGTGGTTGTCCGGATACTAGACGATCGACTTCTGGTTACTGTATGTTCCTTGGCAACAACTTGGTCTCCTGGTCGGCAAAGCGTCAGGCAACGCTATCACGCTCAAGTGTAGAGGCAGAATATCGAGGGGTAGCGAATGTGGTCTCCGAATCATGTTGGCTACGTAATTTACTTTTGGAGCTTCATTGTCCCATTCAGAAGGCAACCTTGGTATATTGCGATAACATTAGTGCCATCTACCTTTCAGGTAACCCAGTTTAACACCAACGTACTAAGCATATCGAAATGGACATTCACTTTGTCCGTGAAAAGGTTGCAAAGTGTCACGTTCGCGTATGCCATGTCCCGTCTCGTTATCAAATTGCTGACATCTTTACAAAGGGTCTACCAGCGGTTCTCTTTGAAGATTTTAGGGACAGTCTCAGCGTTCGAAGACCACCCGCTATGACTGCGGGTGTGTGTTAAACAAAGGTAATATACCTGTGATATACACTGAATATACAACAGTATATATCACAGGTATACAAAGCAGTGAGCAATGACAAACCAAAGAATGAGCAAAGGGCAAACAAATAGAGGCCCAAATTGCCCAACTCGTCCAGGCCATTCACGGTACTAGAGGCAAAGAAACAAAAGATGGGACATAGTTGTATATTAAGGAAAGTATATTGTGTATATATTGTAGTATATTTGTTACCTAGATTAGGATATACACTTACCATATTTAGGATATACACTTACCATAATTGTATAGTTAGAATTATGGTAGAATAAGGTTTTAGGAATAGAATAAGAATATGATTCTCCTATTTTGTAACTTGTATATATATCTATTCAATCAATGAAAATAATAAAGGGGACTATTTCTTTCAATTTTGGATCATATATGCCATTTAACAGAACTCACTACAAGAAAAAAAATACAATTTGTGACGGACGATTCTGTCACAATTCCATCACAAATACTCATTTGTGACGGATTTGTGACGGATTTTGAGCCGTCACATAGTCGCTTGTTTTTCAAAATTTTGTGACGGAAAAATAATTCTGTCACAAATTCTAGTGACGGATTGTGCATTTCAATTCCGTCTCAAAATATTTGACATAAACAAATTAAAACTGCCACAAATTTGTGACGGATATTTCTGTCACAAATTTGAGACGTAAATAATAATCTGTCACAAAATATTATTTTATTTTAAAAATATATAATAATTAATTAATATTTTTATTTTTTATTAATATTTAATTTATAATTAATTAATTAATTAATTGTTATTTATTATCAAATGATGATGAGATTATTAATAAGTTAATTGAAAAATCATATTTCTAAAGGCCACCCATCTCACTAGGGTTGGACGTCCGGTATTTGGTTTGATATTTTTTAAAATTCGGTATTCAGTAATTGAAAGTAGATACGAAATACCGAAATTTTAAGGCTCGATTCGGTTCATTAAATTTACCATTCAAGAAAGCAACTATTAATAATAAATTTATAGCAATCGGAAAATCAATTTACTGCTAATTTTTGTCAGAAAGATACAAGTAATTGATCAAAAGCATTTAAACGCAGTTTCAGTAAGTTTGCTAATAGTACAAGAACCCATCATCTTGCACACAGAAACATAGTTCCTGACTCAAAGTGGATAAAAATGGTACCCACTGTAATGCTCAATAACTCCCCTTTTAATTTCAGAAAACTGAATAGAGCACCTACTTATAATCGTGCCAATCTTTAGCGTGTTGACAAAGGCAAACTAAGAGATGATTGTAATTAGCACTTATCCACTCAGGAGCTAGGAGTAGATTCCGATTGTAATTAGCCTTTAATAAATAATTTGGTATTCGGGAAATACTGAAACCAAACAGTACTAATGTCTCGTACCGAACCCAAACCTGAATACTATAATTTTAAAATTTTATTTTCAAATACCGTACCGAATACCGAATTATCAAAATTTTCTGTTCGGTTCGATAATTTATTCCCAGTCTTACACTCACTCCTTTATACACACCACTTTTCCTTCTTCCTTGTCTTCCTATGTAGGACAATTTTGTAGTAAAAATTTGTGACATATCTGTCACAAATCCTTCACTAACTTTTGTGACAGAAGTTTCCGTCACAAAATCTATTAGATTTAACTAAAATTTATCTTGTTATCTTGTGACGGAATAACATATCTGTTATAAATTTTATTTTTCAAATTAAGAAATTATTTATATAAAATTTGTGACGGATTATTAATTCCGTCTCAAATTTATGACGGAATAGTGACCGATCTTCATTTCTGTCACAAACTTGTGACAATTTTATTTGTCACAAACTTGTGATGGATTATTAATCCCGTCTCAAATTTGTGACTGAATTGTGACAGATCATCATGTCCATCATAAATTCGTCACAAATTAATTAATTATGTCACAAATTCGTCTCAATTTTGTGACGGACTTGTCTGTCATAAATATTCTGTCTTAGTTTTATATTTTCTTGTAGCGACTCTACTATTATAAGATTTTTCCATGTGTCATTATCTAAACTCTTCATTTTACGAGTGACATATATGAGTCATTTTGTTAAGTTCAGTGACATGTTTGAGCGATTACGTTAAGTTCAATGGCATATTTCAGTCATTTTTCAATTCTTTTTCTAATTTTATGTAACAAACTTATAAGGACAAGTTTGTCCCTTATACTAATTATAACATTATTATTTTACATGAAAAACTATACTCTCTTATTTAATTGAATTGTGAATCTAATCTTATTCTACATCCTTCACAATTTTTACGTATTTTATGACTTTTTAAAAATAATAAAATTTATTTAAGAAGAAAAAAGAGATTTAAAAGAAAGTACACTAATGAGGTGTAGATAAGTATGAACAGTTACATATTAGTGAAATTTGAGGTGTTAATAGAGGTTGGGAGAAGGCTCAAATATGTCACACTCATATATGTTATCTTCATACTCATCTACACCTCATTAGTATACTATCTTTTAAACCCTTTTTTTTTCTTAAACAAAATTTATGTGTGTTTTTAAATCTTTTTAAAGAGTCATAAAGTACGTGAAAATTATGCAGAATAAGATTGGCTTCATAATCTAATTAAATAAGAGATTATAGTTTTTCTATATAAATAATAATGTTATTAGTATAAGGAACAAACTTGTCCTTATAAGCTTGTTACATAAAATTAGAAAAGATGGAAATTTATATAGGAATTGGGAAAATGCTCAACTATGCCATTGACCTTAATGAAATGAATCATATATGTCACTCGTAAAATAAAGGATTTAGATAATGCCACGTGAAAACATCTGATAGTGGTAGAGTTCTGTTAGTGAATAATGACATATATGACCCAAAATGATAACGGTGGTGATATTTTTGAGCCCAACTATTAACGAGTGACATGAATAAGTCTTTTATGATAGTTTGATGACATATTAAACTGCCATTATGGGTGCTTGGTATGGAGGAAAGTATTTTCTTGAAATCATTTTTCAATTTTTTCATTTTTGATTGGTCAAAATATTTTGAAAAATATATTCTCTAGGAATACAAGTTCCTTAAAAATAAGGAAAATGACTTTTCTAAAAGAAGCGACATTTCCAAGTTCATTGTCTCCTCCCGACCATCCAACCCCACCCCTTGACCATTCTACCCCCACTACCTCCGAACCCCCACTCCCATAGTGTTTTGCTAGATAACATATAAATGCTTTTGAGATAATATTTTTTCGCTTATTTATCAAACACTAAAAAATAAGTAAGAAATTCACTTGTTTAAAAAAAAAATATTTCTGATGAAAAATATTTTCCTTCATACCTATATGTAGACAATTAAATATGTTCTTTTACCCATGTATTGCTCTGGCTTCATTGTTTTACCAGGTTTAGTAATTAGGTAGCAACCGATTAGTCCTGAGTTATGTTAATTATAATTAAGATATATAAGTTGCACTTGAATGGGTATACCCATCAACCATGAGTTGGAAGTTAAATTATCAGTCTTGCCGCTTGAATCGATAGACCAACTCTAATTTAATACTAAGGATTTTTATATTTTGGGTTAGAACATCCTCATCATGTTATTTGAACTTTGGTCATGTGATACTTATTGAAAAAAAGGCACCCCGGTGCACTAAGCTCCCGTTATGCGCGGGGTCCGGGAAAGGGCTGAACTACAAGGGTCTATTGTACGCAGTCTTACCTCACATTTCTGCAAGAGGCTATTTCCATGATTTGAACGCATGACCTCCTAGTCACGTGGCATCAACTTTACCAGTTACTCCAAGGCTCCCCTTCTACTTATTGAAAACAATAAAGAAAATTCATTTTGATCTCGTTGTATGTTATGAATTTAACCAAAATGGAGGGCTCATGTGGGAAGATATCAAATTACATTTAGGACCTAGAAAAGATGTCGTTATATAGAATAGGGAAATTAGCTATTAAGGTTTATGCTATGAAGTTATCTCTTTATTTTGTTAGTGGCTTAGATTAATTCTGGAACCTCCCTCCCTTCTTCCTTTTTGTTTCTTCATTTTCTTTCCTTGAAAATTTTGATTTCTAGTTTGCAGTTTTATATTAATTTGGAGATGAACTCTTATATCAATGTACACTACAAGAAAGTAGAGATACGACGACATTTATTTGGTGACGTTTGAAATAAATGTCGGGAAATAAAGAATTTCTTGACATTTATGAAGAAATGTCATGAAAACAATGACATTTGATGCAAAATGTCATAAAAACGACATGAAAACAATGACATTTTATGCAAAATGTCGTAAAAATGACATTTTATGCAAAATAAATGTCGTAAAAACAACGTTTTATGCAAAATGTCGTAAAAATGACGTTTTATGCAAAATGTCGTAAAAACGACGACCTTTGGTGCAAAATGTCGTTAAACAATGACATTTGTACCAAATGTCGAATATATTATGACATTTGTTGCAAAATGTCGTTTTTAAGATATTTGACGAAAATATCGTTAAAACAATGACAATTTGCAACAAATGTCGAATATGTTATGAAAATTGTTTCAAATGTCATATTATTAGTCGCTAATTGCCGATATTTACACCTAATGTTGTAAATCTATTTCTTTTTGAAGGACATCATAATACCAAAGTCGTATGACCTCGATATGATTTTGTTCTGTTTATCATATAGAAGATTATGTTCTTTTTTGCTCTTTTTCGGTTTTTTCTCATTTTTCTTTGATACCTACTGTAGAGATCGGTACTCCCTCTCATTTTTTCGTTTATTTGTCCATTTTAACCAATCAAGAGAGAATTGATAGATTACTTTTTATCAAATATTTGAATAATGTTATAAAATTATGGTGGTGAGTATTAATTTTTTATAAAAATACAATCCATGATGTTCTTGAATTAAAAAAGTGTGCCTAGGTAGAATTTTTATTAATTATTTTAGATAAAATATTATTTATTTGAAAATTATATATCAATTATAGTTTACATATTAGTTACAAATCTACAATTATTTAATAATATATGTTTTAAAAATAATATGTATCTTGAATATATGGTAATGAATAAAATTTATTAATTTTATATAGACACATATTTATCAAATATAATATTGAAAATGGCTACTCCATCTTTTTTCCATTGTTAAATTATTTATTATATAACACTTGAAGAAAACCATTTGGCGTGAAAATTTTCAAATTTCCTCATAATTCCGCCATCTTTCTCAAAGAAAATTCCACTATTAGGTATCTCCAAGCCATCTTTCCGACCATTAGTTTTTTCTCACTCACCTATTATTCTCATTAGGTTTTCGCATCGACGGCTAATAATCCTTAACAACGCTTACCCCGCCCCGCCACGATTGCCATCCCTAACAACGCTGCTGAAAGCCCTAGAGTGGCAAAGTTCGTAAAGTGATCCCTAATTGGTTCTTGCTCGTTATTTTTCTTGCTTCTCTTTATAATTATGATTGTGAGATCATAATGTCTCTCTTTTTTGTTCTACTTGGTATTCCTATTTGTATGTCTTTTGAATAAATCTTCAGTTTGTGGTTTGGATCTCTCTAAACTGCTTATTTTTAAGCTTTTGGGGTAACTAGAATGGAAATTTGTGATTCAATAATGAGTTAAGTGCTGAATTTGATATTGAAGTGCTTTGATAGAAAGCAGAAAACTTGTGAAATGAAACTTCACTTTGTATATATTGGACCACTTGGGTAGAAGTGAACCATTTTTAAGGATAGATTTCTATCCTTGTATTTTTTTAAAGTTTAGGTGTTTACCGGATTTTATAGTTGTGGTGCAGGAAAATTGCAGATGGATTAGATGGCGTATTGGAATACATGAACACTTTACATGTTTTAAGAACTGAATTCCATAAATACTTTTTGTTAGATGACAGAACTCAAATGGTACTACAAATACGTTGACCAATATAACTCACTATTTGTTATAGTTGGAGAGAGTTGTGGTTTTGTTTCTTCCTATATTTTGGCAGGTTTCAAATTTCTTGAGATTCTAAATGTTAAATCAAGATGTACTCTTTTTTTTTACAGTAAGTTCTTCAAGTGCTAGGTCCAAATATTCAGATAGTCTCATGGTTAGAAATTTTAGTGATTGTGTTAACTCAAAAATACTTTTTAGTGTTTAGCCGAATCAAGTTCAATCGAAAGTGGAAATCTCAAAATGAGCAAGCAACAAAATTTTAAGTCGATAACTGAACTGACTTGTAGTCGAATCTATTAGTCCTAGCCCTCGGCTAGAAAAGCTTCATCGACTATTTTGGTAACCTGACCGAGTAATAATTCTGAAGAACGACTGGGACCCACACATATTTGGACGCCTCGAAGACCAAGTCAAAATACCTTCTAGACCCCAATAAACTGAAACAAACCGTCAACAGCTAGAAGGAAGTGTCGTCGGTCGATGCGAAAGGAAATCAAAGAGCAAAATCGGCACCACCTCCTCATAGTTGGCTAGTGGATTTAGTGGGTGATTTAGTGGCTAACATAGGGGGATCACGTTTTATTTCTTGTAGTATAAATATAGGATCATTTGTACAGATTAAAGGAAAAAGACAATCAATCAAAAAACTGATTTTTACATATCTTCATTCTATCTTTATCGCATTTATTGCACTCTAGCTGTATTTATGTTTCTTACCACTTAGTTTACTCAAATACCATCCTAACGCTTTCTGGAGTAGTTGGAGAACCCATTGCTGGAAGTTAGAGTTCCGCTTCCAGCCCAAATCGCTTAATTAAGGAATCAATTTGTCATCCGATTTCGTCAGCCGATAAAACGCAAACATTTCGGACGAGAACAAATTTGGCATGCCCAGTGGGACCATAGGTGATCTCATAGCGAAGTTTGATTCTCCAGTCCAGGATCATGCTTGGCGTATGCGCCTAAGGTCTTGTAAGAAAATGAACCTAGAGTCCAGTCCACATCCTAAACAGAATCCTCCCAGAAGGAACAACGAGCCACCATATTCTTCGGGTATGCCTACATCTGTTGATACCCCTCTACTTCATCCATCAACCTAAGCTGTGAGTGAACTTAACCAATCTCCAACTGTCATGACCACATCATTAATTAGATAACAAATTGACTTAGGTATCTACGACATTATGTACCAGGTTTCCAAACAGTTGGCAGACATTGTCAAGCCAATGGTGCATAATGAGGTTCAGCAGGCGAGAGAAATGGAAGCCAATCGACTGCATTTAGGAGAAGGTTCGGCTAGTTCTGCCATCCTCTGACGAATGGCACTGTGCAGCATGCAACTATGACTCCAGGTGTTGTTCCTCAGCCGAATGTGTATCAGTCAGTACCTACTCAGGTACAACCGATAGCACACCTAGGAGCACAAGCCCAGTCACTTAGTAACCAGTCTACTGTATAGTTGACACCAAACGCAGGGGGGAAACTGTGCCATTCGACTAAGCGAATCTGCAGTAGGGATAAATCAATATGGCTCGGAGACCAGTTCAGGCATCCGGACACCTTGGTTTGCCGCCAGTTATGCCGTACGCTCATGCAAACGGCCTTACAGTACAAACGACCAATGTTGGCCAGTCGAATTGGCAGCGGGACACCATTCCAGCGGGACCCTGCTAGGCTATCTGGTGACGCTTTCTACATCAGGACACCATTCCAGTAGTCACAGCCGGTACCCAATCCATACTATCCAGAAAGCGCAAACTTTCTAAGAACGTCTGATGTCCGGGGAGAGCAGACATGGAATACTGTTCCACCTTATCCTTAAGTTCCGTCGGCTGTTCCAGGAGCTCAGGTTGCAGGCTTTGGTGGCTATACCCAACAGCAGCAATAGGGATATACCCCACATGTTGGTAATGTCTAGCAAAATACCTACAACTTTCAAAACCCTGTTCAACAAGGTACAAAATGGAGGCCTCAAGTTCAGAACAACTACCAGCCGGTTCCAACTGAGAATCAGTAGGGGACTTCACAACTGACGAATCCTGAAACTATTGCGATTACTATGAGGAGGTACTTTGGCATCCAACTGAAACCCTTGGACAAACCTATTTACATGAAGCCCTACCCCGATTGGGTAGATCGGGTAGCACCCCTGCCAAGAGGCTTCAAAATGCCTGATTTCACCACCTTCTCGGGTGATGATGGCAAATCTACCATTGAGCACATCGGCAGATTTACCGCCCAATGTGGTGAAATTGGCCATAACGAGTATCACAAGTTACAGTTATTCCCCGTTTATCTAACCGGAACAACATTTTTCTGGTACTCATCTTGGACCCCAGACTCGGTACAAAGATGGGCTGACATGGAGCGTTGTTTCCATGATAGATTTTAGTGGCCCCAACCTCAGGTCACTGCAACCGACCTGACGAATCTCAAGCAACATGTCGATGAGTCGGCTACCGATTATATCGAGAGATTCAAAAGGAAGGTTGGGAAATGCACTGTACACTTCCCTGAATCGAAATGCGCCCACATGATAATTAACAACATGCATCCTCAGTTAAAAGAGAAATTAGTTGGACAATCCTACTCAGATTTAAGCCAGTTAGCCGAGAAAGTTAGCCAAATAGAGTAGTATATCCAGGAGAAGGAGAAAATAAGAGCTAACCGGAACCGAGGATTCCATTTGGTATCCATTATTGAGGCAGATAAGTCTGACTCAAAGTCAGCCGATTATACGACATACGCAATAGTAGCTGAGATTGTCAGGGGTAAGGTTTATTCTTGTCCAGCCTTGAAAGCTACGAAAGGCAAGGAGACGAGTTCAACTGATGAAAAGGTCGGTTACTCGTTTGATATTACAAAGGCGGATCAGATCTTTGATCATCTACTTAAAGATAAACAGATTCGGCTGCTTGATGGCCATATGATTCCGTCTGTCGAAGAACTCAAGGATAAGAAGTACTGTAATTGGCACAATTCATATAGTCACGCTACTTCTAATTGTGTGGTCATCAGGAAGGCAATTCAAAAGGGCATCAAGGAGGGCAGGTTCAAGCTAGCCGATAAAAGCATAGTTGAAATGTCTGTTGATACTGACCCCTTCCCCGCAGTACTGATATCTATTGTATCCTTTGCCAAGCTAGATCAATCAAATGATGTAAAGGGGAAACAGCCGATGAGAAATATATGAGTTCCAAAGAAGCCTACTGGTAAGGAGAAAGCCACAAGGACCTTTGTGTTTGATCGGCTAGGCAGCTTACGTTACATCTATAAGGACACGGATAGGCAGCCAGCTAGAAACAATTTTCGTGGCTGCCTTTATAAACCAGAGCACATTGCTCGGGAACCTCACAAACAGTACCCAAAGTTCAGAAGGGATCCAACAGACCTCAGGCGCAGGCTTGGGGGGCAAGCATGTCAACTAGTCGATGAGAAGCCGAGCGTACCCCAGATAGATGAGGAACCATTCCCCATAGCTAAACAGAGGGTGGTTGAGTTTAATGTAAAATAAGGTGTTTCTTCCTTGCGTATCACAGTGAGGGATGAAGGTCAGCTGAGACCCCAGAGGATGATCAAGTCAACCGCCAATATAGAGGAAGGAATGTGGTTCATCAATCAGGTTTTTGGAAAGAAAAAGGCACCACCGGGTGTCGTATCCAGGACTCAGAAAAGAAGACTGCAACGCGCCAAAGCCTTGCATAAGATGAAGCTAACGTTGCACATGATATCCAACGCTGAGGCAACCGATAAGTAGAAAATTCCTGAGTCTGCCGTGGCTGAGGCTATAGAACGGGTATTTGGCTCAACCTCTTTAGAGATGGTGCCGCGTGAAGGAGAAACTTTGGGCCAACCAGAGCTGAATATACAGTCGGGTGATAACCCGACAGAGGAACCTCGGCAGGAGACTACAGTCCTGAAAGAATCCCCAACCGAGACAGTGCCACAGAGCACGCAAATAATCCAGGCATTAGAACACCAACCGGTTCCTATATGCCTCCAAGATATGGAAGATATTAACTTCTCATCAACCGAATTGGATGAGGTATGAGAATCCATCCTTGATTTATTTAAACATGATTTAGTCGACGAGATTTGGGAAGCTATTGAAATGGTCTGCCTGATTCCATGTGAGTTCTGGGCTGGCTGCTCTAAGCTGGATAACCTAGAAGGTGATGTGTGTGTGGAAGATACTGAATGTGCGACATTAGACTATACCACAGCTAGGGATGCTTTGAGCACTGTATTTGGTGCACCTACGGAAGAGATGGTTAAACACCTCAAACCCCTCTATGTTAAGGCTTACATTAACAGTAAAGCTTTCAGCCGAGTATTCGTCGACAATGGGGCTGTGCTGAATGTGATGTCATTGCTTACTTTGAAATTCCTCAACAAAACCAGGGAGGATCTCATCCCAACTAACATGAAAATGGCTAGCTTTATGGGAGAAGCCTCTGAAGCTTTGGGTGATCTTAGTAGTAAAAATCACCGTAGGTCCTAAGACAGTTAGATCTGCCTTTTTTATGATAGACGACAAGCCGTCCTACGCCATCCTATTGGGTAGAGACTGGATTCACACCAGCCGATGTCTTCCTTCCACATCAAAAGCTCATTTTCTGGGAAGGAGACAAGATAGAAATCATCTCAGCCGACGTTAACCCATTTCAAGCAGGCGCTAAAAACTTGGAGGCTGCCTTATATTTACCCTATGTGGCTCACATAGCTGTCGTGGAGCAATACGAAGAAGGATCTTGGGAATACTGCAACCTTACTCTACGAGGGTTTGAAATAAAATAATTAGCCGAACCACAACTTACCATGGAAGAATTAGATGATTGAGGAGACCCAAATCATACGTGGTCTGTGGCATCGGTTGAATGCTCTAAGTTCTGAAGCAAGGATAGTCGAGGCATCACATGCAGAGGACTACAACGGAGAACCAACACTGGCAGCCGATGACATTTAGTTGCCGATGGAACTTGAATCACCCATAAGAAGGGATATGCCTAGTTCTGAATCTCAGGATCCCTTGGAAGATATCAACTTGGGTACTGAGAAAGTCCCTCGGCTAACACGTATCAGTGGTTTGCTGAAGGAGGAGGATAAACAAAGCATAATGGCTCTTCTAATGCAGTATAAGGACTGTTTTGCGTGGGCTTATCATGGGATGCATGTGTTGGCACGTACTTTGGTAGAGCATAGATTTCCAATTAAAGTGGGTTTTTCACACCTCATAAACAACCGCCTAGAAGATATCACCCTCAACTGATGCGTCAACTTAAAGCCGAGATTGAACGGCTGCTGAAGGCCGGGTTCATCAGAACGGTAGGTATGTGGAATGGTTGGCAAACATTATGCCAGTCAAGAAGAAAAATGGCAAGGTTCGGGTATGTATTGATTACAAGAACCTAAATATAGCCACTCCCAAAGATGAATACGTCATGCCTATAGCCGATATGCTAGTCGATTCGACGGCCACTAACGGTATGCTGACATTCATAAATGGATACTCCGGCTATAATCAGCTAGCAGTGGCTGAGGAGGACATTCGCAAAACTGCCTTCAGGTGTCCAGGATCCTTGGGCATTTATGAGTAGGTAGTCATGCCGTTCATTCTGAAAAATGCTGGTGCTACTTATCATAGGGCAATGAACACCATCTTCCATGATTTGATCGAAAAAACTGTGGAGGTCTACATTGATGATGTGGTGATAAGATCTAAGGACTTCAAAGATCATTTAGCCGATCTGGAACAAGCACTAAAAAGAATGAGGATTCATAATCTTAAAATGAATCCAGCCAAGTGCATGTTCGGAGTATCGGCTGGCAACTTCCTTGTCTTCTTAGTACATAAGAAATGTATTGAGATAGATCAAAATAAAGCCCGTGCGGTAATAGAGTTTGCACCACCCAGAACAAAGAAAAAGTTACAAAGCCTGTTAGGGAAGATTACTTCCTAAGGAGGTTCATATCTAATTCAGATAGCAAAATGAAGGCTTTCTCACCTTTACTTAGGCTTAAAGGGTCAGAAGAGCTAGTATGGGGCCCAGAACAACAAAAAGCATTTGACCAAATTAAAAAGGCCCTAGAAACTCCTCTTGTGCTGGTACCTCCCATGCCAAGAAAATCGTTGAAATTGTACATCTCGGCTGCAGATTTGTCTATCGGCTACCTGTTAGCACAGGATGCCGATGATGGAGCCGAAAGGGCAGTTTACTATATTAGTCGAATGCTCAATGAAGCTGAAACTAGATATACCCCTATAGAAAAGCTTTGTTTCTCCTTATTCTATGCTTGTACAAATGTTGAACATTACCTAATTCCATATGTGGTTCATGTTTTGTGCAAAATTGACATCGTTCGATACTTATTGAATATACCTATTTTGCAAGGACGACTAATGAAATGGGCAATCAAGCTCACTATTTTTTTCTCTCGAGTGCAGGCCACTCAGGACTGTCAAAGGTCAGGCACTAGCCGATTTCTTGACATACCACCTTTGTATAGATGCGGAGGACCCATGTGCCCCCTCCACTGCATGTATGGACGTCGTCCCTTGGATGCTATCTTTTGATGGGTCAAGAACCCAGAAGGGAGTCTGAGCCAGAATAACAATAACCGATCATAGAGATGAAACGTGGAGGTTCTCTTATCGGTTAGATTTTGACTTGACAAATTACTAAGCTGAATACGATGCTCATCATAGGGCTCAAACTGTTAGTCTCTATGAAAGAAAAATGCATCAAGATTTGTGGAGACTCTCAGTTGGTTATCAAGCAGCTGGCTGGGGAATATGACTGCAAATATCCAAATTTGTTGGCCCGTTACGAAATGGCTAGCACGTAACTTAGTAGGTTCGCATCATCTACGTTAAGTTATGTTCCCAAGGGCATGAATATTGAGTCTAACGGCTTAGCACAAGAAGCTTTTGGCTTTAGGAAGTCTCTACTCACCATAGAGTATGATCAACTGCCAGCCGAAGTGTTAGCCATGGACCAGATCGACTCATGAAAGCAGGTGTTAATCGGCTACTTAAAAGATCATTCCACTTGCAAGGACCTTAAGGTTAAGAGGAGAGCCTTGAAGTATGTGCGCATTGATGATGATCTTTACAAAATGAGCGTAAATGAGGTGCTACTCAAGTGCATTAATAAGGCAGAGGCCTTAAGAGTCAAGGGAGAAGTTCATAAAGGAATATGTAGATCACACAGAGCCGGGCCAACGATGAAGTGGTTAATTTATCGTCATGGCTATTATTGGCCTACCATCACGGCCGATTACTTTTAATACGCAAAAGGTTGTGAAGAGTGTTAGAGACATGTACCAATCCAACGGGTACCAGCCGAGTTCTTGCACCCGATCATGAAGTCCTGGCCTTTCAGAGGATGGGCTATAGACCTCATCGGCAAGATTCACCCACAATCGGCTAAAGGACATAATTTCATTGTTGTGTCTATCGATTACTTTACTAAATGGATAGAGGCATAGCCGATGAGGCGGGTTCATCTGACAAATGTCATTCATTTATCTAACACCAGATCATATATAGATATGATATTCCTGAGACGATTACAACCGATCAAGGGACGGTGTTCACTAGTTCTAAGGTGACAGCCTTTGTTGAGAAATTTGGGATCAAGATAATCACATCCTCGCCTTATTATGCACAGGCGAATGGACAAACCGAGATAGCTAACAAGCTTATTGTGGACATAATTAGTAAAAATGTGGAGGTTAGACCGGCAGTATGGCATCTCACTTTGGATGAAGCTATTTGGGCAATCAGAAACTCTAAGTCTACAACTACTGGGACAACACCTTATCGGCTCACTTACGGCCAAGATGCAGTATTGCCCTTGGAGATTAATGTTAAGTCATTACGGGTGGCCAAACAGAATTTTTAAGCTTAGAAGAATATCAGCAGCCATGCTAATAGATTTAGATCAGATAGATGAAGATCAACTAATGGCCTTAGAGAGAATCGAAGCCGGTAAACAGAAAATGACCAAAGCATATAACAAACATGTTAAACCTAAAAGGTTCACCGAAGGAGACTTAGTTTGGAAAACCGTGTTGCCGCTTGGAATGAAAGATCGTAAATTCGGCAAATGGTTGCCAAATTGGGAAGGACCCTTCGTAGTAAGCCAACGGATTGCTGGCAATACGTATCGACTAATAAACATGCATGATAAAGAGCTTGATAAAATACTTAAAAAAGTACTACCCTTCGATTTGGGGTATGCACGAGTAAACAATAGTGACAGACCGGCTGTCTGGCCGCATAGAGGAACATAATTTCCTTCGATTTGGGGAATACATGAATGAATGATAGTTATAGACCGGCGGCCTAGTCATAGTCACATAAAAATGCAGAAAAGTACTTCCCTTCGATTTGGGGAAGGCAGGAGTAAACAACAGCCACAGACCTACAGCTTGGTCATAAAAAATAGACCATTCGATTTGGGGTCAACAAAACTAGGAAGGTAAGTTGGTTAACATGTCACCAGCTAGAGGTTGCGCTACATCATCAGTCACAGGGGTCTCAGGAATAGCCAAATCTATCGCTGCTTGGTCACCCTAGATAGCCGCAGTCTCTCTCTCATCCTCAGTCGCACCAACGACTACTACCTCATCTACTTCCACCTTTTTAGGAAACCCCTTTCCGCATTCAACAAAGGCTCAGCCACCACCACTAATAGGATCTCAGTAAAAGCTTGAGTGTTGGCCGCTAGAATGTACGCTAGTTGTTGTTCGACTTCTGACAATACCTCTTGAGTAACAGAAGCAGCGAGAGCTCCAGATTGCAAGTCCATGAGGATGCCGGCTGACAACTGAGCAACATAGTCAACTGGCAAAGGAGTAGTCGTAATCGAAGAATGAGTTCCCTCGGATACCATTTTGAGAAAATTGGCAGGGAGTGTTGGTGTTGCTTGAGCAAGTCTATTTTTCTACACAATCCACTCATTTTCCAATTGGTCCAGCCGCTCACTTCCCGCTTTCTGATCCAATTCCCAAACCACCTGTTGATTACCAAGTTCCCGAATCTTGTTATCCAAACGAATGCCCTACCGTAACAAAGAAGAGCGGGAGGTATTTATGCCTTAATAGTCGACTCCAAAGCCCTTATAGCTGGAGTAATATCATGCATCTCCGCCTGGATCCACTCCAGATCGGCTCGCAACTTTGACAATTGCTCCTGCAAGTCATTCCTTCGGCTGACATATTGCTGCCTTTCTGCATTCACCTCATTGAAAGAAGTCTGAATGTGGTTCTTCTCTTACCGAAGAGACCCCAAGTGTTGCAGAGCAACTACCGCCTCATCATGACTATCTTTGGTCATTTTGTGTAAAGCAAATAAGTCATTTAGATCCAAGACCATGTCATTCTAGGCGGTTGCCAAAACTGGAGAATCATGTGTTTCTTTTGACAATCTGAACAGAGAAGCCCTCAAAACATGGAACTCTTCTTTGCTGGTCGGAATCCCATTGGCAAGACACTCCTCGACTCGCTCCCTATGAATGCAAATAAGCGAAGATGGTGCAGGTGCAATATCGACTGATCCAAAATATTGTAGAAGCACGTATTCAGGGACTATCTTGACTGGCACTTCTGAGTCATCAATCGGATTAGTTTCAGTCGGGGGATTATCTCCAGCCATCTCATGTACAGAAAGGACAGGTTTAGAATAGAGGCAAGGGTTTGGAAACAGTGAAGGACCAAGCATAAGAGAAAGGATATACCTCTACGGTTGTATCTTTATAAAAATCTTCAGTTGCCTAGATAGGTGAAATTTTGGCCTTGGGTACAACCGATAATGGATCATGTGGATGCGTGGGAGCATGAGCCGAGGAGGACGATCCAATATGAAGAGGGGAACCGAACGCTAACTGCGATCGTCTGCGTCTTATGAGTTGTGGTCCCTGAAGGGCAAATAGAAAACATGACTACTGAAAGATAGCCAATACGGAGGGATTCTTCAGTTGCCTAGATAGGTGAAATTTTGGCCTTGGGGACAACCGATAATGGATCATGTGGATGCGTGAGAGCATGAGCCGAGGAGGACGATCCAATATGAAGACGGGAACCGAACGCTAACTGCGATCGTCTGCGTCTTATGAGTTGTGGTCCCTGAAGGGCAAATAGAAAACATGACTACTGAAAGATAGCCAATACGGAGGTATTTAAGCTAGACAGGGGATATACCTCAATTTCCTTCTCTTTCTCGGCTGAAACAGGAACTCTGGTTTTATGGGGCCTTCCTTACTACGATCTCGAATGACAACCCCTCCGCTTCTTCTGGGTTGCTTGGGAATAAATTTACTGGGTGATAGGTATTCGTTGTTGGAAGTGGTCTCCAAATTGATAAACGCTGGGGGAGATTAAGTTGCTAAAAGACGCATGAAAGATGTTAGCCAAAAATTCACAAGAATAATCTGGTCAACACATAGGTAGAAAACAGTTTACCTTTCCCCTTCGTTTGCCGCAATCTGACGGAAGATCTTGAGGTAGCAGGCCTAGCCGATCTAAGGAGAGAAGCTTTCAGAGGGGCCTCTTTTATCCATGGTTTAGGGGTTTCTTGGGTCTTCTTTTTCTATGACAAAACCATCATATCACAGTAGACATCTAGAGGAGACTGAAAAAATTTCTCATTGGCCGTATTCCACCAATCAGCAAAAGCAATAATAATATTTTCTCTCAGGGGAAACGACTGCCAGTCAAATAGGGCGAGCCTATCAAGATTGTGATCGGCTATTTTCCTTACATGTTTTGCATCAACTATGCAGCGTTGGGTTGAACTAACAATACTGCGGTGAGGCCATGGTACGTGCTGAGTGAGACCGAATTGCCTTGCCACAAAATTTGGCTGATAGGGCTCTGTGGTCAATTTATTATTCCTAGAAGTGGGCTTCAAGCCACCAAATAGATCCCTAGCCATAAGAATACGCCCCCATGTGAGGGTTATAGTTCTCTGTTGGGAGAATGTAAGGTTATCATCGTCTACTTGATGGACCCAATCGGGGGCAGCCCATCTTTCAAGGACCGGTTGCCAATCTGTATAATGGTCTCGAGACAAACCATGCAGGGTGGAGACTGCAGTAAAAACATCCTGGGTCACTAAGGATGTTTTCCAAAGAGTATCGGTTAGCACCGGTGGATTTAAGGGAAAACGACGGTCATCAAAACAATCAGGAATGAGCTCTGGGAAATACATCGCAAGGAACGCAGGCTACTTAGCCTTCTGATACTGGGAGCCGAAGCACATCACGTAAATGTGGGGGTCATCATCCCCAAGGGAAAACAAAGGCATTGGCAATAGTCGACCAATAACCAAGGAAGGCGTATATGAGACCAATATTATAGGGGAGGTCAAACTCCGACAGCGCAATGACGTCATAGAGACGGCCTCTCTGGCCGACTTCACTAGTTCCAACCAACCAGAATAATGGGTAATCTTGGCCGGCCAAGTACGCAGGCTAGCCGAACAACGGTCACCGGTGAACCAATCACAAGTAATAGGAAGGTCATAGTTTGTCGGACTAAGATACCGAGAAAGAAAGAGGTCGCCCTATTCAGATGTACCATAAGGGGCAAGAACCAACTGTTCATCGATGAAGGCAAAGGTAGATGTTAGGTCACCATCAGCCAAATCGGCGTTATCTGATCCATGAGATGGAGAGAGATTTAGACATGTTTCTTTGATTAAGGAATTAGGGTTTCTTTGGAGTAGAAAAGGAATTTGAGAACGGCTGAAGAAGTATATGAGAAACCCCTAGGGGAATGTCTCTCCTAAATATTTTTCCTTTTGGAGATATGGCTGACACGCGTCGGGAATACTCTCTTTCAAACATGCGGTTGTAATGCGTCGGCATTTATTTGTGGAAGCCGAGATGCCTCGATTTAAAAGGAATTCCGAGAAAATCATCATTGCGCGCATTTAGGACAAAAGTGATTGAAATGACACACGCGGCTGCCACACGAAACGACCGTTATTTTTTACATCAACTCAACAGCCGCACTCGTGTTAATGTAGGGGCAATTGTTAACACTCAAAAATACTTTTAGTGTTTAGCCGAATCAAGTGGCAGCCGAAAGTGGAAACCTCAAAATGAGCAGGCAACAGAATTTTAAGTCGATAATCGAACTGACTCGTAGCCGAATCTATTAGTTCTAGCCCTCTGCTAGAAAAGCTTCAACGGCTATTTCGGTAACCTGACCGAGTAATAATTCCGAAGAATGACTGGGACCCACACATATTTGGACGCCTCGAATACCAAGTCAAAATACCTTCTAGACCCCAAGAAACGGAAACAAACCGTCAACAACTAAAAGGAAGTGTCGTCGGTCGTGCGAGAGGAAATCAAGGAGCAAAATTGGCACCACCTCCTCATAGTTGGCTAGTGAATTTAGTGGCTAACATAGGGGGATCACGTTTTATTTCTTGTAGTATAAATATAGGATCATTTTTACAGATTAAAGGACAAAGTCAATCAATCAAAAAACTGATTTTTATATATCTTCATTCTATCTTTATCGCCTTTATTGCACTATAGCTGTATTTATATTTCTTACCACTTAGTTTACTCAATCACCATCCTAACGCTTTCTGGAGTAGTTGGGGATCCCATTGATGGAAGTTAGAGTTCCGCTTCCAATTCAAATCGCTTAGTTAAGGAATCAATTTGTCATCCGATTTCGCCAGCCGATAAAACGGCAAACATTTCGGACAGGAACAAATTGAAGGCCTATTGTTTTTTGCTAATGGTGGTTTTAATTTGTTAACGCTTTATTTTTTGTTTGTAAGCTTATTCAGATTAAATCTGATTGTCTTAACCAGTTGAAAGGTGTTTTCGTCGTATGAAATAGATCCTACAGGTTTTTTTGAGATAATCAAGGGACTTGTGATTGAACATACATAGGCGTGGAGACCATCTCTTGTACACTGTGTAATGCCTACTTGCCTCCATATTTTGTCTACAGAAGTATCAACATGTCATATGGCAAGGTTTATGGTGTTAAAAAGAGTGTTTTGCATTTATGCAGCGAAGTGGACAAGCTGTTTTCACTTTGTTATACTTTTAGAGTGTGCAGTTGATTGAGAAGTGTTGTTTCGGGAATGCATAATAGTTCTACGTGTATGGTCTTTACTTCATCCACTAAGACGTGAAAGAAAAAAATGAGTTGCACATGAATATGGCTGATGATTTAGCTGCTCTTATTGAAACCTCAGGGTCCAAGATTAAGTGATTTGGAGCTTACTGGAGGAGGTACATTTGGTGACACCTATAAAGGGTAAGTACCAAAATGATTTGTTGCATTATCTTCTCCTTTTATTGATTATTAGGTATTAGTATCCATTTACTTTTTAAGTTTTTGAATCTTGTCTGCAGTCACACTAAGTTAGTGTGACGTTTATACTTGTTAACTAGTGCCAATTAACATAAAGTGGCCGCGTATCTAACCATTGCATTCTGTTTTTGGTTTTGTTGTATAGAGATGGAGTATATGTTCAAATGTTGTTAAAACACAATTCTTTTCTCGTTAATTGTTGTTCCAGCTACGAGAGATGTAGGATAAATTGTTTTAGGCTTTCTTCTTTTCAATTATTACTGATAGAATATTACAAGAATATCCCCGTATCATTGTATATCTTTTATATTAGGTAAAATTATATTCCGATTGTAATTACGAAAATTAGTTACCTAATTTGTAGCCATGTAAATAATTATGTAACACTATATATATTGTACACAATAATCAATGAAAGACATGAAACATATTCATTTATGGTATCAGAAGCCAAACCCTAAACTTGATACCCTAGCCCCCTCGGCCGCCGCCCCCCTCCGACGTCCTCCCCCTCTTTCTTTTCTAATTCTCGACAAAACTCCTCCCCTCTTCTTCCTCAATTTTCAATGGCTGAACAACCCAATCCTGCTCTTGCAGTTAACAACATCAAGAATTTTATTCCTATAGCTCTTGAGATGGAAAAAGTTCATTATTCATCTTGGACGGAGTTATTCAAGATTCATTATCGTGTGTGCAAAATCATCGACCATATCATCCTTTCAAAATCAAAGCCCCTGGACAAACTTGACGATTCTGATGATGAACTTTGGTCCCGCTTAGATGCGATTATCCTACAATAGATCTATGCCACGATCTCGAACGATCTATTAAATACAATCATTGAAACTAACGCTACTGCACGACAAATGTCGGAGCGCTTGGAAATTATTTTTCACGATAACAAGACACAACGTGCCTTGTCTTTGGAAAATCAATCAAGGACATTCAACAGAACGATTTCCTAATGCGTCAGCCTATTGTCAAGAACTTAATATGATTGCCGATTAACTCTCCAACGTCGGTGCACAGGTCACCAATCAACAATTGGTGATGCAACTAATTGCAGGTTTAAATAAAACTTATGACGGCGTCGCTACCATCCTCCAACATAGCACACCGTTGCATTCATTCTATGAGGCCCGTTAGAGACTCATCCTTGAGGAAACCCGGTAAACCAAGCGGGATGCGGCCAATGTAAGCACCGCTGATGCTCCCTTGTGACCATCGGCGACACACTTGTAGACCCGAGGGGATCGGTCTCTGCCCCGCACCATCGACAATCTAATGATCCAAAACGTGGCTCATAATCCCAAAATAACAACAAAGGGCAAAATTCCGGCTGAAGTCGCAGTGCCCGAGCTGAAAACAGTAGCAATGGCGGCAGAGGACAGCTCCCGCCAGCCGACAGCCACCCGCAGCGGCAACAGCCTTCGCCGTGGGATGCCTACCCACTATGGGCTACATGGGCCCAGTCGACTTGGGATGCTCCACCGTGCCCCTACTCGACGTCCTCTTAGGCCTAACCTCCGGCCTGATAGCCCCAACCTAGCATCATCGACGTACGTCCACAATAGGCATACAATGCACATGTCTCTCTTCTTTCAACGTACGTACCGACGGATATTAAGGCGGCTATGAACACGATGTCTCTCAACATTCCAAACGACAGTCGGTACATGGATACTGGTGCCACATCTCATATGATGACATTCCAAGGTACTCTCTCATCTTATTTCAATATGAGCAATTTAAATCATAATATTATTGTTGGTAGTGGACAAGACATTCCCATTTGAGGTTATGGAAAATTATCCCTCCCCACTACATCCCCCATTAGTTTTAAACAATGTCCTCCATGTCCCGAAACTTATCAAAAATCTAATATTTGTGCGTCGTTTCACAACCGACAATAATATTTCCCTTGAATTTGAACCTTTTGGTTTTTCTGTGAAAGACCTTATAACAGGGATGCGGCTAATGAGATGTGATACCACCGGAGACCTTTTTCTTATCACCACCACCGTCGGCTATCCAGCCTCATCTCCATCAACCTTTGCAGCTCATTTGTCTCTTTTATGGCATAATAGATTAGGACATCTAGGAGATTCTGTTTTACTCTGGCTTTGCAAAAATAAATTTATTGATTGCAAACATGTCTCTACTACTCATGTTTGTGAATCTCGTGTTTTTAGAAAATATATCAAATTACCATTTTATTCTTCATCCACTTGTACTTTAATGCCATTTGATATCATACACGGTGATTTATGAACTTCTCCTAATAAGCACGGTCGGGCATAGATATTATATATTATTTTTGGATGATTATTCTAATTTTCTGTGGACTTTTCCCATTGGTAATAAGTCCCAAATCTATTCTATTTTTTTGTTCCTTTAGTGCTTTAATAAAGACACAATTTGAAAAGAATATCAAACATTTTTAATGTGACAATGGGAGGGAATTCAATAATCAACAATTCAAACTGTTTTGCGCCAAACATGGTCTTGTTTTTCATTTTTCCTGTCTACACACCTCTCCACAAAATGGGAAAGCCGAATGAAAAATGAGAACCATAAATAACTTAGTTCGTGCCCTCCTTGCCCACACCTTTATCCCCCTATTTTTGGCATTACGCCCTCTCAATGACAACATATCTCTTGAACATTCTCCCAAACAAGTCTCTCAAACACAAGTCTCTCACTCAAGTTATCTATCTTCGGGATCCTTCCTATAAACATTTATGAACTTTCAGATGTCTATGATTCCCCCTACATTCCTCTACTCAAATCAACAAGCTGCAACCTCATTCATCCTCGTGTGTCTTTCTTGGTTACCCCTCAATCATCGAGGTTACCACTGTTACGACTTGTCAAGTTGAAAATAATCATTTCTAGGCATATCATATTCGATGAGTCCCAATTCCCCTTTGCCAAACTCAATTCTCCACCTCCAAATTCCTATGACTTTTTAAATGATAGCCTAAATCCCCTTCTAATTCAACACTTGCAAACTCAGTCGTTACCATCTTCGGCAATTGACCCAATTACCGCCGTCCCGAGTCGGGCAGCCCACCTAGCCCCGCAATGGGAGCCTCGGAACAGCCCTTCTCGGCCTTCCGATTCTGTTGCCGCCCCTCGGCCAACGCCCTCTCTTCCCGACACCACTGCCTCGTCTCAGCCCCCACCTCCTCACTCCCGGTCCTATTCCTGATCCCACTGCCACATCTCGGCCCCCTTCCTAATCCTGTCCAACCCCCTGCGGCACCCCCGACGGACAATGGAAACCCATACTTATGCACAACATTTTCAAACCCAAACGACTATTTAACTTGTCCAATTCGGTTGCCCCTTCACCTCGACCCCACAACCCAAAAAATGTCTTGTCCGATCCTAATTGGAAAAATACAATGATTGACGAATAGAATATTCTTATTGAAAATAAGACGTGGGATCTAGTACCCCGTCCTCCTGATGCTAATATTATTCATTCTATGTGGATTTTTCGACATAAAAAGAGATCTGATGGTTCTTTTGAGAGGCACAAGACCCGTCTTGTAGGTGATGATAAGTCTCAATAGGTGGGAGTGGATTGTGATTAAACTTTCAACCTTGTGGTGAAATCGGTGACTATTCAGACCGTTCTCAGTATTGCTTTGTCCAAATCTTGGTCTATTCATCAACTTGATGTCAAAAATGTTTTCTTGCATGAGGACCTTCATGAAACCGTGTATATGCATCAGCCTATGGGATTCAGAGATCCGATTCATCCAGATTATGTGTGTCATTTCAGATTATGGACTAAAACAGGCTCCTCGTGCATGGTACCAACAATTTCCTGATTTTGTATCCTCTATCGATTTTTCACATAGCAAATCTGATCATTCACTGTTCATCTATAGCAAGGGTAATGACATGACATACATCCTATTATATGTTGATGATATAATCCTCACTACATCTTTTGATGAACTTTGCTGATCCATTATGTCACTTCTTGCCTCTGAGTTTGCTATGAAGGATTTGGGCTCCCTAAGCTATTTTTTGGGCATTGCTGTTAAGGGACATGCAAGTGGCTTATTTCTTTATCAAAGGAAGTACACTGAAGAGATCATTGACCGAGCAGGCATGACGTCTTGCAAACCAACCCACACATCGGTGGACACTAATTCCAAACTCAGTCCTTTTTGGGTTCTCTGTATGCCGACCGACTCACTATCACAGTTTAGCAGGAGTATTATAATATCTCATTTTCACGAGACCAGATATATCCTATGATGTGCAATGAATATGCTTATATAAGCACAACTCGACGGATGAACATATGAATGCACTCAAACGTATTTTGCGCTATGTACAAGGTACTCTTCACTTCGGCCTACACCTATACAAGTACACTCTCTGGTCTCACCTCTTATTCTGACGCTGACTGGGGTGGCTGTCCGGATACTCGTCGATCCACGTCAGGTTACTGTGTGTTCCTTGGAGATAACTTGTTGTCTTGGTCTTCTAAAAGACAACCTACTCTGTCTTGATCCAGTGCCGAAGCCGAGTACAGAGGAGTATGAAATATTATTTCTGAGTCTTGTTGGATACGCAACCTTATGCTGGAACTTCAGTGCCCAATCCGCAAGGCTACATTGGTCTACTGTGATAATGTCAGTGCGATATATCTCTCCGACAATCCCGTTCAACATCAGAGCACTAAACACATTGAAATTGATATTCACTTTGTACGTGAAAAAGTGGCCCGTGGACAAGTTTGTGTGCTTCATGTTCCTTCCCGGTATCAGATTGTTGATATATTTACTAAAGGACTTCCGCGTATACTCTTTGGTGATTTTCGAGCCAATCTCAGCGTACGAGAACCTCCCGCTTCGACTGCGGCGGTGTGATAGAATATTACAAGAATATTCCCGTATCACTGTATATCTTTTATATTAGGTAAAATTATATTTCGATTGTAATAGGGAAGATTAGTTACCTAATTTGTAGCCATGTAAATAATTACGTAAAGCATGGAAGATATTCCTTTAATTACCACTTCTGTTTTAGTTTGGTGAAAGTTCTGTAATTATTGCCGATGAAATTTGTCTGGTTACTTTTTGTTAATTGGTGCTTTGTGAATAATAGAACTTGTAGTTAAGGGGATCTTTTAAAACCTTGTTGGACAAGATTTAGTAATGGTGTCTTGGTCTGTATTCAGTTTGTTGCCTCTACGATTTTTTTTATGTAATGTGAAGTTCTTATGCATCTTTGTGGAAATGTGTGCTATTTGAGCTAGCATAAGCTTCATTTATCTTATTGTTTGTATCTTGTATCTACAATCTGGTATATTTTGAACGTTGTCGGGCAAGATTTAATAATGGTGTATTGGTTTGTGTTCTTATCAGGTTAACAAAATCAAGAAGATTGAAAATAGCGAAATCGACACAACGTAAAAGATGGGTAAGTTTGGAAAAAAACACATACAAGATACTTTATTTGTTTCTCTTTATTTTATAATAATGATTATTTTTAATGTGGACTCTTTTGCAGTACTTTTGAAGGATGTGAGATCAATTTTTTTTTTTTTTATATCCAGTCTTTCGGCTTACGCCAGACTATTTCTAAAGATAGTAGTTTCGGTCCCTCAGCACTACTACCAATAAATCGCGAGATGTGCCTGAATGACCAGGGTTTGAGAACATAGCAACTAATATCACCTACAAGGTCCTACCCCAGAAGAGAGCAAATTGCTCCCACCAGGGTTCGAACCCACGCTGTAGGCTTCCAACTGAATTTTAAGTTCCCCTCCTTTGTCATCCAGCTATGCCCGGGGGACGATGCGAGATCAAATTCTTGACTCGTGAAAGGATGGATCCGTAAAGCTTTGATGCAGAATTTATTCAAGAAGTTAAGGGAATTAGTTCGACGGAGGAATGATCTCAATATAGTTACATGTTGAAATTTGTGATTTAGTTAGATTTAAGTTTTACTTGAGATAGAACAAATGATTTGATTTGATAGATCTATTTTGTAAGAACCTTTGTTCTGTCTGTACTTTGTTCTTTGGATACGACATTTAAAAGCTTTTGCTATTTTGTATTTGTTACGTTGTGTATGTAGGTTTACATTTATGAATGTGCAAGTTGAATATAACTATTTGTCATACAGAAAACTAAATAATGATTATTATTATTAATATTTGAGAGTTTGGTACCACCACTAATCTAGATATTGGAATTTTTAATGCGACACTTCACAAAGTTTTTAAAATGTCACTATTTTTTTTTGGCATTCACTATATAAAGGATATGACATTTTGTGTAAATGTCGTACATTTTTATCGACATTATCTAAAATGTCGAGAATTTTATCGTGACATTTTGTAAAGGTCATAGTATTTGTTTTACCAACATTAATCTAAATGTCAGAAATTTTAAATAACGTTTTTAAAAATATCATAAATAAATGTGGTAAATTACTTATTGACATTTACGTAAATGTCAAAAAATTCCCGACACTGAAATTTACGACATTTGCTCTAACTGTAAATTAAATGTCGGTAAACGAAATGACGACATTTAAGTGACATAAAATGACATTTATATAATGTCGCCGTATCTCTATTTTTGTGTAGTGATATGTGATTGCACTTTTCTCTATCAGTACAATTCTCCTTATATGTGATTGCATTTCTCTGTATCAGTAAAATTCTCCTTCTTCACATTGTAGTTCTCAATCATTTTGTGACATCAATCTTGAATTGAACCACCTATATTTGTTGGGAGAAGCTAATGCACCTGAAAGAAGTTTAAATAAAAGAATAGGAGGTTCATGCACCTCGCTCTTGTTAAATAAAACAATGCCTTATGGCTCTCGGATTTGGCCATATTTGTCTCTCGGATTTGCTGGCCAGATTTGGCTCTAATTCTTTTGGTAATTGTTAATATTAGACAAGGTAAGAATCTTGTATATTAGGAAAATATATGTGTAATATATTGATATATGTGTAATATATTGTAATATATAGGTTACCATAATTAGGAATATACACTACCATAATTGTAGAGTTACCATAATTGTAGATTAGAATTATGGTAGAAGAAGGCTTTGTAACTTGTATATATATATCTATTCAATCAATGAAAATAATGAAGGGAATTATTTCTTTAATGGTATCAAGAGACTAGGTCTAAACAAAAGTTTTTTTTCTCTCAAACTTTTGCCTCCCTTTGGCCGAGACCCCCCCCCCCTCCTCGGGTTTTTCTCTTCCAAAATTTCGTCTTCCGCTCTCAAAAACCTCTCTTAAATTTTCCCTCCTTCTTTGTTCTTTCAATATGTCTAAGAGCAATTTTCACCCCTGCCCTCACGGTTTCCAATATCAAGCTAAGTGTCCCTATTGTCCTTGAGATGGAAAACGTCCAATATGCAACGTGGGCGGAGTTGTTTAAAATTCACGCTATATCTTATCAAGTTCTTCATCACATCATTCCTCCCGCTAGACCTCTTCCTGCGGAGGATCCTGAGTTATGGATTACACTTGATGCTACCGTTCTTCGGTGGATATACGCCACTATTTCGGTGGACCTTCTACAAACGATTATTGAGCCGGATACCACGGCTATGGCTGCATGGAATAGATTGCGTGACATATTCCAAGACAACCAACATTCACGTGTCGTCACACTCGAGCAGGAATTCTCTCTCGTTCGAATGGACGAATTTCCGAACGTTTCGGCATATTGCAAGAAACTAAAGGAGTTGGCGGATCAACTCCGTAATGTTGGCGCACCAGTAACAAATAATCGTCTAGTTCTACAGTTGGTTGCCGGTCTTTCGGAGGCTTATAATGGTGTTGGAACTCTCATTCGCCAAAGCAACCCTCTTCCCGACTTCCATCAAGCCCGCTCTATGCTGACGTTGGAAGAAGCCGATTTGGCTAAAAAGGCGGCTATCGGAGCAAGCCCAGTTGTCATGGTGGCATCCTCTCCTAGTCCTTCGGGTTTTGTTAATAATTCGGGCCAAAACCATAATAATGGTGGCGGCAAGAATAATCGCAAGAATAATAACAAAAATCGCGGGGGCAAACGCGGCGGTTCTGGTGGCGGTTCCGGTAGTCAACAAGCAGGCGGTGGGTCCCAGCCAGGGTACAGTGGCCCACCACCGCCATGGGCCCAGCAGTGGGGCCAATGGCAGTGGAACCCGTACCATCCAAAGAATAGCTTCCGGTGGCGATGGGCCGCCACCACCCGGCCCAATACCAGCGGTGGCGCCCATCGCCGCGGCCCAAAGAATGTAGCAACAGCAGCTACGGCCCAGGTGCACCACAGACAGGAGTTCTTGGGCCCCGACCACCGCAGGCCCATCATGCAGCAGGCCCCACCCAGACTAATATCGAGGCCGCGATGCACACACTGGGGTTATCTCAACCGGACCCAAATTGGTATATAGACACCGGTGCCACCACTCACATGACTTCCGAATCAGGTACTCTCTCATCTTATTCCAATTTGAGCACCCCTCGGGGGATAATTGTTGGTAATGGCAGTTCTATTCCAATTCTAGGGTATGGTCAGAAAATGTTGTCTTCCCCCAATCCACTACTCCTCTTGAAAAATACGTTACATGCTCCTAAATTGATTAAAAATTTAGTGTCTGTCCGAAAATTCACAAATGACAATTCTGTTTCCGTTGAATTTGATCCTTTCGGTTTCTCTGTGAAGGATTTCAAGACGGGGAGTCATCTCATGAGGTGTGATAGTAGGGGGGATTTGTATCCTATCATGCCCGGTGTCAGTCCATCGAGTCCAGCCTTGCCGTCAGCTTTTGCAGCCATCTCTCCTTCCATGTGGCATGCTCGTCTGGGTCATCCGGGATCTTCTATTTTATCAGTTTTAGATAAAAATAACATTATTTCTTGTAAGGGTACGAGTCGTACTCCACTTTGTCAGTCTTGTTCTTTAGGAAAAATTGTTAAGCTGCCATTTGTAGACTCCAATTCTCATACTTCAAAGCCATTTGAAATTATTCATAGCGACTTATGAACATCTCCTGTTCTTAGTTCAATGGGTCATCGATATTATGTTCTCTTTTTAGATGATTATTCTAGATTTTTGTGGACGTTTCCAATTGCGAATAAATCACAAGTGTTTTCCGTCTTCATCAAATTTAGAGCGTTCATTCGTACTCAATTCGAAAGAGAAATAAAAAATATTCAATGTGATAATGGGAAAGAGTATGACAATAGGGAGTTTCGGGAGTTTTGTGCTAATAATGGGATAAATTTTCATTTTTCGTGTCCTCATACATCTTCACAAAATGGGAAAGCCGAACGCAAAATTCGTTCCATAAATAACATTGTCCGAACTCTCTTAATTCATGCCTCCGTACCTCCATATTTTTGGCATCATGCTCTACAAATGGCCACATATCTTCTTAACATAATTCCGTCTAAAGGTCTGACATATTCTTCCCCCCTCAAAATCCTATATAATAAGAACCCTTCTTATTCTCATCTTCGAATTTTTGGGTGCTTGCGTTATCCGTTATTCCCATCCACCACAATTAACAAACTTCAGGCTAGGTCTACCCCGTGTGTGTTTTTGGGTTATCCGTCGAATCATCATGGTTATAAGTGTTTTGATTTATCCTCCAAGAAAATCATAATAAATCGCCATGTCATTTTTGATGAAACCCAATTTCCTTTTACGAAAGTTCATACTCCCGAGCCTAAGTCGTATAATTTTTTGGATGACCAAATATCCCAGATATTATATGCAATTTTTCGACCTCTCCCGCACTTAAATCCTCCAATGGCCCATCGCCCGCTGGACCCACAGATCTGCCTCGCCTAAGATTCCAAAGAATCGAATGGGGCCTGAATTGCCGGCTACCCAGCCCACTCGAACTGGTCCACCCGACGAGTCCAATAGTTACCGATTTGGGCCAAGAGCCCATCGCTCACGCCACCCGTCCCGATCCCAGAAAATTCCCAAAATTCCCTCGATTCTTCCTTGAGTCATAGACCGGTCACTCGTAGTCAGCGGGGTATTTTTAGACCTAAAAGACATTTTAATTTACATTCTGATGTCTCTAAATCCCACTTACCCCACAATCATGTGTCCGCATTAAATGACCCTAATTGGAAAATTGCTATGACTGATGAATATAATGCTCTTATTGATAATAAGACGTGGGAGTTGGTGCCCCGTCCATGTGATATTAATGTTATCAGGTCTATGTGGATTTTTGCTCATAAGGAGAATTCAGATGGGTCATTTGCTCGACATAAGGTGCGACTTGTTGGTGATGGTAAAACTCAGCAGGTTGGAATTGATTGTGGTCAGATGTTTAGTCCGGTGGTCAAACCGGCTACCATTCGCACTGTGCTTAGCTTGGCTCTTTCAAAGACTTGGCCAATTCATCAGTTGGATGTCAGGAATGCTTTCCTACATGGTGACCTCAAGGAAACAGTCTATATGCATCAGCCGTTGGGTTTCAGGGATCCCAACCACCCTAATCATGTCTGTTTGTTGAAGAAATCATTGTATGGGCTTAAGCAGTCTCCAAGGGCCTGGTACACGAGGTTTGCTGAATTTGTTTCAACTATTGGGTTCACTCACAGCAGGTCAGATAATTCCTTGTTCATCTACCGCAGTGGTTCGTCCTTGGCATACATCCTGTTGTACGTGGATGATATCATCTTGACTGCCTCTTCAGATGCCTTACGCCAGTCTATCATGACCATGCTCAGTTCTGAGTTTGCTATGAAAGACTTAGGGCCTTTGAATTATTTTTTGGGGATTGCCGTCAAGCGTCATTCAGGTGGGTTGTTTCTGTCTCAACGGAAGTATGCTGCTGAGAACATCGAGAGGGCTGTGATGTCATCCTGTAAGTCCACCTCCACGCCAGTTGATGCAAACCCAAAACTAAGTGCCACAGCAGGTGCACCATACGAGGACCCGACCCGCTATCGTAGTCTTGCAGGGGCCCTCCAGTATCTTACCTTTACCAGACCGGATATTACATATGCGGTTCAGCAGGTGTGTTTATTCATGCATGATCCCAGAGTTGAGCACATGAATGCAATCAAACGCATCATTCGGTATATTCAGGGGACACTAGACTATGGGTTGCACTTGTATCCATCATCTACATCCACACTTGTTTCCTACACGGATGCTGATTGGGGTGGTTGTCCCGACACCAGACGGTCGACTTGCTCTTCAGATGTTCCTTGGCAACAACTTGGTCTCCTGGTCAAAGAAACGCCAGGCAACCCTCTCCCGCTCAAGTGCCGAGGCAGAATATCGAGGGGTGGCGACTGTGGCCTCCGAATCATGTTGGCTACGTAATTTGCTTTTGGAGCTTCATTGTCCTATTCAGAAGGCAACCTTGGTATATTGCGATAACATTAGTGCCATCTACCTTTCAGGTAACCCAGTTCAACACCAACGTACTAAGCATATCGAAATGGACATTCACTTTGTCCGCAAAAAAGGTTGCAAAGGGTCAAGTTCGCGTATGCCATGTCCCGTCAGCGTTATCAAATTGCGGACATCTTCACAAAGGGTCTACCAAATGTTCTCTTTGAAGATTTTAGGGACGATCTCGGCGTTCAAGACCGCCCGCTATGATCAAGGGGGTGTGTTAAATAAGGCAATGCCTTATGGCTCTCGGATTTGGCCATATTTGTCTCTCGGATTCTTTGGCGATTTGGCTCTAATTCTTTTGGTAATTGTTAATATTAGACAAGGTAAGAATCTTGTATATTAGGAAAATATATGTGTAATATATTGTAATATATAGGTTACCATAATTAGGAATATACACTACCATAATTGTAGAGTTACCATAATTGTAGAGTTAGAATTATGGTAGAAGAAGGCTTTGTAACTTGTATATATATCCCCTTAATTATTTTCATTGATTGAATAGATATATATACAAGTCTACCATAATTCTAACTCTACAATTATGGTAACTCTACAATTATGGTAGTGTATATTCCTAATTATGATAACCTATATATTACAATGTATTACACATATATTTTTCTAATAAACAAGATTCTTACCTTGTCTAATATTAACAATTACCAAAAGAATTAGAGCCAAATCTGGCCAGCAAATCCGAGAGACAAACATGGCCAAATCCGAGAGCCATAAGGCACTCCCTTATTTAACAGCTCTAATATAAAAATTAGCTCGACTAGTAATTAAAAAAAAATATTTGGACCAAGCCAAAAAAAAAACGTAACCCACTTTATTTGCCAACCAGATGATCTTTGCTTCTCCTGAACAACAAAATATCCTATTAAACGTAAGTAACATAATGACTGCAATTTCAGCGTGATTTTTAGGTATGGCAATGATAAGGTTAACAATCAATTATTAATTTCAATAGTGATAAAAGCAAGCAGAAAAGGATGACGGCCGCCAGGTGTACATTCCGATGTAATTTCATATAACGGTCCAAGTAATGAGTGGCTCTAGTGGTAGATAAATAAAGTCATCACTTTAACTCTCTGAAGGGAAAGTTCCGAAGGCGAAACCCCTCACCTATACCAGAGACTTCTTAATCATGTGAGATGTAAATTGAGGATATGCGTGAGTGACTGCTCTGTAAGGGAGAGGACCAACGGGATACGAACCCAGCAACAACCCTTGCAATATTTCAGCAAAGACTGTCACCATACGGATTCGAACCCGCGATGTCGGAGTGATTGTACCCCAATCACCTTACCACTTACCAACTCGGCTGTGCCTCGGGGCTAAGTCATCACTTTAACTAAAAGGCACTAAAAATCTTGTTTCAGCTTTATTATTATCTTTTGCAAAACTATATGTTAAATGATTGATATGTAATATCTAAGACTGCTGTTGCATAAAATAATTTTATTGAACCCGTATGAGAAAACAGTTGTGTTTCTTAGACTTTCCACTAGTGGAGAGTAGTTTAATTTGTGATATTAACGTATCATCTTTTCTTGAAACCTTCAACTTTAATTAAACAAATTGAAAATGTGAGTTATGATCCTTTTTCTTTCCTTTTCGCTTGTTAGGCAAAGAGTTTGAGAGGTCCAAATACCTTTACGCAAAAAAGTCGTCAAAAGAGAGAAATTACTCTCCCATATTTAAATGTTTGGTAAGGATTTACAAATAGAAAAGCTAGCTATAATCTACAAGTAAATGCAAGGTTCAATAATATAAAAGAAAGTAAATAAACATGAAATATTTGTATTTTTAATATTAATATAAAAATACATGCACAATATATTTTAACTAATTATGATTGGGTGACAAAATATAGAAAAATGATACGTGTTGAAGAAACGATCTCCTATAACCAACTACAATTTAATTAGAAGAAAATGATTTTGCAGAGATCTTATGTGTTTTATTTGTTGTTCTCCTATATTTTTTACCGATCTTTAGTAAAAAGATTATATAAATAAAATAATATTTGTAGAAGATCATATATCTTTACACATGTCCTGCATACGTAACTAGTGCATAAATGTTTATTTTACTTCCCTCGACCTAGCTTCCTTCTTTTCTAAGTGGATTTCTTCTCTTTGCTTTACTTTTCGATCTTCTTTTCTTGTAGGAGTGGAGGAGTGCCAGAATTTTCAAAAGGCTACTTGACTTTTAGTTTGGAAGCCAAATAAATTAAAGAGAGTACCATAGTTTATTTTTTTGGGAAAATTAATAAGAAGAAATGAAGACGATAAATTAGTGCAGGATATAGGACCTTAATAATAATTAAGCACTTCTCTGGCCTACATCCTCTTTCCCCAGCGCATGTGAACTCATTATTTTCAATTTTCTTCCTTTCTGAGAGTCCCTTTGCTTTTGGAGTTATAATTTCTAATACTAGCTAGTAGGGGTGAGCGTATATCGGTTCGGATCGGTTCGGTTTTGTATCCAAAAAATATGAACATAATAAAAAACGGTTTTTTTAAAAAAAAACCGAATACAACTTTTTTATTAAAAAAACCCGATATTTTCGGTTTATATGCCGAACATATTGGATTATATCGGTTTTTTCTAATGGACCGGGTCGGGACGGGGAATTTTTATTTATTTTTTTAAATTTGAATTTTCAAAACTGAAATTGACATTCACACCTACACTATCATGAAATTTCGACGTTGAAATCTATTGTGTATCGTGAGATGTTTACTAAAGAAAAAGAAAAATTAGAAATCGATTTGGGGGAAAATACAAATTGATTGGAAAAACGGACGTTTTTCTGAAAATTGGTTGCTATGGTTTCGAAAAAATACGCAAAATCAAAAAACAAATCGGGTAAAACGGACATCCGAGCGCAGAGTTATGACCACTTAAAGTTTTATCAATTTACAACTATTTTTTCTCCCTACATTTTATGTCAATGCTTTCGTGATATGTTAATCAAGTTCATGCCGCATGCGACTTCCGTAAAAGCTTCATAGATTAGCTTCAATGGCTATGATTCAAAAGATAGTAGTAGCCTAAAATAAAAAAAATATAAAAAAATATATTTAATTCGGTTTTTCGGTTCGGTTCGTATCCAAAATTAAAAATCCGAACTGAATCACTAAATCCTGATTCAGTTCGATTTTTCAAAAAATCGGGTTTTTTAAAAGAAAAAACCGAACCGAAATTTGATTCGATTCAGTTTGGTTTTTTCGATTCTCCGGTTTTCTTGCCCACCCCTACTAGCTAGTATACATTCTTAAGAAGTCTTACATTTTGTTAATCAAAACCTTGTTCCCAAAGAAAAAAATTGTCGGCCGCAATACACACACCAACAAAAAATAATCATAAATAAAGCTGCCATCATGCACACTTAATTTTTATAACTAATCTTACCCATTAAGCTTAGTAACACAATGATTGCAATTTCATGCTGAAATTAGGTATTACAAGGTTAACAAATCGGTTATCTAGGTCAACATGATAGAGTATATATATGTAGGTGAATTTGAATAATTAATCGATCAATAAATTTTATATACCGATTATTAAAGATAAAAATGAAATGAAAAGAAACTCTTACAAGATTACTCAGGTGGGTAAAAAAAACTCTCCATTAAGAAATTACACAGTACAAATATCTTCGGTGTAGACAATTCACATAATTGTATATAGCAAAAGTATACAACGATAAGATTAGTTAAATTATACTGTTATATACTTCTAAGGTATGAAATATGTGGGAATTGTACTTTCAAGGTCTACTCTGTTATTTTGTAGTAACTTTTTCCAACACAGATATAGATTGTAATATTCTTTAAAAATGTATATTTTTGTGTAATTATTTTTAACGGCATTCGAATTAATTTCCCAAAGGAAAAGAAAAGGATGAAGGCCAGATGTGTGCGATGAGTAACAAGGCCGTGTGCCTTTTATCTTAATTAACTTCTTTAACGGTTCTAGTGATGAGTGGTTATAAAGCAGTGCTAGTGAAATCCCTTTAACTAAAAGGTGCTACAAATTAAATTAATGATGTTTCAGCTTTATTGATTTGCGTAGTTCTTTGGCATGGCAGCAACAACTGGCAAAAAAAAAAACTACTATATCAAAAAGGGGTGGGCATAAAACGGGTGAACCGAACAAATCGAATCAAATCAGCGGTTTGATTCAGTTTGAATTGTTAAATAAATATAAAAAATCGAATGTTTTAGAAAACCAAATGTATTAATGTTAAATAATTTAGTTCGGTTCTTTAGAATTGGTGATGAACCGAACCGAACCGAAAACCGATGGTAAATTTGTAATTAATCATAACATATATAAATGAAAATTCAAAGCTTTGATTATGAAACCCTAAAATTTTACTTTGCTCTACGGATTGAAAATTGAAATAGAAGCAGCGGTGACCGATTTGACAGGAAGCTGAAAACGCAATCGGACGGCACCCTCTCCTTGCATTTTTGAACTGTAAGTGACAGCGCCGATCATTTTCTTTAATTGTTGTTAACATATTGGATTATTGTTGTAACTTGTAGTATTGAATTTAGTTGATTCTTAAACTGTTAGGTTCTTGTTTAATTATGAATTATTCTTTTATGTTAGGTTCTTGTTTAATTATGAATTATTCTTTTATGTTAGGTTCTTGGTAGAATGGAAGACATTTTGGATGATGGAACATAAGAGGTGAAACGAAACGACGAGGGAAAATTGAGATCAAACGAAACGATGTGTGTGCGCTCATGCTGTTAAATAAAAGATGTTATGAAATGCAAATCAACTCTAACATATTAGCTTTCAAACAATGAAAAAATCACAATTAGTAGGCCTCATTATCATCTTTACCGTTCTTCTTCTTTTACCATGTCGTCTAACTTCTTCCCCACTTCTTTTTCTTTTTAGAACGAGTTTGAACCATTTTATCTGAACGGAAAATGATTTTTCTTCCTCTTCCTCTACACCTAGACATTTTTTATGATCTATATAAAAATAATAGACTGACGTTGAATACAACAGTAATCGATCAAAAGTCTATTAATAGACCATTATGTAAAACCATAAAAGTAAAGATCGAAACAAGTAAAATAATTAAAAATAACACATATTTCAACTAAAAAACACGCTAAACATCAAAGATTTTTTTAAAAAAACTTTATGAACACTAGGGTATCGAAAAATTTAAAATTTTCAGGACATATGAAGCTAAATATTCAAAAAATTCAAGGCAAAATGGAGCTTAAAATGCTCCGACAGAGTTGCAAAGTTAAAGAAAATACATGGGATCGATATCTGATGATTATCGGAGCTTGGGGGAGAGGAAACGTCAGCTGGAAGTTTGAGAGAGTTGAAACCGGAAAAGTAAAAGGGATCGGAGAGATATAAACGGAGAGGAGTTTTTATATATTTCAACACAAAAAATGAATTTAAGTGTATTATTTTAAAACCTTTAAAGTTTTAGAAATGATGAATTTCACCCGGGACCACTTCCTCTTTTCCCTAACCTAGAAAATTAAATCAAAAAAAATTAGGAAGCCTTTCGCCAAATTAAGACTTACCAAAGTCCCTTATGTCAAATCTTCTTTAAAAACTTGGCATCATGCACAATATTTTTATTCTTTTAATCATCTTCCCCAGTCCACTATGCGCGAGTATGTTAAATTGTATGCCTATAATATAATGTCTAAAAAAATTTAATTAAATTGTTCTAAGCCACAACATGAAAATTTGTAAACTAATTTAATTCGCTGAATGGATATCAATGACGTACTCCATTATTTCCGACAAGATCTGCATATTAGATTAGCTTATTAGAGATCTAATAGGAGAAACAATGATTCCAACAAGATTTAGTACTTCTTTGATATATCTAAGAGAATGGCTTTGTGAACTATATCTTTAATAAACCATACTCCACTAAGCTTAGCAAATTAAATTAGCTTATAATATATACGTTCCTTATTATAAGACTTTGCCAGAAACAAAATCCTAGTGCCAAAGCTGCATTATCAACTTTGCCATTAAATCTGGTAAGTGTGGTGGGATTGATAAACAAATCTGGTAGTGCATTTTTTTTTCTAAAAAAAGAAGTATTAATAAAGGATATACAGTATATTGTAATTGTTACATTGTTGGAAATTTAACTATGTGAGATTCAGTGTTTCTCGTCTTTAGTGACTTAAACACGCAGGCCCCGCATGTCGGAAACATCGTTTCTTCGCACATGCCTAATCTACTAAATGAGTAGATGATATTAGTGCCAAGTATCGTAAAATTTCGTTAAAAAATGAAAGATATATTGGTACAAAAAGTAAGGTGTTTGAGACATGAATAGATGGATTGTTTTGGCCAAATAACAAATCTCCCACATAGGTAGAAGATGGAATGATTGAGCACTATATAAACTCTAGTTTTGAGTAACGGTATGAGACCCCAAGGGGTAACCCATGTGTTAAGAAGAAGGAGGACCTAGGTGACTTGGGTTCGGGGTAAGCCCCACATGCGCGCCGCTCGTCTGGGTCTGGGTCCGGGTCACGGGTTGTCTTTCGAAATTTTCCTTTTGGTCCCTGAAATATTTCTTAAATGTTGCAACTAATCTGACTTCAACAGTCAGAAACACCCTCCTCTTTCCTATATATTAAACCCTTCTGTTCAGTTAAAAAAAAAGAATATATACAGAAATGCACACAGATCCTTTCCTCTTCAGCAGTCTATTCTATATTTATTTTCTTCGCTAGAATCAACCTTGTTTGCTTTGTATTGTTGATTGTTGTTGTTTTATCTTGGGAGACTATTGTCCATTACCATAAAAGCATATATACAGGACAATTTTATCTTAAAGACAGAGAGTCATCTCTCGCCTCAGCTTTTGTTCTGTTTAACCTTTCTTACACCAACTATACCTACAGTTTAAGACAAAATTTTCTAAGTGTTCGAAAGATGTCTGTTTCAAACATTTCTTCTGGTTCTGCTGCTTCTACTCAAGTGAATGATGTTGTCTCTGCTCCTGCCAGTTTCCAAGGAGAACACCCAGAAAAATTTCTGGGTACCAATTTCAAGAGATGACAACAAAAGATGTTGTTCTATCTTACTACGTTGAACCTGTCACGCTTTCTGACAGAAGATCCTCCTTTTGGTGGGGATGCAATAGACACTCAGTAGAACACAACGACTGAAGTGGCCAAAGATATCCAGGTCACAAATGTCCTGAAGTTAACACTGGATGTCTGGAATCATAGCGATTTCATATGCAAAAACTGCATTCTGAACGGTCTGTCGAATACACTCTATACTGTGTATTGCACCGTGAAGATGACAAAAGAGTTCTGGGAAAAACTCAAGAAAAAACACAGCGCACAGGATGCAGGTACTAAGAAATTCATCGTTGGAAAGTTTCTGAAATTTCAAATGGTGGATGGTAAATCAGTGATGTCCCAAATCCAAGACTTTCAAATGATTCTTCACCATCTGGATTTGGAAGGAATGAAGCCAAACGAGCAATTCCTGGTTGTGTCTTTGATTGAGAAATTGTCTCCCTCGTGCAACGAGTTCACGAGTTATCTCAAACTAAAGACAAAGAAAATGGGGTTTGAAGATCTTATTGTCAAATTGCAAATACAAGAGGACAATAAAATAACTATATCTAAAGGAAAGCAGCCAATGGAGGCAAAGGCGAATCTGGTTGATTCGAAGGAAAACGCAAATAAAAAGCGCAAGTACCAGGGAGATGGTAAAAGCCAAACGATGGAGAAGTTCAAAGGAAACTGTCATCACTGTGGAAAGCCTAGCCATATGATTAAAGATTGCCACAAACTGAAGCGAGAGCAGAAGGAAAAAGCCAAGAACAAAGGCAAGGCCAAGGCTAACTTTGTGCAAGACAAGGATGATCCTTCGAACCTTGACGACCTGATTGTGGATTTCTCGGCTGTAGTGCTGGAGGAAAATTTGGTGGATTATCTAAGGCAATGGTGGATAGATACGGGTGCAATTCGTCACATCTGCTCTGACAAGAGTGCATTTTCCTCTTACGCCCCAATCTCTGGCAAAACGATGTTCATGGGCAACGATGATACCTCTGAAGTACAAGGGGCTGGAAAGGTTGTCCTCAAAATGACTTCAGGCAAAGAGCTTACTCTGAAGGAAGTGATGCACGTTCATAACATCCGCAAGAACTTGGTTTCAGGGCCACTGTTGGTCAAGGCTGTCTTTAGACTAGTTTTTGAGTCCAACAAATTTGTAATAACTAAAAATGATATATTTGTAGGAAGGGGCTTCAAAATGATTACTATGTCTGTAATCCGTTCATCTAATGAAATAAAGCCTACTACCTACTTGCTTGAATCCTCTAATTTATGGCATCATAGATTAGGACACGTTAACTACAAATCCATTCAAAAATTAGTAAAGTTGGAATTGTTGCCTTCCTTCGACATAAACCCTCAACATAAATGTGAGGTGTGCGTAGAGGCAAAATTAACCAAATCATCTTTTCATTCAGTTGAAAGAAACACCGCTCCTCTAGAACTTATTCACACCGACATATGTGATTTAAAGTTTGTACAAACTATAGGGGGGACACGTACTTTGTGGCTTTTATTGATGATAGTACAAGGTATTGTTATGTTTACATGTTGAAAAGTAAAGATGAAGCGTTTGAAGCATTTAAACGTTACAAAGAAGAAGTTAAAAACCAACTAATCCTATGGATTAAGGAAATTCGTAGTGATAGAGGAGGAGAATACGTAGCACCATTTGAAGAATACTGAGCTCAATTCGGCATTGTTCATCAAACGATCGCTCATTACTCTCCTCAGTCTAACGGTATTGTCAAGCGCAAAAATCATACGTTAAAGGAAATGATGAATGCTTTACTTATCAATTCCGGTTTAGCCCAAAAATATGTGGGGCGAAGCGATTCTTACCTCTAATACAATTCTTAATAGAGTTCCGTATAAGCGTAAGGATAAAACTCCATATGAATCATGGAAATGAAAGAAACTCATTTACAAATATTTGAAAGTGTGGGGCTGTTTGACAAAGGTCGAAGTAGCTAAACCAAAACAGGTCAGAATTGGACCTAAGACTGTATATTGCATATTCATCGGATATGCAAATAACAGTAGTGCTTATCGCTTCTTAGTGTATAAGTCGGAGATACCTGATATCCACGAGAGTACGATCATGGAATTAAGGAATGCTGAATTATTTGAATATATCTTTCCTTTAAAGGAAAAAGAGTTAATTTCGCTCAAACGAAGTCATGAACAAAATACTCAAAATCAACAAGACCCGGGAGTTTCTGATTATCTGGAACTAGACGTTTCAGATCTACAAGACTCAGAAGTTTCTGATTATCCGGAACTTAATGTTCCAGAGGTTGAACCAAGACGGAGCAAAAGGGCCAAAGAGGACAAAACCTTTGGTCCAGCTTTTATAACCTATATGGTTGAAAATGAACCGAGGACAATTAAGAAAGAATTGTTAACTCCAGAAGCACCGCTTTGTAAAGAAGCTATAGGAAGCGAAATAGATTCCATTATGTAGAACCATACTTGGGAAATGATTGACCTTCCTCCGGGAAGAAAACCTTTGGGTTGCAAGTGGATACTCAAAAGAAAGTACAAAACAAATGGAACTATTGACAAATATAAATCCAAATTAGTATTCAAAGGCTACAGACAAAAGGAAGGTCTCGTTTACTTCGACACATACTCCCATGTGTCTAGATTAACGTCCATAAGGGTATTCATAGCCATAGCACCGCTGCGTGACCTTTACGTAGATGATATGCTCATCACCGGAAGTAGTCTAAACTTGATCTTGGAAACCAAGAATATGTTGAAACAATGTTTCGACATTGCAGATGTAATCTTAGGAATTAAGATTTCTAAGACATCTGACGGACTGGTCTTATCTCAATCTCATTACATTGAAGATGTTTTGAGAAAATTTGATGTATTTGACAGTCCCCCTATGAAGTCACCAATGGATATGAATCATAGAATTAATAAGAATCATGGTGCACCCGTATCCCAAGAGCGATATGTGCAGGTCATTGGTAGTTTAATATACATTACAAACTGCACCCGACCCGATATCGCTTATCTAGTCAATAAGTTGGCTAGGTTTACTCGTAATCTTGGAAATGATCACTAGAAGAAGTTAAATCGGATACTATGATATCCGAAATATTCGCAGACTTACATATTACATTATTCAAGATATACAGTCATATTGGAAGGATACATTGATGCAAATTGGACATCAAATATAAAGAACACCAAATCCACCAGTGGGTATGTTTTCACAATTAGTGGTGGGGCTGTGTCTTGGAAGTCCTCTAAGAAAATATGCACCGCCCAATCCACGATAGAATCAGAATTTATTGCTTTGGATGAAGCATGAAAAGAAGAAGAATGGCTTCACGACTTCTTAGAGGATATCTTTTGTTGGGATAAACCCGTACATTCGGTGATGATTCACTGTGACAGCCAATTGTCTTTCGGAAAGGTACGGAACAGTATGTACAACTACAAGTCTAGACATATTCGTCAGAGACATAAGACCGTTAGGCAGTTGATCACCACAGGTGTCATTTCCATTGATTACGTCAAATCAAAGGATAATATAGTGGATCCATTAAGATCAAATATTCTGCATGTCTAGAGGAATGAGCTTAAAACTCAAACAATAAGAATATTTATGGTGGTAACCCAACCTTACTGACTGGAGATCCCAAGAATTTGGTTCAATAAACTGTAGAGGTTCAGTTTTAGCGCTTCACTTGTAAGAGCACTTCAGATTATTATTCTTTAAAGAAATATAATTCCAAAGTTGTTCCCGCAATAGACATTAAGTGCTACCTGCATAATGGGTAAATGATAAGTTTTTAAAATCTTTTAATGATTCCTAACACTTGTGAGTGGGGTATAGCAGGATACCTTATAGGAGATCACCTAGTTAAGTGCGAAGACATGCCATTTCAAAAGTACTCACTTAAGAATCCAAGAAGTTGTCCATGACCACCAAGGACAAAACTATAAGAAGAAATAAATAAGGGGAGTTATTGTGTTGATATCATTGTCTTGGTTTTCACGAAACACTGACGGTTCAAAACATCATGTTCACCGCGCAGTAAATAAATCTGATGGTAATCGACTAAGGAAGGTTCAAAGTCGAAAGCTACCTTTCCTGATACTATATCTTTCTGCTGAAAGATTGTTGAACTTTGGCACCCTGTGTGCTCCAATTATCTTTTAAGAGGGGATTGTTGAAAATTTAACTGTGGAATTGGATTTTTCCCGTCTTTAGTGACTTGAACACGTAGGCCCCGCATGTCAGAAATATCATTTCTTCACACATGCCTAATCTACTAAATGAGTAGATGATATTAGTGCCAAGTATCATAAAATTTCATTAAGAAATGAAAGATATATTGGTAGACAGAGTAAGGTGTTTGAGAAATGAATAGATGGATTGTTTTGGCCAAATAACAAATCTCCTACATAGGTAGAAGATGGAAGGATTGAGCACTATATAAACTCTAGTTTTGAGTAAGGGTTTGGGACCCCAAGGGTAACCCATGTGTTAAAAAGAGGGAGGATCTAGGTGAGCTTGGGTTCGGGGCTAAGCCCCACACACGCATCACCGCTGCCCATCCGATCCGGCTCGGGCTGTCTTCTAGAATTTTTCTTTTGGTCCCTGAAATGTTTCTTATTTACATTTTGGTCATGAAAGTTTTGGAGATAACCAAACGTTGAAATGACTCTGAAACGTTGCAACTAATCTGACTTCAATAGTCAGAAAAGCCCTCCTCTTTCCTATAAATTAAACCCTTCTGTTCAGTTCGAAAAAGAATATACAGAAACACACACAAATCCTCTCCTCTTCAACAGTCTATTCTATATTTATTTTCTTCGCTAGAATCAACCTTATTTGCTTTGTATTGTTGATTGTTCTTGTTTTATCTTGGGAGACTATTGTTCATTACCGTAAAATCATATATATGGGACAATTTTGTCTTAAAGACAGAGAGTCATCTCTCAACTCATCTTTTGTTTTGTTTAACCTTTCTAACACCAACTCTACCTACAAACATATATATAAACTAGAGGGGCATGGCCCATGGCCCATGGCCCATGCTAAACAGTAGGCATTTACAGGTAATGGTTAATAAAGCAAAACCAATGACAACTGTGACCCAGTAATGGTGTAAGTCTCTCGAAGAGTTACAGGTAATGCCTAATAAAGCAAAACCAATGACAATTGTGATCCGGTAATGGTGTAGGTCTCTCGAAGAGTTACAGGTAATGGCTAATAAAGCAAAACCAATGACAACTGTGACCCGGTAATGGTGTAGGTCTCTCGAAGAGTTACAGGTAATGCCTAATAAAGCAAAACCAATGACAACTGTGACCCGGTAATGGTGTAGGTCTCTTGAAGAGTTACAAGTAATGGCTAATAAAGCAAAACCAATGACAACTGTGACCCGGTAATGGTGTAGGTCTCTCGAAGAGTTACAGGTAATGCCTAATAAAGGAAAACCAATGACAATTGTGACCCGTCTTGAAAGCAAAATTATATTATGGAAATTATAAATTGTATATATACTCATTCATTAATGAAAATAATCAATGGATTATTTATTTCATGGTATCAGAAGTCTAGGTCTCACAAAACTTTACTTGCTTCCACTTCTCTCGGCTCCAATCCCGAGAACACTTCTCAGATTCCGGCCAAAATTCTTCCTCATCCATTCCCAAATTTTCTTCCTAATCCCTCATTGTTCTTTCGTTATGTCTACGTCGAAGAACATGTTTCATCCTGCCCTTACTGTTTCCAACATCAAGAACCACATCCCTATTGTTCTTGAGATGGAAAACGTCCAGTATGCTACATGGGCAGAGTTGTTCAAAATTCACGCAATCTCACATCAAGTCCTCCATCACATAATTCCTCCCGCTACCCCTACTCCCGTGGAAGATCTTCAGTTATGTATTACTCTTGATGCTACCGTCCTTCGTGGATTTATTCCACTATTTCTACCGACCTTTTACAGATGATCATTGAGCATGACACTACGGCTATGGCTACCTGGAATAGATTGCGTGATATATTCCAGGATAACCAACACTCCCGAGTTGTCACCCTGGAGCAAGAATTTTCTCAAGTCAGTCTGGAAGATTTCCCGAATGTTTCTACTTATTGTAAACGACTCAAGAAATTGGCGGACCAACTCCGTAATATTGGAGCACCTGTTACCAATAATCGTCTTGTTCTACAAATGGTTGTAGGACTATAATGGCGTTGGGACTCTCCTCCGTCAAAGTAATTCACTTCCACCTTTTTAACAAGCCCCGTTCGATGATCACGTTAGAAGAAGATGGCTTGGCTAAAAAGGCATCTACCGGCGCTAGTCCTGTGGTGATGATGACTTCATCCGATAATTCCGATAATTCTCAAGGTTTAATTCGGGCCAAAACTGAACTCACGGTGGAGGCAAGAAGAATCGTAAAAATAATGGCAAATATTACGGTGGAAATCGTGGTGGTACCGACAGTAGTGGGGGGAAAAACAGTGTTAGCGGGCCTCGGCACGGTGGCAGTGGGTCGCAGGCCAACTAGTCTCAGCCATAGGCCCCCTAGCAGTAGGGCTGGGCCAGTGGCCCAACAACCCCTATTTTCCAGCCTCACCCTTCCCTGGACAGTGGGCCGCCCAGCAGCCTTTCAGGCCCAATTATTTCTCGCAGTCTAGTGGGTTCAGCAATAGTGCTGGATCTGGACAACAAGGAGGCCTGCTTGGGCCTCGGCCCCCACAGGATTTCCATGCTACGGGCCCTAATACGATCCGGACACCTACAGATAATGAGGACGCCATACATACTCTTGGGTTGAATCATCCAGACGCGAATTGGTACATGGACACCGGCGCCACTTCTCACATGACGTCCGACCAAGGTTCTCTCTCGTCTTATTCCAATTTGAGCAAAAATGGTGGCATAATTGTTGGTAATGGCAACTCAATTCCAATTCGTGGTTACGGTCATGCAACTTTGTCTCCCCCCATCCACCTCTTGTCTTGAAAAATGTCCTTCATGCCCCTAACTTAATTAAAAATTTGGTTATGTCCATAAATTCACCATTGATGATTGGGTTTCTGTTAATTTTGATCCTTTTGGGTTTTCTGTGAAGGATTTCAAGACAGGGATACCTCTCATGAGATGTAATAGTAGGGGAGATCTTTATCCAATCATGCATGTATCTAGTCTCTCGAGTCAAGCCTTTCCATCTACTTTTGCAGCTCTAGTTCCTTCCTTATGGCATGCACATTTGGGTCACCCTGAGTCGTCTATTGTTTCTTCCTTGCATAAAAATAATTTTATTTCTTGTAAGGATACGCGTAATACTCCAATTTTTCATTCATGTCCTTTAGAAAAACATGTTAGATTGCCATTTGTAGCCTCTATTCCTCGTATTTTAATGTCATTTGATATTATTCATAGCAATTTATGGACATCTTCCATTTTAAGTTCTGTGGGCCATCGTTATTATGTTCTATTTTTGGATGATTATTCTAATTTTTTATGGACCTTTCCGTTAGCGAAAAAATCTCAAGTTTTTTCCACCTTCTTAAAATTTCGAGCATTCATCCGTACCCAATCCGAACGGAAAATAAAAAATATTTAATGTAATAATGACAAAGAATATGATAATGGGATATTTCGGGAATTTTGTGATGCTAATGGTATATTTTCATTTCTCTTGTCCTCATACGTCCTCACAAAATGAGAAAGCCGAACGAAAAATTCATACCATCAATAACATTGTCCGTAATTTATTGGTCCATGCTTCCGTACCCCCTTCTTTTTGACATCATGCTCTACAAATGACTACTTATCTCCTTAACATATTTTCTACCAAAGTATTGACATATTCATCTCCTCTTAAAATCCTCTACAATAAGAATCTTTCGTATTCACCTCTTATAGTTTTTTGGTGTTTATGTTATCCACTATTTCCGTCTACTACAATTAACAAACTTCAAGCTCGTTCTACCGCTTGTGTGTTTTTGGGTTATCCTTCTAATCATCGTTGTTACAAATGTTTTGATTTGTCGTCCAATAAAATCATTATTAGTCGTCATATTATTTTTTATGAAACCCAATTTCTGTTTGCTAAAGTGAGTAGTACCGTGCCTAGTTCGTATAATTTTTTAGATGACGAAGTCTCACCGTACACTATGCGCCACTTATTGGGCCAATCCAGTACCCTCGGTCACGTCCCAGGTCCAGGAATTGGGCCAAATATTCAACCCAGTTCTGCCCCTGCCTCTGTTCCAGTTCTTGGTCCAGAATCCCGTGTTGGGCCAGCAGGCCCACTACCTGCTGGCCAATCCGTCACCTCTCCGATTTTTTCCCAAAATCCACCAAATTCTCCTCCGATTCACAGACCGATCATTCATAGTCAACGGGGTATTTTTAAACCAAAAAGACATTTTAATATAAATTATAATATTCTTAAATTTCCCCTACCCTGTAACCCAGTGTTTGCGTTAAATGACGTGAATTGAAAATTGGTTATGAATGAAGAATATGATGCTTTTATTGAAAATAAGACGTGGGAGTTGGTGCCCCGTCCTTCTAGTGTTAATATTATTCGGTCTATGTGGATTTTTACTCATAAAGATAATTCTGATGGTTCTTTTGCGAGGCATAAGGCTCGTCTTGTAGGTGATGGTAAGACTCAACAGGTTGGCGTGGATTGTGGTGAGATGTTTAGTCCGGTGTTCATACCGGCTACCATTCACAATGTTCTCAGTCGGGCTCTTTCAAAGGCATGGCTTATTCATCAGTTAGATGTGAAGAATGTTTTCTTACATGGAGATCTTAAGGAGACTGTTTACATGCATCAGCCCTTGGGTTTTCGAGACCCCAAATATCCTAATCATATCTGTTTATTAAAAAAGTCCTTGTATGGGCTTAAGCATGCCCCACGGGCTTGGTATAAGTGATTTGTAGACTATATTTCGTCTATTGGGTTTTCTCACAACAGATCTGATAATTCATTGTTCATATATCATTGTGGTACTTTCCTGGTTTATATTATATTATATGTGGATGATATTATCTTAACTGCCTCTTCTGATGCTTTGCGCAAGTCTATCATGACACTGCTCAGTTCTGAGTTTGCTATGAAAGACTTGGGACCCTTGAGTTACTTCTTTGGGATTGCTGTCACTCGTCATGCAGGTAGGTTATTCTTATCACAACGGAAGTATGCCGCAGAGATAATTGAAAGGGCTGGTATGTCCTCGTGTAAGTCTACTTACACTATAGTTGATACTAAACCCAAGCTGGGTGTTGCGGCTGGTTCACCTTACGAGGATCCCACCTACTATCGCAGTCTCGCAGGAGCTCTTCATTAACTTACTTTCACGAGACCGAATATGACACATGATGTACCGCAGGTGTGTTTGTTTATGCATCATCCTAAGATTGAGCACATGAATGCGCTCAAATGCATTATACGATACCTCCAGGGAACACCTGACTATAGCTTGCATCTATATCATCCGTCGACTTCTACGCTTGTCTCGTACACAGATGTTGATATGGGTGGTTGTCCAGATACCAGACGTTCCACGTCTGGCTATTGTATGTTCCTTGATAATAACTTGGTCTCCTGTTCTGTGAAGCGATAGTTTACATTATCACGCTCTAGTGTAGAGGCTGAGTATCGAGGGGTATCCAATGTGGTCTCTGAATCATGTTGGTTACGTAATCTTCTCTTAGAACTCCATTGTCCCATTTAGAAAGCTACCTTGGTTTATTGTGATAATATTAGTGTCGTCTATCTTTCTGGTAATCCGGTTCAACACCAACGCACTAAACACATCGAAATGGATATCCACTTTGTTCGCGAAAAGGTAGCTCGTAGACAAGTACGCGTCTGCCATGTCCCTTCCATGTATTAAATTGCAGACATCTTTACGAAGGGTCTTCCCTCGGTTCTATTTGAAGATTTTAAGGACAGTCTCAGCGTACGAAGACCGCCCACTATGACTGCGGGGTGTGATAAATATACCCATGATATACACGGTATATGCATTGCCTTGTGTATACCGTGTATATCACAGAAATACAAGGCAAATCAGTCTGTGATATACATGCCAAGTATATCACGGTTTGGAGTGTATTTGGTAACATATTATTTGTAATTAATTAAGCATTGTACACTTACCATAATTGTAATTATAGTATTCTTGTACAAATAGAATAAGATTTTGAGAGTAGAATATGAATAGGATTTCCATATTATGGAAATTATAAATTATATATTATATATATACTCATTCATTAATGAAAATAATCGGGATTATTTCTTTCAGCGCCTTTGCATGAATTTTTTTTGAATTTCATTTCATCCCATTTTATTTTCCTATCATTTTTCCGATTCACACCATACTCATCTTTAAACCTCATGTCTTTAAAGGCCAATATTTAATTTGTGAACTATATATCATAGAGCACATCATTTGCCTTGTGGACTATATTCATACTGGATACCTTAGCTTATAAGAAATAGAAATTTTGCTGAAGCTGTTCTTTTTTTTATTGTTATTATTTATTTTAGATATAATCACCGCTGAAGCTGTTCTCTTTAAGAAAATTCCAAGTATTAAAGACAAGAAATGTAGTAAGAACTTTGAACGAGTAAACGAAACGTAGTACATTGTATAGTAGCAGACTATGCAACTTTTTGAAAAGGACATAACATAATGAAATTATTGAACTTGAAAAATAACCAATGGAGGATGGACAAGGCTTGCCACTTGGCTTCATATTAGCTTAAAAAATTATAAATGTACCTTTATCTTGTTTTACATGTCAATCAGTAAGAATGGGGTCAATGATTAAAATTTAGAACCCCTTAATTTGATCAAATCATATCCATGACTCAAGTGTTATTTTTTCTCTTTCTGATTTTATCCGATTTTTATCCGCACTATTCTCTTTAAACAAACGCTTAATCATTAGAGGCTTATCTAAACTTCAGTTCTTTTGTTTGATTCTTAATCAAACATAAAGTAAGCTTTAACTAAATGTTTTTTGAAACTTAATCACTTAACTAATTGAAGTGCTAGACTATATAAACTTACTTGCACAAATATATATAATTACCAATATACTAATTACTAACTAATCACTTGATACACAGGATCTTTTGGGATATGTAAGCTATTCAGTGTCCTAGTTCCTACACCATGTATAATTATAACATACAACTTAGCTATAAATTTATCAAGCATATTTCTCTAACAAATCTACTGGATTTTAGGTGTGGATTATCCTGACTAGTGAAGGTATTAAAAGGAGAATTAACAATTAGAAGAAAAGATCTATAATATCTCCATTATCCTGACTGGAATTCATGTAGATCTAGCGAAAGATAGTATACTATAGAAGAGAAAGATTTATGTGCGCTATGCCAATTAGTTGTAAATATATTTTAGACATGTTAGTACGTTTATTTTACGTCCAATAATTTCTAAAAATATTTAATCCAATTAAAGATTTTTATGCTAGTAGTAAACATAAATAACTTTTAGTACTTCTTATTTTTTATATTATATAGAATACTGTTAAATTTAAATGAAAAATTATGGTAAGTGATGATGATGATTCATATAATTAACCAACCTTAATTTATTTGAGATTGATGTTATTATTGTTGCTAACTTTATTTTCTACCACTGTGAAACTATTGGAATTGACTTCCAAATAAAGCCGATGTTTCTTGTTGATTTCCAAAAAATATGGAATGACGATTTAGTTTAATTTCATCTCTATATATCAAGATATATCATCTTTTTTAGGAAGAATTTTGTTTTTTACTTATCAGTTTGTCAATACGTTTGTGAAACATTACAAGCCCCACTATTTAGTTTTGTGATGCCTTGTTATATCTGACTGATCGTTTTGTCAATTGAAAGATTTCTTGCTGATTAGAGTAAGAATTATTTTAATTTAGAGTTTAACTATAGGTCAACTAAAATTTTATTACACGTCACCTGCATAAAAAGTGGAACTCTAAACTTGGAAGAAAGGCAAGCCCTGCTAGGCTGCTACAACAGATAAAAACATAGAGTAAAAAGGACAACCCGGTGCACTAAGCTCCCATTATGTACTTGGTTCGGGGAAGGACCAGACCACAATGGTTTATGTAAACGTGTAAATATAGGAAACAATATATTCCCTACCCATAATTAGAATATTTCCATATATTGTGTAAATATAATTATGGTAAGACTAGGATTCCTCTTTTGTATAGGCTTAGGATTCCTATTGTATAAGGGATGAATATTGTACTCTATATATACCTTGATATTAATGAAAGACTCCCCAAGGGAGATTAATATCATCTTACATGGTATCAAGAGCCAAATAAACAAAACCCTAAAAACCTTTCTCTTCCACAGCCGCCGGCTGCCTCTCCTACGCCGCGGCCCTCCCGGATTTTCTTCTTGTTTTTCGGGTTTTGTTCTTCCTTTCTTCTCTTCTCTAAATGGCTATCCCTGATTCTTCCACACTTTCTGACGCCTCTACCTCCACAAATCCCACCACAAAGTCATCACCCCCGTTTCATCCCGCCCTTACTGTTTCCAACATCAAGAACCATATTCTCATTATTCTTGATCAAGAAAACAACCAGTATTCTCCATGGGTTGAACTTTTTCGCAATCATGCATATCTCTATAACGTGCTTGACCATATTGATGACACTATTCCGCGCCCTACGGAGGTTGATGATTCTATCTGGCATCGTCTCGACGCTGGCGTAGAAAATGGATATATGGTAGTATCTCTCAGGATTTTCTCCTTACTATCATGAAATCTGACTCCACAGCCCTTGACTTGTGTAATCGTTTGGAGGAAATTTTTCAGTACAACAAGCATACTCGTGCCGTGTATTTGGAAGAACAGTTCAACAAAACACGTCTTGAAAACTTCTCCAATGTCTCTGAGTACTGCAAGCAGCTTAAACTTCTAGCGGATCAACTCTCCAACATCGGCACGCCTATCACTGACGATAAAATGGTGCTACAAATGATTTCTGGCCTTACTAAGGGCGAATATGATACTTTGGCCACCATTATTCAACAGGCAGATCCGCTACCGAGTTTTAACAAAGCTCGCTCACAATTGTTGCTCGAAGAAACCCGTCGTGCTAAGCAGGATGAGCACGCCCAGCAGGTGCTAGCTGTCGACACGCAACCCCAAGATCAGACGCGGCAGGGCCGCGGCGGCAAGGGTGGAAAAGGCCGCGGCGGTAAAGGAGGTCGTGGTCGTGGAAAGGGTCGCGGTCAACAGAACCAACAGCAGCAACAGCAACAGAGATCGCAGAACAACTGGACCGCGGCTCCTCAGCTGTTTGCCAGTACTGCACGGCGCCTGAAGCAGCAGCCGCGCGCCATAATTCAGAGCCGCGAAGCCAAGTCCATTCCAGTACCAGCAGCCATACAATCCGTATTCTTACCCCGATTTGTTAGGCCCCGCTCAAGCCCCACAACAGGCCCACTTCATGCAAGGTCAGGTCCCGCAGCCCTCCTCCGGCATGACACATACTGAGTTGGGTCAGGCGTTCAGCACCCTCTCTATGAAACAACCTGACAATACTTGGTACATGGACTCAGGCGCCACATCTCACGTCACCTAGTCTGCAAGTATTATTCCTAAACTGTTTCGGTTAAAGCATCCTCAATATGTTACAGTTGGTAGTGGACAACGCATTCCAGTTAAGGGTTATGGTACCTCATACACACAACCTCCTCATCCACCCTTCTCCCTAAAAAACACCTTATATGCCCCACACATGATTAAGAACCTCATATCTGTCCGCCAATTTACTCGTAATAATTCTGTCTCAGTGGATTTTGACCCTTTTGGTTTTACTGTGAAGGATCTTCATACGGGGACACTTCTTACGAGATGCAATAGCACGGGGGATCTCTATCCATTCACTTCCACCTCCGCTGCCAGATCTTGCTCTCCCGTCACTCTAGCGGCTGTTTCTTCTTCAACTTGGCATAATAGGCTTGGTCATCCAGGAGCCCCAGTTTTTAATTTTCTTAAAGGCAACAATTTCATTTCTTGTAATGGAAAACTTGCCCAAAATTGTGTTTCTTGCTCTTTAGGCAAACATATTCGTCTTCCGTTTAAATCATCTACTAGTGTTACATTTGCTCCTTTTGATATCATACATGCCGATTTATGGACATCTCCTATCTCTAGTTCTCTCGGTCATAAATACTACCTTGTGTTGCTTGATGATTTTTCACACTACGTTTGGTTATACCCTCTTAAATTTAAATCGGAAGTGTTTGTCAAATTTCTTGAGTTTCGCAAGTTCATTCAAACACAATTTGGAAAAGGCATAAAGTCATTTCAGTGCGATAATGGTCGTGAATGCAATAACTCTATGTTTCACCGCTTTTGTACCAATAATAGCATGGTCTTTCGCTTCTCCTGCCCTCACACCTCACCACAAAACAGTAAAGCTGAAAGAATCATCCGCACCATTAACAATATGATTCGCACCCTATTGATTCATGCCTCCCTCCCTCCACCCTTCTGGGTCTATGCTGCTAAAATGTCAGAATACACTCTCAATGTTCTCCCTACTAGCACTCTTCACAATATGACCCCTACCGAAATTCTCTACCATATAATCCCCTCTTATGATCATCTACGGATTTTTGGTTGTCTGTGCTATCCCAACCTTAGCTCCACCGCCCCTCACAAGCTCGCTCCTAGGTCCACTCCATGAGTCTTTCTAGGATTCCCGCCGAACCATAGGGGCTATCTATGCTATGAATTGTTGACTCGTCAGATCCACATATCTCGTCACGTCACATTCGACGAGACCACATTCCTGTTTTCGAATCTTCCAAAATTCCAAAAACAGGACTACTCATTTCTTGATGAGTCTGCCATCTCTCCCCTCATAATCGAACAACTCACATCCTATGTTCCATCGTCAGAGCCGCGACCTCGAGGGGAGGCGCCGCGGCGCCTGATTTCCAGAGAGCAATCTTTTGAAACACCGTCGACAGCGCCGCGGCCCTGTGCTGAGGCGCCGCGGCGCCCAAACTTCAGAGAAGCCTGTCAACCTTCTAGCGCCGCGACTCTCGATCCAGGAGCCGCGTCGCCTTCGCCCCCACCTTCTCCTTATCCGACTTTACCCCCCATCTCAGACACCACTCCGCCACCCACTGTCCCTACCCATCCAATGGAAACTCGTTCAAAGCATGGAATCTTCAAACCCAAAGTCCATTTCAACTTGTCTGCCCAAACCATCTCTCCACTTCCAAAGAACCTAAAATTGGCCAAATAAGACCCTAATTGGAATGCGGCTATGTATGAGGAATTCAATGCTTTAACTAAACAGCACACGTGGGATCTAGTACCTAGACCTGAGGGGGTAAATGTCATTCGTTGTATGTGGCTATTTCGTCCCAAGTTCAGAGACAATGGGGATCTTGAGAGGTATAAGGCCCGTCTTGTGGCTAATGGCACAAATCAGCAGGAGGGCATTAATTGTGGTGAGACCTTCAGCCCGGTTGTCAAACCGGCTACCATCCGCACAGTTTTGAGCATAGCCATGGGCAAACACTGGCCGATCCATCAGCTTGACGTGAAGAATGCATTCTTACATGGGGATCTGCGAGAGACAGTCTACATGCATCAACCACCAGGGTTCACCCATCCAGCAGTTCCTCACTATGTGTGTCGTCTCCGTAAGTCACTATATGGCCTGAAGCAGGCCCCCCGTGCGTGGTATGATCGCTTTGCCAGGTATATCTTGCAGATTGGGTTTGTATGCAGCAAGATTGATACATCACTTTTCATCGAGGTAGTAGCACTGCTTACTTATTACTTTACGTGGATGATATTGTTCTTACTTCCTCCTCCGACGAATTGAAAAATGAGATTATTGTCTTGCTTAAGTTCGAATTTGCAATGACTAATTTGGGGAAGCTGAGTTACTTTTTAGGGATATCAGTGACCACGTCTGCCAATCATATGTTCTTGTGTTAGCGTAAGTATGCAGAAGAGATTGTGTACAGGGCTAAGATGACGAACTGCAAAGAGGTGCCTACTCCAGTTGATTCCAAATCTAAGCTTAATGCTATGGATGGTGCTCCAGTCTCTGATCCTACTCTGTATAGGAGCCTTGCAGGTGCACTTCAGTATCTCACATTCACCAGGCCAGACATAGCTTATGTTGTTCAGCAGGTGTGCTTATTCATGCATGCCCCCAGGGAGTCTCATTTCATCGCTCTTGCCGTATCATTCGATACATTAAGGGCACTCTTGATTATGGTTTGCACCTATACCCTCTGCACTGACAGGTTGCTTTCATATACGGATGCAGATTGGACAGGTGTCCTGACACGCCGACGCTCCACCTCGACTTTTGTGTTTTCTTAGGGATAATCGATTTCTTGGTTTGCCAAGCGACATGCTACCCTATCTCGCCCAAAGGTTTGAGGCCGAGTACAGAGGCGTTACAAATGTAGTAGATGAGATTTGTTGGCTCGAGAAATTCTTTGTTAGAACTTCACCGCCCTTTGCGTCGAGGCATCTATTGTGTATTGTGATAACATCTCTGCCATCTATCTTTCTCATAATCCGGTTCAACATCAATGAACCAAACATATTGAGATAGACCTACACTGCCGTTCGTGAGAAAGTTGCGTTAGGCCATGTCGAGTGTTACATGTTCCATCATCCTATCGATTATGCGTATTTATTTACCAAAGGACTTCCTGCATAGCTATTTCTTGACTTCAGATCCAGTCTCAGCGTCCGGCCTCCTCCCGCTCCGACTGAGGGGGTGTGTAAACGTGTAAATATAGGAAACAATATATTCCCTACCCATAATTAGAATATTTCCATATATTGTGTAAATATAATTATGGTAAGACTAGGATTCCTCTTTTGTATAGGCTTAGGATTTCTATTGTATAAGGGATGCATATTGTACTCTATATATACCTTGATATTAATGAAAGACTCCCCAAGGGAGATTAATATCATCTTACAGTTTATTGTATGCAATCTTACTTCACATTGCTGCAAGAGACTGTTTCCACGGCTTGAACTCATGATCACATGACAACATGGTCTATAAAACATAGAGTATTAACAATATAAATATTTTACACAAGCAATATATTTGAGTTAAAATCTTTTTATTGCTCATTATAATGAGAACAGGTTCATGCTCATGTGTTTCTTCTTTGGCAGGTCACTCCCATGGATGCATTTTTATAGCATATATAATAACTGTTTGAACTCGTATTACATGATTAATTGGCAAAGTTAATTAGCTCATACATCCAACTTCTCACAATTCAAAAATTTCCTCAAGTCTCAACCCACAAATCATAGAGTTGTGAATTCTATAAATCTAATCAAGAAAGCAAATCTAATCATCACTAATTAGTCGGTACAGTAATTGAAATGACGCGTAAAGCATGTTTAACGTTTGGAAACTAATAATTTCACAAGTTGACAAGTGTCTACTAACTTAATCATTTTCATACTTTCAACAAATGAATTACCTAAAGTATTGGCTTTTCATAATTAATCATGGCGGGTTAAATGTATAAGAGAAAAAAAAAAAATTTAACTTTTACAAATAATATAGCTTGCCCGCAATAACTTAGTCAGAGCTAACGAAAGATCTTGTCTGTAAGAAATCTATCTGTGTTATTGGCACATGTCCCTATAAAAAGAAAGTCATGTGTCAATAACTTGTTTTGTCGCCGTATGTTAGATATTGTTGTAAAAGTATTTTTTGTAACAATAAAAGTTGTTGCATGACATTGTAATAATCTTCGATGCGAAAAGTTTTCACAATAATAAATTATTATTTTTGTTGTTATTTATGTTTTTTAGTAACAATATATTAAATTTTTATTGTCATTTACAATTTTTTAGCAATAATATATTTATTATTACTAAAATTTTATTGTCAATTCTATACTTTCTTGTAGTGTGTTTCGTTAAGATAGAAACATGTATTTCTTTTTGTATCAATTAATCTGTATTTTTTTTGTTTGAAGTTAACTTTGTAAATTAAACACCACAAAATGTTTTGTAATAATTTTAGTTTTGGAAAAAATGTTAATTTCAGCACTTTCTCTTCTTTTTTTCCGGGTCAGATAAGAATTGGTGTTGATGGAAACCGTTTCAATCCGGTTTTTGTGTTTGTCCGAGTTACTTTACTTCTCCCACGAGGTATTTCTTATTATTGTTTTTGCACTGATTTCCCTTCAAACACACTGTGCTTTAATTTTTGCCCCTCATATCCGTGGTCTTTAATTTTATTCATGCTATTTATTTAATAAAAAATATTTAGATTTGCTTTACAAGGCATAATTTATATATTATTTTTATTTTCGAAAACTAAACTTTTATCTCGCTCGGCATAATTTCTATAGAAATTAAGTTATGTGACATAAATTTTGCAAGTAGTATTTTTCATATTATGTTGAGTGTTGAATGTTTTGCCTTGTCTGACATAATTTGTGTGGATGATATGATACACATCCCGAAGTTAAACATAAATTATGTCGAGTGAAATATAAAATTATGTTGAGTGTTAAAAATTTTACCTTTTGTTCAGCGTAATTTATGTGGATGTTATGATACATATTCCTAAGTTAAACGTAAAATATGTCTTGTGAAATTTTAATTATACAGCGCCAAAAATACTCAAGGGCAAAAACTAAAACCATAAATTTGAGGGACGAAAATTCAAGACCACCGACAAATAGAGGCATTTGTGCGAGCGAATGACCCTTTTTTTTTTATTTCATAACAGGTCCTTTAACTCAACTTAAATGAGTATTTATTTGTCTCAATTTATATGAAGGTGTTTAATTGAGCACGAAATTTAAAAATAAAAGATATTATTTTTATAAAATATTGTGGCTTAAATAAATTATAGGTATTTGTGTGGTTATAATAGATCGCCTCATTTAGAGTAATACTAGTTTCTCGACACATGGATCGCATGTGTATGTTTGATCATTTAATACACGATTTAGTAAGATATAAATCAATATAATTAAAACAAATTCTTTATAGATCAACCTTAGCTTGTACCATATAGAATAACGAAGAAAGCTTGTGTAAAGATTATTATTTTTTTGATAAAAGTTCATCCTATCCAAAAAAAATTGAGAAAGGAAGCAAATATATTTTAATTCATATTTATGAAATTATTTCAAGATTCATTTAACATTTCTGACTGAAGCACTTTGAACTTTTTGGTCCTAAAGTTGAAGGCATTGGGTTAAGTCTATACTACTCTTAATACCATAGTAGGAAAAAATAATCTCAAAAGCAAACAAAATGTTTCTCGTTGAGGTCTTTGTGTATGTATAATGCAGTGCCCCATCCTCCTTTTATTGGAAATTTACTAATGTAAAATTAATTACATCCCATTATTTATGACTCAAATAATTGGGCCCCCGCACGTCGGAAACGTCGTTTCCACACACGTGCACACGTAGTGCCAAGTATCACAAATTTTATTAGTGAAAGAGATATTGGTACGTATGTAATACGTTTGAGACATAGAATGATGGACGGTTATTGGCCAAATGACAAAGTATTCCACGTTGGTAAACGAAGGAAGAAGTGTATGAAGTGTAAGATGAAACGTGTCGGAAATCGCCGTGGCGCAGCCCCGTAGGAGCCGAGGCGTCGGAGCGCCGTGGCGCCTCCCAGGGAGCGGCGCGGCGCTAATTGGGTCTTCAGTTACTGGAGTCGCGATGCTAATTAACAGAGCCGCGACGCTTCGGAGGCAGAATGCTGCGACGGAAGTTGGAAAGTTCTGATCTTTGGGCTGATTTTGGAGCATTGAATTCCATTACATGGCACATGAATTCAGCCATTATTCGGCTGAATGTAACCCTTAATTAAGTGTCATTATATGGCTATTGAAGGCCATTAGTTGTCTAGTTGAGGGGTCATCTCCTTACACTATAAATTGAGGCCTTTGGCTCAATTGTTCACTACACTTAGAAAAATACAACAGAATTTTCTGACTTCATCTTCTTCCTCTCTAGCAAGTTTACTATACTCAAAGTTCTTCAAGAGTAACACTTGAGTTTCCTTTGCTCAATTGTTAAGTTTCTGTTGTATCTTGAGAGACTATTTCCCGATAATGTAAAAGGAGATATACGGTGCAATCTTGTCTTAAAGACAGAGTGTCATCACTCGACTCAACAAATCACACAAGGAGTTTGTTTCATTCTTGATTTCCAGTTTTGTTGTAATATTTAAATTATCCTTTCTTGCAATTGTAATATTTACTTACTTTCCATTCCCTGCAATTGTTGTATCCCGCAAATTTAAGACAAGTTTGTTGTAAGTACCTAGAAAGATGACTGGAAGAGAACAACTCGCTTCTGATTCTGCTGCTGCTGCTACCCAAGGCAACCCCTCTGCCTTTCCCACTGCTCAAGGCACTCCCAATGCCTTTTCGGTTGCTCAAGGCTCATCCAACGCCTTTTCTGTTGCTCAAGGGAACACTCCAGTTCCTCCACCCGCTGGATTCCATCATGAACGCCCAGAAAAGTTCATGTGTTCAAACTTCAAGAGATGGCAGCAGAAAATGCTATTTTATCTGACTATTATGGGAATGGCTCGGTTCCTAACAGAAAATCCTTCACAAGATGGAGATGAAATAGACCCTTCGCCTACTGAAACGGCTGAAGGGGGCCAATGTATCGATGTCATTAATGGCATGAAGATGGTTTTTGATGCATGGCGTCATAGTGATTTCATGTGTAAGAACTATATTTTGAACTGCTTGGCAGACCCTCTCTACACGGTGTATTGCACCGTAGGCACTGCCAAATAGTTGTGGGAGAAACTGCAGAAGAAGTACAATGCACAAGATGCAGGAACTAAGAAATTCATCGTTGGGAAATTCATGAAATTTCAAATGGTGGATAGCAAGACATTGATGTCCCAAGTCCAGGAATTCCAAATAATTTTACATCACCTGGATTTGGAAGGTATGAAGCCAAATGAGCAGTTTTTGGTTGCATCACTGATTGAAAAGTTACCTCCTTCGTGGAATGAGTTTATGAGTTACCTAACACTCAAGACAATGGAGATGACCTTTGAAGAACTTATTATCAAACTTCAAATTCAGAAAGATAATAAGAAGGCCTTGCCTAGGGGTAAACAACCCGCTGAGGCAAAGGCAAATCTGGCTGAGGCCAAAGGGAATCCAAGCAAGAAGCGCAAGTTCTAGAAAGACGGCAAGACCCAAGCAGCGGAGAAGTTCAAAGGAAATTGTCACCACTGTGGGAAACCTAGTCACATGATCAAGGATTGTCGCAAGCTCAAGACTGAGCAACAAGAGAAGGCCAAGGCCAAAGGCAAGGCTTAGGCTAACATCGTCAAAGACAGGCTTCTGGACGACATGATTGAGGAGTTCTCAGAGGTGGTGCTTGAAGCAAACCTTGTTGAGAATCCCATGCAGTGTTGGATGGACACAGGTGCTACAAGACACATCTGTTCCAATAGAGATTCCTTCTCCACTTATACACCAGTTACTAACAAGAAGTTGTTCATGAATAACAACGCTTCCTCTGACGTGCTGGGGGTAGGAAAGGCAGTCCTGAAGATGACTTCTGGAAAGGAGCTCACTCTGAAGAAGGTGATGCATGTTCATGAGATTAGGAGAAATTTAATTTCAGGTCATTTATTAATTAATGCTGGTTTTAGGCTAGTATTTGAGTCCAATAAGTTTGTAAACACCAAGAATGAAACCTTTGTAGGAAGAGGCTTCGTCTGTGAAGGCCTCTTCAAGGTTAACACCATGTTTGTAATACGTGCAAGTAATAATATTAAAGATTCTTCTTACTTGCTTGAGTCATCTAATTTATGGCATCATAGATTAGGACATGTTAACTACAAGTCCATCCAAAGGTTAGTCAAGTTGGAGTTGTTGTCGTCTATCGACGTAAACCCTCAACATAAGTGTTAGGTGTGCGTAGAGGCATAACTCACAAAGCTTCATTTTTGATCCGTTGAAAGGAATACCGCTCCTCTAGAACTTATTCACACAGATATATGTGATTTGAAGTTTGCACAAACTAGAGGAGGGAACAAGTACTTTGTGACATTCATTAATGATAGCACAAGGTATTTTTACCTTTACTTGATGAAAAGTAAAGATGAAGCCTTTGAAGCGTTCCGGCGTTACAAAGCAGAAGTTGAGAACCAACTAAGCATGCAGATTAAATCCATTCGTAGCGATAGATGAGGAGAATACGTAGCGCCATTTGAGGAATATTATGCCCAATCAGGCATTGTTCATCAAATGACGGCTCCATACTCACCTCGGTCGAATAGTGTGGCGGAACGTAAGAACCACACATTGAATAAAATGATGAATGCTTTGCTCATCAATTCCGATCTTCCCTAAAACATGTGGGGAGAAACTGTCTTTACCGCTAATACGATTCTTAATAGTGTCCCACATAAGGGTAAGGACAAAACTCCATATGAATCATGGAAGGGAAATAAATCCACCTATAAATATTTAAAGGTGTGGGGTTGTTTGGCAAATATCGAATTACCCAAGCCAAAACAGGTCAAGATTGGGCCTAAGACTGTAGATTGCATTTTCATCTGATATGCAAATAACAGTAGTGCTTATCGCTTCTTAGTGTATAAGTCAGATATTCCAGATATCCACGGGGGTACGGAATGCTCAATTCTTTGAAGATACCTTTCCTAGAAAGGAAAAAGACATAACCTCTCGTAAATGAAGTTATGAACAAAGCTATCAGGAATCAGGAGTCATTGACTACCCGGATCTAGATGGTTCAGATCTAGTGGACTTCGAAGTGGCTGAATATTCAGAATCTAGGGTTCCATATTCTCAAAACTTGAAGACTCCAGAGATGAAACGAAGGCGAAGTAAAAGGGCCAGGAAGGATAAATCCTTCGGTCCTGACTTTGTAGCTTATATGGTTGATGACAAACCAAGGACAATTGCTGAAGCATTGTCAACTCCAGAGGCACCTCTCTGGAAAGAAGCTATTGAGAGTGAAATAGACTCCATTCTGCATAACCATACTTGGGAGTTGGTTGATCGTCCTCCGGAAAAAAAATCGTTGGGTTGTAAGTGGATGCTCAAACGGAAGTATAAAGCAGACGGGTCTATAGATAAGTATAAGGCCAGGTTGGTAGTCAAGGGCTATCGACAGAAAGAAGGCCTTAACTATTTTGACATGTACTCCCCGGTGTCTAGGATGACGTCCATACGAGTATTCATTGCGATCACAGCGTTGCGTGACCTTGAGATACATGAAATGGATGTCAAGAAAGCCTTCCTAAATGGTGATTTGAAAGAAGAAATTTATATGGAACAACCCGAGGGGTATGTGGTTCCAGGGCAAGATAAGAAAGTCTGTCGGCTTGTCAAATCTCTGTACGAGCTGAAACAAGCCCCGAGGCAATGACATGAAAAATTTGATAGTACTCTACTATCAAAAGGGTTCGCTATTAATGAGTGTGACAAATGTGTCTACGTGAAAGGTAACTCTGACTCGTTTGTCATGATATGCCTATACGTAGATGACATGTTGATCACATGGAGCAGTCCTAGCTTGATCCTAGAGACTAAGAACATGTTGAAACAATGCTTCGACATGAAGGATATGGGTATCGCAGATGTAATCTTAGGGATAAAAATCTCTAATACGTCTGACGGACTGGTCTTATCTCAGTCTCACTACATCGAGGATGTTTTGAGAAAGTTCGAGATGTTTGACAGTTCGCCTATGAAGTCACCAATGGATAGAACTCAAAAGCTTGATAAAAATCGTGGTGCACCCATATGCTAGGAGCGATATGCACAGGTGATTGAGAGTTTGATGTACATAACAAACTGTTCCCGACCTGATATTGCTTATGCAGTCAACAAGTTGGCTAGGTTTATCCGTAATTCGAGTAATGATCATTGGAAGACGTTGAATCGGGTACTACGATACCTGAAATACATGCTAACTTACGAGTTGCATTATTCGAGATATCCAGTTGTACTAGAAGAGTACAGTGATGCAAACTGGATATTTGATATAGAGAACACCAAGTCCACCAGTGGGTATGTATTTACAATTGGTGGTGGGGCTGTGTCTTGAAAATTCTCTAAGCAAACTTGCATCGCCCGATCCACAATGGAATCGGAGTTTATCGCTTTAGACAAAGTAGGAGAAGAAGCTGAGTGGCTTCACGACTTCTTAGAGGATGTTTCTTGTTGGAACAAACCCGTACCTTCTGTAATGATCCACTGCGACAGCCAGTTGACTCTAGGAAGGGCACATAATTCTATGCACAACGACAAGTCTCGTCATATTCGACGGAGACATAAGACCGTTAGGCAGCTGATCACCATGGGTATAATATCCATTGATTACATAAAATCAGAGGATAACATAGCAGACCCACTGACAAAGGGCTTACCCAAGGATCAGATGTTCTGCCTGTCTAGGGGAATGTGCTTAAAACTCAAGTTATAAGGACCAATACGGTGGTAACCCAACCTTACTAACTGGAGATACCAGGAATTAAGTTCAATGGAAAAACTAAGTTGTAATGGTTCAGTTGAGCGCTTCGGTGGAAGCACGAGCACTTCGGATAGTGATTTCTATAAAGAAACACCAAATCCAAAGTTGTTCCCGCGATACTATAAGTGCTATTTGCAGTATGGGTAGAGGTTAAGTTTCCAAAACCTTTAATGATCCTCACCGATTGAGGTTAGGTTTGGGGAAACTTTTAATGGTTCCTAATACTTGTAAAGTGGGGTATAGCAGGATACCTTGTAGGAGACCACCTATTTAAGTGCGAGGACAGGCCGCCTCAAATGAACGCACAACGGACAAAACATTACGAAGAACATAGTAAGGGAAGTTGTTGTGTTGGTACTGTTGACTTGACTTACACTAAATACTGACGGTTCAAGACATCACGTTCACCCCGCAGTAAGTAAGTCAGATGGTATTTAACTATGGAAGGTTCAAAGCGGAAGCTACCTATCCAGATGCAACATCGGTCCGCTGAAAGATTGTTGGAAAGACACCATGTGAGTGCGCCAAAATCTCTTTCAAGAGGGGATTGTTGGAACTTTACTAATGTGGAATTAAGTATATACCATTATTTATGACTCAAACAATTGGGGCCCCGTACGTCGGAAACGTCGTTTCCATACACATGCACACGTAGTGCCAAGTATCGCAAATTTCATTAGTGAAAGAGATATTGGTACGTATGTAATACGTTTGAGACATAGAATGATGGACGGTTATTGGCCAAATTACAAAGTATTCCACGTTGGTAAACGAAGGAAGAAGTGTAAGATGAAACGTGTCGGAAATCACCGCGAAAGGCCGCTGCGCAGCCCCGTCGGAGCCGATTGGGTCTTCAGTTACTGGAGCTGCGGCGCTTCGAAGGCAGAATGTTGCGACGGAAAGTTGGAAAGTTCTGACCTTTGGGCTGATTTTGGAGCATTGAATCTCCATTATTTGACACATGAATTCAGCCATTACTTGGCTAAATGTAACCCCTCAATTAAGTACCATTACATGGCTATTGAAGGTCATTAGTTGGCTAGTTGAGGGGTCATCTCCTTACACTATAAATTGAGGCCTTTGGCTCAATTGTTCACTACACTTAGAAAAATACTACAGAATTTTCTGACTTCATCTTCTTCCTCTCTAGCAAGTTTACTATACTCAAAGTTCTTCAAGAGTAACACTTGGGTTTCCTTTGCTCAATTGATAAGTTGTTGTTGTATCTTGGGAGACTATTGCCCGACAACGTAAAAAGGAGATATACTGGGTAATTTTGTCTTAAAGACAAAGTGTCATCACTCGACTCAGCAAATCACACAAGGAATTTGTTTCATTCTTGATTTTCAGTTTTGTTGTAATCTTTAGATTATCCTTTCTAGCAATTGTAATATTTACTTAGTTTCTGTTCCCTTCAATTGTTGTATCCCACACCTTTTTCATTTCATGACAATAATATTTTAAATTTCATAGTATAAATAAAAACTCACAGGAAGTGGATTTAGAGAGAGCCAAGACTATAGAATAATTTCACAAGCTTTTCTCTTGGGACTTTACCAAGCACCAATCGTTCGTGATTAAGAAAAATTAAGATGACAAGAACAATGATAAATGCATTATTTGAAAGGATGAGAACTGTATGTCTCTTCTTTTATTTTACCTTATTGTCTACCAAACTAATTTTAACTGACTGGGTTTGCACATCATGATAATTAATTAAGTATTAGTTTGCAACAAAGATCCTTTGCCATTAACATGTCAATTCCCATTGAAGCACTGGAGTACAATTACACAAACATAGGTGTTATGGACTTGAAATTTCCAACTGTTGTTACAACAGTATTTTTTAAAAATAAATAAATAAACACAAAAATAAATATTAATAGATTAAAACAAGTAACATAATCATCAACAGAATCAGAAAAGATATGTATATATTGAAGAAATATTTTTAGAACTTACAGTGTATTATAATAAGGAGGTTGCCTGACGAAGGAAGAAAAATAGAGCACGTAACCGAAGGCAAAACTCAACGATCAACTGCATAAGAGTCGTTGACACCTAAGTTTTATCCTTTAATATTTTATTTAATTAGTCAAAGTTCTTGAGTAATGAACGGAGTAATATATATATTTTACAAAGCGATATTATCCTTGATTGATTACCTGTTCACTCCTATGTCTCATAGGCAGTCCAACTTGACCATAACTGTTTAGCTTAGACTGAGAAATTTGTATGCTTAGAAGATTATTACTTTTTTTTTAATACTTGCATATCTCTGTGACCAGCATGTCTATCATATCAATCATGTCATGCCTCTATTTATATGAATGTCCTTAAGCTTAGTACAACATGAACTGATCTCTCTCAGTGTGTACTTAAAAGCATGCCGTAGAATTGATACCTAGAATTGTTTCTGCCTTTATTTGTTATAGTTGTTGGACTATCTCATGTAATATCTAGACATATTAGGTGTTAATCTGATTAATACAATATTTGCCTAGGAGCCTACATGTTTGATATAGCATGAACAATCCTTATATGCTTGAGATGTATTCTCTGTTTGGTTTGCCTGATTTATGTTCATATGCCCATATGTCCTATTAATGTGATCACTTATATACTCTGCCTATTAGCACATCCAAAAGCTCCCATGATAGTCTGGCAATCTTGCTGAGTTTTTTGTGCATATTTCAATACCCAAGTTATTTGGTTTAGCCTAGATAACCTTATGCACCTATCATCATACCTCTGACCTAGTTTATCCTTTGCTTATTGCTTATATGTCCATGTGTTTGTCCTACTTGGCCTAGGTGCCATCTCTTTATTCAGTAGATGGAATATGATTAGGATTTTGCATAGCTAGTTCTGGCCTGAGTTAATTATGTACAAGCCAAGATGCCATGATTGAACCTTCATGCCCTATTGAATTTGCCCTTGAAATAGTTGTTTGCTTGGTTACTATTTGTGAATAATCACCGTATATTTTGTAATTATGATAGATGTATATTTAAGGTAACTTAGGATTCTAATTGTATTAGGAATCAACCATTTAAGGTAAGTTAGGATTCGTACTGTATTAGGAATCTACCTTTGTACAACTATATATATTGTGAATAATGAAAGGAATTCCTAAGAGAAATTATTTTATGTTACATGGTATCAGAGCCTAAACCCTATTGAATGTTACGGTAACACACACACCAAACATCCACACCCGCCTTTCTTCCTAAATCACGTCCTATACACCCCTAACATCATTAAAAACTTAATCTCTGTTAGAAAATTCACTCGCAATAATTCTGTGTCTGTCGAATTTGACCCTTTTGGTTTTTCTGTGAAAGAACTCAATACGGGGAAAATTCTTACACACTGAAATAGTGTGGGAGACCTCTACCCATTTACTGATTCTTCCGCTGTCAGACCGCAAACACCTATATCACTTGTGACGATCTCTCCCTCAACTTGGCACAATAGACTCGGACACCCTGGAGACCCGATTTTTACTTTTCTTAGGACTTCTAAGCGTATTCAATGTAATAATGGAAAAATTACCCAACACTGTTTTTCTTGCCCACTAGGCAAGCACACTCATCTTTCATTTATGTCATCAAACAGTGTTACCTTTTCTCCATTTGATATTGTTCATGCTGATTTATGGACATCTCTGGTTGTTAGTTCTTTAGGTCACAAATTTTATCTAGTGTTTTAGATGATTTTTCACACTTTGTCTGGATTTACCCTCTGAAATTCAAATCTGAAGTGTTTGCCAAATTTCTTGAATTTCAAAAATTCATTAAAATACAGTTTGAAAAATCTATAAAATCTTTTCAATGTGATAATGGACGTGAATTTAATAATTCGGCATTTCACAATTTCTGCTCTAAACAAGGCATGATTTTCCATTTTTCCTGTCCCTACACTTCCTCGCAAAACGGTAAAGATGAAAGAATCATCCGAACCATCAATAACATGGTACGTACCCTTCTCTTTCATGTCGGTCTTCCACCGTCATTCTAGGTCTACGCTGTCAAAATGGTAGAATACCTCCTTAACATTTTACCAACCAGCACTCTCCAAAACAAAATCCCAACCGAAATCTTATACCGTAGGTTCCCTTCTTATGACCAAATACGCATCTTCGGTTGCCTATGCTACCCCAACATGGCCTCCACTGCACCTCACAAACTAGCCCCACGCACCACACCATGTGTATTCGTCGGTTTCTCCACAAATCATCGGGGTTACTTGTGCTATGACATAACCACTCGTAAGGTCATCATCTCACGTCACGTCACATTCGACGAGATGAACTATCCATTTTCCAACCTTCAAAAATTCCAAACCACGGATTATACATTTTTAGATGAGTCTCCTCCGTTTCCTCTAATCCATTCGATGTATCTCCGACAGTTTTCAGTTCAGTCGCGGACTGCTCCAGCAGCTACGCTACCCACACTGTCCGATATCGTCACACCCCCTCTGTCTCGGTCGAACCCTCCATTGCTCGACCAGCCATTGACCCGAGACCAACCACCACACCTCCAAAAACAGACAGTCCACTGCCCCATATCAACCTACAATGCTACTGCCTTCAGAACCAGCACCTATGCCGTCACAAACTCCCAGTCCAGACATACCACTGTTGCCTACCCATCGCATGGAGACTCGTGCACAACACGGGATCTTCAAACCCAAAGTTCACTTCAACTTCTCCACACAAACCTTATCACCCATTCCAAAAAATCCAAAACTAGCCAAATTGGACCCTAATTGGAATGCGGCCATGTGCGAGGAGTTTAACGTTTTAACCAAGTAGAACACTTGGTATTTGGTACCTAGACTAAACGGTGTGAATGTTATCCGGTATATGTGGTTATTTCGTCACAAGTTCAGAGACATTGGTGACTTAGAGAGGTATAAGGCAAGACTAGTTGCAAATGACACTAATCAGCAGGAGGGTATTGATTGTGGTGAGACATTCAGTCCTGTTGTTAAACCGGCCACTATTCGGACTGTTCTCAGTTAGCTATGGGCATGCATTGGCTGATTCATCAGCTTGATGCCAAGAATGCATTTCTTTATGGCGATTTGAAAGAAACTGTGTACATGCATCAACCCCCTGACTTTGTTCATCCGGTAGTTCCGCAGTTTGTATGTCGTCTCAGAAAATCATTGTATGGATTGAAACAGGCACCCCGCGCTTGGTATGATCATTTTGTCAGGTATCTTCTGCAGATTGGTTTTATATGTAGCATGTGTGATAACTCTCTCTTCACTTTTCACCGAGGTAGCAGCACTGCATATTTGCTATTATATGTTGATGACATTGTTCTTACGGCCTCATCTGACGGTTTGAAGAATGAAATCATTGCCCTACTCAAAACTGAATTTGCTATGACTGACTTGGGCAAGCTTAGTTATTTTTTGGGTATATCAGTGACCAGATCTGCATCCACTATGTTCCTGTGTCAGCATAAGTATGCACAAGAGATAGTGTATAGGGCCAAGATGGCAAATTGTAAAATTATGCCAACTCCGGTGGACTCAAAATCCAAGCTTAGTGCCAATGACGGTGCGCCAGTTTCTGATCCCACTCTATATCGGAGTTTTGCAGGTGCTCTTCAGTATCTTACATTCACTAGGCCTGATATTGCATATGCCGTTCAGCAGGTGTGTCTGTTTATGCACGACCCCCGAGAGTCCCATTTTGCCGCCCTCAAACGTATTATCAGATATGTTAAGGGCACACTAGACTTTGGATTACATCTATACCCCTCTGCCCCAACCAAGTTGCTCGCCTACACGGATGCAGACTGGGCATGATGCCCCGACACACGTCACTCCACCTCAGGGTACTGTGTATTTCTTGGGGATACTCTTATCCCATGGTCCGCCAAGCGGCAGGCTACACTATCCCGTTCGAGTGTTGAAGCAGAATATCGCGGAGTTGCTAATGTCGTTGCTGAGATCTGTTGGCTCTGAAATCTTCTTTTGGAGCTCCAGTGTCCATTACACAAGGCCTCTATAGTCTATTGTGACAACATATCTGCCATCTATATGTCTCATAATCCGGTCCAACATCAGCGGACTAAGCATATTGAGATGGATATACACTTTGTGAGAGAGAAGGTTGCCCGTGGTCAGGTCAAAATTTTACACGTGCCTTCCTGTTATCAGTATGCTGACATTTTCACAAAGGGACTACCGCGGCATCTCTTCACCGACTTCCGATCCAGCCTTAGCGTTCGGCCTCCTCCCGCTCCTTCTGAGGGGGAGTATTAACGAATATTCTCCGAATATTCACCGTATATTTTGTAATTATGATACATGTATATTTAAGGTAACTTAGGATTCTAATTGTATTAGGAATCAGCCATTTAAGGTAAGTTAGGATTCGTACTGTATTAGGAATCAACCTTTGTACAACTATATATATTGTGAATAATGAAAGGAATCCCTAAGGGAAATTATTCTATCTTACATTTACCTCTCTATAATGGCCATTCTGAAATATTTAGTCACGGTACATGTTTTGGCCTATTCACCATATTGGTTTATTCAGTTTGTTTGTTCCTATTCTAAGTTTATGTCCAGATATTTGATGCGTGTTCTTAGTATACTGCCATCTGTGTGACTGATATTGAAGTGTTTGCACTTCTGCCTCTTCTTATGAAATTCAAGCATGATTCATTATATATGTTTGGATTACTATAGTCATATCCAGACTATGTGATATTTCCCATGTTTGCTATTTGTGAGTTTGCCCAAAATAGTCTATTCCCCGCTTAATTTGTTGAATTTGGGATGGTATACCTCAGAGGTATATAAGGTATATAGGCTTTAATATACATCATGCACATATTCAGGTTATATACTTTGTATATCTTCAGGTATACCACACATATTTAGTATACCTTCTGTATATCAATCCCGTATGTGAGCATAGGCTTGTGTAACTGCTAGTTGATAAGAAATGGGCTGATACATGCTTTTGGGCTAGTCTTCTCTTCCCTCTCCTTAAAATGTGAGTCATTTAGCCTGCTTTTCTTACATAAGCGTATCATGTTGGCTGTTTAAGCCCAATATTGAGCTAAATTATCGGAATCATTATTTCTTGGGGCTTGCTAAGTTGTCTATTTCGATTGGCTGACTGATATAGAATAGGTGTTTAAGTTTTCATTAGAAATGCTTATTCATATCTAATAATTTTTGGGTATTTTCTAACTCTTATACTTGATTCCCCCCCCCCCTCTTTGCATGGCTATGGGCCTATGAGGCCCACATCCTTCCTCTTTCACGGTATCTGAGTTGTTGGGCTTAGGCCCAACAATATATTTGATCGAGTCTGAAAGCCATCCGAAGGCCCAACTATGGGTAAAAATGGTCAACATTTGTAAAAAGACCAAGCATGGCTAAAAACGATAAAGGCCCAGCCATGAGTAAAAATGGCCTCGAAATTAGGATCTCCTTTTAAACGGGGGACTAGTGGGCCGTATACCCGCCAGCCTATTTGCTTTATTTTTATTGTGTTTGTATTTTTCTTAATTGTAAAATACTAGATATTATTGGAACCCGTAGGGTAGGACATAATTATATGGAGTTGCTGTTTTACCTTTTTCAAATAAATAAATGTTCATAATAAATGATATTCCGGTCATTTGTTATATACTTTTAAATCTTTTAAAATTAGTGCTTTGCAAAATGATGGAAAATCTAACTTGGTTCAAATTTTCTAATTCATTCTAAGGAAAAGATGTAATTTTCCCTTAACTTGGCATAAGTTCTTAAGTCAATTCTTGAACCGATTAACGTTTTTAAAACCAAGTTTGTAATTATTTTCAGTAAAGCTAAAAACTTCCTTTATAAATTATAGTTTGAGGTTAAGGAAATAAATAATTAGTGGTACCTTTTTTCTAAATAAAGGATGCACTTTTGAACTCCCTATTTCAATATTTTGAAAGAAATAAACATTTTATGAAAAATAAAGTTTTTTTTCAAAGAAAAGGAATCTTGCACTCATATTTTTAAAGTGTTGTGTGAAATGTTAATTTTGGAGGAAAATAATTTGAAATGACAATATTTGTAATATTTTAAACGTATTAAGCAATTAAAAGTAATTTTTATTATATAAGATCTGACATCGGGGTGCTTAACATCTTCCCTGGGATCATTTGAATCCTTATCCGAAATGTGATTGATTTAGGATTTTTTTTATTTTTGAAAAACTTTTAATTGTTTTTAGTTTTCCTTATAAATTAGGTGGGACTCTAAAAATAAAATAAATTCAAAAGTTCATGAGATAACCATTAGCTTTTATGCTTATGCGTAAAAATGAATAGTAACAAGAGTAAAAAAGTGAGAAGACAAAAAAGAAGTGTTTGAAGTGGACAATACAATAACATAGTGTTGAGAATATGCTCGCAAATCGAATAGTTCTGAATTTGATTTATACAAACTGCGGAGATTTTAAAGGTTCAACATTGTGAAAGTGGGTTGTGAAATGTACAGAAACCGGACGAAACTCCTCTAGAATATCAATGGAGAAAATAAGATCTTCTTGAAACAGGTAAAACAAAAATTATAGCATTTGAATGGTTGACTTATGACCATTGAGAAGGAATTATGACGATTGGCTTGGGATATTTGAATGGATTGTTTTTTTTTAAAAAAAAAAATTAAATAAGAATTAAATGTGTTAGGGTTATTTTCGTAATTTAACTTTTAAATTAGGAAGTTCATGCTTTTAATATAATATAAAAAAAATTAAATTAAATTATTATTATTAAATATTAAAAAATATCATTTTTATAATTATTTTAAAAAAAATGTGTTATATAAATTATGACCGATGGAGAGTGTAGTAACTACAGTAGTAACTAAGCACCTCAAATAATTTTCTCAAAATGTGAAAAAAGGAACAAGTGCAATTATTGAAATTGTTAGTATGATTTTGTATATGTGCGAAAGGAGGTTTACAAGTAGACCACCAACCCAATAAAGCAATGGAGTTGCTTTACAAAACACTATTAAATAACTTTATTAAAAGGCACAAAGAGAGAGAGAGAGAGAGAGGGAATGATTAAATAAAATCGAAGAGGAGACTGTTTAGCTTTTGAAATTAGTGGAATCACATCAGTCAATTTTGCTCCATTAGTGCATTATTTTTAGTCAAATCGAGGCAATTCTAAATGAAAACCACTAGTTTCTTTGTTACAATTAGGGTTTATAACCATGAATGACATGGGGGTATGTACATGTGATTGTAGAAAATATGAACTTTAGTCGAAAAATGACGAAGGTTAATTAAAACTGCATGAAGAAAGTATTTTTCCTTGCTAATTTAGTTCCTCCATTACTAACTTTTGTTACTTGTTTCCTTCTAATTTACGTTACTCTATTTTATTTTTAGTCTATTTAAAGATTAATTTTCCTTTTGTTTTAATTTAAGTGGACTAGTATGATTTAGATAAGAAAGTTTAAGAAAAAATAAGAAAGTTTTTTGAATTTTATGATCTTAAATTAAAGAAGGGGGAGTAATTCCTTTCTAAATTTGAAAATAATTTAATTTAAATATTTTATTTTATTAATGAAAAGTTTTTATAGTCACACAAATGACACGTTGACTATCATAAATTTCTAAGACCATATAATCACACACACTGTTAAATTTGAAATTATGAGTTTCAGAAACATCTTTTCTTTATAAAACGCCACATTAAGTTAAGAATGAAATACCTTCTTTATGAGTTATGACCTTTTTCCTTTTCCAATTTCCAGGAAAAATGAATTAAGCAGGTAGTCAAGAATCGAATAAAGAAAAAAAAGCAAAAGCAAATTTATTGCTTCAAAATTGTAGGAGTAACTTAGAAAATATTACAGCATGAGGAGAAAAAACAAGAGAGGAAAAATATTATATTTCATTTAAATGCTAGTCTTATTTTCTTTTTCTGTAGATTTCCATAATAACACAAACAAAAAAAAAGAAGAGCAAATCTTGAAGAGAGAACGGAAATCATATATATGTACATGCAAACAAAGCACATACACTATTCACAGCTCCCAATCTTCATATACTCATAATTAAGCTTTCTACATTGCATGCATGAGATTACTTAAAACCCTTCAAAACGCACGTACTCAAAAACTAGTTTATTATTAAGCACACGGTGAGGGTTGCCACCTCAGATTTTTGTAAAACTTGGAAATAAATGCCTCTGCCGCCTCATCAACACGGCTATCTTCTTCCACATTTATTGGAAACGGCGAGTCAGTAACCCTAAGTTGCCTCACTATAGGTGTTCTTCCGAACCCGGGCAAATAATTAGGTGCAGGCGACGTCGTTTCGCTCTGAATCATCTCCAACGCCTTCATCACAGCCGCATTCACAACAACAACATCATCTTCATGAGTCCCCGTGAAAAAGTTGTTATTTTTGTTACGTTTGTTGAAGTTGAAAGAAGGGAGGTGGTAATTCGGGGTGTTACTACAACTGAACTCGTACTCATTGTTGTGTGGAGGAGAAAATGGTAAATTCTTATCGCGGCGGTTAGTCGCGGATGAAAATTGGTGTGACATGTGATGGAACATGAGATTTTGAATAGCCGTTTTGCTAGCGATTTTACCGCGCTTCATAATTAAGTTGAGATCAAGCATTAGTTTCCTCTTTGATATGCTTTTTCTCAACATGAAAAATGCAACTCGTACTATGTTCCACAATTTCTTTGCTATCACTGGCAAATTTTGTTCCATTTTTCTCTCTATTTTTAATTCTTTTTTTAGATTTTGTGATAGATTTGGTGTTTGGAAGAAGAGAGAGAGATTAGAGAGAAATGTGTGAATTGATTTGTGGGAATGATAAATGAAAAACTAATGTATGGTATATATAAGGGGGGCTTGTGTACGTAGTGGAACTTTGTTGTGAAGTTAAAGTGACCAGTTGAGGCAGGGTCCAAGGATATTTTCGATTTTAAATTCAATATCTTATTGGCTCAATTATTAAATAGAGGTGGGTCCAGTGCAGCTTTAAAAGAGATTTTTTTTATAATAATTAGGTCACTGTCATTTATCAATTTTGTAAATTTGCCTCACCTTTGAGTACGGAATTAAGTTTTGGACCAGTTCAACTTAGAAAGATTTCTAGCTTCAAACTTTTAAAGAGGAAATGAATGAATGAACATAACTCTTTAAAGAGTTCTAAAATTCCACTAACATAATTTTCAAAGTAATTGGTAATCTCTCTATATTCACATTATATTATGTGACATAATTTGGAGTACAGAGGTTAAATTACTTAACTTTCGGCGTGAATTGTTACATGAAATTTTTATTAGTTTTAAAAATATTACAAGTTACAAAGATTAATAATAAATATATTTAGAAAAAATTCGTTTGATTCTTGAATATATCACGTAAAGTTTAAGAGAGAAAGTAGTAAGATATACTCCTAGTATTTCTTTCATACAATCATACTTTCTTTAGCAGGAGTTCTACATGTTTAATCTATTGTCGGGTCAGATCGAATTTTTAATTGATTACTTTATATATATATAACAAAATACCACTAGATGCATGTAAACATTTTTGTTTCCAAAAAAATTACAGTTGAATTTGTAAGTGGTTTTAAGAATACGTGGTTTGATTTGTAATATAAAATGATAAACAGTTAACAATAAGAAAGTAAAAGTAAGTAATAAGTAAAAATATTGATCTGTAATACAGTAATCTTGATTGAAATTTCCCAGCAAGATTGGTCCGGTCCTTAGCTAATTTGCTTCGGTTCTAGCCAACAATGAGAGCTAATAACTGGAATTTCTACAAGTAAATCATACAGATCAACTGACGACAATCTTCCGTCCGGTGACCATGAGTTCCATGATAATCACGGATCAAGTTTGGATCTCTTTGAGTCGGGTCTGTCCGAAGTGGTCTTGGCCATCTTGTCTTCTTGATGTGCCCAAACGCTGAAAGAAGTCCGACCGCATTGACGTTGAAATTATATTCGGAAAGCTTCGGGTTTTCAACACTGTTGGAAGACACTCCACCGGTATCATTTTTAAATTACAAGCCCCTACTGGTAGACCCTCAATCATTACACCTATCTCTTCTATCCGATAAGAATTTGTGATTGTTGCGACACCTATCCAATCTGAAGTTTGATCTTTCAGATTGTCCGTAGGGTTGATACCTCTCTTTTAGAGACTTCAATTCCGACTCAGCTATCCTCTTCGATTTATCAAGAATTTTGTTCCGTCCTGCTGACCCCGGAGGATGTTCAAATTGATCATCTTTCACTCGGATTTAAACTCGTACCTATTATGTACATCTGCCCATGTCACTTCTAGGAATTTCAACAATTTTCCTTTAATTTGAACGAGGCATTGGAGCTCATAGGATTTAACCCCTTGGTAAAAAATTTAGCCGCCTATTCATCCGGTACCGAGGGAAGAAGCATGCGTTTCTTTTGAAACCTTGTTATGAACTCATGCAGCAACTCCGTATCCATCTGAGCAATAAGTAAGAAAATTGGCATGTAATGCAGTAACTTTGATCGAAATTTTTCAGCAAGATTGATCCGGTCCTTAGCTAGTTTACTTTGGGTTCTAGCCAACAATGAGAGCTAATGACTGAAATTGCTATAAGTAAATCGTACAAGTGCCAATAATGAGAATTGGATCCCCTCCAACATGAAGGTTGGACTCCTTTTATAGCTATGAATACAAGGGATTGATGCCCGAGAATCACTCTAATTAAATGTAATTAATGAAAATAATAGTCTCTTAATGATCAAGGAGTAACGGCTGACGTCATATCTGTAACGAGTACACATTGGAGCGCCTCCGGATCCTCACTCGGTGTCAACTGGCTCGGCCGCTACCCGATCTCGACTCAACATCCTGACTAACCCGATGTCACCCATATCCGATTTGGAACTCAACCGCCTACCTCAAAACCAATACTCAAATCTTACCAAATGTCGTATCGATTTTCACCATCTATAGATAAAATTTGAATATTTTAGACAATAATATAGTCAAATATAACTAACATTTCAAACAAAATATACCGAAAAGATGTATAGTCTTTCCTGCTAAATTTAACTTTGCGGTCAAACTTCTGTACTGTATAGTCTCAAATTCAAGAATGCTCCCTGAAATATTTTTTTGGCTTATCTATGCGTTCAGTAAATATTTAAAGTGCTTTTAAGATAAAATTAACCATAAGTCATAAGTTGAAAATTCTCAATTTATGATTGTAGTTTAGCTTATAAACAGTTTACTTTGACTAATTTTTAAAACAATTTTATCCTAAATATTTTTTCTAATTTTCAACACACCGCTCCCAAAACTAAATTCTGAACTTCCTCATCACCTCATATCTGTCATTGCGCATGGTCCCCTCCATAAAAAGATAAAAGGAGAGAGATTTATTGATAAATTTATTGGATTTGTCAGGACTGGGCTCGAACCCACAGCTTTCACCTTGACAGGGCGATGCTCTAACCAATTGAACTACAGTCTCAGAGTAATACGGGATCTAGCAGAAAATTTGATTTTTCTTTACAAAGATATTTTTAAATTTATAAATTTTGATAAAAATTTAAGGGTATTTTTATCATATTAACAAAAAAAAGCCAATTTATCAGCACTATTACTAAGCACATCAATTCCTTATTTCCATTTTCTGAACTTTTATCAAACACATAACATTTATAAAATTAATTTTAATACATAAAATTCATCAGCTATTTACAATCAACTAACTCAACAGGGCTCGAATTCTTTAACTATACGTATATAGTTGTGCAGTCTGACTTTCGATTAATATATTTTAAAATATAAAAAATATTTATTCAGAAGCTAAAGAGGATTTAATATTATCTTCTATATAATATACATGAACAATTGTATATATAGGGTAATCTTTTGGCTAAATGACTCGGATGAACCCATTTGCGTCCTTAACTCCGTGCCTGCACATACGTACATATTTAGGTCTGGCTTCTAGATACGGCCCTTTTATACATTCCAATAGAGGATATTTTCCAAAAGTTTGATTATTATAATCCCTCACATAATCAACAAATAGGGTAGCCAAGAAAAAGAATACTTAATAGAATACAATAGCATTTTTATTTGGATGCACTTGTAATATTTTCGCAGCTTCTGGATGGATTCAAGTGTGATGTAGCTTTCAAAACTCAAGGGGTAGTGTTGGACAAAAAGTTTACTTAGCAAGGGAGGTTTTCCCTAATATACATCTGTCCATTTTCATCAAATGGGTGCATGAAAACCGTTGTGCTAACCAAAAGAAGTCCTCGATTCTGTGGAAAGTTAACTGTGGGCGTACCAACAAAAGGACACAATCATGAGAAACTTACTAAAATGTTATGAAAAATATTAGGGAAAACAACACCAAATATCTTTAAAATATAAAATAGTTACCTGTCCTATGAGCTAATTTCGCTTCTTACTCAACCGACCGGAAATATTTACCCGAGTACTCGCTCGCACAAAACCCTTTCTTCGTGATACTATTATAAGATAATTAATTCGTAGCCATATAGAGATTAAGATACAAACATAAATATAATCTTGAAATAGAATAAAGAGAGCATACCATTCAGCTTCATGGATCAACAATGGTAGCAATCGGCAGTTAAGCTTGAGACCAACATCCACGATCCACTAGTTATCTTGACTGATGAGACGTCAACCACTATACCACGTATTCAGGAACAAAATATGCTAGGGTTTTCTGATAGCTGGGAAAAGTTCTATTTATGAGAATGCCTACTCATCACAGGCCAATAGTTATTGGGCCCAGCTTATCCACATATATAATAATTTAATATTAGGTATTTTATTAACCCACCACTTAGGCCACATCATTGTCCTTTCAGTCTATAACCAATTAACACAAGTCCAAATTTTAATAGTCTCCCGCTTGGATGCCAGTGTTAATTGAGGACACGAAAATAATTTTATAAAATTTGAGGTTTTGAGAAAATCATTTTTTTAAAAAAGATTTGAAGACTCTATAGTGGCCACAATACCCACATAGCCAATGATAGAATGACCCATTCAATAATTCATCCAATCTCAATGGAGAATACTAACAACGAAGCATAGCAGGCATCATACCATTTGAAGGTATAAATTCTATCTATGATCACATATGCAAGAATTTCCATCAACATGGATCAAACATGTGTGCTCAGCATATCATCTTTCTAATCAAGGTGAACAAAGTCCTCTTAGAAAGAAATATTCTCCGAGTGACATAAAAACCACATCCCCTCAGGATCCTCTAAGTGACACCATAATCATATCACCTCAGGAGGTTTTCCGTGTGTCTTACCCAAGATAATCAAGGCAACAAGCAACAAAACTCAAAAGTACCATGAGCTTACGCAATATTCAATTGGAACTAATAAATAAATAAATGAACATGTTAGTCAATAAGCATGACAAATATCAAACAACACAAGCTTGTATTTAAAGGCAAGAAATAAAATTTATTAAAAGCAGTACCTCAATCAACAATTATAAAGTAACTCCCACTGACTAAACTACATCAAAAGACTCTAAGATACTCATATTTTGAGAATGTCCATTAAACACCACATGCCTAACACCTTTAGTCAAAGGATCAGTCAACATAGATTCCGTGTTAATATGCTCAATACACATATCACCTTCCTTTACCATGTCTCTAACCTTAAGATACTTAAGGCTGACATGCTTAGAGCCTCTTGTCCTCTTGTTATTCTTAGAGAAAGATACAACGAAACTGTTATCACAAAAGATGGTCACCGCCTTAGATATGAAATTCACAACTTGTAATTAAGTAAGAAAATTCTTCATCCAGACAGTTTGTGAAGCAGTTTCAAAACAAGCAATAACATCTGCTTCCATTGTGAATGTAGCAGCAATTCTCTGTTTCTCACTTTTTCAAAAAATAGCACCTCCAGCCAGCATAAAGATATAACCAGATGTTGATCTCATAGAGTCTTGGAAACTTGTAAAATATGAATCTGAATATACAAGAAGATCAAGATTATCAACCTTTCTATACACAAGCATGAAATCTTTAGTTCATTGTAGATATCTCATCACCTTCTTTGCAGCTACCAAATGTGCCCACCCAGGATTAGAAGAAAATCTTCCCAACATATTAATTACAAATGCAATATCATACCTCGTACAAATTTGTATATACAGCAAGCAACCAACAACACTTGAATATGGAACATCCTTCATGATTTTCTATCCAATGAACAAAAGAGGCTTCACCAAGATTTTTCATATCAAAAGATCTAGACAAAAAATGTTTGGTCTCATTTAACAAGCTCAAATCATTTGTAGCAAGTAAGATGTCATCAACATATAGAACCATAATAATAAAATTACCGTTGGCTATTTTGATATAACATTCATCAAGCTTATTTTTCACAAACCCAAATTCTGTTATGACTTCATCAAATTAAATTTCAGGTACCACTGTCTGGAGGCTTTTTTAAGCCCATATATGAATTTGTTAAGCTTACACACTAGATGTTCTTTATCAACTTTCTGAAACCCTTCAGACTGAACCATGCAAACTTCTTCACACAAACTACCATTCAGGAAAGAAGTTTTAACATCCATTTGGTGCTATTCTCAATCAAATGAGCCACAAGAGCCATGATAACTCTAAATGCATCTTTAGACGAAACATGAGAAAAGTTTTTTTTTATAATTAATACCTTCTTTCTAAGTATAACCCTTAGCAACTAATCTTGCTTTGTAGTGGTCTATATTTCCCTTGGAGTCTCTCTTTATTTTAAACACTCATTTGCAACCAATAGGTTTGAAACCTACATGCAATTCAACAAACTCCCACACTTTATTGTGTTACATGGAGCGCATTTCATCTTCCATTGCCTCACGCCATTTACCAACACACGGAGAGGAAAGGGCTTGAGCATATGATAAAGGATTAATCAAATCTCCACTGTCATTAAGAGTTTCAGACATAGACATAATAAAATAATAAAAAATAACAAATCTTATTTCTCTTTATGATCTTCGGGGTGGCTCTATATGTTCATTATGCTCAAGGACTGCAGGATTACTATCATTGTTCCCTAAATCCTCCCCCTCATGAATGGGTTGGTTTCCCACACTTTCATGTACAATAGGTACATGAACAATGACTTCCTTTTCTTTCAATACAATTTTATTACCACATGTACACTCACAATCACGAACATCATGTTAAAGGAATTTTGCATTAATGGATTCAACTATTCTTGTGCCATGCCCAGGACAGTAAAATCTAAAACCTTTAGAGTGATCAGGATATCGGATGAAGAAATAAGTTGTAGTTTTAGGATCAGTCTTCTTTTCAGTAGGTGTATAAATACGAACTTCAGTCGGACATCCCTAAGTATGAAAATGGTTCAAGCTAGGTTTTCGGGTTGTCCAGAGTTCAAATGGGTTTTAGGGACAGATTTTGTAGGAACTCTATTTAGAATATAGGTAGCTGTTTTTAAAGCTTTACCCCAAAGAGACTCAGGAAGGCTAGTCCTTGACATCATACTCCTCACCATTTTCATGAGAGTATGATTTCATCTTTCAGTCACACCATTCTGCTCTGGAGTACCTGACATAGTGTGTTGTCCTACTATCCCACATTCTTGTAAAAATAAAGATAAAGACCTCATATATTGATCATACTCATCATATTTTCCATAGTACTCAGCCCTATGGTCATACCTCACTATCTTAATGGACTTTCCAAACTGTTTTGCAACTTCAGTTTGTAAATTTTAAATTTATCAAGTGCTTCAGACTTCTCTCTCAAAAGGTATATATAATAATATCTAGAAAAGTCATCCGTAAAAGTAATAAAATATTTGTAATTGCTCAAAGTAGGTACATAAGGTCCACTAATATCAGTATGAATAATTTCCAAGAGTTCAGAGCTCCTAGTAGAACCATGTCTCTTAACCTTGGTAATTTTATCTTTGACACAGTCAACACAAGTTTCAAAATCTTTTGAATGAAGAACATGTAAAATATTTTCCTTTACCAATCGCTCAATTCTTTCTTTAGAAATATGACCAAGACGCATATGCCATAACAAGTAAGACGTTTTACTCATAGTAGACCTTATATGGGCAGATTTATAAACATGTATTGCAAATATTTTTTTACTCAACACATTTAAATGATATAGACCATCACTCTAAAAAACCATCACCATCAACACGTGAATCGTATGAAATTTTAACAAAACCATCATTTACTTGAAATCCATAACCAGATTGGTCCAAAGGTGAAAAAGAAACAAGTTTCCGTCTCATGGATGGCAGAAAAATAGTATTTTCTAAATCAATATTAGAATTGTTTTGAAAAATAAAATAGCAGTCCCTATAAACTCTATTTTCTCTTTGACTCCATTATCCACAACTACACTGGCTTCATCCTCTCTTGGTTCCCGTCTGCTTATCAAGTCTAGCAAGTTATTGGTTACATGAACAATTGCACCAACTATCCAACCACCAAGAATTTAAAGGAACATTCACAAGACTAGTTTCAAAGAAGATAAAAGTCAAAAGATTACCTAATTTCTTTTTTAGAGGACAATCTGTTTTCTTATTGCCTACTTATTTGCAATCACAACATTTGATTTCTTTTTTAATTATAGCTTGAGGGCCAATAAGATTTTGAGACTAACATTGGTTATCACCAGGCTTATGACCACCTGGATGACAAGACTGACCATATTTTAAAAAAAAAAATTAGATCCACCTTTTCTTTTATAAGAGGTGGTAGTGGTTCAGCAGGTTTCAGCTCACTCAATGGAAAATTATAATACCTCATAACTTTAAACTAAGCCATATTTATGATTTGGGAGTTTAGAAAATCAAAATGGGGAGTTTAATTTGAAAGACCAGTTTCAGCTCTACAGATTGAATTTGACGCCAATAATTTATGAACCATAAAATATTATATGACCCGTCAAAATGGACTGTCAATTCCATTTTTGAAATTAACGGCTGTAAATTCTACGGACCATAAAAATTTATACGGTCCGTCGATTTCCACCATCCCAAAACTCCAGCTTTTATAACTCTCTAGAAAATTTACAAGATCATGTCGGTCCATTTAACCCGACCATAGAAAATTCTACGGTCCAGACCCAATTCGTCAAAAATTCGATGGACCGTCGAATCAGACCGTCAATCATATCCGACAACAAACAATATAAATACGGTCCTTAGTCTTCAAAAATCAAATTTCACTTCTTTCAAGCCCTAGAACAAAGGTCCTCTCTCCCCAACCTTCTTTGCATCGAGGTAAGTGCTTTTCACATAATTCTATGCAATTTTAACGCAGTCTTCATGATTCCTAGGTAAAATTCATTGTTCCAAACCTAGTGTTTTTAAGATAAACCCAATTTAAGGTTTCATGGTGCAATATTTAGAATTTTTTAATACAAGTTTGAAAGCGAGTAAGGTATGTAGAGTTTCTATCTATGCGTGGGGACATCATTATTCTTTCCCCACACAACGTTTCTATGAAATCATGAAAATTCCATACTTATGGTTTTAACGCTATTATCATGGTAACCCTAATTATATTTAATACTGTATATGTATCATGTCTCTATTATAATTCGTCTATTATATTCTTGATATGCCATTACGATTGTTATGAACCTATCAGTAATCCATGAATGCATGCTTTGATTTTCATGGGTTCTTAAATACAAGTTATAATCAATATTGCTCAGTTTCATGAAGTTATATATATGTTTTCACGTGTTTATGCAAGTTATATTCTATATGTATTTACATGCTAAATTAAAAATCATGAATCATGTTTACAAGTTATTTCATGAAATTCATGGGCTTACAAGCCACTATTTTCAAGTACATATTTTTGGGAGTTGCATAGTTTACCGAGAAGGCTCTAGTAGCCTGAAAATACATATTCCACCATAGGATAAGGGTCACTTCGCCTAGAGGATGATACCTTCAGATTTGCATATTGGACCATTTTCTTGCCATGTTCATGTCTCATACCCTGACAAGGTATGTGAAAGCTCTGCTGGCCGGGCCAGGTACCAGACTCCACATATCCACGTGGTGATTTATGTTGTCAGTTATGCTACTGTTTTCCCCACAGTTACACAAATATATAGATATACAAGTTTACAAGTTTACAGATACACATATTTTATAATCATGTCAGATCATGTTCATGCTCATGTTCAGTTTCAGTTCATGCTCATGTTCAGTTTCAGTTCATGTTCTATTATTTCATTTGCCTGCTTATTCTCCTCAGTTGCTTTACATACGGTATAATTCAAATGTACTAACATCCCTTTACATGGGGCATACATTTCACGGTGCAAGTGCTGAGTTTTAGGCAGACAAATCTACTCGATAGGATTGCCTCAGTATCAGCTTTTGGTGAGCCCCTCTCATTCGGAGTGCTAGTAATTTATTTTCACATGTCGTGATTATTAGTAGAGGTATGTCAGGGCCTTATCCTGGTGAGCAGTTTTGTAGACTCATGTGGTCAGAGGTTTCATATACTAGTCTAGTTGTCATGTCAGTTTTTCAGTTTTTCAGTTTTTCATACTTATGATATTTTCAGACTATTCTACGATAAATTTTCAGACCATGTTATTAGTGTTAGATTATAGTTATAAAGGAACTAAAGGAAATTCGACAACCGTACTATGTTTTACATGTTTTAAAAGTCATTACTTTAGTATGTTTTGATACCCATCTTGACAAACAAGCCATGTGGTTCTCCCGACCATATGCAGTCAAGCGAGTGTCATATTTTGCCTAGGTCATGGTTCGAAGCATGACAAAGCTTGGTATTAGAGTTCTAGGTTCAAGTGTCTTAGGAGTCTATGAAAATGTATTTAGTGGGGTTAATTTTAATGTTTGAGGGTCCCACACATGTAAAAAGTTGACTACCAAGACATCTAGGATTGTCTCACTTCTTTCATACTCTAAATAATGTAGTTAGAGCTATACATATAGGACATCTTTCTAACTCGCGCGTGTTATGTATTTCAGACCTATGAAAAGAAAGTACAGTAAGAGGACTTCAGCTAACATCCAGAGAGCTGCTAATGATGTTGCTCGCGAGGAAGATGCTTAGGCTCAGGGTGCCAATTCGGGTACAACACCCCACCTGATGCTATAGGGCTTGCGAAGATCCAGTTTTGCCACCTAGTTCCACTGACTCGGATGTTAGGGGAGCTATTCAGTTGCTCTAGCCCAATGACAAGGAATGACTCCAAGTACGGAAACTAATGGAGAGACATCCAGTTTCAGGACTTGAGAGTTTCTACATATGGATCATCCGGTGTTCACAGGGTCAAGCAAGATAGATGATCCGATGAATTTTATTGATGGACTTCAAAAAATCTTTCGTGTTATGCATGTTACTGAGTTAAAGGCAGCAGAGTTGGGAGCTTATCAGTTGTAGGATGTTGCAAATATATGGTATGAGTCATGGGAGCAAACCCGTGGGGAAGATGTGTCTCCAACAACTTGGGATGAGTTTGCTGATGCTTTTATTGAGCATTTTTTTCCAGTTGAGGTCAGGGAGGCAAATGCAATTGAATTTGAAAAGCTTAAACAGAACGGCAGGAGTGTGCATGAGTACTATCTTCACTTTGTTTCTTTGGCAAAGTATGCTCCACATATGGTTCCAGACATGAGGGCTAGAGTGAGGCATTTCGTGTATGGTCTTGATCCCCATTTGTACGATGTAGCTAATATTATAGCTCAGAATAAGGAGATGACTATATTAACAATTTTCACTTTCGACGTTTATGCCCTTATGGATCCTGGATCCACTATGTCTTATGTAACCCCTTTTGTTGCTAAGAAATTTGGGATAGAATAAAAAAAGTTGCATGAACCCTTTGAAGTATCAACTCCAGTTGGTGAGTTGGCTGTATCCAGGAGAATATATATGGGTTGTCCAGTTAAAGTCTATTACTGAATTATAGTACCTGACTTAATACAGTTAGAAATTAAAGACTTCGATGTAATCATGGGTATAGATTGATTGTCTTCATGTTATTCCACAGTAGGTTGTAGAACCAAAATTATAAAATTTGAGTTTCCCGTTAAACCAATCATAGTTAGGAAGGGTGATGCAGTAGCACCCATGTGTAGGTTTATTTCCTATTTTAAAGCCAGAAAGATGATACCCAAGGGGTACATCTTCCATCTAGTTCGGGTTGGGGATGCAGATACCGAGACCCCAACTTTTCAGTCCGTACCAATTGTCAATGAGTTTCCAGAAGTCTTTCCAGAAGATCTTATCGGAGTTCCTCCCGATAGAGATATTGAATTCAGAATTGATCTACTTCTCAGTACTAAGCCGATATATATTCCACTATGCATAATGACTCTAACATAGTTAAGAGAATTAAAAGACTAGTTGAAAGATCTCATTGATAAGGGATTCATTAGACTAAGTGTCTCACCATGGGGTGCACCAGTCTTGTTTGTTCGAAAGAAAGATGGGTCATTGCGTATGTGCATTGACTACCGATAATTGAATAAGGTCACCATTAAGAACAAATATCATATTCCTAGAATTGATGATTTATTTGACTAACTTCAGGGTGCTCAGTGTTACTCCAATATTGACCTCATATCAGGTACTATTAGCTTAAGGTTAAGGATGTTGATATTCTGAGAACCACTTTCAGAACTCGCTATGGCCATTTCAAATTTTGTGTTATGTCAATCTGATTGACAAATTCTCCAGATGCTTTCATGGATCTTATGAACAGAGTATTCAAGCCTTATCTTGATCTTTTTTTCATTGTCTTCATCAATAATATTCTAGTATATTCTCGTAGTGAGGCTGATTATGAAGAAAATCTCAGAATAGTGTTGCGGACACTGTAGGACCGTGAGCTTTATGCAAAGTTTTTCAAGTGTGAATTTTGGCTTAAGTTAGTGACATTCTTAGGCTATGTGATTTCAGGCGAGGGCATCCAGGTTGATTTTTAGAAAATAGAAGCTGTTAAGAATTGGCCCAAACCCACTTCTGCTTCAGATATACAAAGTTTCTTGGGTCTGCAGGTGATTCGTAGAAGGGTTTTCTTCCATCTCAGCTCCATTGACTTAATTGACTTAGAAAAAGGTCAAATTCCAGTGGTCAGATGCCTGTGAGCGTAGTTTTGAAGAATTGAAAACGAGATTGACTTATGCTCCAATGTTAACATTGCCAGATAGAACAGAAGGGTTTGTAGTATATTGTGATGCTTCGGGAGTTGGTCTTGGGTATGTTTTAATGCAGCATGGAAATGTTATAGCTTATGCATTCAGATATCTCAAACCTCAGGAAAAGAATTATCCGACCCATAACTTAGAGTTGGCAGTCGGTGATCTTTGTACTCAAGATATGATGACATTATTTGTATGGAGTTCACGTTGACATTTTCACAGATCACAAGAGCCTTCAGTACATTTTCAAGTAGTAGGAGTTGAATCTCAGGCAAGAGAGATGGCTTGAATTGATAAATGATTATGATATAGATGTTCTCTACCACCCAGGCAAAGCAAATGTGGTAGCTGATGCTCTTAGTCAGAAATTCATGGGAAGTTTGGCTCATGTTGAGGAAGATAAGAGAACCATGACGAAGGATATTCACCGACTAGCCAGTCTAAGGGTTCGAATCATGGACTCCGAAGATGGTGGTGGTGGTGTTGTCCAAAACAAGTGTGAATCCTCCTTAGTAGCGGATGTGAAGGAGAAATAATTTAGTGATCCCTATTTATTACAGTTGAAAGAGGGGATTCATAAGCATACTACTACAACTTTTGAACAAGGGGGAGATGATAGTACTTTGAGGTACCGAGGCAGGTTATGTGTTTCAGATATAGACGGACTCAGAGAACGAATCATGGCAAAAATGCATAATTCCAAGTATTCTATTCACCAGGTTCTACCAAGATATATCATGATCTCAAGGAAATTTATTGGTGGAACGATATGAAGAGAAATGCGGCAAAGTAGCCAAGTGTCCGAATTGTCAGCAGGTGAAAGTCGAGCACCAGAGGCCTGATGGGTTGGCTCAGAATATTGATATTCTTGTTTGGAAGTGGGAGATGATAAACATGGACTTCATAACATGTCTACCTCATTCATCCCAAAGGCATGATTTGATTTTCGTTATTGTGGATCGACATACTAAATCAACCCACATTTGCCAGTTAAGACTACAAATTCAGCAAATGATTATGTTAAGTTATATATCTAAGAAATTTTCAGGCTTTATAGGACCCCAATGTCTATTATTTTAGATTGTGGTGCTTAGTTCACAACGCACTTTTAGAAGTCTTTCCAGAAAGGATTGCATACCAAGATAAATCTCAGCACAACTTTTCATTCTCAAACAAATGGTCAGGTAGAGAATATTATTCAGACTCTTGAGGATATATTAAAGGAATGTGTTCTCAATTTTAAAGGAAATTGGTATGATCATTTGTGTCTCATTGAGTTTGCTTACAATAATAATTATCATGCTAGTATTCAGATGGCACCGTTTGAAGCTTTGTATGGGAGAAGATGTAGGTCACTAATTGGCTGGTTTGAAGTTGGTGTAGAATTATTAGGTCCAAACTTAGTCCATCAGGCTATGGTGAAAGTCAAGATAATTCAGCAGTATTTGAAAACAACCTAGAGTCGCCAAAAGTCCTATTCGGGTGTGAGGCATAGGGACTTGGAGTTCCAACTTGATGATTGGATATTTCTGAAAGTTTCACCCATGAAAGGTGTCATGAGATTTGGGAAGAAATGGAAGCTCAGTACTAGATATATCGGACCCTATAGGATTTTGAGGAGAGTTGGCCAAGTGGCTTATGAACTTGAACGGCCACAAGATTTAGTTGTTGTGCATCTAGTATTCTATGTGTCCATGTTGAGAAAGTGTGTGGGAGATCCGTCGTTGGTTATACCTACCGATTCCATTACGATTAAGAATGGTTTGACCTATGAAGAGATCATTGTGGCTATTTTGGATTTCCAGATTCGAAAGTTAAGAACTAAGGAAGTGGCTTTAGTGAAAGTGTTTTGGAAGAGTCAAAATGTTTAGGAGGCTACATAGGAAGCCAAAGAAGACATGAAGTCCAGATATCCACACTTATCCGAGGAGAAAGAAGAAAATGGACAAGGTAAACGCCTTCAATATTCATCTCATGTCCTTTACGTATCTGTGTCTCATATTTCACGTTCATGTATTCGGTACTTATGTTCCATGTCCCCATGTTCATGTTTCTATGTAACTATGTCAGTCCAGTTTCCATGTTTCATGTCATGTTTCTTCACGTTTATGTACTCATACTATGTCCAGTCTTATTATTAATCATGACCCATCATTCAAGGACGAATGATCCCAATAGGGAGATATTATAACACCTCGTACCTCTAAGCTAAGCCATAATTATGATTCACGAGTTTAGGAAACCAAAACGGAGAGTTTAAGTTGAAAGACCAGTTTCAGCTCTGCAGATTGAATTTGACGCCAAGAATTTATGGACCGTAAAATATTATACGGCCCATCAATTCCATTTTTGAAATTGACGGTAGACTATAAATTCTACGGTCTATCGATTTCCACCGTCCCAAAACTCCATGTTTTACAACTCTCTGGAAATTTGCAAGACCATGTCAGTCCATTTATACGGACCGTAGAAAATTCTATGGTACAGACCCAAGCCATCAAAAATTTGATGGACCGTCGAATCAAACTGTCAATCTTGTCCGATAGAAAACATTATAAATACGACCCTCAGTTTTCAAAAATCAGATTTCACTTATTTTATGCCCTAGAACGAAGGTCCTCTCTCCCCAACCTTCCCTTGCATCGAGGTAAGCCCATTTTCAGACGATTCTATGCAATTCTAACATAATCCTCATGATTCCTAAATAAATACATTGATCCAAACCTAGGATTTTCAAGATAAATCAAATTCAAGGTTTCATGGTTCAATCTTTGGAGTTCTTTTTCAAAGTTTGGATTTTTTATACAAGTTTGAAAGCGAGTAAGGTATGTAGAGTTTGACAGCAACACCGACCTGTGTATATATATCGTAAGGCCGACAAGGCTACCACAATAGTACTATGAGACTGACAAGAAGGACGACTAGGCCATACAAAATGACAATACATAACGCACTAGTCTACAAGCCTCTAGAGTCATATAACAACAACAAGGTCGGGACAGAGCCCCGCCGTACCCATAATAAGTATATATAAATACATACCCATATTCAATAGCAACTTTGAAAGCAAACGGAGTGCTCCAACCCAATACTGAAGAGTAGTCCTACTGAGGAGGCTCATCAAATCATATGTCTGCACTTGCAAGCATGAAACGCAGTGTCCCCCAAAAAAAATGGACATCAGTACGTAAGATGTACTGAATATGTAGGGCTGAAACTGTAAACAAGTACATCACTGTAAATGAAGCATAAGCTGAAACTGTAACTGAATGCATAACTGTAAAGTAGAGTAGTGGAAAGGCAATATGTACCGTGAGTGCCTCTGGGAGCAGAATATGCATAATGAAGTATAATCGCATATATAACGCCATAGGCCTCTGTGGGCTATATCATTTGTCTCATATCCGTATAAACTGCGTATATAACGCTATAGGCCACTATAGGCAGTATCATCAATATTATATCTGTATAACTGCGTATATAACGCCATAGTCCTCTATGGGCAATATAAATAAATAATACATGCATATGATGACCTCTTTAAGGATTACCGAATACTCTTTGAACTCATCAGAATGATGTAAGGTCGTTATACCTCCGACTTCCTTATGAGGGTTAACATATCACGAGATACTCTTTCAACGACTCCATAAGGAGACGAATTTTATTGACATCAAAAAAATACCTTGGCACGAGAATGTAATCTTTATGAGGAATAGTAATACACAACAACACATTTATAAGAGAATCACTAGTACCTTCGTAAGGACTTTAGAATAGAGTTCTTATCGGATTTTTAGTTCGTAATGATCGTTTCAATAAGATCATGCCAAAATGAAGGAAATGAACCTTACATACCTTGTCGTTGAAGATGTATGGGTCCCACAAGTCCTGGCATATTCTACGAATGATTATCTATAACGTATGAATGATTCGTATCAATAACGGATCCATAACCAATAAGAAAGTTCATTTAGATATTTTGCCGAATAACTTGCGTGCATAACATTTGTAAGATCTTCATAGCTTAATCTATACCTATAACAATCTCCTAAAATTAATTCCCTTAACCTCTTTAACACATACAACAAGGATTCACTACTTCCAAAACTCCATAATTTCAACAAAATAGTCCAACAGAACTTATCCTATCTTCAAGTTCACAAATTCATGTTCTATGGATTTTTCTTCAACCAATAATCCTTAAACACTTGTATAATCCAAGAGATAAGAAGATGGATATGAAGCTTACCTTAGGACTCCAAAATTAGTCCAAAACAGAGCTTACTTCACGACCAAGTATTTTCCAAAGTCGACACAACGTGAAGGAAGATGATTCAAGACTCATTTGAGAGAGTTTAGGAGTTGTTAGGGTTAGGAAATTGGAATACAATGTGCCTTGGTGGAGTTAGGAGTCTATTTATAGTAGGAGAAGAAGTTGACACCGTCATAACCTATGGCGAGGTCAGCGAACCACACACCATGCCTGTGAATCACAGATTGGGTCGCAGACCTTGCCAGCATTCTGCCAAAAAATATCTGCCCTGCAGCGCTTTCTTAAAACTTTCACAACATTCTGTACAGAGCTCCGATTGATGAACTGTTTGTTGCATTGGAAAGAGTTTAGGATATATACTCGTGCCAAGGTGAGCCAAAAATCCTATCCCACTTATATTGGTTCTATCCCTTTACTATCCACCTCATTTCTTACCTTAGTTTAAATACTCGTGACAGAAATTCCATTGCTTATAACTTTCCCTTATTTAATTGGCTTTATCTCCTAAGCACTTACTATTTATGATTACATCAGACAAAAACCTTTCTGAGGAAAACGATTACCTCACACACAAGGAATTCAATACTTAACCCTTGGAGGTCCAACATTATTTTAAAAAATATCATATTTGTTTCACAATTTATGGGTACGTCAGGTATAAATGATCCAAAGGAGTGTCTTTGACATGACTGTACTATCTTCTCGTACTGCTCATATTAAGGGTTATTCTTCCCTTTACTAAGTCTAATGATTTTTATAGGTTCTTCTCATTGCGGTTCTACCATTATGGAAAGCAGGGTAACAATACTTACATTATCCCATCGGAATATCAATTTCCTTATAACCTCTAGTATTAAGGTACTCTGCACCTCCTTCTCCTCACTTTTCTTGCATCCACAAATCAACGCCTTACCTTTCTAGGAAGTTCATTATATCCTCTGTATCTCAAATGTTCATACTATGAGACTTTAATATAACACTCACACCTCTAGTGTATCCATAACCTACTAGGGGTGGGGGTCTTTCATTTATTATCATGAATAGAAACTAGCCGAAGACTTTTTAATAATCGAGTTTACTGGAACGGTATAAAACATGAGTTAGACTCGAATTCTTACAACTCAGCTTTACTGCACAATCTATGAGATGAAAGAATAAAAACCATCCCTAAATTCCCTGTAGTCTCCTGTTTGTAAGTGTGGTGCACAACACATGCATAAACAAGACCCTACTAGATACTGCTTATAGACTCTCTATCACAGACCTGCTCTGATACCAAGTTTGTCACACCCCATCTTCAGGGGGGGTGTGGCCGGCACCTGGAGCCTGAATGACCGAGCGTACCACCTGTATATCATAGCGTGGACATATAACTATCTGACCTAACAAGGCCTCAGAATGACAATCACAAGAGAAACTGGAAATAGCAACCTGAACAAATAACAACAACATCGACATGTGTACATATATCGTAATGCCGACAAGCCCACCAAAATAGTACTATCAGACTGACAAGAAGGTCAACTAGGCTATACAAAATGACAATACATAATCTACTAGTCTACAAGCCTCTAGAGTCATATAACAACAACCAAGTCGGGACAGGTCACCGTCGTACCCATAATAAGTATATATAAATGCATACCCAGACTCAACAACCACTCAGGAAGGAAGCATAATGTTCCAACCCAATACTGAAAAGTAGTCCTATTGAGGAGGCTCATCAAATTATCTATCTGCACATGTGGGTATAAAACGCAGTGTCCCATGATAAAAGGGATATCAATACGAAAGATGTACTGAATATGTAAGGCTAATACTGTAAACAAGTGCACCACTGTAAATGAAGCATAAGCCGAAAATGTAACCGAATGCATAACAGTAAAGTAGAGAAGTGGAAAGACAAATATACTATGAGTGCCTCTAGGGGCAGAATATGCATAATGAAGTATAATCGCGTATATAACGTCGTAGGAATCTGTGAGCTATATCATTAGTCTCATATTTGTATAAACTGCATATATAACTCCATAGGCTTTTGTGGGCAATATCATCAATATTATATCTTTATAGCTGCGTTTATAACGCCATAGTCCTCTATGGAAAATATAAATATAATACATGCATATGATGACCTCTTTAAGGATTACCGAATACTCTTTGAACTCTTCGGAGTGACGTAAGATCGTTACACCTCCGACTCCATTATGAGGGTTAACACATCACCAAATACTCTTTCAACGACTCTATAAGAACTAAAGTTCACATTATTAGCTTATATTTTCGGAAACAAAAGGAGTTGACTTTTATTGACATCAAAAGAATACCTTGGAACGAGAATATAATCTTGATTAGTAATAGTAATACAAAACAAAACACTTATAGGAGAATCACTAGTACCTTTGTAAGGACTTTAGAATGGAGTTCTTATCAGATTTTTAGTTCGTAATAATCATTTCAATATGATAATGCAAAAAGAAAGAAATGAGCCTTACATACCTCGTCATTGAAGCTATATAGGTCCCACAAATCCTGGCACATTTTACGAATGATTATCTACAATGTATGAATAATTCGTATCAATAACGGATCCATAACCAATAAGAAAGTTCATTTAGACATTTTTCCAAACAACTTGCGTACATAACATTTGGAAGATCTTCATATCTTAATCTATACCTATAACATTACCACAATCTTCTCATATTCATTCATTTAACCTCTTTAACACAAACATCACGAATTCACTACTTCCAAAACTCCATAATTTCAACAAAATAGCCAAACACAAGTTATCCTATCTTCAAGTTCATAAATTCATGTTTTATGGGATTTTCTTCAATAAGTAATCCTTAGATACTTGTATAATCTAGAGATAAGAAGATGGAGACGAAGCTTACCTTAGGCCTTCAAAATCAGTCCAAAACAGAGCTTACTTTACGACCAAGTATTCTCCAAAATCAACACAACATGAGGGAAGATGAGTCCATGATAACCACGAGATTCCCTACGTCGGATTTATGTAGTTTTCCCTTTGTTTTCACCTTGGATCATTCTAGACTCATTAGAAAGAGTTTAAGAATTGTTAGGGTTAGGAAATTGGAATAAAATGAGCCTTAGTCGAGTTGGGAGTCTATTTATAGTAGGAGAAGAAGTTGGTACCATCATAACCTGTGGCGAAGTCAGCGAACCGCACACTATGCCTGTGAATCGCAGATTGGGTCACAGACCTTGCCAGCATTCCGCCAAAAAATGTCTGCCCTGCAGCGCTTTCTTCAAACATTTACAACATTTTGTATAGAGCTCCAATAATTTCTTATATACTAGGAGATATACCAGTGCCAAGTTAAGCCAAAAATCCTGTCCGAAATTCTGTCTGCCCTTCCCCGAGTTTCAAGGAACTTAATTTCATTTGATTCGTTTGACCTCAAAACATTTCAGTTTTCTCTTAATATTTTTTGAAAGCCTTACTTAGCCTCATAGGGGTGTCATAACTTGTTCGAGATTACAATAGTTTACTCACAACATAATTGGTGTAACGAATACAAGCATGAATCGTTTAGCGACTCTTGAAGGTTTAACTAGATTATTTCCTTTATAATCTCAAAAATAATCCATATATTGAACTTATGTCGATTAACTTCGATGAATACAACATACAAAAGTATGGGACGTAATAGGAAAGCTCTGCTGGTCGGGTCAGGTACCAGACTCCACATACTCACGTGGTAATTCATGTTGTCGGTTATGCTACTACTCTCCCCACAGATATACATATATACAAGTTTACATATACATAAATTTTATACATGTTTTATACTCATGTTCAATTTCAGTCATGTTCTATTATTACACGTGTCTGTTTATTTTCCTTAGTTGTTTTACATACGGTACAACTCAAATGTACTAACATCCCTTTACATGGGGCCTGTACTTGACGGTGCATGTGTGGAGTTTCAGGGAGACAGATCTGCTCAATAGGATTGATCAACTTTTAGTGAGCCCCTCTCATTCGAGGCGCTAGTCATTTATTTTCACATGTCATGATTATTAGTAGAGGTATGCTACGGCCTTGTCCTGATAAGAAATTTTGTAGACACATATGGTCAGAAGTTTCATAGACTAGTCATGTTATCATATCATGTCAGTTTTTAAGTTATTCATACTTATGATATTTTCAGATTATTTCTGCGATATATTTTCAGATCATGTTTTAAGTATATATTTTACATGTTTTAAAAGTCATTACTTTGGTATATTTTGATGCCCATGTTAACAAGCAAGCCATGTAGTTCACTCGATCACATGCAGTCAGGCACCGAGAGTCGTATTTCGCCCAGACCATGGTTTAAGGCGTGATAAAATGTTAGACCCATCATATGCATGTAATGCCAAAAAGAAGGAAATGAGTCTTACATTCCTTGTCGTTGAAGCTATATAGGTCCCACAAGTCCTGGCAGATTCTACGAATGATTATCTACAACGTATGAATGCTTCGTATCAATAACGGATCCATAACCAGTAAGAAAGTTCATTTAGATATTTTGCCAAACAACTTGCGTGCATAACGTTTCTAATATCTTCATAGCTTAATATATACCTATAACAACACCACAATCTCCTCAAATTAATTCCTTTAACCTCTTTAACACATACAACAAGGATAACACTACTTCCAAAACTCCATAATTTCAATAAAATAGCCCAACACAAGTTATCCTATCTTCAAGTTCACAAATTCATGCTCTATGGAATTTTCTTCAACAAGTAATCCTTAAACACTTGTATAATCCTAGAGATAAGAAGATGGAGATGAAGCTTACCTTAGGCTTCCAAAATCAGTCCAAACTAGAGCTTACTACACGACCAAGTATTCTCCAAAGTCGACACAACATGAAGGAAGATGATTCCATGATAACTACGAGATTCCCTGCGTCGGATTTATGTTGTTTTCCCTTTGTTTTCACCTTGGATCATTCAAGACTAATTATAGAGAGTTTAGGAGCTGTTAGGGTTAGGAAATTGGAATAAAATGAGCCTTGGTCGAGTTGGGAGTCTATTTATAGTAGGAGAAGAAGTTTTCTCCGTCATAACATGTGGAGAGGTCAGTGAACCGCACACCATGCCTGTCAATAGCAGGCTGGGTCGCAGACCTTGCCAGCATTCCGTCAAAAAATGTCTGCCCTGTAACGCTTTCTTAAAATATTCATAACGTTTTCTACAGAGCTCTGATTCACGCAACGTTTATTGCATTGGAACGAGGATGCTCTGAACTTGAACTTAGATAGGTTATGCATCTAATAAGGTCATATACACTAGGAGATACACCCGTGACAAGTTGAGCCAAAAATTCTATCCAAAATTCTATCTACCCTTCCCCGAGTTTCGACGAATTTAATTTCCTTCGATTCGTTTGACCTCGAAATATTTTGGTATTCTCTTTATATTTTTTGAAAGCCTTACTTAGCCTCATATGGGTGTCATAACTTGTCTGAGCTTACAGTAGTTTACTCACGATGAAATCGGTGTAACGAATACAAGCATGAACTGCATAGCGACTCTTATAATCTCTTGAAGGTTTAACTCGATTATTTCCTTTAAAATCTTAAAGATATTCCATATCTTAAACTTATGTCAATTAACTTCAATGAATACAACATACAAAAGCACGGGATGTAACAGGAAAGCTCTGATGGTCGAGTCAGGTACCAGACTCCACGTACCCACGTGGTGATTCATGTTGTCGGTTATGCTACTACTCTCCCCACAGATACACATATATACAGATATATAATTTTACAAGTTTACAGATACACCGATTTTATACATGTTTTATACTTATGTCAGATCATGTTTACTCATGTTCAATTTCAGTCATGTTCAATTATTCCATGTTCCTGCTTATTCTACTCAGTTGCTTTACATATGGTACAATTTAAATGTACTAACGTCCCTTTGCATGGGGCCTGCACTTGACGGTGCTAGTGTTTAGTTTCAGGAAGATGGATCAGCTCAATAGGATTGCCTTAGTATCAACTTTTGGTGAGCCTTTCTTATTCGGGGTGCTAGTCATTTATTTTCACATGTCATGATTATTAGTAGAGGTATGCCAGGGCCTTGTCCTGGTAAGCAGTTTTACAGACTCATGTGGTCAGAGGTTTCATAGACTAGTCAAGTTATCATGTCATGTCAATTTTTCAGTTTTTCATACTTATGATATTTTCAGACTATTTCTGCAATATATTTTCAAATCATGTTTTCATTATATAATTTACATGTTTTAAAAGTCATTACTTTGGTATGTTTTGATGCCTATGTTGACAAGCAAGCCATATGGTTCGCTCGATCACATACAGTCAGACACCGAGTGTCGTGAAATGAATAGTTTGTTTCATTGTTAAGAAGTCTCTCTGAACATGAACTTAGATAGGTTATGCATCTAATAATTTCTTATACAAATAATTCCATCCCAAGCTGATCCAAAAATCCTGTCTAAAATTTTGTCTACCCTTCCCCGAGTTTCGATGAACTTAAATTCCTTTGATTCATTCGACTCGAAACCTTTTTGCATTCTCTTAATATTTTTAAACCCTTACTTAGCCTCATAGAGGTGTCATAACTTGTCCGGGCATACATTAGCTTACTCACGATGCAATTAGTGTAACAAATACAAGCATGAACCGCTTAGCGACTCTTGAACTCTTATAATATCTTGGATGTTTAACTTGCTTAGTTCCTCTATAATCTCAAAAATAATCCATATCTTGAACTTATGTCATTTAACTTCGATGAATACAACATACAAAAGTACGGGATGTAACATCCATCCCTCCTTAAGAACATTCATTCCTCGAATATAGAGGAAAAAATCTAACTCTTAGGATTCTTAGAAATTTTGACAGAGTTTCCTCTATAAACAGGATTATCCAAAACTTGTCAAGCAGCCAGAAAACATATCTAATGCCATACAATAGCATAATACAACAATATTAGCCTCACATGACCATATATCTGTCCCGAATAAAAAAGGTTAGTCATGACTCACCTCAACCATCAAACACCAAAAATCTGGGCTGAATCCGACATATTTGTATCAACAACATCGCCTATATAAGGTACACACGTTAAGCTTGATATATAAAAGAGGAGTAAGTTAATCATATCGCACGAGTATCAGTATAAACTGTGTATCTGAATGAGAGCGTCTAGATTCTATATCTTTATTTACTTTTTGAATCATCCATTTTATCTTAGTGCTCTTCCACAATACCTTAGGTAAAGGTTATCTCTTTAATTCGCAACTCTTAGACCCGAATCTACGATAGTAACTGAAATACCTTCATGAAATTCTTTGCTACCCAAATATTTTCAATTTGTGACATACGAGAGGACACTTCTATATATATTTCCGTAGTATCGCTACGTGGAAAGTTGAATGAGTTCCATTTAACCTTGGAGATGTCTAAAGCTCATAGGTCACCCGACTGGTATCTGAGTAATTACATACGGTTAAATATACCTGGGGCAAATTGTTTTTACAATCAACTCTCCTAATATTTCTTAGAGCAAAACCTTCCAGAGTACTAAATCGTGAATTTCAAATCTGCGTAACATATTAGCATATGACCTCTGGAAATTCTGATATACAGATATACTTGTATCTCTTTATACTCCCAATACTCACTCCCTTTACTCTTTTTTTCCTTTCTTCTACTTGGCTACAATTCTTGTTATACTGCCATACTTAGCTTTACAAAAATTTAATCGTTTCCCATATTTACTCTTGACACTTATTCTATCAATCTATTGCTAACTTCATCATCTTACTTCATTTTGGAGAATTTTAACAAGATGTTCTTTTGCTTTTAGTTTCTCTCTTCCTTAATTGGCTTAACTTTTGATTGTTTAATATTTTTACTCCTTTCACAGCCTGATGGACTAACATTGGTCCAGCTAAATCCTTTTTCCTTACGTCGAATCAACCGATAAAAAGTTTGTATTCCTAACCATATAAGGTCTCATAAGGATATGTTTAGACGATGGAATGATAATTTCTATAATACACATTCATTGTGGAGAAAATAAGCATCACGCTCTCTTTTGAAAGCTAATATGCCTATCCGAAGCTAGTATGCATGTCCGAAACTTGTCAACGAGCATTTGAATTATGCGTTTGCCCTACCTCTACTCGGGATAAAATCATAATAGGGTTCCATGTCCTCTAACTGTTTTTTGGATGAATCTCTATAAGTTGTTGTAACCGAGCCTCTTTGTATGAGACAATAAATATTAAATTGTTCTGAAATCATACAGTCTTCCCATTATTTTCCTTGTATAATCATCGATTGTATAAATAATATTATCGGATCACAAACAACAAACCTTGTAATTTTGTCAATCATGAACTATTTACAATATTATTCTCTTGACAATGACGGAGAAATTCTATACCAAACTTTATCCCTAAATAATTGTTCCATTCAAGTCAGGATTATTCATCCCCTATATCAGTCCTTATGAACCTGTGATGCTCTTAGTCTTATCAGTTGACCATTGGGTTATCATGCCAACTTGGAAATGCTATATTTCGTATTGTTATATTAATACTAGCCTCAAGTATCATGATATATTTAATCAAATCTTGCTCTAGATACCAGCCAGGTCAGGACTTACAATTGATACTCTTTTAGCTTGCCACAGGGCGACGCTAATACCTTCTGCGCTATTACTTTACTGCCACTAGAGTCATAAAATTTGGGCCTTTAAACTTGTTGGTTGAGGAAATGCTTTGGTTAGCTCTCTCTCTTTCTTTTGACCTTTAAATAGATTAAACTGTTCATATATCTTATCTTACTTTACCCTGAAGGTTGTCACGTTTGAACTTTTTCTTTAAATTGTAACATTTCGATTACCAAAGGTATTGTCACTGAGTTCTGATAAGTAACTTTATTCATAGTGTTCTAGATTTTGAACCATCTCCCTCTCGGTGAGGACAACCCTTCCATAATATCATCTATGCTCTCTTTTATTCACCCTTTTTAATCCGAAGAACTGTTATTTGCTTTTTCGAAGACTCATAGGTCCCTGCATTAAGGCAACTTATTCTAGAGAACGCTCTTACTATTAATAAGAGGAGCTCATCTTCAAGTTCAACTATTGTCATACAAAAGTATTTTTAAAGTTCTTGTGGTTATTAAAGATATCATGTCATACTCCTTAATGCGTGCTCACTACTACCAGTTCTAAGTCATAGCTCTGAAATCCTCTTTGGCTTTCCCAACCGCTCTTACGCGTAAATGACCTAATTCCAATATCCATGTTAAACATATACATTAGAACACATTGGCTTATCTCAATCATCCTCATCTGGGATTTTCTTATATATCTAGTTTTAAATTTCACTCTAGGTCTCAATCTTAGTTCTTTAGTTACCCTACATAATTAACGATAAGTTTCTGACATATTTCTCATTAAATACATCCCCATACTCTGAAGGAATTTTCATTATCGGTCAGTTTACCTATAATCTATACGCAATCGCTATAATTTGGAGTAAATTCTCCCCCCTTGTCTCATAGTCAACACCGTATAACAATAATTCGTAGTCTCTTTGTCATGTCCACATAGGGTTTTGGGTACCTTTAATTCTCTGCGGTTATCCTTCTTATTCTCATTCTCATTTCCGTTTTGATGGTACTAACTCTAAGTACCATATTTAAATACTCATTTTTATTTTTGGGCTTCATAATCCTTAAACTTTTAATTCACTTTATACTAGCCCCTGGTGCTATTACCCCTTTACTTGGAACACTTTCGAGAACTGTTATCACTCACCTGTAAAAGTTAGGACTTCAGGCTCAAAAATCATACTATCATGTGAAATGTTATGTCGACTAATAGACCATCCTACCCCTAAACTAACTTTCTTCTAGGCTTATATACCCCCATGTCTCTATGTAACCCAAATTACTCTTTCATCCCTTAATATTTTTAACTAACCCCTCTTGGCATGCATATGCCCCCATCGTTGTTTATTTCTTATACTTTCTTTTCTGAGTCCCATAGGTCTGGCGACTCTTGTCATTACTTAATTCCTTTAACCAGAAGGTCGCTTCCATTCCCTCCTTAGAATCGATACTTACTTATCATTTGATAGTTTTAAAATATCCATAGAAATCTGGATAACATAATCTTATTTTTTTTAAAGTTCTTCATTATAACTCTCTTATCCGCTTACTAAAACACCATGCGGGACTTTGTCAATTCATGTGTCGCATCATCTCCCTCATGGGAGGAAAGACACTCATTTAGTCTTAGAGGTTTCTCCTTTCTGGATAGTCACCTCAACACCTTCTATAATTCCACAATCTTTAACAACTTACCATTTGTTCCAGCACAATTTCTCCTTAATAGGGACGATTGAATCATTTGTATGGATAGAAGGTTATGTTTTTATAATAGACATACTTGATTCTCAAAAGACCCCTCTTAATATTCTAACCACTTAGTCTTTAGGGGCGTTTTTTTAATATTCTTTGAAGGTCGCCCTTTTTTCTATTTATACGTTTACTGTCTGATTACTTACTTTGCAAATTTCAAATCTATCACTCGCATTCCACTTAACCAAGTAAACTTTCCCAATATCGATACTGTATAATTCAGGAGGCTAGATTGTCTGATCGGTATATTTCGCTAACATGTGGTTGTTCGAATCTCATAGTAAGTACTTAGTCTCGTAGCATATTCATTTTCACAACTTAGCATTTACTTCTCCTTGTCTTCTGGTTTACTTGGTTACGAACTTGTCGCATAATTGTACTTTATCGTATGACTCTCAGTCAATATTGATATTTTCTCAAGTGTTCCACTTATATTAGTACTATCCCTTTACTATCCAACTCATTTCTTACCTTAGTTTAAATACTCATGAAAAAAATTCCATTGCTTATAACTTTCCCTTCTTTAATTGGCCTTATCTCCTAGGCACTTACTATTTCTGCTTACTTCAGACAAAAGCTTTTCTAAGGAAAACAATTACCTCCAACACAAGGAATTCAATACTTGGCCCTTGGAGCTTCAATATTATTTAAAAGAAATAATATTTGTTTCACAATTTCTGGGTACGTCATGTATACATGATCCAAATAATTGTCTTTGACATGACTGTACTATCTTCCCGTACTGCCCATACTAAGGGTTATTCTTCCCTTTACTAAGTTCTGAGATTTTTATAGGTTCTTCTCATTACGGTTCTACCATTATGGAAATCAAGTTAACAATACCTACATTATCCCATCGGAATATCAATTTCCTTATAACCTCTAGTATTAAGGTACTATGCACCTCCTTTTCCTCACTTTTCTTGCATCCAAAATTCAGCGCCTTACCTTTCTAGGAAGTTCATTATCTCCTCCGTATCTCAAATGTTCATACTTTGAGACTTTAATATAACACTCGCACATTTGGCATATCCATAACCTATTGGGTGGGGGGGTATTTCATTTACTTATTACGAATATGAACTAGTTGGAGACTTTTTAATAATTGAGATTACTGGAGCTATATAAAGAACGAGTTAGACTCGAATTCTTACAATTCAACTTTACTGCATGATCTATGAGATGAAAGAATAGAAATCATCCCTAAATGCATGTAGCCTCCTATTTATAAGTGTGGTGCACAACACACGCATAAACAAGACTCTACTAGACACGACTTGCAGACTCCCTAGGACAGACCTGCTCTGATACCAATCTTGTCACACCCCAGCTTCGATGGGTGCAGCCAACACCCGGAGCTTGAATGGCATGAGCGTACCACCTATATAGCATAGTGTGAACATATAACTTTTGGGCTGATAAGGCCTCGGAATGACAATCACAAGAAAAACTGGAAAATAGCAACCTGAACAATTTATAGCAACACCGACATGTGTACATATATCGTAAGGCCGATAAGGCCACCACAATAGTACTATCAGACTAACAAGAAGGTCGACTAGGACATACAAAATGACAATACATAACCCACTAGTCTACCAGCCTCTAGAGTCATATAACAACAACCATGTTGGGACAGGGCCCCGCCGTACCCATAGTAAGTATATATAAATGCATACCCAGACTCAACAGTAACTCCGAAAGAAAGGGGAGTGCTCCAACCCAATGTTGTAGAGTAGTCCTACTGAGGAGGCTCATCAAATCATATGTGTGCATGAATCACGGTGTCCCCGATAAAAGGGACATCAGTACGAAAGATGTACTGAATATGTAAGGCTAAAACTGTAAACAAGTGCAGCACTGTAAATGAACCATAAGCCAAAATTGTAACTGAATGCATAACTGTAAAGTAGAGTAGTGGAAAGACAACATGTACTCTAAGTGCCTCTGGGGGCAGAATATGCATAATGAAGTATAATCGCGTATGTAATGTCATAGGCATCTGTGGGCTATATCATTAGTCTCATATTTGTATAAACTACATATATAACGCCATAGGCCTCTGTGGGATATATCATTAATATTATATGTGTATAGCTATGTGTATAACGCCATAGTCCTCTGTAGGCAATATAAATATATAATATATACATATGATGACCTCTTTAAGGATTACCGAATACTCTTGATGTAATCTTGATGAGGAATAGTAATACAAAACAAAACACTTATATGAGAATCACTAGTACATTTGTAAGGACTTTAGAACGGAGCTCTTATCGGATTTTTAGTTCGTAATAATCATTTCAATATGATAATGGGAAAAAGAAGGAAATGAGCCTTACATACCTCGTCGTTGAAGCTATATGGGACCCACAAGTCCTGGCACATTCTACGAACAATTATCTACAATGTATGAATGATTTGTATCAATAACGGATCCATAACCAATAAGAAAGTTCATTTAGACATTTTGACAAACAACTTGAGTGCATAACGTTTGTAAGATCTTCATATCCTAATCTATACCTATAACAACACCACAATCTCCTCAAATTCATTCCTTTAACCTCTTTAACACATACATCAAGAATTCACTACTTCCAAAACTCCATAATTTCAACAAAATAGCCAAACACAAGTTATCTTATCTTTAAGTTCATAAATTTATGTTCTATGGAATTTTCTTCAACAAGTAATCCTTAAACACTTGTATAATCCTAGAGATAAGAAGATGGAGATGAAGCTTACCTTAGGCCTTCAAAATCAGTCCAAAACAGAGCTTACTTCACAACCAAGTATTCTCCAAAATCGACACAACATGAAGGAATATGATTCCACGATAATCACGAGATTCCCTACGTCGAATTTATGTAGTTTTCCCTTTGTTTTCACCTTGGATCATTCTAGACTCATTAGAAAGAGTTTAAGAATTGTTAGGGTTAGGAAATTGGAATAAAATGAGCCTTAGTAAATTTGGGAGTCTATTTATAGTAGGAGAAGAAGTTGGCACCGTCATAACCTGTGGTGAGGTCAGCGAACCGCACATCATGCATGTGAATCGCAGACCTTGCCAGCATTCTGCCAAAAAATGTCTAGCATGCAGTGCTTTCTTAAAACATTTATATATTTTTGTACAAAGCTCCAATTCACTAACGGTTTGTTGAATTGGAAAGAGGTCTCTCTGAACTTGAACTTCGATAGGTTATGCATCCAATAATTCCTTATACACTAGGAGATATACCCGTGCCAAATTGAGCCAAAAATCTTGTCCGAAATCTATCTACCTTTCCCCGAGTTTCGACAAACTTAATTTCCATTCGTTCGACCTCAAAATTTTTTGTGTTCTTTTAATATTTTTTGAAAGCCTTACTTAACCTCATAGGGGTGTCATAATTTGTTCGAGCTTACAGTAGTTTACTCACAACGCAATCGGTGTAACGAATACAAGTATGAATCACTTAGCGACTCTTGAACTCTTATAATCTCTGAAAGGTTTAACTAGCTAATTTCCTTCATAATCTCAAAAATAATCCATATCTTGAACTTATGTCGATTAACTTCGACGAATACAACATACAAAAGTATGGGATGTAACAAGAAAGCTCTATTGGTCAGATCAGGTACCAAACTCCACGTACCCACGTGGTGATTCATGTTGTTGGTTATGCTACTGCTCTCCCCACAGATACATATATATACAGATATACAAGTTTATAAGTTTACATATACACATATTTTATACTCATGTCAGATCATGTTCATGCTCATGTTCAATTTCAGTCATGTTCTATTATTTCATATGCCTGCTTATTCTCATCATTTGCTTTACATACGGTACAATTCAAATGAACTAACGTCCCTTGCATGGGTCATGTACTTGACGATGCAGGTGTTGAGTTTCAGGGAGATGGATCTTCTCAATAGGATTGCCTTAGTATCAACTTTGGACGAGCCCCTCTCATTCAGGGTGCTAGTCATTTATTTTCACATGTCACGATTATTAGTAAAGGTATGCCACAACTTTGTCCTGGTAAGCAGTTTTGCAGACTCATGTGGTCAGAGATTTCATAGATTAGTCTAGTCATCATGTCATGTCAGTTTTTCTGTTATTCATACTTATGATATTTTCAGACTATTTCTGCGATATATTTTCAGATCATGTTTTCAGTATATGTTTTACATGTTTTAAAAGTCATTACTTTGGTATGTTTTGATGCCCATGTTAACAAGAAAGTCAGGTGGTTCGCTCGATCACATGCAGTTAGGCACCGAATGTCGTGTTTCATCCAGACTATGATTCGGGGTGTGATAAAAATTTATACCCATCAGGCCCAACTTTATTTCAACATCTTGCTTCCACTTCTTGTAGTTGCTACTAGTTAGAGTTTCAATGAAATTAAATTGAGTAATCATGTTGTTAACCGTTGTAGGCAAACAACACAAAGGTTAAAGTAAAATCATGGGCATTAATATATAATTCTAAAGAGTCTAAGACATCTATTACACATCTCCTTTGGGTAGAAGACGCAACTATCTTCTCTTTTATAACCAAAAAGTTAAAGACATTGTTAATTAATCTCATTGTTAATTAATTCAAGAGTCTAAGCATGCATGAGAATTCAAGACATTAATTTCCTCCTTTGGGTGGAAAACACAATATCTCCTCATTAATTAATTTTACGTCACTAGTATCAAAAGGTAAGCCTCCAACACTATCGTACACAAATTAAGGACAATTGAACATGGTTCATTGAAAATAAAACAACGACTCAAACAAATAGACCACTTTGGTGGAAACTATTCATTAATCATCTCTCAATCCAGTTATAATATTATTTCACATGTACAAAATTTTAAGAATTTTCAATGATTCCAAATAAATAGACCACTTTGGTGGAAATTATTTATTAATCATAAGTTCTTATTTTAATAATATAATATACATGTGAGATAAAATAAGCTAATATGAAATTAAACTCTTTAGTGTTAGATGCATATATTGATGATTCCATTCTCTGACCAAAAAAATTGCAGAAGTACGCAGTAGAAGATTGATGCAAATATTGTGTTTGGCATACTAATCGGGAAGCAGAATAACCAAAATTGTCAAAGTAGTAGCCTCCGTTCAAGGGATCTATAACTAAGGATCCCACCTTTCAAGTCTATCTTTCAATAGGTGTATAGTATTTAATTTTAAAGGATTTGATCCAATAGTAACTCAGAATACAGAAAAGAAAGAATCTTTGACATTTTCCAAAACCTTAACCCACTTTTGCCGCCTTGTAAACGAACTAGCAGCAATTGCTATTTTTTTTTCTTTTACAAAATCAATGTATTCATTATTCAGTCGCAACGCCTATGTCTTTCTTCAGCATGAAAATTAATTCTGTCACAATTTTATTTTCTAACCCAAGATAAGAACAATCGATCTTAATCAACTATGTTGGTTTTGATATCAATTATAAGATAATTAATTCGTAGCCATAGCAGAGATTAAGATACATACATAAATATAATCTTGAGATAGAATAAAGAGAGTGTACCGTTCAACTCTATGGATCAACAGCGATAGCAATCGGCGGTTAAGCCTGAGACCAACTTCCACGATCCACTAACTATCTTGATCGATGGGACGTCAACCACGGTAACACATATTCATGAACAAAATATGCTAGGGTTTTCTGATAGTTAGGGAAAGGGGGGTTGACCTCTATTTATGAGAATGCCTACCTATTACAGGCCAATAGTTAATGAGTCTAGCTTATCCACACAAAAAATAATTTAATATTAGACCTTTTATTAATCCACCACTTGGACCACATCACTATCCTTTCAGGCTATAACCAATTAACTTAAAGTCCAAATTCCAACAACTATTGCAGTATATTTACATGTCATGATGGTATCATTGAGGACTAAGAAAATGACTGAAGCAGTCCTCCATTATATCATCTTGAAATATTTTATATACCATGATAGTACCATGGAGGACTGAGAAGTAAATCAGTCTTCCATGATACAATCACATTATATGTATATAAGATGATGGTATCATAGATATTTTTTTATAATACATGTCTTTTTTGAATAAATGAACATGATCCTCCATGATACCATCTCAGTAAATTTATATACCGTGATGGTATCATGGAGGACTAAGAGAATGGCTGAAGCAGTCTTACATGATACAATCTCAGTATATATATATATATATATTAATTTAATTTTATTACATAAGAGGTAGGGGAAGGAGAAAATAGAGAGGGGATTACAACACGAGGATTTGAACCCTCACTAACAAGGTGAAAATTCAGGTAGCCAACCAACTGAGCTACTAAAATGGTTCTCCAATTAGTTGATGGTCTACCAAAAGGTGAATACGATACTCTGTCCACGATGATACAACATGCCATTCCATTACCAAGCTTCAATAAGGCCCGTTCACAATTATTGTTGGAAGAAACCCGACTTGCCAAGCAGGACGAACAAAACCAAAAGGCATTAGCATTTGAAACTCCTACAGCAACCACCAACCGCGGAACAACCACGATGGCAGCAGAGGCCGTGACAACGGTCGAGACGGCAGAGGCCGCGGGAAAGAAGGCAGAGGCCAGCAGCCCAACCAGTAGCCGCCACAATCCAGCAATGTGTCATCGTGGGCTGGCCCAACATCTTGGGAAAATCCGGGACTCTGTGCCAATTTTTCCAACCAGGCGACGACCCGGTACTCTTTTCAGTAGCAGGGAAGCTTGGGCCCAATACCTGGAACATGTCCAGTTCAATTTCAGCCTCACCAGCCCCACGTCGTCCAGGCGCAGCAGCAGCATCCGTTCACTGGCCTAGCCCCCACTGATTTGGGTCAGGCCTTCAACAGTTTGAGCAAAGAATTGGAATGGGCTTGGCTTTGATACCATGTAAATAATGGATCTTGGGCCTAACTCAACCCCAAAAGCTAGCTTGTAAGGTGAGGATTGTCCAAGTCAATATAAGGAGTCCATGTTCTAATTCCATATCTGACGTGGGACTCTTAACTTTGACGTGTATATCCCCTTACCTGTTCAGGATGTAAGGTGGTTCTGGTTTGGTCGAAGTACTCAAATATTTTAGGGTCATTCGCACAAATATCCCCTATTTTGGGTTGAGTTTTAATTTTTGTTCTTTATTTCTTTTGGCGCGACATTATTAGAATTTTGCTAGGTATAATTAGTGTTTATCTTCGGCATATGTATCATACACAACCAACAGATTATGCCGGATAAGGAATAACTGTCAACACTTAACATAATATGAAAAAAGACATAATTTCATATTTCAGCGGACATAGTTAGCGTTTAATTTCAACATATGTATCATAACATCCATACAAACTATGTCGGATAAGGCATAATTTCCAACTCTCTAACATTATTTAAAAAGTTACTATAAAACTATGCAACATAACTTAATTCCTACATAATTTATGCTGCGCGAGGCAAAAATTCAATTTTCGAAGAAAAAAAATATTATAGAGACTATGCCTTGAGAAGTAGACTTGAATATTTTCATAAAATAAATAATAGAGATAAAAATTAAAAACCACAAATATAAAGGGCAAAAATTAAACACCAGTGCGTTTGAGGGGTAATCCGCACCAAAAAATGATTTTTTTACATGTTGCTTTATTACTAAAATTGATATTGACATCAGCAATATGCAAGTATTTTGATATTTGAATTCTATTTTTTGCATAAAACTTAATATAACAAAAGTTTAAACTCTGAACCAAATGGGAGAAAAATAATTATTTCTCTCGCAAAAAAACTTCAAATATAAAAATTGCATAAATCGGAAAAGCAATCACAAATATATGACTATTTAAAGTTTTAACTATTTACAACTAGCTTTTTTTCTATTATGAGTTTGCGTTTTTATCTTATTGGCTTGTGACTTGAATTACATTTGGCTACTAATATGCTTGCTAAATTGTCCGCTTGGGCAGCTCAATTGGTTTCAAGGGGGATATTTGGAGTAAGGACCAAGGATCGAATTCCGTCAGCGGCAGTGTGGGGGTTTCTTCTTGAAATAAAAGGGGGGGCCCTTGTGCGCAGTGTGGTACTGGTCTAACCTTTGAAATCAATTGAGTCACCATGATTTATCTCCTTCACAGACCTGTCGGACCGGGGTGTGAGGGCTCCTGGGGTTGGGAGATTCCACCTTTTGGAGTAATATGCTTGCTAAATTAAATTTTGTCAACAACCGGGGCTGTCCATTGGTGGGCGGCGGCCAATCTACCGTGCCTAGGTACTTTTCCGGCAGAACCCCCTCTGGCCGGTTCGATTCAAGAAGAATTCTAATTAAGTAGTGGGGTAGATCATGAGTGAGCGGATGTAAGGAAAAAAAATTACGATCACTTTTTTAATCATGAGATGGTGAATTCAAAGATACTCCCTCCGGTTAAAAATCTGTTCTTTATAATTCTTATAGCCACTAAAGAGATTAAAGGGTATACACTTTAATACGTCATTTATTAGATTAGTATTAAAACACTAAATCTCCAACAAATTCTAACTCAAGATCTTAAGACAATAAAAGAAGAAATAATTACATTGTATGATAATTAGGGTAACAATACTATCAAAATTAATTAAGAGTGGCCAATGGGGCAGGGTTGGGCGGGTCTCGGCGGGACGGGGGTAGGGCGGGACCGGTACCTGACGGGACTGGCGGGTTTTGCCGATGTCTGGTCCCGGTCCTGGTCCCGTTGAAAAAAGAGACCGATATTATCGGGACGAGGTCGGGTTTTATCCGATTTGTTTTGCACTTAATTTTAAAAAATAACATATAAACAAGATAGTGTAATAAAAACATGTCAATGATGTTTTGTGCCTCTTATATTATTTAATAGAAATATGATTTTTTTTGTTATACAATTTTCGAAATTGCAACTTTGTGGTGTTGAAAGTTGCAAATAACATAGTAAAATTGCAATTAAAAAAATTACATATTTAAAAACACCGTTTCTAGTTTTTTTATTATTTTTGTGGTTCTTCGGTTGAAATTGGTATTTGTTGGTCAAATTGTTCGACGTCGCTTCCACCAGCTCCGTCGAATAAGATTTCGTTGTAGTTTTCGTCTTTTTCTTCGTTGATCTCTGGTTGACCGCACCTTCTCTGCTTCGCTCATATCCAATCTCTGAATAATACTGCAATCTCTAAGTTGTCTCTCGCTAATGAGTGTCTGTGCTCTCCTATTTAAAATTTGTCGGCCGAAAAAGCGTTTTCAGACGCTGTTGATGACGCTTGAATGTTTAACACATCTCGGACCATCTTTGACAGTGTCGGAAATGTCTCCTAATTCTCCCTCCAATATTTCAGCAAGTCTTCACGTCCTTCTTCATTGAGAACTGCTTGGTACGATACAACACCGTGCAACACAAAAACATCAAACTCTCTAACTTGGTTAGTAGTGTTACCACTACACATTCTATTTCTAAGGCTTTCAATACTAGCCGCAGAAATAACATGTCTTTTTTGAGGTTGTGTTGAAGAAGAAGAAGATGGTATGGAAGCCGGTTGGTTGCTAGCACTTTTTTGTTTGTAATACCTATATACTTTTTTGCATTCATCTTGTATGATAAACAACTCTTCTTCTTTAGTTTGTTCAATAGGTGGTGGGTCATTTGGATTTTTGGGAGTTGGAGGTAGTAGTACTGCTATACAATCATAAATAGTTTCAATAAGTGCTTTACAATCGTCTATTTTAATAGTTAGATTTAATACAACACCAATAATATAAATAGTGGGAATAGGAATAAAATATTTTTTTAATTTGATAAACATTTTTTAATAGGTACCTTATATGCTGGTTTTTCCATATATTCATTAAGTAATAAAAATATTAGAGTCGTATAAAATAACATAGTTGAAATAGTAGGATAATATATACCGGAAAATTCTTTTGTTTCTTTAAAAAAATTCTCTAGAAATACAATAAGTTCTGATATTTTTTCCCAATCGTTATCTACAACCATATCAGTTGGATTTCGATTATGAGCGTTAAAATATAAAGTTATAGGTCTTCTATAATCATAAGCAACAAGTAGTTGCTCGTACAAAGAATCCCACCTAGTGGCTACTTCTTCGGGAATTTTTCTATAAGCTAGTTCGCAATCGTGACAAGTTTTTTTATATTCTTTTTTTTTGTTGTATTCTATTACTTTTAAAAATAAAGTTTATAGCAAATTGTATTTTATTAAGAATGTCTGCAAAAAAATGTTAGACCATCCTTTACAACTAAGTTATATATATGACATGCACATTTTATATGAATATGATTTGGAAAAGATGGAGTTAAAAAATCTTTTAAAATTCTAATAGCATAATTATTAGGAGAAGCATTATCTAATGTAGTAGACATAATTTTATCAGTTATGCCATAATAATCGCAAACTGAATAAATATTATTTGAAATAAAAGTACCAGTGTGCCTATCATCTATATATTTATACGCTAAAATACGTTTTTGCATAGACCATTTATAATCTATCCAATGACATGTTACCGTTAAATAATCATGGTCGTTAGTACTACGGCCTATATCAAACGTGATAGATACTTTATCAGAAAAATGATATAAGGAATAACGTAAATACTATTGATATTCATGTCCAAACTTAAATACATTTCTCCTAACAGTTGATGTAAGAAAACCGTTAAAAGCAGGATTATACATATCTCTAATATAATGAATAAAATCAGGAGAGGAAGGAAATGAAAAATGCAAACCCTCAACAATAACTAATTTTGCTATTGCTTCCCTATCTCTATGTTTATCATATTTAGGGCCTACAATTTCCTCCGTCATAGGATTAATTTGACCCTGTAATTGATCCGGGACAGTATGTGAACCTTGTCCCGACTGAGAGGGCATTGGCGCACCCGAATTTTCAGTCAGGTGTTGGTTCCACATTGCTTGGTGAAAGTTTTGTATGTGTCTTAATAAACCTCCCGTCCCACCCTGATATTTTTCCATTTTAAATTTAATTTTTTTTACAAATTAGACATCTAACTACTTGATTCTCTTCGTTCCTATCAAAAAATTTCCATGCATCCGATTTTAGTTTTCGTTTTGTTGGGCCTCATCTCATACTAGGAGGAATATGAGCTGTTCTAGTGGGTGTGTCATCTAGATCAAGGGGTGTGTCATCTAGATTATCTTCTAAATTAAAGTCTTGTTGAGTTTCAAAAAATATCTCCTATTCTAAATCTAATGGTATTTCAGAAAAAAATTCAGTATCAACCAAATCATCCTGTCTAGGAATATGATGACTAGAAGAAGTAACATTGTCATTGTTACCCTTACTAGAAGAAGCCTTACCTTTACCCTTAAACATACCCTAATTACTTCCATTTTAATTATATGCTAACAAATAATTAAAGATAATGTAATTAAGTACGCTATTTAAAATAAAGAAACAATAATAATTTAATAAAGGAAAGAATGTACCAAACGCCGATGTAACATCGACGTGTAATCGAGAGGTTGAAAATTGAAACTTTGCTGGATGGATGATCCTCAAGCTAGTTGCTAACTTCACTCCCAAATGAATAAATAAAATTGAATATTTAGTAGACAATATAGACTTGTAGAGAGATAGATTGAGAAATTAGAGAGATTGTAGGAAGATTTGTGAGAAATATGAAGAAGAAATGAGGTATTTATAGTTGAAAAATTGGGTTAAAGTGTAGATATAAGAACTTAGGGGTTACAATAAATATTAAGGTGGTAGGGGTTGGGGGAAGGGGAGGCCAAAAATAGCCGTTGTACAACGACCAAAATATAAAATGGTCGTTGGTGCAACGACTATTTTGTGCAAAGGGGAGGGGGTCGGGCGGGACCGGGGCTGGCGGGACTGTGGTGGGCCGGGCCCAGGTCCCGTCCCGATACCGATTTTTTTTATAGCGAGGTAGGGGCGGGACCGTGGCGGTGTCGGGGCGGGTCGGGACCGAGCCGCCCCGCCCCGTTGGCCAGCCTTAAAATTAACCCATCTTTTTAAATCTTACAAAAAATGACACACTCTCTCTTCCTCCTCTTCTCTCGTGCTCTCTCTCGTGTTCTCTATCTGCTGCGTTTTTCTTTTTCTTCGCCTCCTCTCTGCATTCTTCTTTTTCCTCCTACCCATATATGTATTTTTGAAATTTCTCCAAAACGATTTAGCCATAGCAATAGTAGAAAACCCAGAAAAACTTATTTGCAGAGCCGCTGAATACAAATTCCCCGACCCCATTCCCGAGTTTGCTGATGTTGTGAGAAAGTCATCGGAGGTGGTTGAGTCGACAGTAGAGAAGAGGCTCAAGGAAGAAGATGAACTTGAGAAGTTTTATTGATAGGATTCATTTTGTATAAGGTTGTATAATATTGTATATGAGTGTATACACAATTCTTATACACTATTATACATTTTTATACACCTATATACATAATGTATTGTGCAATTCTTATTTAAAATTAGTCTAGATCTATGTTTATATCCACTTATACAATATCATATACACCTTCAAACACCTATATTGGTGGTGAGCTGGAGCTCCAACGTGATCTCCGGCGATGACTGGTCGCATGTGTATATGAAGCTAAAGATTTGAGTTTTGGTGGTGTATATGGGTGTATATGATGGTATATGGGTGTATATGTGTATTTATGTATATAGGTGTATAAATATGTATACACCTTCAAACACCTATATACATAATGTGTTGTATAAAAGTATTTTTTGGTTAGAGTTTTGCAATGTAAATTTTGAATTATTTTTTTGCAATATAAGTGAGCAAATTATATATTTTTGAAATTTATCCATAAAATAATGGTCATACAACCATTATGCACATCTTTACACAATCAATAAGAAACAAGTATATATATATATTTTAAGCATCTTGCCCCAGTAACCGCCTTTTTAGCCAAACCGGCTTCTTTCAAAGTAAGCATGGAGCGGGCTTGATAAAAGGCGGGAAGAGGGTTGCTTTGACGAAGGAGAGTTCCAACGCCATTATATGCCTCCGAAAGTCCGGCAACCAATTGTAGAACCAGACGATTATTTGTGACAGGTGCACCCACATTACGGAGTTCATCTGCCAACTCCTTAAGTTTCTTGCAATAGGCAGATACGTTAGGAAATTCTTCCATGCGAACGAGGGAGAATTCCTGCTCAAGTGTGACGGCACGTGAATGTTGGTTATTTTGGAATATGTCGCGCAATCTATTCCAAGTAGCCATAGCCGTGGTATCCGGCTCAATAATCGTTTATAGAAGGTCAACTGAAATAGTGGAATAGATCCACTGGAGAACGATAGCATCAAGCGTAATCCATAATTGAGGATCCTCCTTGGGAAGGGGTGTAGCGGGAGGAATGATATGATGGATAACTTGATGGGAGATAGCGTGTATTTTAAACAACTCTGCCCACGTCGCATATTGGACGTTTTCCATTTCAAGCACAATAGGGATACTGTTTTTGACGTTGGAAACCATGAGGGCAGGATGATAATTGTTCTTAGACATATTGAAAGAACAAAGAAGGAGGGGAGATTTAAGAGAGGTTTTTTGAGAGCGGAAGACGAAATTTGGAAGAGAAATCCAAGGGGGGGGGGGGTCTCGGCCGAAAAGAGGCAAAAGTTGGGAGAGAAAACTTTTGTTTAGACCTAGTCTCTTGATGCCATGAAAGAAATAATCCCCTTGATTATTTTCATTAATTGAATAGGTATATATACAAGACACAAATAGGAGAATCCTATTCCTATTCTAGTCCTAAAATCTTATTTACCATAATTCTAACTCTACAATTATGGTAGTGTATATTCCTACTTAAGGTAACAAATAAATTACAATATACTACACATATATTTTCCTAATATACAATATTCTTACCTTGTCTAATATTAACAATTACCAAAACCGAGAGCCACAATTATGGGCAGAATCCGAGAGCTCAATAAGGCAATATACCCATGTATATTGTGTGTATATTGCCTTATTTAACAAAAAGTAATTAGAGCAATAATTCTGTCACAAATAATAATTACTACAGTAATATTTGTATCTATGAAATGTAATTTCGTACTTCTTAATGTGACATATATAATTGTATTATCTTGATCAGACGTAACTTGAGTTAATTATAGAGTTTAAATTATTAAGAGCTTAATACATAGTAAGAACTTTTCTGAACTTGGTGTAATTTGCAACTTGCACCTTATACTATGTTGGGTTTCTTTTATACCGTTGAACAACAATTTCGGTGTTCATTTATTATAGCACTGGATCACATTTTGGAATGATCGAGGTACTCTTTACGCCCTAGACACGATAATGTTTAACATATGCCTTTTTGTTTTTACTTAAGTATTTTTTTTCCCATATTGAAGTGTGTGACCATCTGATCTAAAAGCTTAAGCTGTTAGATAGAACATACTTTTAATATTTGATTATATTCTCAACACGCCTCTCACATGCTGGCCTCATTTTTTTTCATGGTCCAATCACGTGGAAATTCTTTTTGACAATGGGTGGCGGTGAGGTTCGATCCCAGGACATTTGGCCTGCTCTGATACCATATTGAAGTGTGTGACCATCTGATCTAAAAGTTTAAGCTGTTAGATAGAATACACTTTTAATATTTGATTATATTCTCAACATCCAAAAATCATGCATTTTCCAGACCACTTTTTTCTTTTGGCCAGACTTATAAGAAGTTTGGCCGCAACTCTATTTTTTCTTGCGTCCTTCTCCGATCACCTTGAAACCTTTATATGAAGGAACTTCCCCTATATGACCATGTGATAATTAGATTTTGAAACAGCTTTCTATGTCAAAGCTTATTTTTTACATTTTCTTTGAATGTCAAGTTTAAATTGTAACTTTTTGCTCACAAATAATTAATGGAGACTTTAAATTAAACAAAAAATTGAAATTAACCACTCTAACGGACATCGAATATCTTTGTTTAGATGTATAATGAAAATCTCACACAGTTTAAGTGTGCAAATTGCAAATTGTTCCAAGTTTAGAAGAGTTATGTTATACGCCAATATTAGCAATGTTAAATTTAATTAAAAAAATATCATTTTATTGTTAATTCGTTATGACCTAACAGACGTATTTTGCTGGACTCTGTCTATATTCATCAAAGTTGCCGGGAGAATTGAAACAACGCCAACGATTTGTATCCAGTTGTAGTGAATTGGGCTTCTTCAGGTCCCTCCAACTTGAGGGACACGTTGACCATTTCAATATTTTGACGTCCTCTTTTGACTATTAATTTTGACTTTTGATGTAACACTAAGTTGGAGATTTGAACACAAGACTCTAGAGTTTAAAGGGTTCAGATTCAACATGCTAAAGATATAATATTTGGAGTGTAAGTTCAGTGTGTTGTTAATGCAACTTAAATCGGTGTTCTTTGTTGTATTGTATTATTGAGTATTTTAGTTAATAGTTTTACTTTATTGCTAATCATGTCGATATGTTTATATTGAAATGTAAAAAAGAGAGATGGTATGATTAACTTTTATTTTCTTATCCATTATTCTAGTCTTGCGATCCCCAAACTGCCAAACCCTCTGTTTTTTCTCTAGTTTTACTTGCATGGACTTGTGTCCTTGGATCGATCTTTTAGTTAGGAACTGCAGTTTATATAATTGAAAAAGAAATCTGAAAATATTTCACCATATTCTAATTAAAACAAATGTCACCTAAGTGCACACCACCCTATACAATTAGAATAGAGACATATATAGGTACGTATAATGAAAGAAATAATCCCCTTGATTATTTTTATTAATTGAAAGGCTATATATACAAGTTACATATTTCCATAATAGGAGAATCTTATTCCTATTCTATTTCTAAATCATTATTCTACCATAATTCTAACTATACAATTATGGTAAGTGTATAACACTAATTAAGGTAACCTTTACACTATAATATACTACAAATATATATACCATATATACAAATTTGTATCTTCCTTATTCAGCCCGAGATGAGCCTTGTTGGCCCATCTTTGAGCTACTGAAAGACCCTTTGTTGGGAATGCTGAGGGGCCATCTTTGGCCCAGTCCAGTCCACTGCTTTGCCTGTGATATACACTGATGTATATTGGGTGTATATCACAGGTATATTTCTCTGTTTAACACACCCCCGCAGTCATAGCGGGCGGTTTTCGAACGCTGAGACTGTCCCTAAAATCTTAAAGAGAACCGCAGGTAGACCCTTTGTAAAAATGTCTGCAATTTGATAACGCGACGGGACATGGCATACACAAACGTGACCCTTTGCAACCTTTTAACGGACAAAGTGAATGTCCATTTCGATATGCTTGGTGCGTTGGTGTTGAACTGGGTTACCTGAAAGGTAGATGGCACTGATGTTATCGCAATATACCAAGGTTGCCTTCTGAATGGGACAATGAAGCTCCAAAAGCAAATTACGTAGCCAACATGATTAAGAGACCACATTCGCTACCCCTCGATATTCTGCCTCTGCACTTGAGCGTGATAGAGTTGCCTGACGCTTTGCCGACCAGGAGACCAAGTTGTTGCAAGGAACATACAGTAGCCAGAAGTCGACCGTTTGGTGTCGGGACAACCACCCCAATCAACATCCGTGTAAGAGACAAGTGTGGATGTAGATGAAGGATACAAGTGCAACCCATAGTCCAGTGTCCCCTGAATATACCGAATGATGCGTTTGATTGCATTCATGTGCTCAACTCTGGGATCATGCATGAATAAACACACCTGCTGAACCGCATACGTAATATCCGATCTGGTAAAGGTAAGATACTGGAGGGCCCCTGCAAGACTGCGATAGCGGGTCGGGTCCTCGTATGGTGCACCTGCTGCGGCACTCAGCTTGGGGTTTGCATTAACTGGCGTGGAAGTGGACTTACAGGATGACATCCCAGCCCTCTCTATGATCTCATCAGCATACTTTCGTTGAGACAAAAACAAGCCACCTGAATGACGCTTGACGGCAATCCCCAAAAAATAACTCAAATGCCCTAAGTCTTTCATAGCAAACTCAGAACTGAGCATGGTCATGATAGACTGGCGCAAGGCATCGGAAGAGGTAGTCAAGATGATATCATCCACATACAACAGAATGTAGGCCAAGGACGAACCACTGCGGTAGATGAACAAGGAATTATCTGACCTGCTGTGAGTGAACCCAATAGTTGAAACAAAGTCAGCAAACCTCGTGTACCAGGCCCTTGGAGACTTCTTAAGCCCATATAAGGACTTCTTCAACAAACATACATGATGAGGGCGATTTGGATCCCTGAAACCCAACGGCTGATGCATATAGACTGTTTTCTTGAGATCACCATGTATGAAAGCATTCTTGACATCCAACTGATGAATTGGCCAAGTCTTTGAAAGAGCCAGGCTAAGCACAGTGCGAATGGTAGCCGATTTGACCACCGGGCTAAACGTCTCACCACAATTTATCCCAACCTGCTGAGTCTTACCATCAACAACAAGTCGCGCCTTATGTCGAGCAAATGACCCATCTGAATTCTCCTTATGAGCAAAAATCCACATAGACCTGATAACATTAATACCATATGGACGGGGCACCAACTCCCACGTTTTATTATCAATAAGAGCATTATATTCATCAGTCATAGCAATTTTTCAATTAGAGTCATTTAATGCGGACACATGATTGCGGGGTAAGGGGGATTTAGAGACATAAGAATGTAAATTAAAATGTCTTTTAGGTCTAAAAATACCCCGCTGACTACGAGTGACCGGTCTATGACTCAAGGAAGAATCGAGGGAATTTTGGGAATTTTCTGGGCTCGGGACGGACTAGCCCGGCAAAGGTGGGCTCTTGGCCCAAAACGTGGCGTGGCGTGAATCGACCAGTTCGTTGGGCTGGGTGGCCCAATTCTTTGAACTGCTCCGATGGCGAAACCGAGCAATGTGGGGCGGCCAGCAACGATGGGCTGGAGAATTTTGGGTGCGGGAGATGTCCAAAAAATTCTGAATAATATACGGGGATATTTGGTCATCCAAAAAATTATACAACTTAGGCTCGGGAGTATGAACTTTCGCAAAAGGAAATTGAGTTTCATTAAAAATGACATGGCGATTAATTATGATTTTCTTGGAAGATAAGTCAAAACATTTATAACCACTATGATTCGACGGATAACCCAAAAAAACACACGGGGTAGACCGAGCCTGAAGTTTGTTAATTGTGGTGGATGGGAATAACGGATAACACAAGCATCCAAAAATCCTAAGGGGAGAATAAGACGGGTTCTTATTAGATAGAATTTTGAGGGGGGGAAGAATATGTTAGACCTTTAGACGGAATTATGTTAAGAAGATATGTGATCATTTGTAGAGCATGATGCCAAAAATATGAAGGTATGGAGGCATGAATTAAGAGTTCGGACAATGTTATTTATGGAATGAATTTTGCGTTCGGCCTTTCCATTTTGTGAAGATGTATGAGGACACGAAAACCAAAAATTGATCCCATGATTAGCACAGAATTCCCTAAACTCCCTATTGTCATACTCTTTCCTATTATCACATTGAATATTTTTTATTTCTCTTTCGAATTGAGTACGAATGAACGCTCTAAATTTGATGAAGACGGAAAACACTTGTGATTTGTTCGCAATTGAAAATGTCCACAAAAATCTAGAATAATCATCTAAAAAGAGAACATAATATCGATGACCCATTGAACTAAGAACAGGAGATGTCCATAGGTCGCTATGAATAATATCAAATGACATTGAAGTATGAGAATTAGAGTCTACAAATGGCAACTTAACAATTTTTCCTAATGAACAAGACTGACAAAGTGGAGTACGACGCGTACCCTTACAAGAAATAAAGCTATTTTTATCTAAAACTGATAAAATAGAAGATCCCGGATGACCCAAGCAAGCATGCCACACGGAAGGAGAGATGGCTGCAAAAACTGACGGCAAGGCTAGACTCGATGGACTGAAACCGGGCATGATAAGATACAGATCCCCCCTACTATCACACCTCATGAGATGACTCCCCGTCTTGAAATCCTTCACAGAGAAATCAAAAGGATCAAATTCAACGGAAACCGAATTGTCAGTTGTGAACTTTCGGACAGACACTAAATTTTTAATCAATTTAGGAGCATGTAACGTATTTTTCAACAGAAGGGGTGGATTGAGGGGAGACAATGTTTTCTGACCATACCCTAGGATTGGAATAGAACTGTCATTACCAACAATTATCCTCCGAGGGGTGCTCAAATTGGAATAAGATGAGAGAGTACCTGATTCGGAAGTCATGTGAGTTGTGGCACCGGTGTCCATATACCAATTTGGGTCCGGATGAGTTAACCCCAACGTGTGCATTGCGGCCTCGATATCGGTATAAGTGGGGGCCTGCTGCATGATGGGCTTGTGGAGGTCGGGGCCCAAGAATTCATGTCCGTAATGGAGCTGGGCCATAACTGCTACTGCCGCTGCTGCTGGACCATTGGCGGATGGGCGCCATCGCTGGGTGTTGGGCACGACTGTTGGCCAACCCAGCGGCCGAATTTCCTCTTGAATGATAAGAGCTGCCGCCCACGCCCATCGCCCAGTCCCACTGCTAGGACCAGGGGGGTGGGGGGCCACTGTTCCCTGGATAGGGCCCACCGCCTGCTTGCTGACCACCGGAGCCGCCACCAGAACCGCCGCGTTTGCCCCCACGGTTTTTGTTATTATTTTTGCGATTATTCTTGCCGCCACCATTATTATGGTTTTGGCCCGAATTATTCACAAACCCCGAAGAACTAGGAGAGGACGCTACCATGACGACTGGGCTTGCTCCGATAGCCGCCTTTTTAGCCAAATCGGCTTCTTCCAACGTAAGCATGGAGCGGGCTTGTTAGAAGTCGGGAAGAGGGTTGCTTTGGCGAAGGAGAGTTCCAACACCATTATAGGCCTCTGAAAGACCGACAACTAACTGTAGAACGAGACGATTATTTGTTATCGGTGCGCCAACATTCCGGAGTTGATCCGCCAACTCCTTTAGTTTCTTGCAATATGCAGAAACATTCGAAAATTCATCCATTCGAACGAGAGAGAATTCTTGCTCGAGTGTGACGACACGTGAATGTTGGTTGTCTTGGAATATGTCACGCAATCTATTCCATGCAGCCATAGCCGTGGTATCCGGCTCAATAATCGTCTGTAGAAGGTCCACCGAAATAGTGGCGTAGATCCACCGGAGAACGGTAGCATCAAGTGTAATCCATAACTCAGGATCCTCCGCAGGAAGGGGTCTAGCGGGAGGAATGATGTGATGAAGAACTTGATAAGAGATAGCGTGAATTTTAAACAACTTCGCCCACGTCGCATATTGGACGTTTTCCATCTCAAAGACAGTAGGGATACAGTTCTTGATGTTGGAAACTATGAGGGCAGGATGATAATTGTTCTTAGACATATTGAAAGAACAAAGAAGGAGGGGAAATTTAAGAAAGGTTTTTGAGAGCGGAAGACGAAATTTGGGAGAGAAACCCGAGGGCGGGGGGGGGGGGGGTTCTCGACCGAGAATGGTCCAAAAAATTTGGGAGAGAATTTTTTTTGTAAAACCTAGTCTATTGATACCATGAAAGAAATAATCCCCTTGATTATTTTTATTAATTGAAAAACTATATATACAAGTTACATATTTCCATAATAGGAAAATCTTATTCCTATTCTATTTCTAAATCCTTATTCTACCATAATTCTAACTATACAATTATGGTAAGTGTATAACACAAATTAAGGTAACCTTTACACTACAATATATATACCATATATACAAATTTGTATCTTCCTTATTCAGCCCGAGATGGGCCTTGTTGGCCATCTTTGGGCTGCTGAGGCCCATCTTTGGGCCAGTCCAGTCCACAGCTTTGCCTGTGATATACACTGCTGTATATTGGGTGTATAGCACAGGTATATTTCTCTGTTTAACATACAAGATTTCAACTTCATCCTTATTTCAATTTTTAATTCCAGAGTACTAGCTAGTAATAAGCCTTCCAGTTTTACAATGATCCAAATACTGTCACGTTATTTACCCGTGTAAGATCCCATTGTTCATTAGGATTTTGTTCTGTTTACATAAGCTAAACTAATTCTTCTATGAAAAACACAATTAATTTACACCCCATGGAGAGGCTATGCCATTGAATTCAATATTTTCCATAATATAAAGTTTAACTATATATATATAAATACATATATATACTTACACAAACATAAACCACATAAAATTAAACAAATAGTAAATCTGAACTCATAATTTGAAATGTACAATGAATTCAGTGCTTAAAACCTTGATGGCAAAATCCATAATATTTAAATTATGAATCTGCCTCAAACCTAAGTCCTAACAGTAAGCATATCACTAATATTCCAAACTTTCAAAAGTTTTATATTATTAAATTTTCAAGTACCAAGCAGAAGCAAGATTTCTAACAGGATTGCTTAGCAGAAAGCACGTAGCATTAACTTAAGAAGCAGAAAGCGAAGACTGGCGCCTCAAATTTCTGTAAAACTTAAAAATGAACTCATCAGCTGCCTTATCCACATGGTTATCCCATTCTTCCACCTCATCTTTTACTGGAAAAGGCGAATCAGTAACCCTCAGCTGTCTCCCGAATCCACACAAATAATTATCAGGCAACGAGGGTTGGCTGTCTACATCACATCCTTTGTTGTGCGGTCGTTTCTCGGACTCTGCTAACGCAGGATTCTCTGTGCATTGAACTGCCTTTTGTGACGCCGTTTCAGCCTTAATCATCTCCAATGCTTTCATTACAGCCGCATTCATCACAATGACATCCTCCTCTTCGGTGTGCTTGTTCAAATTTGGGCTGCTACTGCAACTAAACTCGTACTCATCCTCTCGAGGAGAGAATGGTAAATTACTATCGACGTTGTAATGGCGGTTATGGTTGTGGTGGAAGTGGAACATGAGATTTTGGATGGCGGATTTGTAACTACTAATCTTGCTACGTTTCATCATTAATTTAATATCAAGCATTATTTTTTGCTTGGATATGCCTTTTCTCAACATGCACAAAGCCACTTTCACTATCTTCCAAAACTTCTTTGCTACCACTGGCAAATTTTGTTCCATTTTTGTCTCTATATAAAATTTAAATTTGAGGACTTTTTTGTTCTATTTTTTGTGTTATTGTTGCTAATTGAATTGGTAAGGGTAGAGAAATGTGTAAGTTGATTAATTTGTGGGAATGAAGAAGGATAAAGTATATGAGGGGGTATATATAGTGGACCAGTTTAACGTTACTATGTTAAAGTGAGCAATTGAAGAGAGGGTCCATTGATATTTCGAATAAATATCGAATAATTTATTGACTCAATTATTAGTGGAGTAGCCGTGGAAGTAGTGATTTGTGCAATCCAGATTTAGGTCACTGTCACTTTGTAAATTTGTATGATTTTTTTTCGTATTTCACATGAAAATCAATTTTAATTTGGTAACGTACTAATTTACCGCCTTTTTCTTTACTGCTTCCCCGTTCAACAATTTTCCTCTTTTAATACTTCGAAGTTCAAACCATATGAACTCTAATAAAAGTCGTCGCTGACTTAATTTCCAACTACTAATTGATACCAGAATATGCATATTTCTCTCCTAATTAAATTATCTACATGTATTTAGTAGGAGCTTTATTAATTAAATTTTCAGGTTAAGATCGACAGATGATTAAGCTATTTAGAGGCTGATTCAGAATTTTAGTTTAATGTATTTAATTCTTAAGATTTTCAGGATTGAATTCATTGTAATATTAATATTATCGGTTCAGTCTCATATTCGTTGAGATTTTAGTAGATTTTTACATATGTATATATATACATACACACTCCATATCAAAAGTTATTATAAGTTCAAATGAACCCGTAATCGAAAGACTACTTCTCAAGCTATCTCTTAAATATCACAACAACAAAATATCACGTAAATGGGCATTTTCTTAATTATCTGAAAGTATTTAATAGTACATCTGAAGATAATTAGTTTTTCAGGAATATAGTAAAAAGATGCATAGTGTAAAATTTGTTTTTTGTTTCTGCGAAAATTGCACTAATAAGGTAAGTGATGTGGAGGGTGGTAAAGCAAATTGAAATTTTTAATGTAAATTTAAATTAGTCGAACCTTAAAACGAGCCCCTATATCGAGTAAGGAAAAGATAAAATAATATACAAAGTAGTTTCAAACTTTCAAGATTGCTCCATGAAATGATAATTATTTTGAATTAATTCACTCGTACTACAATGCTATCTCTTATTCCAAAAGGTGGAATCTCCTACCCCAGGAGCCCTCACACCCCGGTCCGACAGGTCTGTGAAGGAGGTAAATCATGGTGACTCAATTGATTTCAAAGGTTAGACCAGTACCACACTGCGCACAAGGGGCCCTCCTTTATTTCAAGAAGAAACCCCCACACTGCCGCTGACGGGATTCGATCCTTGGTCTTTTATTCCAAATATCCCTCTTGAAATTAATTGAGCTGCCCAAACGGACTACTACAATGCTATCTCGCTTTGTCTTCTTCCTGTTGATCAGGATATTATCTAGATTTGATGTCGTAACTCTTAAGATACATAGATAATAATCAACAAAAAGGAAGCAAAGAAATAAAATTACAAAACTAATTACGTTATTGCAAGTTTGCAACTTTTGTTTGGGTACACTTGTCTTTTCTCAGCTTCTAGATGGATTTGAAAGAGTGTCTTGCTAGCTCCAAAACCGTAGCAGTACAGTTTGATTAAAGGTTTACTTAACAAGGTAGGTTTTCCCTGCCACGTGTCCCTTCTATTCAAACTTCAAAGGAAAGAATGAAAAAGAAAGTTTATTGTGGGCGTACCAATACAAGGACACAATCATGAGAACCTACTTCTTTTTCCTTTTCTTTATTATATTCTCTTTCTACAGTTTCCCCATAATTTTACACAAGCCCCATACCCAAAGAGTAGCTCACCATGAATTTACTCGCACTTTGTAGTTCTTGAAACTTTTCTATTCATATAAGAACTTTCGGATATTTTATATATCAAAATAATTATTTTATTTTTTTATTTTATTGTTAAGGAGAAAATTTTTATAGCCACATAAATATCTTTATATTTGGGAAAATGATTAAATTTGTCTTCCAACTATGCTTTATGGAATAGCATTGCCTTCCGTCAAACTTTAATATCAAATATACCCTTTCAGTTAGCAAACTTATTAAATTTACCTCAATGAATAGATATGTGAGTTGAACGCCACGTGAATTCAGGTAAATTAGATATAGGTGGTTAATTTTTATTTTTCTATCCCTATTTTAACGACACTAACACGTGGTATCCTCTAATCAAAAGACACAACCCACAAATTAAATAACCCAGTCCATTCGAATAACCCATAACCCTGTCAGAATCGGAATCGGAAGTGCGGTGACGATGTTTTCGCCGGAGCTTGATGAGCTTTTCGAGAACCTCGTCGACGCTGATGGGTCGTACCGGAGTACTATTCTTGCTCATTCTCATGGTTATAACCGCCGTCACTATTCCGGCAGCCTATCCGTCGATTGATACCAATGGTATGAAGTGCACTAGACATCTAGCTATTTGAACTCAAAGTGGAAAACAATGAGGTGGAAGCAGAGGTATTGTTAACGCTGCCCAGTCCATTCGGATATATGTCGTTGTTTGGTAGAGATTGAATTCAGTGTGTGTTGTGTTTGTGGAGCTGAAAATTTACAAAAATCTGGAATAATTTTTCTGAAGAACAACATTACCTGGGTTCGTCAGGTTCAAAAACATAAATTTAAGAAAAACAATTAGGAGTTGTTTCTTGTTGGGGCTTGATTTGGAGCTAATCATTACTTTAAAACATCTAAATTTAATAATACCTTCAGTTATAAAATTGTGATTTGCTACTAGGGGATAGCTTGGAACTGGAAATGGTGCTAAAGATCCCATTAGAAGTTCTTCGAAGTTACAAATTTTGTGGTTCTGATCTTCAAATGGAGATCAAATATTGCTTAAATCTACAGGAATTGATGTATGAAACGCGAGTATCAAACAATTTTGAGGTAGAACTTGAAAAAGAAAGTTAAATCTCCATTGAAGCTTATTAGAAGCTTTGAGTCCAAATTGGGGAAGGGAGAGGTCCGACTGGGTTATGGGTTATCCTAATGGACTGGGTTATTTAATTTGTGGGTTGGGTTTTTTATTAGAGGATGGCACATAGTGCCGTTAAAATAGAGAAAAAAATAAAAATTAACCACCGACGTGTATTCTACGCGGATCCGACGTGGCGTCCGACTCACATATCTGTCCATCCGAGGGAAAATTTAACAAGTTTGCTAACGAGAAGGGTATATTTGATCTCAAAATTTGACGGGGTGCAATGTTGTTCCATAAATCATAGTTGAAGGGCAACTTTGATCATTTTCCATTTATATTTTAACTAGACCATGTGTTTTAAGAAATAATTACACCCTATGTTAATTAGGGTGCTAATGCTCTCAAAATTAACCCACCTTTTTAAATCTTACAAAAAATGACCCACTTTCTCCCCTCCTCCCTCTCTCTCTCTCTGCACTCACTCCCTCCTCCTCCGCTCTCTCTCTCTTCTTCGCCCGACCCTAATCGTCAGCATCCCAACGCCGCTACCGGCGGTCGGCACCACTGAAAACATCCTAACGCGGAGCTCCGAACAGCATCAACACAACCAATAAGTGCTACCCCCACTACTTCGCACACCCTTCTTCCTCTCGTACTCGTCTCCTTCGCTGCTCCGGTGAGGAGCTTCTAGCTGCAATGAATCGAAGCAGCCAACAACCAAAATGCCATGACACTGCCTCTCTCTCTCCTCCCCTCATCACTGTCGGCCCTTGTCGGAGCCTTCATCTACGGTTAACTCCCACCAGAGCTCCAGCGACATACCCATGACCCCTTGCTCTCTACCACACTTCCTCTCTCATTCTCCAACGATGACCTTTTCAGTGGCTCAGATCTGTCCGCCTCCTCTGCTGCGGTGGCTCATATCTGATAAAAAATTACCTAGATCTAGATCTATTCTTGCTAGATCTAGATCTATCGAAAAACTCATGGACGTGGTGGCGGATTAGCCGGTGGTGGAGAGTAGGTGACGATGGTAGGGGTCGTCGGAGGTGGTTGAGGTGGGCGATGGAGAAATCGGGAGGGGCAGGGATAATGGGTGCATAATAGTCTATAATATTGTATAATAGTGTATATGAGTGTATATGGATGTATATGGGTGTATATGGTGATATATGGGTGTTTATCAATGTATATAGTGATGTTAGGCATATTTATACGCCTAACCGTCGTATTTTACCCATATTCCTGCTTTGTTTAGAGGACTAATCGCATTAATACTCATAACCTATATTAATTTTTGCATTATGAACTAATATGTGTGTTCTTGTTGCATTTAGGCACTTAATGTGAGAAATACGATGAGTTAGAGATAAAATGAGATGAAACATTCGTCTGAGTGTGAGTGGTCCATGAACCTTGCAAAGCAAAGGCTGGAGCGAGCCACAAGCTTGCCATACATCTCACCAAGCGAGCTACGAGGATCAAAAGAAGTTGTAGAAAAAAAGTGGCAAGAGTGCAAAATGGACAACCAACCTTGCTGAGCGAAATCTGAGTCGATGAGATACCTTGCCATGCACCTCGCCCCGTGAGGAAGGTGTTCCAAAATGCCAAAGTTGAGGATTCTGTCTAAGTGTAAACTGGACGCCAAATCTTGCTAAGTGAAGCCCATGGCGAGGTCCTACGTCGCCTAGCGAGCCCCAATGTCCATATGGCAGCGAGTTTTAAAGTCCAACTCCGTTTTGGACTAGTTTTGGAGGGTTATTTTCCAATAATATAAAAAGACCCTTTGCACGATTTTTACATAGCTTTTGACTTAGGGAGAGCTAGGAGCCTCCGTGGAGGCCGCAGGAATTTGGTTTTACCTTTTCTTCTTCTTACTACTCATTTTTATATTTTCTTTGGATGATTTGTTGGTTTTTCTCCATGTATGTGTGGAGCTAAACTTTTCGTTCTAGGATTATGATTCTTTTATGAACGTTGTTATTCAAATATTAATTTCAACTAATTAGCTTATCATATTGGTTTATTTATTTAATTCTGAGCTTAATTATTTGATTACTTGATCATTAATCGAATATTATCTGTGATTCTTAGATTGAACTCGAGAGAGGAATACTAGAGTAGAAATAGGGTCAAATAGAGCAAGATCTCAACACTGGGCATCGAGGCGTGGATTTACGTCTAGGATAGAAATATATCTAGTTCGCCATGCTTGATTGATATACATGAAATATAAATACGTTTGTGTTAAGGTTCATGACCATAGAGATA